>CM075977.1:269840749-270037134 GCA_038087875.1 Malacoraja senta
AGCAGGCAAAGAATCTGGAGGGTCATAGAATATCCTCCATTTACCTGGCCAAGTGCAGATTCAAGAAGTCTAAAGAAACATGGCTCCCTTTGGGACAAAGTTGTCTGTCACCCCATATTCATCACATACTCCCTCCACCACTGCCCCATTGTGGCTGCCAAGTCCACCTTCTACAAGATACATGGCAGCAACTTGCCTCCAACCTACTTTCGGGCACATCCAAAAAATGGATACCTGGAAGTCTTCCTATGAAGCATACACTTTCATTCTGTGGATATTTTGCCATTTCTTCATTGTTTCAGGCTCTAAGATTTCTACAGCATGGGAACAGGCCCTTCAGCCTGTTATTCACGTCCGCCAAGATGGCTAATTGGGCCAGTCCCATTTGCCCACATCCCACTAAAGCTTTCCTATCCATATGGCTGTCAAAATGTTTTTTACTTGTATACACTACTATAACTTCCTTCAGCAGGTTATTCCAGGGACAAACCACCATCAGAATGAAAATGTTGCCTCTGACGCCCCTCTTAAATCTCTCCGCTCTCACGATGCCCACTTGCTCTAACCCGGGAAATGGACTGTGAGCATTCACTTTATCTGTGCCCCTCGTGATCTTGTACATCTCTACAAGGTCACCCCTCAGCCCCCCCATGCTCCAAAGATAAAGTCCCAGCCTACATAACCTTCCCCACTGTGCACAACACCACCTATTTTGGTGTCAACTCCATATTGACACACAATGTTAACTATATTGCCATCCAAATAGTTAGTATATAACAAACAGCAGCAAATCAAGCTCTGATCCATGGCACTCTACTAGTCACAGGCCTCCAATCAGAAAAACAGCCCTCCATAACAACTCTTTGACTTCTTCCTCCAAGCCAAGTTTGAATCCATACCTTGGACTCCATACAATATAGTTCAAGTTCGAGTTCACATTTATTGTCACATGTACCAATTAAGGTACAGTGCAGACTAGCCTACAATGCAGGACCTTGTCAAAAGCCTTGAAGTCCATCTGCCAATCCTCTGCCCATTGGTCCAGTTGATCAAGATCCCTTTGTAATCTTAGTTAAACATCTTTACTGTTCACTATTCGTCTAATTGTAGTATAATCTGCAAATTTACAAACCTTGTTACCTAGATTGGCATGCAAATTGTTAATGTAACTAACGAGTGGACCCAGCACTAATATCACTGCCGCTCACCACTTGTTGCAGACCTCCAGTCTTAAAAACATTCTCTGTCCCCAACATTCAAGCCAATTTTGTATCCATTTGGCAAGCTTGCCCTGGATTCCATGTGATCTAACCTTCAGATCAGCCGGCCAGGTGGTACCTTGTCAAAGGCCTTGCTTAGGCCATGTAAGGCAATGTCCACCACACTGCCCTCATTAATTTTCTTGATCATCTCTTCAAAAAGCTTTCCAATCTAATGGAGTCTTCCCAGAATCTGAGGGACTTCAAAGGTTACGGTGAATGTTTCAACCATTTCACCGGCCACCTCTTTTACAACAATAGGATGAAGCCCATCAGGACACAAAGCCATAACATATTTTTTAAGCTTAATTAATTCAATTATTCCTTTATCTTTCATGGCTTTTAAAAAAGACAATAAAATAGACACCACAAATTATATGTATGGAATTACAGCTGTATTTTAAAAAAACCTACCAAACAAGTTTGTTTTCACAGTGATAGACAAATGAGTGTTGTTCCTAAGAATTTCCAAGGCTTTAGGTAGCTGAATATTCTCAAAGTTTTGTCCATTAACTTCCATTACCTGAAATACAAAATGCCTTCCATTTTAATTTACATCAATCTCAAAAAAACATCACACAAGTTAATGTGTAGGAAGGAACTGCAGATGCTGCTTTAAACCGAAGATAGACACAAAATGCTGGAGTAACTCAGCGGGACAGGCAGCATCCGAAACATCACACATTCCTTCTCTCCAGAGATGCTGCCCGCCCCACTGAGTTACTCCAGCATTTTGTGTCTATCTTCGGTTTAAAGCAGCATCTGCAGTTCCTTCCTATCATACAAGTTAACATTGGAGTTACAACCTTTAATGATTTTGAGACTATGTAACTGTAAAAAGATCAGCTCTCAAATTGGTTAAAACAGCTGAATCTGACCAGAATTTTAACATAGACAAGTCATTTTGCAAGCTAATTATGCAATGTAATGAACAGCTTCACAGATGCAGCTTATTGTAACTGTTACAGCAAGGGAACTAAAACAGCTGATTATTGAAAATGTTAGTAAAACGTGATAAGTATACCAGATGGTAGCTCAGTGGTATACTTTTTTCATAATACTGCAACTGTTTCTGAAAACATGGTGCTTAAATTACTTGCAGTGCTTTTCAGTTTTATTGCCGTTTATCACACAAAAAATATTGAGCTTGTGAGATCACTTCATGATTGCAATGGTTCCATTTGCAAGTATTTTTTAAACACATGCACTGTCACAAACAGTACATAAAACCACCACGAAATTTCAGTTTCTATTCCAAGTGCAGTGAACGAAACAAGGACTAATTATTTAAGAATTGGTATTAATTCTGCCAGTTCTGCGGCGTCTCACACACACACTAACCACCCCCCCCCACACACACACATTAACCACCCCCCACACACACACACTAACCACCCCCCTTGATATTATATTAATATTATTCAATGGCTCATTTTACCCCATCCCCGCCCTATCTCGAGGGGCAGAGAGAGTGGGGCAGAGAAAGAGAGAGAGGGAGAATGGAGAGGGGGTGGAGGGGGTGAAGGACAGGAGAGGGGGAGAGGAGAGGGGGGAGGGGGAGATGAAGAGGGGAGGAGAGAGGAGAGGGGGAAGGGGAGAGAGGGGGAAGGGGGAGGGGTGGAGCGGGGAGGGAGAAGAGGCGGGAGGAGGGGAGAGGGGGAAGAGGGGGAAGGGGGGAGATGGGGAAGGGGGAGGGGGAGGTGAGAGAGGGAGGTGGGGGGAGGGGGGAGGTGGAGAGGGGGGGAGGGGGAGAGTGGGTTGGAGGGGGAAGGGAGGGGGAGGGGGTTGGAGGAGGAGGGGAGGTGAGGGGGAGGGGGGAGGTGAGGGGGAGAGGGAGGGGGGTAGGGAGGTGGGAGGGAGGGGGAGAGAGGGGGGAGAGAGGGGGAGGAGGGAATGGGGGAGAGGATGGAGAGGAGGGGGGAGGGGGGAGAGGAGGGAGAGGGCGGACTTGAACTCGGTGAGCGAGTAGCGTTGCAGGGGCCGACTGCAAGTGGGCGGCGGGCCTCGGCAGCTCTCGGGACCTCGTGGGACCTCTGAAGCCCTCGGCCGAGTGCGAGTCGACTCCGAGCGGGAGGTGACAAAATTACTGCGAGTAGGGGGGGGGGGTTAACGTAACTCGCAACTCGTGGAAAACAGTGCCCAATAGGCTGCGTGTTGAAAACTCTGCGCAGCTGGCCGCGAGGAGCAGAGCCATTGTGACATCATCAGCTCGTTAGCGCTTTAAAAATCTCAAATATGTGAACAATTTTAATTAAAAATTCAGGAAATAATGATTCAAATTTTCAGATGAGGCGATTTTCGAGATCATGAGGTAAATCTCTATCGGAATATGTAAAAATGTCACCGTTAGCGCGTCCTGTTTTCGAGGAGGTGAATCACAGAAAAACACACAAATACACACACACACACACACACAAATACATCCACATTCAAGATTAGAGTTTTATAAGTATATTGATAAAATTATAGTATCTATTTATATTCCATACATTTATATCTATTTATATTAAAAGCAAGACGGATGGAGAATGGCCCACTATGGACCAAATGGGCAATGTGTGTGTGAAACCACAGGATGTAGGTGAGTTCTTAAATGTGGTAGACATTGTAGTTGAATTCAGGAAGGAAGACAGTGAAATTCTATGACAAGCTAAAACCATAAAAAGATGCATAAGATGCCTCAGCGAGTATAACGGTGGATGAATCCCCAGGATCTCAAGCAATGCATTTCATTTCGTATGGTAGGCAAAAGGAAGAGATTCCTCAGACTATGATGAGATATTTAGATCTTTGCTAGTCACAAGCAAGATGCAGATGGGTGGAGGACAGCAAACACGTGGTACTTTTATTCAAGGTCAGCCAGAAGATTAGTCTAACCTTAGATATAGACGAGATAACGCAAAAAAAAAATCTGAGGGGCAGCATTAATCTACATTTGGAAAAGCAGGGTTTAATCATAGATGAGCAGCGGGAAAACCTGCATGATCAAACTGACTGAATTTGTATTGATGAGGACAAATGTGGTTGATGCAATTTACACAGACTTTAGTAAAATATGGGTGATTAGTCCAAAAAGGGTTGAGTACATGGAAGCCAGGGCAAGTTGGTAAATTGAATCCAAAATTAAAAAACACAAAGTGCTAGAGTAACTCAGTCGGTTAGGCAGCATCTCTGGAGTACATGGATAAGTGACGTTTTGGGTTGGGGCCCTTCTTTAGACAGGCTGAGTGACGCCAGACCTTTTTTTTGGTAAACCGTCATCTGCAGTTCCTTGTTTCACTGAATCCAAAATTACCTCAGTAATGGGAAGCAGACGATCATGGTGAACTATTATTTTTTGTCATTGAAACAGGATTAGTGATGTCACAGCAACTGGAGTTGGGATTCCTACTGTTTGTGTGAACATTAACAATTTGGATGTGATACAGTAGATTTGATTTGTAAGTTTGCAGATGACAAGAACATTGGTGCTGGCGTTAAGGAAAAGAAGAACAATGTTAGCAGCAGGATATTGGCAAGTTGGTAAAATGGGTAGAGGAATTGTGCATGGAATTAAAACCTGATAAGTGAGAGGATATGCATTTTGGTAAGACTAGTAGCTCTAAAAAAGATGCAATGTATTTTAGATATGTTGGGAATTGTGAGAAACAGAGGGATCTTGGCATAGAAGCCCAAGGATACCTAAATGATGCAACACAGGTAGATAAGGTGGGTTAAGAAGGCACAGAAAAAGATTTGCTTTCATCAGCCAGGGCACAGAATATAAACGCGTGAAATTCAATTCAATTCAATTCAATTCAATTCAATTCCTTTATTGTCATCTTGCAAGCAACAGTTGTGCAGTGCAAAACGGAAAAGACGTTTCCCAGGGAATACCGGAGCATCGCACATGACGTTTAAAACATTTCACACATAATAATAACAACACTAAAACAATCCAGTCCCTGATGGAACAGTATAAGTTAAAATAGATACAAACAACGTTAAAGTACAGTAAGACCAATCATAAACATGTCCAGGGTGGCTGATTTGAGTGGCCAGTGCCAGTTATTGAAGTGGCCAGTGCCAGTTATTATAGTGTCCGTGCCAAGCCGCAGAATCAGGTGACTGTGAGTACAGAGTGGCTGTTTAGCAGCCTCACAGCATATGGCAGGAAGCTGTTTAGCAGTCTTGTAGTCCGGGCTTTGATGCTGCGATATCTCTTGCCTGATGGCAGGAGATCCAGGTGTATGTGGAGGGGGTGCATTTTGTCCTTGGCAATTTTTTGAGCTTTTTTCCGACAGCGGCTCAGGAACAGTTCTTGTACCGAGGGTAGGGAGACGCCAATTGGATTAGACATAGCTTGAGTATTACATGCAGTTCTGATCGCCATACCATATGTAGGGCCAAATTCCAAAGGAGAGAATGCAATGAAGATTAATCAAAATATTGCCTTTCAGTTATGAGGAGACTGGATCGGCTGGGTTTGGTTTGGTTTTGAGGCAGAGTTGACCAAGGAGGCCCTGATAGATATGTACAAAGTCATGACAAACATAGAGTAGACATAACTTTACCCCATAGCAGAGGCATATTAAATCAGAATTTGTGTGTCAAAGGTAAGAGGAAGGTTTAGAGGGGATCTGAGCAAGAATTTTTTCACCCATGTGGGGTAAGAATCTGCAATACACTATGGTGGAAACAGATAATTTCACAATCGTTAAGATGCATCTGGAAGAGCACTTAAAAATCATTAGGGCATAGAGTGCCATGGGCTGTGAAGGAACATGGGATTAGTGTTGATCCAGTATGTTCCAGTATATCCATACCCATCAAAGGGCCTGATTCTGTGATGTGTTACTTTATGGTATGATTTGTAAATGGTACCTCTGAAGCATGAAGGCAATACAAAGACATGCAAATTGTTCCTAAACCCACAAGTCATTGTTTCTTTTTTGTGCCACAACACTATAAACTTAAGCAAAGATGAAGTTGAAAAAAATGATTTACATGGGGTTACACTGCTCTTCATAACTGAAATCAAGGTTTTGTTTTTCTTATATTCGGTTTACCAACATTTCCTAATGCCGATAGTTCTAACATATTCAACACCATCAGCCATTTTCATTTTATTTAATTTTTACTTTTATAAATGGTGTGCAGCAGCTTACAGTAAGACATTGTCACCTATCTGATGAGTTGACCAGTTTACCACACCATAACCTTGTTTTCAATTTAGTACACATTGGAAAAACATTATTAAACAGTACGGTCAATTGTAATGAGAAAAGGATGAAAAATGATGACATTTTTCAAATCTCTTCTTTGTATTTATCAAAATACTGGACACAAAATTATGCATGGATAAAACTATAAAAATCAGGCAGTCAAAAATGTATTTTAGTCCAATGATGCATATTCCAGCAAAGGTGGTTCATTAACGGAATATATAATTGCGATTTTGAAAGAGCACTAGCTCATAAAATTTGAGAAACTGTTGAATGGGCAAAAATAAACTGTGAAGTTCTGCTGCGGACATGATACACGCATAAATATATTTAATACTTAAGTAGACATATGTTTTTTTCAATGAATAAATTGTTAAAATAAAAAGCATACCTGATCACCACGTTTCAATCCAGCTTCAGTAGCTTTGCTTCCAGGTTCTACACTATCAATGAAGATCCCAAAACCTTTCTCAGTGCCTCCCAACAGGATAAATGGCAAGGGGGATTCACGTGATGACTTCATTAAAGTTACGAGTCGGCGCTTAGCCTTAGCTGCACAAGCAATGTTCAAAAGCCTGAGGTGACCGCCCATTTTCTGCACAGCACAAAAATATATTGTTAACAACATAAATTTCAACTTTTGCTGAGATGAACACAAGACAAGAGGGGTTGCAGACCATTTAATCTCTCAAGTTTGCCTCAGCATTCAATATTCTGACTGGTCCAGTAGCTCAAGACCACTTTATTCCCTAATCCTTAAATCTCTTTATTCAATATATATACAACAGCCAAACATGCACAATATTTTAGGGTAAAAAAAGGTGTAGGAAAGATACTTCTCCTGATTTGAGTCTTATTTGAGATTTTTACAATAAAAATGAAAATTAAGAAAACAATTTTAAAAAATGTAACCCAAAGAAAACAAGCTATCAACATTTGCTCTGTCAATCCTTGTCTGATGCTTATATTCTATTATAAGATGACTGCCCCTTCTTTCAAATTCCAGTTATTGACAATGTTTTGTATTGATTGGTACTGGCTTATTCTCATCACATATACCAAGATATAGTGAATACCTCAAAGTGGAATAACTCACCTCCCGTTCCAAATTGTTTTCAAATTCCTCAAGAAATGTGGTCATTGCAGAATTTCCTTCAAAATCATTGAAGTGATTGTTTACCCACAATAATACTACCCGTGTAACCTAGAAATTATTCAGAAAAGTTTAATTTGCATTATTAAAGATTTAACGTGCACAACATGCTGATAATTCCCATTTAGAAAATTAAAAACTTACATGAGGATTCATTGCCTCAATTTAGTTGTTTACTCAAATCTTTTATTTTACATTTTAGATGAAAGCTGCAATTTAATGTATATCAGCAGATGGTTGGCAGAATAATGAGATTTAAAACAGTCATTTATGCAGTATAATGATTGTTGTATTATCTTTAAATTACAAGAAGTACAACTACTGGGGATCATGAACATTCAAGTTCAAGTTCACATTTATTGTCACATGCACCAATTACGGTGTAGTGATATTTGAGTTACCATGCAGCCATACAATTAAAAGCACACCATACACGATAGAACTTAACATAAACATCCACCACAGTGATCACTGTGATGGAAGGCAATAAAGTTCAGTCAGTCTTTCTTATTTTGTTCACCCGTGTTTGGGGCCTTGACCCTCTGTAGTCGCTGCTACGGACAGCCCGATGTACAGGCCCTATCGTCAGGACGGAAGCTCCGACCTCGGGACGGATGGAACACACTTGCAGTGCCCGAATCGGCCACTTTCTTACTGGAGACTGCGGCTTCTCGATGTTGTAGGTCACAGGCAGGCCAGCGGTCGGAGCTCTTCTCTGGTGATCCCGGCAAGGTATGGTAAGTTCATGCCACGCCCGCGGCTAGAAGCTCCGCAGTCCGTTGCTTCACGATGTTAAAGTCAGCAGGCCGGCGGTCGGAGCCTTTCTTCTGGCTCCGCGATGGAAGTCCGCACCGCGCCTACTGCTGAAGGTCTGGGCCATACTCCGGGAAAGGCCGCACCAACCTAAATTGTTAGGCCACGAGGGAGGCGAAAATGCGACTAGGAGAAATGTCGCATCTCCGTCGAGGTAAGTGACTGGAAACAGTTTCCTCCTATTCCCCCCCTACCAACCCCCACATAAAAACATACCGTGAAATATTAACACATACATTTAGCCATACTAAAAAAACAAAAAGTCAAAATGACTGACAACTCTGCTGGCGAGGCTGCCACTCGCGGCGCCACCCGATCACCCCACTTCAGATTCGTACCCTACTTCAGATTATTTGTGAAATATGTTTAAATATCCTTTTTTTTGTTTAAACAATTTTCATGATAACAATGGAAAGATTTGTAGTATAATAGCAGATGAAATAAACCTATAATAACAGCACTACAATATTTACAGTAGTGTAAGAAACATATTAGCTGCTTAGAATAGATTTGTGTAGATCCTGAAAATGAGTGCCAAGTTAATGGTAACATTAGCTTTAAAAAGCCAATAGTGCTCAGGATGAGACATATAGAGGGAAGAAGTTGCAATGAAATAAATATAAGAACTAATAAGAAAGTGGGCGGCACTGTGGTGGAGCTGGTAGAGCTGCTGCCTTACAGCGCTGGAGACCTAGGTCAGATCCTGACTTTGGTTGTTGTCTATATAGGGTTTACACTTTCTCCCTGTGACCATATAGGTTTCTTCCACGTTCTCCAGTTTCTTTCCACATCCCAAAAAGACATGCAGGATGGTAAGTTAACTGGCCTTTGTAAATTGCCCCTCGTACGAGAGGATAAGATAGAACTAGTGGGAACAGTGATCAATAGTCGGTGTGGACCCGGTGGGCCGGACGTCCTATTTCCATTAATCACTCATTTCAATAATTTTAGATTTCTTCCCTGCCAAATAACTTTCTATGATGTACTATCAATAGAATTCAAATTTACACGGGTCGATAGTGAATTTCACAAAAGGCAGTAATTGGATTCTTAACACATTAACAGTTGGTGAAGAGAAATATCTGTAGATGGTTAAAATGTTAACTGTCGAGTATTTAATTATTACCATCTCAGATGTCTTCATTCTTTTGTTTTGACTCACCTTGTCCCTGAGACTTGGGTCATTAAACCATTCCAGCAATTTCTTCCCAATTTCCATTGGGCTTGATAAGAACGTTCTGTAGGTTAAAAGAAAATCTTCTATATATGTTGGGTCCACCACTGAGTGTTCTTCCACCAGGTGCATTGTTAACCGTTCAGGGGTTCCCTAGTATAATAGAGCAGAACAAATTACGAGAATACATTTTCATATAAAGAAAACAGCAATACTATTTGATGGAATCTGTGTTTAAAATTCCTGCTTACCTTAATGACTATATGCCCTTTCCTGGTTCCAGTGCGATCCAACTCCCGATGTTCTTTCACCATGACAATTTCTCCCTCTTCCTCTACTTTCTGCATATTCTTTTCCACCTGATTGAGTATTCTACAATAGTCTTGTTGAGCAATGCATACAAACTGCAAAGGAATATAGAAAATAATTTAGTGTTAGTGTTAGTTTTATTACAACCAGATCTGATTTTAATTCACTCCACACGACATTTCATAGCTGCTTCCTATTATTACCTCCTTTACCTCAAAATTTCACAAAGTATTATTCTCAGAATTGACTTTAACATTCTTACTGTAACACAGGAAAAGAACTTTTCTCAAAGTGCTACAAAAAAAAAGCCAATGTTCTTCTGGAATAATACAAGAAAGTTCCCGATTTTATTAATATGCATAATTCATTAGCTTCTATAATATTTTAGCATTATAAACCCTTTCTTAACGTAATGCTCTAAAATACATAGGCTCTATATTTCTTGAACATGTTATTGAAGTAAGCAAAGATGTTTTTGTCTTCTTGCACAAACCAAGAACTATCATGATGGATGTGATTTAAAAGACAATTTTCATAAATTATACATAAGCCAGGACTGGCTGAATAAAGAGGAAAAAACTTTTAGATTTAATGTTAGAACATTAAACGATCCTGCATATATATAATTATTAAAATTAATCAAATAAAATGATTTTCAATTATGTTTAAATAATGCTACATGGTAACAATTTGGTAAAACTGCCATCTCACAGCTCTAGTGAGATGGATTTGTTCCTGATTAGTACGGTGTCAGAGGTTATGGGGGGAAGGCAGGAGAATGGGGGTTTTTGTAGGGAGAGATAGATCAACCATGATTGAATGGTGGAGTAGACTATGGGCCGAATGGACTAATTCTACTCCTATTCCTTATGACCTAGCACTGTCCATGTGGAGTTTGTACATTCTCCCTGTTACCATGTGGGTTGCTTCCCACATTACAAAGGTTTTTGGGTCAATTGGTTAACTGGTCACTGTAAATTGTCTGAAAGTTCGTGAAATAGTGGTGCAACACGAAGAGTTGAAGAGAAAATGGGGAAGATAAAATGGCATGACATTTGAATAAAGGGATGTTTAATGGTCAGCAGAGACTTCATTTGATGAAAGACCAGTCTCTGTGCTGCATGACTGATTCTGAGATCTCTATAATACTAAAAGTCTTCCCATTGTTTGTGTTTGTGCCCTTGATGTGTCTCTGTGTCAATCTGGTTTTCCTATCTTCTTCCAAAAGCTAGGCCACAGCCTTCCCATTTTCTAACATCCTACTCACATTTTTCCCATCGTGGTGATAAACATCTTCCCGTCGCATTCCCATCTATATTTCTGAAGTTATTAAACCTTGAAATTTGGAGCCCCAAAAACTCACCCATTTTGGAGTGACGTCACAATGCACTCGCAAGGCAGGATGGGACACTCCGGGTGGGAGGGGCACTCCAGCGCTCGCAGTGAACGAGGAGTGGCGGCGGCTGCCGGCGCCCAACACCTGGTGGCGGGCCGAACCCGGTGACTGGGCCTGGGCTGGAGCTGAGCCTGGTGCTGGAGCTGGAGTGAGGGCCGAGCCCGGGTCTTGGGATGGGGCCGTGACCGGGGCCAAAAAAAAACCGCCGCTGGAACCAAGGACGAGCCTGGGTCCGGGGTCAGGGACGAGCCCGTAGAAGAAGTCGGGGCCTGGACTGGAGCCCAGGCAGTGGCTGAGCTGACGGCTGGAGTCTACAGCCAGGGCCGGGCCGACTACGAGAACCAGGCCGAGTTCCAGGCCCTGGGGCTGCTCTATGACCTGGGTAGGTGCTGGGGCAGGGAATGGAAGAGGATGAGGGAAATGAGGAGGAGGAGGAGGGAGATGGGGTGGTAGAGGGAGATCGGGGGGGGGGGGTGTGTGGAGGAGGGAGATAGGGAGGTGTCGAGGGAGATGGGGTGGGGAGTGGGGTGGAGGCCTCTCTACCCATTCCCTACCCTCACCCCCACCTTCTCAACACCCCTCCCTCTCTACCCCCTCCCTCTCCCTCTCTACCGTGTGTGGTGCAATATTGCGTTGGGGGAACAGCTTGTGTTGGGGGAACGGGTAAGTGGTGGAATCTTGCGTTGGGGAAGCAGACCCAACGGGTCTGCACTTAGTCTAGTTAATACTAAATGTAATGTATCACATAAAAGCAAATAATAAAACAGAAACAAATGTGACAAACATTGCCTCCCACAACCTGTTATTTACATATGCTGTGGCTTAATACATTGACACCAGAGTGCTTGACACAACCCATTTCCTACTCTTTGACTTTTGAAACAAGTAACTGCAGCAGCTGGTTTATAAAAAAGACTCAAAGGGCTGGAGTAACTCAGCAGGTTTGGCAACATCTCTGGAGAACATGGATAGGTGACGTTTCGGTCGGCACCCTTCTTCAGAATCTTCGTCTCTTTTTTATTTCCTAGTCTTTTCTAGTCTTTAACGTAGTTAGCAAATCTGTGCAACAAACTGTGAAATAATATCTTTGATGTAATTCTAAGCATGTTTATGTTAAATATCGTTCATTCAACATTTTTCTTGTATCTCGGACACGTTACATAAAAGTCCTGTGGAAATTTTGATTGAAAGTTTCAGGCATATTCAGGCCAAATATAAACATAATTACCTGGCAGTCATCAGCCTTTGTTTTCATTACTCCCTTCATGTATTCTTTCTCCAGAGTAGGAGAGACACCAAAGCTGTTCCCCATGCACAGGATTTCCAGCCTTCCATCAGGGTATGTAACCTCAACTGAACCATTTAAAATTACTGACCATGAATCAAGCTAGAAAAAGAATAGAACATCAAATATCCTTCCATACTGCGATTTTCTGCAAGCAAAAATCCTACTTTTGGGAATTCAAAATACATACTCAGAGGGATGTTTCTAGTGCTGCAATGGACAGGAATCTGCTGAGTATGGGAATTCTGTGAAACAGGGTGGAACTGCTATTTTATAATTAATAAAGAAAATTAGTTAATCAACAGAGGACAGACCGTGGTAAATATTGACTTGGACAGGTAGCTGGATTTTATTTTTTCTTCTTCTAATAAGTGAGTCTGCAATTCCATAAAATGGTCATCCTGTGCTACATGGAAAAACAACGTGCAAATTGTAAGTAGTTTGGGAGTAGGTTTTCATTTTTAGTAATTTCTTGGTTTCCATCAGTGTCATGCCTCACTCAAAACTGAAATGGGTGGATTGTGCAAATAAATACATGGCTGAAGAAAAAGTACTAGAAGGATGACTTACGATTCTTGGGATCGGTTCTGGTGATCTGTTCATGACAGATGGATTGCATTAAGGCTGGCCAAAATATATGAGGGTGGGTTTGCTGGTGTTGATCATGTTACAGGTGTACTAAACAGTGATTAAGCCACATTTGGAATATTGTGTGTAGTTCTAGTTATCTCAATGCAAAAATGATGTGATAGTAATAGAGAGTGTAGAAGAGATTTACGAGGATGTTGCCTGATATGGTACAGATATGCCAGGGACTTGATGTCAAAGACAGTCAATTCTGCATCCAGAAACTACCTGGCTAGAGGTGCAGCACGTTAGCGAGCACAAGTCATTGGTATAGTTTAGATGTTTGTCTATGCACACAGCTTTTACTGCATCGAGTGCTTGCAACTGTTTTCTGAAATCACACTAAATTAGCTGAAAAATGGCTTTGTGATTAAAGGAACCTCAGCAGGGAACTGGGTTTGGATCATCCACTCAACATTCAAGCCAAAAGTGGCTGCCCAGGCTTCAGTCGAGTTTGGCACTTAAAAGCTGGACTCTGCCATCACCAAAAAGCCTATTTTCCCCCTAAATTACTTAATTGCCAATTATTAAAAGCCCATGGACAGAGGACAGATGGTTATACGATTGTTTGGCTCTGTCCATTTCATGCTGTTTATTGTGCATGCAGAACTATATTGCAGCTTCATCACGTTGGCATCCCGTCAGAATACTTTCTATAGCGCACCTGTAGGAGACATGCCAAAACTTCTCAGATGCTTAAACTAAATACATTGATGCACTTTCTTGATCACCACATCAGTGTGAAGGGACTGGTTTGATTTGCTGATGATATACCACACAACTTGAAACTGTTGACCATCTTTATCGTAGCTCCTTTGATGAGGACGGAGTGTTCACCCATTTGCTTCAATAATCAACTCTTTTATCTTGCTGACATTAAGAGCTGGTTTGTTGTCCTAATACCATGATGCAAGGTTCTCAGTCTCTTTCGTATACTTCATCTCATTGTTGTTGATCCAGCTGAGAACAGTGATATCATCAGCAAACTTAAGATTGAGTTGGCATTGTATATGACTACAAAATCACGGCTGTACAAGGAGTAGAGCAGGGGACTGAGCACACACAACCCTGAGGGGAACTAGTGTTGTAGGTCAGGGTGGAGGAAATGTTATGACTCAATTCTAACTGAGGTCTAGCAATCAGGGAGTCCACCAGCTGGTTGCAGATGGGGACCTCAAAGCCATGGTCCAGAAGATTAGGAATGAGCTTATTCAATATTATGGTGTTGAGAGTAGAGCAGCAGTCAATGTATAGTATCCCGACATTATTAAGGTGATCCAGAACTGAATGAAATGCAAGAGAGATGATGTCCTCTGTAGACCTATTTTTCCTGAATGCAAATTGCAAGGGATCTAGATTGTGCAGAAGACTTTTTCAGACATGGGCCATTAAGAATCTTTCAAAGCATTTAATTATGGCTGATGTTAGAGCTACTGGTTGGTAGTCATTGAAACATGTCACTTTATTGTCCTTGGGGATTGGAATGATGATCAGATCAGGAAGGCCGTTGAATTGAAAGTTTGAGGATGTCATTGAAGCCAGCGAAGATTGGCGCACGGTTTCAGAATATGTCCAGGAACTCCATCCGGTCATGCCGCTTTCTGAGAGTTTACTCTTGTGAAAGCAGATCCGATTTCAGCCAACGAGGTGTATGGGACAGAGCCAGCAGGGAATGGGGAGACCTGCCTCGGTAAAACTTTGTTTACCAGCTCAAATGGGTATAAAAGGCATTGAGCTTATATAGTAGAAATGTGTGACAGATATCGCCCCTGATTTCACCTTGATGGTAGTCAGGCTCCTCCACAGACGCCTGGCATCCGCTTGATGGAGTTGAGACTGCAGCTTGTTGTTGGAATCCTCAACTGAGCCTCCAGCTGGAATCCACACACATACCAGCTTGTTTTGGCATCCTCTCTATTGACAGCACTGTCTCCAAGTGATATAAAAATGCTTGATGTGGAAGGGAAGTGTGAAGTTGATTTATAAAAACACGGGAAATAATGGGTAACTCTTTCAAGTCCTTCAAGCCTGTTCTGCTATTTAGTTACATTATTGTTAGTATTCTTATTTGATCTTGGTCTCCCATCACACTCACTATGTACACCGATTCTTTTGCCTTCCAAAAATGTACCAATTCCTGTCTTGAATTTTTTCAACATAGAAGTGAAGCCCTCTCGTCAGAGTTAAAAATGTCACGTCTTCAGATGAAGTTTTTTTCTGCAATACTCTTAACTGTTTGCTGACACTGTGATCTCAAGTTGAAGAATTAAAAGCCAGGAGAAACATCATCCTAATATCTACCCTATCAGGCCTCTTATGAATTTTATATTTTCAACATGATCTGTATTAAACAATATATTGTTCATAAATCAGTATTTACTTTGCTCAATTATGTTGTGATTTTCTAAATGTTCCACCTCTCCAGCAATTATCCTCATATTTTTCCATACTACAGATATCAGTCTAACTGGCCTTGATTGCTAAACTTTTTCCTTATTTCGATATAATGGATGCTCATGCCCATTGTCAGGTTATTTGCATTTGATGTTATCAATTTCTTGAATTCTAAATTCTAAAATCCTCCTAGTCTTAAATTTGTTGCCGAACATGGGAATTTCTTTTAAATACATCAACTAAAACATTTACTTGTATAGTGCCTTTACAATAGCAAAAGGGTGCTTCCCAGGTGAATTATCAAACAATATTTGACACATGACGTAAGAGATTATTAAGGCAGATGACTAAAAGTTTGGTCAATCTCAACTTTTAAGGATGACATGAAGATAAAGAAACAGATGTACAATATTCACTGGCGAGGAAGATAGATAGTTGGCAATTTAGTAAAAATAAACACCTTTATATTTCTTCTTGGGCACAGTTCTATCACATTTCTTATGGAGTTCTTATTCTCCTAGGAAATTTATATTCATTACGAGTTGTTTATTTCTTCGCCATACCTTTAGCTGTCAATTGTCACAGGGTATTGGCAAAACTGCACTTGTAACTTGCATATAATTTGGGTTTCATTTAAGAAGATTCAGAAGGTTAAACTAGTATTAAAGGCAGCTTGGAAAAGATTTATTGCATTCATTGTAGGGATGAAAAAGGGGCTATCTGATGAGAAACACCGAGTTTGGACCCATACTAACCTATTTAGAACCATAACAAGGTACAATTTTGTCTCACATAGGTTTGTAAATTCTTGGGATTTCTCTATCCCAAGAAATGGAACATGCTGAAAGTCAAAATACATTTGGTCTGCAGGGGAATTAAGTAAGATAAATCATACTCGTCAAATTCACACAAATTATTTGAGGATGTAAGAGGGAGAGGCCATTGAGAATAATCTATGTCGTAGTGTATTGAGATTTCCAAAAGGCATCTGAAAAAGTCCCACATAAGAGGCCGGTGGATAAATTAGAACCCCATGGTATTGGTGGAAGCATGTTAGAATGGATTGCAAACTGCCTGTCTCATAGAAAATAAAGTTTAAAAGGAATTGGTGTTTTCAGACTGGAAGGGGGTAACCGGTGAAGAACCACAGGGATCAGTTCTTGGTTTGCAATTGTTCACTATTTACATTAATAATTTAGAGGAAGGAACTGTATGTAAGGTTTACAAAATTGTCAGTACAAAAATAGATCAAAGGGTATTATGATTCTGCAATGTGATATAGATACATTGATGGTGTGGGCCAAATACCTAAACAGAGTGTAATGTGCGGAAATGTGAGGTCACGCGCTTTGGTATGAAAAATCAAAAGATTATTATCCAAATGGAAAGAGACTGAAAGTGAGTGAAGTATACTGGAATCTAGATGCTCTATTATATGAATCACAAAAAGCTAGCAGGCAGATGCAACAAGTAGTTAAGAAACCACAGGGCATTCTGGCCTTCATTGCAAAGGGTTGGAATTTAAAAACAAGGAGATTTGCTGCAATTGTATAAGCTCATATGGAATAAGGCACAGAGACTTGTTCTCCCAAACAAAAAAACAAATAGTAACTTTGGAGGCAGTACAAAGGAGATTTGCCAGGCCAACTCCTGGAATGAGAGGGTTGATCTACCGAGGGAGATAAAATAGTTTGGGCGCGTACTGCTTGGAATTTAAATGAAGGTGAGGTTATTTCAAACATATGAGATCCTGCAAAGGTTTGACAGGGCAGACGTTTGGATGCTTTCATGGGTGGAAGAGTCTTAAACAAAGGGACCTAACAAGAAGATAACAGGTCAGTCAATGAAAACTGAGGTACACAGACATTTCTTCAGATAATCATGTGTGAATATCTGAAATTTCCTGTCCCAGTAGGTGCTGGAAGCTGGATCATTAGAAGTATTTAAAGTGGTGGATAAATATTTCATAGATTGAGGAATGGAGAGGTGTGGAGAAGGCACAGGAGAAGAGATGAGGCCATCATAGATCTGCTATCATGGCCTATTCCTGTTTCTATTTTCTTGCGTCCTCTTGTCAAGGATTATGGGGATTGGGCTGGAAAATGGTGTTGAAGCCAAAGGATGATTGACTACTGTCTTATAGTGTGGTAGACCAGGAGTAAGGGGCTAATTTATTACACTATTTTTACTTTTAAATCTATTTTTCCAATCTATATCTGATAATTTGACTTTCAGTTCTAAATACAATGCGTTTATAAAATGCTACGCAGTAGTTTTTTCAATGTTACTCACATCCATTGGCTTCTGTTTATCTATAAACCAGTTAGTGACCTTGTACTCTCAGTGTTGTAACTTACTAACATTCCACTTTTGGCTTCCTCCTTTTTTAACTCTCCACTCAAAGATTCTATATTTTCCATTGTCATCCACTCGGTCTCATTCTTTGTCGACAATCTGCTCTGCGGCTTTTTCCAGCACTGTTTTAATGACTTTTTCCTTTACTTACAGGTCTCATCTTTTCTTTTAATGCCTACTCTAATCTTTTTCTAATAGCACCATCGTGGCCTCATCATTTACTAACTCTCAAAATACACTTTGCTGTTAATGTTACTTACTCTCCATTCCTGACCCTGTTCGTTTCTAATTCCCTGAGTTTAGATTCATCCTCAACTCCCTGCACTGGCCTCAACCTGTTTTAATGTTGTGTGCCTTATTGTTAATCGACTCCTGACACTGCATTTTTCTGGCACTCCGTCCATCATTCACTAGTGCTGCAATTTTGGTCTCCTTCCCAAATTGCTTCACTTTTGGCTCAATCTTGTTGAAATTCCTGCCCTCAGCTTCTATTCAAATATTCGCCCATTCCTATCTAACAACATGCTCTGGTCCATGCTACTTCCAGGCATTCCACTCATTGTTTCCTCATTTTCTCTAGCAGTTGCTCTGGATTGATGATGAGTTGCTTCCACTCCAGTCCAGTGGGTTCTGAGGTGGCTGAAGAAGTCAATGTAGGAACTTTATTTGACAGACAGCCGGAAGGGCAGGCGGGTAGATGGTTTGGAAGGTGATGTGCTTCTTTAATTACTTATGAAGGAGCCTCAAGTGCTCACAATACCTGGACTTTAGAATTTGCAGTTCCACCCCAAGTGTACCTTTTCAATTGTGAGCAAACACAGGGAAGAAATTATCCAATTTGGTTGGAATGTTGGATTTCAAGGAAGCTTCAACACAACTTTGAATCTTTTCCTTAGTTTCCCTGGTAATATCTTCATTGTGTCAGCATGTGAAATATATGGCCTGCTCAAACAAAGCCACTGAGTGTAAAAAGAACCTCAATGCTGCGGATTTTGGTCTGGGAGAGAATGCTGTCTTATCATTCTGGCCATTTTGGATTCTGGATTTTGCAGAGACAGCATTGGTGACATTTTTCCAATGCCTGGAGATGCCTGTTGCAAGTAATCCTCATCTCAGAACCATATAGGAGGATAGGAATCACTGATATCCTTTATGCCATAGTGTTGAGCTTGGTCTGAGATTCTGATCTTCAAATAGCCACTTCCTCAATTGTCCAAAAAACTGCATTCAGGATGGTGACATTTTTTTGTAACTGCACACTCTACCTTGTTCTTTTCAAATTCTTTTTTTTTCACACCCTTGAAAAAGTCCCAGTTTTCTAACATACCACACCCTCAACATTGTCCTTTTCTTGCTGCCTCTTCTTGGCTCAATCCTTTACTAATATTCTGCTTCAGGCCTTACATTTTTCAAAAGCTCTATTTGTAGTGGAGTTCTTTAATAAAGGAACACAGCCTCATCCTTTCCCCATGCTCCACTCTTGGCTATGAATTTTTCTATCTCTCCGCAATGGACCTCAGTTTTCTTTTTACATACTTGATTCCTGGCCTCATTCTTTTCTAACTACCTGCTCCGGACTTCACCTTTACACTTCTTACTCTTAATTTCACTGTTATCTAACATTCCATATTTGACTTTGTACTTTACTTCCTTCGTGTCCATCATCTATGTTTTAAATGTTCGGCCAGGCTCTTGCACAGTGGACAGCCTTCTCGTTTGCCACGGCTAGATCTTCCAGGCAGCATTGTTCACCATGAAGTGGGCATCTTAGTAGGTGTAGCATGGATTGTACAGATGTTCCACATTCATATTCTGTGTCTGCCGCATCTGCATAGACCCATTTGCTCATATTGGTCTTGCATCGGCCCATCCCTGTGCAAAGCCTATTGAGGGACTTCCAGGTCTTCCAGTCACACCTGTGACCAGGTGGTAGCTGTTCCTTGGTTGGGATTGGCATCAGTGATTTTCACTGCGTTTGTTTTGCCACAAGACTAGTCTGGTTGCTTGACGAGTCTGTGACAGTGGCTGGACTGTGTGAAGGAAGCTCTTCCTCGACTTCGGCCGCTTTGGGGCTGGGTGATGGGAGTGACAGGAATGGCGGGTGTCCACAACTTGCCTACTACGTTCAGTTCTACCGGCAACTGTTCTGCGGATTCCTGGTGGAACAATACTGGCCAAGACATGCAAGCTATCCACATCTAATGGTTTTAGGCAGTGCAGTGATGCATCTGCAGCTGTCATTAAGGGCGGCATCAACTTTCTTTGCATGAGATGATCTAGCTCAAATAGGACAAGCATACTCTGCAGCAGAGTAGCACAGCGCAAGGGCAGTTGACCGCAGTGTGGATGCATTGGTACCCCACGACGAATTTGCCAGCTTGCGTAGGAGGCTGTTCCTTGTCCTCACTTTGCCCTTCACCCTTTCGATGTGTTGCTTGAAGGAGAGGATTCGGTCCAGAGTGACCCCAAGGTAGAGAGGGTAGTCACAGTGTCTCAAAGGGACACCATTCCATGTTAAGGGCAGCATCCTCCCAGCTTTGCGATTACAAAGGTGGAACAGGCTAACTTGGGTCTTAGCAGGGTTTGCCTTCAGTTGGTTGACCTTGTAGTAGTTTGTCAAGTTGTCTAAGGATGATTGATGAGAGGGTAGCTTCTACCTCATCTATGTGAGTGCTCTGGGCTGCTATTCCAAGGTCGTCAGCGTAAATGAAGCTTCTCGTCCCTGGGAACACTGGCTGATCATTAGTGCATACATTAAACAGCACGGGAGAAAGGACGCTGCCCTGAGGTAGGCCATTCTTTTGTTTCCTCCATCTGCTGCGTTTATCATTTAGCTCAACATAGAAGCGTCTGTTTTCCAGTAACTGTTGAATCAGTTTGGTCGTGGAAGTCCTTTGTCATGTCATGGAGCTTGTTGAGGAGCAGCCGGTGGTTCACAGTGTCATAGGCAGTCTTGTCCTTACCAGTATCCTAATACCAACATTATCACGTTCTAACTTTGCAGAATAAGTCTCAACTTTTAAAAACTTTGCTGTTTCATCATTGTACATTTCCATTGTTCCATTCGTGAACTTATCGTTTGTTGACAGTCTGCATTCTACCTCATCCTTTTTCAACCCATTTTAGCACTGATCCGTTCCAGTGCTCTGCCCTCAGCTCTCTTCTAATTCTCTGTTCACGGCATTCTTTATTTAATACTCTACATGTGGCTCTCATCATTTTTTGACAACTGTCGACAAAGAGTCTTATTCACTCTCTTGAGATTCCTCTGTCAACGTTGCTCAATCATGCTTGTGCTTTGGTTTGCCCTTTTCCAGACATTCCATCTTGCCCCCACTATCCGTCTCTACCCTAATGTCAACCTCTTCTCAACCTCCACTCTCAACTTCATCCCTTTAAAAAATCTTTGCACTTTGCTATTATCACCATCTGGCCTTGTGCCGATGCCTCGCCCTAATTCTGCAGTTCCTCCTCTTTGCCCTATCCTGTTCTAACTCTCTATTCTGGCCTTTTCTGGCACTGCTATTGTCCTCTTCTATTTCTGACACTCCACTCTTAGCTTCATCCTTCTCTGCTACAAAATATACACTGAGAAACTATCGAGTTATGCAGCACAGAAACAGGCCCTTAGGCACAACTCACCCATGCCAACCAAAAAAGGCCTATGTTCCCCTGAATCTTTCCTATCCATGTACTTGTTTGGGTTTCTTTTAAATGTTGTAACTGCCACTACCACTTCCTCTTGCAGCTTGTTCTATTAACGCAGCACCATCTGTGTGAAAGTTAACCCTCAGGCCCCTTTTAAACCTATCCCCTCTCATCTTAAACCTATACCCTCCAGTTTTAGACCACTCCATTCTGGGAAAAGGTTTGTGGCTATTCATTTTATCTATGCCCTTTGTGATTTTATATACTTACATAAAGTCACCTCATAAAAGGACCTCGCCTATCGCAGCCTCTAGTTCAGTAACATCTTCATAAATCTATTTCGCAGTTTCTGGTTTAATGACATCAGTCCTATACCAGAGTAACCAGAACAGTACACAGTACTCCAAATCTCCAACCTGTCCACCTATTTTGCCACTTTTTTGCAACTTTTTAGCTGCATCCTTCGGTATTTTTGATCCACATCACTCCCCAGAGCCTGCCATTTATTGTGCAAGCCCTGACCTGGTTTTGTCCGATTAAAATGCAACCCCTTGCTTTTGTCTGAATTGAACTCCAACTGCCATTCTGTGGCCATTGGTCCAGTGTCAATAAAGATCCCCATGTAATTGTAGATAGCCTTCTTCACTCTTCACTATACTGCCAATATTCATTTCAATAACCACTTCCATTTGAAAATAAAAATGGAACCATATGCAAAAAAAATCAACTGATCATTTACAATAGTCATTTCCCAAAATGCAAGTTTTCAAAAGAAGTTTTTACAATCAAAAGGGATGGAGGCAAGATGTTACAAAAATGAAGTTCAACTTATACTTTTGATTAAACAGGCGACCTATTTAACTAAAATAGAAAGGGTTTTCAGATTTATCTTATGAGAAGAAATATATATAAGAATTATAGCATGACATTACAATGTTTCTATTTCTTAAATTAGAAATACAAATTCAGCAAATTGATATGAAAATACACACCTCTTCACCATCATTGAGCACAATGGTGCCTGCCCGCTCTACCACTGCAAACACCATCACAGCACAAAGCTCTCTTCTGACAGACATTGTCATGTTGGCAAAAGCTGGGAGCTGATGCATGAATTCCAATAATTGTTCTGCATGGAAAAACAAAGGCATCAATTTATACATCTGGAAACAAGAGAACTCAGCAGCTATTTGGACTAACGAACTCTTACAATCCCTTTAAATTCAGCTTGTACATTGTCCTCACATGGAAATTCTTATAGGACCGAATTGGCTTCATGAAGAGCACAATGAATATTTTGATTGCAAATTATATGTTTGAATCAGAAAAATCATTATATTTCTTCTGCAACATTTTTGAAGGCCAGACAATGGTAACTGTGTGTTTTTAGCTGTGTTAGATGATTTAGCCTGAGAAGGGCTCCAACTGGAGTACAATAAGACAAAAGAACATCACTCCTAAGGACATTACCCACCAACTCCAATGGACGCTATTAACTCAGGAATCTTAATAGGATATATTTCACTGATCTGCCAACCAAAGGAATTGCTCCCATGGATCCTGTTGCACCCACACCCTCAGGCTTCATGGCTAGAAAGTCCCGTCTTCAAAATACCCCTCAAAGTTTTGACAGTAGGCAAAGCCCCAACTATTAGTGATGAGGGATTACTAGCCCCAACTGTTAGTGATGAGCTATAAACTATTTAACAATATTTCAAATTAAAATACAACTGCAGGTAGTTCTGTTATGACATGTGTTTCCGTAACACAAATTAGATATAACGCAAGTGTTGAATTAGGGACACTATTTGCATTACATGGGCCAAATTAGTTATAATGTAATTTTGAACGGGAATTTTGGTCATAAGGTCATAAGGAATAGGAGTAGAATTAGGCCATTCGGCCCATCAAGTCTATTCCGTGTTCAATCATGGCTGATCTATCTCTCCCTCCTAACCCCATTCTCCTGCCTTCTCCCCATAACCTCTGACACCTGTGCTAATCAAGAATCTATCTATCTCTACCTTAAAAGTATCCACTGACTTGGCCTCCACAGCCTTCTGTGGCAAAGAATTCCACAGATTCACCACCAAATTTAGAACCATTCCAAAATTAATTGGCAACCAGAAAAAAGTATTGAATTTAAACAGCATTAGGGCTGTTTCCATTTAACCTCCACACAGTAATCAGATACCATTGTCTCTTAAAAACACAGCTGCTACTTTAAGCACATATGGCCATAGACATAGCGATCGCTACCATTGACACTTCCGCAATTATTGATACTCCAGTTAACAATGCAACATTCAGCCTTTAAAGTAACAAAAAAAATTATTGCTGCAGTAAACTTTTTGATATTGAAAAGACTTAAAAGACTAAAGATTCTGACACTCTCATCCCTTATCTCCCTTTCCCCCATTGACACAATTATTTCATAACACTTTTTTTATACGGTTTCTTCAAAACACAACTGTCGAATAACTGTAGCAGAACCATCTATACAAAATATTAATTGACCATCTAAAATCTTACCAATAATGAAAAACATGAAACCAAAAGTAAACTAATTAAAAGGTAGCGCATCTCCCTTCCTTTTTGCCTTATAATCCCCATCAAAATTAATTGGATCTTGTACCAAAAACAAAGAGATCATTCCCCAGTGCCACACCGGGAAATTTCTGTGAGATTGGACTCTGAATGCCAAGTGGAATGCAGCAATTTGACCGATTTTTTTGGGCCTTAAAATTCTGGTGTAAGCTTGTGATTTGTGTATTACACTGGGACTAACATAGAAAATAGGTGCAGGAGTAGACCATTCGGCCCTTCGAACCAGCACCACCATTCAATATGATCATGGCTGATCATCCAGAATCAGCTTTCTCCCAATATCCCTTAATTCCGTTAGCCCTAAGAGATACATCCAATGAATTGGCCTCCACTGCCTTCTGTGGCAGGGAATTCCACAGATTCACAACTCTCTGGGTGAATATGTTTTTCCTGATCTCAGTCCTAAATGGCCACCCCCTTATTCTTAAACTGTGACCTCTGGTTATGGACTCCCCCAACATCGGGAACAATGTTCCTGCATCTAGCCTGTCCAATCCCGAAATAATTTTATGTGTTTCCATAAGATCCCCCCTCATCCTTCTAATTCCAGTGAATATAAGCCCAGTCTGTCCATTCTTTCGTCATGTCAGTCCCACCATCCCGGGAATTAATCTGATGAACCTACGCTCCCGCAATAGCAATAATGTCCTTCCTCAAATTAGGAGAGCTAAATGGCGCTCAATACTCCAGGTGTGGTCTCACCAGGGCCCTGTACAACTGCAGTAGGACCTCCTTGCTCTATACTCAATTCCTATCGCTATGAAGGCCAACATACCATTTGCTTTTTTCACTGCCGCCATACTTTCAGTGACTGATGTACAAGGACACCCAGGTCTTGGTGCACCTCCCTTTTTCCTAATCTGACACCATTCAGATAATAATCTGCCTTCTTGTTCTTGTTACCAAAGTGGATAACCTCACATTTATCCACATTATACTGCATCTGCCCACTCACCCAACTTATCCAAGTCACCCTGCAGCCTCATAGCATCCTCCTCACAGCGCACACTTCCATCCAGCTTTGCGTCATCCGCAAACTTGGAAATGGTTCCATTTAATTCCTTTGTCTAAATCATAGGCCCAACATACTAAGAAAGTATTCTTTAGGTAACTTGCCAGAAATGGGAGGCGGTGAAACGGGAGCCTCGCACCATTATCAGGTGATCGAGGCATGTGTTGCCAGAGCAAAGCAGGTGCAGTGGCGCGCGTTGCATCTGTATCCAGCACTCCAGGATCTCGCTTTGTGGCAACCGCTGCAAACCCGTGCCCAAGGCAGTACTATTCAAGAGTCTTGCCCTGCTCGGTCTCTCCCCGCCACCATCTTTCCATTACCCAATGCATCCGCCACCACAAACAGACGCCTCGGTCTACTATAACCGAAATCTTTTATATTTGTCTCTAATTGCGAAGGTCTACTGTATACTGCTCAAGAACTATAGCATTTTATCTACTTTATTATTACATATCTTCTTGGAGACCATTTAAAAATCAAAGTGACATCTAAATTCAACTTAAGTTCATGGAGACAATGATAAAGAAACATTAAAAATTGACTATCAAAGATAAGAGTTAACTTTGTTAGACTTATGAAAGGCACAACATTAAGATACGAAATTTAGCAATTAGAGTAGGTAATCATAATCAGTAATCTCCACTTTCGAAGTGACAAAGGTCTTGCAATACATAGAACAGTACAGCACAAGAACAGGCCCTTCTGCCCACAATGCCTGTGCCGCAGATGATGTCAAGACCAACTCTTATCTGCCGGCATATAATCCATATCCCTCTATTCCCTGCAGAGCGACAAATTTATATAATTGTTAATTTCAACACCAACTCACCAATGTCATCATCTGTCCTATCAATGGGATCTTTCTCCAGGCAATCTCGCACAATGTCCCTGCTCATCAATGGGTCTGATGCTCTCTCAATATCTTCCTCATCGTCATCATCCTCAGAATCTACTGCAGTCTCTGGCAGACCACTTAGATCCATTTCCCCGGCCTCACTCTCTGTAGCCTATAAAGTAAAAAAAGTTATGACACTGATTACAAATGCTACACAGGAAATGCACTCCGGCAGTTTGTTAAAGATAGCAGCATTATTTTTGAAATTGCATATTTTGTTATTTTTATACATGTACTGCCATTTTAAAAACCTAATGTTTCAGCAACTATGATCTTCTTTAGTGTGGTTCTGGAAGAAAATAAATCAGCTTGATATTTTGCTTTGGTTCATTTTTTTTGTTCAAATTTAAAATAATGTTCTAAATTCAGTCACTAAACCATCAATTGGCCTGTATTATTAATTTTGCTCTGCTATTTAAAATTCTGAGAAAGAATTAGCATTAGGTGAACTACCGCATACTATTTAACTTCTTCACCTAGTTTCTGCATTTGCTTTACTTCATACAGTTACTGCTATACACAATGCAAATTCCAAATTTGTCACAAAAGTTTCAAATGTGCCCTATTTATTGTCTAAAATTTATACCAATTCATCCTTTCTATGAGGGCTGAAAATAAGTTCTCTGATATAATTTGGTCTTTTATCTGAGCCTTTTATTTTGGTCAATGAGTAAATCTATTAACATCTCAATCAAATTACCTCTCAATTAAATACATGATCATATAGACAGAGTGTTTGACATATTCTTGAAATAATTTGGGTAATTTACATTTGGGTAAAAATACATAATGCAAGCCAAAGACTTTACCAAATAAGATCTAGACAACAAACTTAAAAAGCACACAAAGCACTGGACAAGATGGGGCCTCATATTCTATTCCTGCAAATATTAGCAAGAAGAAACAATTCTATCATTATTGACACACGACGCAAAGTAACAAACGTCTTAACTTCAGATTTAAGTCCAGGAACAAATAAAATGCTTTAAACACTAAGGCCAGATTAATGCTGGACAGGATTTACTGCTATTTTCAGGCACTGTTTCAGCAGAGCACCAGAGATTCTGCTGGACTCAATTAAGCACTGCACCACAGGTACCATTTACTTTCTGCTGATTTGTTTAGAGCTATAATTTGCACTGGGCTTGTTTGCTAACTACCTCCTTCCCTTTAGGTAGCAGCATTTGATAGGATGTATTGGGAATCTGAAACGTTCCCGTCCTACTATTCTACAATATAAAACCACTGCATAATTTTTGTTACAAGAATAGGCAATATTGGTTTATGTAACTGGAGGTATGAACAAAAGGTTTTCACCAGAAGATTTTGGGTGAATAGGACACACCTCTGAATATATTTATACATAAATTCTTAATATTTTCTAAATATTTCCAAGATAAAGAATGGCAGATTTCATCATCCTTGGAAACACATGTAAGACAATAGGATATTTAATGAATGTGTGCATGATAGAGACATAGAAACAGAAAAATAGGTGCAGGAGTAGGCCATTCGGCCCTTCGAGCCAGCACCGCCATTCAATATGATCATGGCTGATCATCCAAAATCAGTACTCTGTTCCTGCTTTTTCCCCATATCCCTTAAATCCATTAGCCCAAAGAGCTAAATCTAACTCTCTCTTGAAAACATCCAGTGAATTGGCCTCCACTGCCTTCTGTGGCAGAGAATTCCACAAACTAGAAAGCAATACTATTCCAATACCAACTGTTAAAGGTCTCTGTTGCTCAAGAAAAAAATTACAATTGCAACAATTGCAAAAGGATCTAACTCTCTCTTGAAAACATCCAGTGAATTGGCCTCCACTGCCTTCTGTGGCAGAGAATTCCACAAACTAGAAAGCAATACTATTCCAATACCAACTGTCAAAGGTCTCTGTTCCTCAGGAAAAAATTACAATAGCAACAATTGCAAAAGGAAAATGTTTGTTGAAAGAACATAAAGACTCAAAACAGGAGAAGCTCTACTACTTCCTCATGAGTACAGATAGTAAAACTGATGAGTAGTCAATAAAATGATAGGATTGCTGATGATCTAGGTGATTTCAGCCAGAACAGCATTGGCCAGCTGTACTCAGGATCTCCAGTCTGGCTAAATAAAAATATTACTAAAAATAAAACCCATTATGAAAGAACTGAAAAAAATTTTTTTTAATTGTAGGTGCTTGAAATATGTAATAAAATAAATAATGTTGGAAATACTCAGCAGGGCACACAGCATGTGTGGGAAAAAAAGCAGAATTCATGTTTCATGTAAATAACAACCCAACAACTCTCACCACGTCCACAAGTGCTGTGGAAAGCATTTTATTGGGATGCATCACAGTATGGTTTGGGAACAGCTCCATCCACGACTGCAAGAAATTGCAGAGAATTGTGGACACCACTCAAACCATCACACAAACCAACCTCCCTTCCATTGACTCCATTTACATTTCACACAACCTCGGCAAGGCCACCAGCATAATTAAGGACCCGTCTCACCCTGGTCACTTCTCTCCTCTCCCATCAGGCAAGAGGTACAGAAGGATGAAAAAGCATACCTCCAGATCCAGGGACAGTTTCTTCCCAGCTGTTATCAGGTAACTGAACCATCCTATCAACAACTAGAGAGCGAACCTGAGCTACTTACTATCTCATTGGAGACCCTTGAACTATATTTAATCAGACTTTACTGCATTTTATCTTGCACTAAACGTTAATCCCTTCATCATGTAATTTTATCATGGATAGCTCAATTGTAATCATGCACAGTCTTTCCGCTGACTGGTTAGCACGCAACAAAAGCTTTTCACTGTACCTCGGTACACGCGACAATAAATTAAACTAAACTAAACCTTCCATCACAACAGTTCGATAGTAAACTGGAAAGGCTGGTCATTTGAAATTGTTGAATTCAATGTAAATAATTGTATTGTAATGCCGCAACTCAGAAGCTGAAATGCTGCTCCTTGGATCCAGTTGGATCGTTCTGTTGATGATCCACACACCACTAGAGAATATATACAATTATCTTGTACTCTATGCATATCTTACAATGTTAAATGTTATCAACACATTCAGTCTATTTTGTACTATATTGATAATAATACAATAATTAAGCCCTGGGAAATGTTCTTTCTGATACAACAGTTGATACAGATCAGATAGGTGTATTGTCATATACACAGAGTACAATTAAATTCCTTATTCTTACCCACATGAAAAAGGATAGATGCTGGAACATGCCAGAAAACCACATGCAACAACATAGTCTACATAGCAACATTCGTAGTTGGTATTTGATGTGAAGACAATACATGTTCCTAAAATTCTTGTAATAATTCTCCTAATTCACTGTAACTGTCCGTAACTGGTTCCATACAAATTTGAATGCAACAAATAACGTTTTTGAATGGTACATAAAAATCAGTTGGGCATCCCAATATTCACAATGCATGCAACTTAAACTTTGTGGCATGAGAGGTAAAATGTCTGTTTTGGCTTACATGTTGCTTCCAGAATTAGAGCATGATCACTAATGACTGTAGTTGATGTTCTATAATTAAGTATTTGAACAAAACTAATAATTTTGGATCATTGTTCAAAATCATTTCCAAGAATACAACTTCCTGATCTATTCAAGTCTGCATAGCTTGGAAACCAATCTCTGAATACATCCTCTTAACTCTGATGAAGTCAACAATTCAAATATACTAAATGACATTTATAAGTCAGTTCAAAAATATTATCTAGCTTTAATCTCATTGTCATGTCAAGATCAAACATTTACTGCCTCGTTCTGTACTTGTCTCATTTCTGAATCTTTTGAAGTGTTTTTGAAGTGTTTTAATCGTTCCTATTAAAATGAATAACCACATTTTTTTTAACATTCTATTCAATCTGTCATTTGTTGCTTATCTGTTAATTTGCCTTTATTGCCTCACAGCTCACTTCCCCATCTGTCATCAGCAGAGATTATAAATGACAGAAGCTCAAGACCCAAACTTTGCAGAAACCTATCAATTCCAGCCTTGCAAAACAAAAATTGATACTATCCGATTTTCACACTGTAAACCAATCCTCAATCTACACTAGCATCCTTATATCATAACTCTTGATTATGAGCAATAGTCTCAAAGGCAGAACCTTAGCAAACGTATTTTGAAAATCCCCAAATACTATGTCTACTAGCTCATTGTTACTCTGCCAGATACTACCTCAAACAAAAGCAAGATGCTACCATAAATATTTTAAAACCTTGGACATACACCATTAAGCCCAGGACATCATTTAGCTTGGTCGCATTCAATTGGGTCAGCTCTATTTAAAAGTAATTTTCTCACGGCAACCTTTATTTCTTTATTTTTGTGTCTTCCACCATAAACACTGATATAAAATATCTGTTTATTAGCATTGCAATTTCTTTAATCCCCATTACAATTTTCACTGTGCATCTATATCTGTGTGTAAGGAACCCACATTTACTTCAGCTAGTTTCTTCCTTTATGCTAATCCATAAAAGCTTTTGAGAAAGTGTTTTCACATCTTTTGTTACTGTGGCACAGCTGGTAAACACTGCCTCACAGCGCCAGAGAATCCGTTTGATTTGGACCTAGAGTGATGTCACTGTGGAGTTTGCACGTTACTCCTCTAACCCTGTGTGTTTCCTCTGGGTGCTCCAGATTCCTCCCACATCCCAAAGATATGTGGGTTTGTAGGTTAATTGGTCTCTATAAATTGCCCCTATTGTATACAGAATGGATGCAAAAGTGGGATAACATTGAACACGTGTGAACAAGTGATCAACATGGTTGTTGGTGTGGACTCGGTGGGCCAAAGGGCCTGTTTCCAGGCTGTCAATCCAAGATTTCAATCAAAATCCTTCGGGATTTTAATGGTGCTGAAATTCTTCCTCATGTTTGAGTTTAGTTTCCTTTTTAGCTATATTACAAACCAAATACCGTGTTAATTTTCCCTTTAGGTAAGAACTTTTCTAATGCATTTGTTTAATTCCAAACAAATATGCGCTTTAACAAGTTTGTCAGGATTTACTAACTGCCGTATCTTTTAATCGAATTTCCCATCCACTTAGCCAACTAGCCTCTTATATCAGCATTCAACATTATGATGGTTCCATCACCAAGCACAAACTCGTCTCTCCACTCCCATCATAAGCAACCTGTACACTAGAACCAATGAAAGCAGAATTGGACTTGCCTCAAGAATAGGACCGCAAAACCAGGGCAGTGATCTAACAATCTACAAGTAGCTCTTGACTACCAGAAGCCTACCAGGTTCATCAGCACCGTCACTAAATAATAACCAAACAGCTAGCTGTGTTATTTTATTTCACAAATCAAAAGTGAGCAGTTTGATTTATTGACATATGGCTGCCAAAGAATGCACATCAGCAATCCATCAACATTATTTCAATATTCATATCAAGTAAACCATTAAACTAAATAATTAAAATCAAAATTTCAGTACTTCCCTCCTGTGATTTCCAAGAATATGAGCAGCATGCTAGAAGGAAATAATTACATTTGTCTCTCGATGCCACATCATCCTGAGTCCTGCCAGCTCTGCATTGTGCCAAGGCCAAGATCCTGGAATTCAAAAATGATCTTCCTGCCAAAGATACTAGAGGAGTATCTCTAGTATCTTTGCTTCCTGCTATCGTAAATAGGGATGTTTGTACATTGTTCTATTGTATTCACATCTTTTCAGCAAATGTAGCAATGCAAGTCAGCATGTAGTAAAACCTAAACAACATTAAGATACAAACTGATACACAGCCATAGAAATACTATTGCCATCAGACCAGGCCATAGGCTGTGTATGCTGCAGACATGATTCATCTCCTGACACCATTAAGCCTCCCACCATTTACAAGTCAGGAGCTGACAGAATACTCTCTATTTGCCTGCATGAGCTCACCAAAGACACTTACCAGCATGTATGAGAGGCAGGTCAATTAACAGTCATGCACTGCACCTCCTAAATATTCACACATGTACACTGGAGCTGCAGTGAGTGTCAGCCACAAAATAACATCACAGTTGCACTACAAGGCTGGTCCCACAATATATCTCAAACCAGCAACTATAACCACCAGGAAGAACAAAGAACAGTAATGCGAAAGGGGAACCACTTGAGGATACCCCTCCCGTTCGGACACCATCCTGACTTGGAAATATATTACAATTTATTCATTATCACTCATTTTAAATTCTCCCAGCCCATTCAGAGGCCCAGCACCATATGCAAGAGAAATAAGGCACGGACATCGGCACCCGCATTCTTTAAAAGTCTCTCATGAATCAGAATAAATGTGGTCTGAGCCTGATACACTTTTCAGCACATAACTTCAGCAGAGAATATAGAAGTTGGGAGGTCATGTTGCAGTTACAGTGGCTTGCAAAAGTATTCATACCCCTTGAACTTTTCCACATTTTGTCACGTTACAACCACAAACGTAAATGTATTTTATTGGGATTTTATGTGATAGACCAACACAAAGTGGCGCACAATTGTGAAGTGGAAGGAAAATGATACATGGTTTTCAAATTTTTTTACAAATAAAAAACTGAAAAGTGTCGCGTGCAAAAGTATTCAGCCCCCTCTACTCTGATACCCCTAAATAAAATCCAGTGCAACCAATTGCCTTCAGAAGTCACCTAATTAGTAAATAGAGTCCACTTGTGTGTAATCTAATCTCAGTATAAATAGCTGTTCTGTGAAGGCCTCAGAGGTTTGTTAGAGAACATTAGTGAACAAACAGCATCATGAAGCCCAAGGAACACACCAGACAGGTCAGGGATAAAGTTGTGGAGAAGTTTAAAGCAGGGTTAGGTTATAAACAAATATCCCAAGCTTTGTACATCTCACGGAGCACTGTTCAATCCATCATCCGAAAATGGAAAGAGTATGGCACAACTGCAAACCTACCAAGATATGGCCGTCCACCTAAACTGACAGGCAAGGAGAGCATTGATCAGAGAAGCAGCCAAGAGGCCCATGGTAACTCTGGAGGAGCTGCAGAGATCCACAGCTCAGGTGGGAGAATCTGTCCACAGGACAACTATTAGTCGTGCACTCCACAAATCGGGCCTTTATGGAAGAGTGGCAAGAAGAAAGCCATTGTTGAAAAAAAGCCATAAGAAGTCCCGTTTGCAGTTTGCCACAAGCCATGTGGGGGACACAGCAAACATGTGGAGGAAGGTGCTCTGGTCAGATGAGACCAAAATTGAAGTTTTTGGCCTAAATGCAAAACGCTATGTGTGGCGGAAACCTAACACTGCACATCACCCTGAACACACCATCCCCACTGTGAAACATGGTGGTGGCAGCATCATGCTGTGGGGATGCTTTTCTTCAGCAGGGACAGGGAAGCTGATCAGAGTTGATGGGAAGATGGATGGAGCCAAATACAGGGCAATCTTGGAAGAAAACCTGTTAGAGTCTGCAAAAGACTTGAGACTGGGGCGGAGGTTCACCTTCCAGCAGGACAACGACCCTAAACATACAGCCAGAGCTACAATGGAATGGTTTAGATCAAAGCATATTCATGTGTTAGAATGGCCCAGTCAAAATCCAGACCTAAATCCAATTGAGAATCTCTGGCAAGACTTGAAAATTGCTGTTCACAGACGCTCTCCATCCAATCTGACTGAGCTTGAGCTATTTTGCAAAGAAGAATGGGCAAACATTTCAGTCTCTAGATGTGCAAAGCTGGTAGAGACATACCACAAAAGACTTGCAGCTGTAATTGCAGCGAAAGGTGGTTTTACAAAGTATTGACTCAGGGGGGCTGAATACTTTTGCACGCAACACTTTTCAGTTTTTTATTTGTAAAAAAATTTGAAAACCATGTATCATTTTCCTTCCACTTCACAATTATGCGCCACTTTGTGTTGGTCTATCACATAAAATCCCAATAAAATACATTTACGTTTGTGGTTGTAACGCGACAAAATGTGGAAAAGTTCAAGGGGTATGAATACTTTTGCAAGCCACTGTATATAAGACACTAGACTAAGTGGGACCTGTTGGGTCCCAGCATCACACGGGAGGGCTGGTCCCCCAACGCAATATTCCACCTCTCCACCAATTCCAATATTGGTGGCCAGTGGGGGGGGGGGGGCTTTCTGGAGCGCTAGTATGGGTGTTATGCGCTGAAGGGACTGGTTTCCAGAGGGTTAGTATGGACTGTGGGCCAAATGGATTCTTGGGCTGGCGGCTCAGTCACTCAAGCCTGTTGTGCTGGCAGCTCACTCACTCACGGCTGGTGGGCTCGCAGTTGACTCACAGCTATTCCTTGAAATTCCATTTCAAGCAGGGTGCAAGGGCACCAAATTCAAGTTCAGTTTCATACCATTTCAGGCAGGGTGCAAGGCCACTAAAGACAGCGAGTCGTGACCTCACCCTCCCCCATCTTACAGAGACTGAGCCACGCCCACACTTCTGGGTTTTATAGTCCCTCCCCCCCTCCCACCATGAAGTGGCCTTCATGGCATGATTGATAGGAGAGAGAACCTCAACATTTTTTAAACACTAATAACTCTTTTATTTTTCATCTATGGGAAAAATCCTCTTGTCCTGCACAGCAGAGGGCGACTGAGTAAGATGGCCAAAAATCACAGCCGTAAGTGGCAGCATTTTTTCTAAAATCAATATACAGAACAACAGGAAGTGGTCAAGATCAGACTTTTAGTAATATAGATTGATGAGGCCGCATTTATAGTCCGCTTAAACCTACCTGATCTCTCTATTGCTAAACACTTGAACTCCCCCTCCCATTCTGACCTTTCTGTCCTGGGCCTCCTCCACCATCAGAGTGAGGCTCAGAGCAAATTGGAGGAACAGCACCTGATATTTCACTAGGGCAGCTTACACCCCAGCGGTATGAACATTGACTTCTCTAATTTTCTTCTCCGCGGATTGTCACCTTGTCGTGGTGGAGAAGCTTGTGTGGACCTGAGATCCTGAGAGCGATGCCGTCTGGAGCTATGCTCCTGGTAGGGCCACCCATGGCGGTAAGGTCGAGGGGGAGGTCTCTGACAAAGAGCAATCCAACCAAGACCTCAACAGTGGAACAGGCGGAGGATGATGGCAGACCTTAGTGGAGCGTCACAACAGCTAGGAAGGTGGATGAAGGCTGCAGCAGAAAAGGGTCTCTTTTCTCCATGCCACTGGGTCTCTTGGACTGCATGCCACTGGATCCAGATCTGTCAAGGACCGTGGGGTGGCTGTCTGTGCACCAGTCTCCCCATGTTAAACAAAGTTACGCACAGGCGTCCTCCATATAGAGAAGAGCACCCCGGAGACACCCAAGGTCAGCCATGACCGAAGGGGGCCGAAGAAAAAATTTCAAGTAACCCTTGATTTTCCCTTTCTCCAACCCTCCACCTTCCTAGTTCTCCGACCAATCTGACTCTCCCCCTGATTAAATTTTATCTCTGTATCCTTTGTTGTCACCTTCTCCTAACTACAATGATCTATTCTATAATTTCCTTGATCTTTGTCCCCATTGATGTCTTGTGTTCATACCTTACACTTCCTTATCTCTGTGTCTCCCTCTCCCCTGACTTTCAGTCTGAAGGAGGATTTCGACCCGAAACGTCATGCATTCCTTCTATCCAGAGATGCTGCCTGTCCCGCTGAGTTACTCCTTTTGTGTCTATCTTCGATGTAAACCAACATCTGCAATTCCTTCCTCCGCATATAGAGTATCTGGGCACCATGTTATAGGAAAGATGTTGTCAAACTGGAAAGAGTACAGAGACAATTTACAAGGATGTTGCCAGGACTCGTGGGTCTGAGTTATAGGGAGAAGTTGAGTAGGCTGGAACTCTATTCCCTGGAGCGCAGGGGGATGAGGGGTGATCTTATAGAGGTGTACAAAATCATGAGAGTAATAGATCTGGCAGATGCATTCTCTTGCACATAGTAGTGGAATCGAGGACCAGAGAACATAGGTTTGAGGTGACGGGGGGGATATAGGCCAAACGCAGGGAGGTGAGACTAGTATGGCTGGGACATATTGGCCGGTGTGGGCAAGTTGGGCCTGTGAAGGGCATGTCCCACTGTACGAGATAATTCAAGAGTTCTCCCGAGTTTCCCCTGATTCGAACTCGGAGAATTACGGTAATAGCCGCTCGTAGGTACTCGGGGCTCTCGTGGACATTTTTCAACGTGTTGAAAAAACATCACGAGCTTACCGCGTTTCCCGAGTACCTGCCGTTAGCGTCACAAGCCGCTAAGAGGCGTCCCGAGCTCCGACGTACCCGTTACGTACATTCTACGTACTTACCACGAGTTTGATTTTTGTTTAAACTCGGAAGAAAGAGCTCTTGGGTAAACTCGTATAGTGGGACAGGCCCTTTACCACACTGTAACACTCTATGACACTTCAGTGTAATGCTGAGGGAGTGCAGCATGCTAAGAGTTAACAATCATGAAATAAAATATTCAATCATCCTGTTTACAGGGAAGCTCAACATAAATATCATGCTCTGATTTCACGCAACAAAGTAGTTAATCCATTGATTTATGATCTTTTTGTGAGGGAGGTGTGGTGTGTGAGGTGGAGGATGGAGCAGATTGACATTCCAAATCACTTCTGAAAGACATGTATAACTGCAGAGGACAAGAATATGGACATATTTCTACCGCTGACATTCTGATCACACTTTAATGCTGGATTTCTTAAAGAATCCAACCGCACTGCGCCAACTTCCTGCAGTTTTCCAGCATTTACATTTGAAAGCAGCAACTGAGAGCTGTGGTAATTTCTTTGACCTTGTTATTCATGAAAGTGCTGTGCACAGATCTCTTCAACCGAAAACTATCGATAGAGATGCATGCTGCTTGCTGTTCACCGAGGTCTGCACCAAACCATCTCATAGACCAGGCTGTATGTTGTGCATAACTGAGTAATATTAATGACTAAAGTAGATTCCTTCTGATCATCTGATCATTCTTCAGGTGATTTTAAATATTGTATGCACCACCGGCCACACAATAAGTTATATAAATTAGATTCACAATAATCCATTAGTTATAAAGTACATTCAGTAGTAGTGACAAAATGAAGAGGAAATAAAATGTTCAATTTTTGCTTAATTTACCCGATTAATTCAGTAAATGCACATCCAAAGTTAACTGTCAAAAAATGGTTCTGACTGTCTATCCGAGCTAAGCCTCTCATAATCTTATAAACTTCCATCAGGTCGACCCTCAGCCTCCGACATTCCAGACTAAACTATTCAAGTTTCTTCACCCCTCTTTATAGCTAATACACTCTAATCGAGGCAGCATTTTGTTAAATCTTTTCCACACCTACTCCAAAGCTTCCATATCCTTACTGTAATGGAGCAACCAGACTGCATGCAATCCTCCAAATGCAGGTCAACCAAAATCCTATAAAACTGCAACCTGACTTCCTGGTTCTTATACTCAAACCCCTGACCAATGAAGCCATAACTTCTTTGCCAATTGCTCTACTTGAGATGCCACTATCAGGAAGCTACGGACTTGGACACCAAGTTCCCACTGTACATCAATGTTGTAAAGGGTCTTGCCTGCAACTGTATAGTTTCTCCTAACATTTGACCTTACAAAATGGAACACCTCAAACTTGCTTAGATTAAAATCCATCTGCCATTACTCTGTCCATCTTGTGGAACTCCAATGGTCACAGACCTCCAACCAAAATAACACCCTACGACTACAACCTTCAGCCTTCCATGAATAAGCCAGTTTTCAATCCAAACGACCAAGTCACCATTAATCATATGCATCTTAATCTTCTGGATTAGCCTTACTAAAATCCATGTGGACAACATCCACTGTACTATGCTCATTGATCACCTTGATCACCTCCTCATAAAACGCAATCTTCTGAAGCTACAAAGTACCATTTCCGTTTATACATTTATTTAGAATGATCTTGAACGATTTGCCTTTCACTTTCAATTGGAGAGTTCAATTAAACTCACCCTTTGGTTTTATTGAAATCTAAAAGTGCATGAAAGGAAAAAAAAAAAGGTTTGCCAGCAAATGGTTCTCATATTTTATATGCAAGCCCTCACTGAGTGATTTGAGAGGACTACTGCTCATACTCTTGACTTGTTTTGTCAAATGTTGCCTTAATTAAACTCAATTAAACTTACTTGACTGGCACTGCAGCGACTTCCCAAAATGTTTACCCATCCTCAGCCCACCTGCTCAACCGATCAAAATCCTGCTACAGTTTTTGACAACCATCTTCACTATCCACAATACCACCCACTTTAGTGTCATCTGCCAACTTTCTAATCATGCCTTATATGTTCTTATCCAAATCATTGATAGGGATGAGAAACACCAATAGTGCCAGCACCGAACCCACTGAGGCACATCACTAGTCACAGGCCTCCAGTCCGAAAAACAACCGTCCACCATCACCCTCTGCTTCCTTGCATGAAGCCAATTTTCTTTTCAGTCAGCTACATCTCCTTGGATCACATGCGATCTTTTGTGGGTTCTATTTAAAAATCATGAATTACCCTGTGGGAGTACCTTTACCACATAGACTCCAGTAGTTTCAAAAAATTAATCATTGTTGTTTTCTTAAAGACAATTAGGAAAGGAAGCAAAAGATGGCTTTGGCATGGACAAAATTCTCTCTTGAACTAAAATGAACCGTTCCCTTGAATAAATGTGTACAAATAATTTGGAATAATTGAAAATAAAATTGGTAATAATCTTGTAATTATGATACTAATATACTCTACAGTACCTTCCATAATTCATTGTTCAAGGTGCTCTGAATGTTCACTCAAATGGAAACCTTCAGCTTTATATCATTAAATGCACAATTTAGTAGATTAAATTTATTTTAAATCATTATTTTTAGCAACAGAATTTAGAAAAACAGGATTATGAACACATACATTTAAAATAAAATCAAACACTAAATTAAAAGTACACAAAATTACAAATAATCAAATAAACACATGAAGTGGAAAATTGCTGACATAAGCCTAACACCTATACCTTCCTAAAAGGTTGATTTGAGGATCTGTCATCGGAATTCATTCAAAACAGAGATTGACAGATTTAAAGATATTGCAGCAATCAGAGAATATGGGGATAGTGCAAGAGATGAGGAAGAATGGTGCCACGATGTTGACAAATGCCCGAATTGCTTGAAACACACATCATCAACTCCAGCTCCTTTTTTTTTTTTTTTACATTTCCACAATCTCAGGAACTCCCAGAAGTACCATGAAACAAAATTGGCCAATTTACCCAAAGCAAAATTTACTGAACATCACAAAATAACAGTTAACTTTTTTTAAATATTGTTTGAGGCCAAGACAATTTTGGCCAGGAAACCATCAATCTAAGTATCACGGAAACTTGTAACATCTTGGAGCACCGACCGATAAGGCATTTAGAAGACAGAACATCAAACAATGCAACATCCCATTCAATAGCACAGGAGTATTAGCCTTGGTTGTATTACTCATGTCAAGTGCAACCAACTGAGAAAACTCTTGCTCTACATTTCTATTAAAAACCACCACTTACCTGGTAAAGATCAGATAAACTGCTGCTGCCAGAGTCACTGGTGATGCTACATCCTGAATGACTGGAGGATACCTGAGTCACTTGTGGATGGAGGCTATCTGTGAGATGTAATTTGGTGAAGTCTGCAGGAAGCTACACAATGGGAAAAGGATAAAGAAATGTGAGTCTGAAACAGTCAGTTTATGGTACATTTAGTAATCAAAATTGTTGTCATGCTAATTGTAATAATCTTATGCACCAATCTCTAATCAGTGTTCTCTAGTCACAGTAAATGTGAAATATTTTAAATGCAGGATATTCTAAAATATTCCAAAACTGACATTCCATTTCAAATAAAAATGCAACTTCTTAAGGTTTTGCTTTTCTTTTATGCTCTCACTAGTATTATGATCACAATGAATGGCGGTGCTTGCTCAAAGGGCGGAATGGCCTCCTCCTGCACCTATTTTCTATGTTTCTATGTATGTACTTGTTCCAGGTACAAGTGGCCTTTCATTCCATCATTTCTGTGCTCAGTAAAAACAGACTTTAAACTCAGTCTATCAAAAGCATGATCTCATAGTTAGAAATCTTCAAGTGTTCAATCCAGGTACTCTTCAAATATAGTTACGAGTTTCTGCCTCCACCATTTTTTCAGAAACCTATTAGTTATCGAATGAAAACAAAATCAAATTGTCCCTTTAGTCATTCTCCTCTTCATATTAAATTTGATGTCCTCATCCATTGTCCTCTGTTACCTGTACTTTTGTTTTCCTTATAAAGTTCTCTCATCGCTTTACACGTCTCAATTAAATCTCCCCTCAATGTCATCGTAAATCTCTTCTACATTTCTCACATCTTTCTTCAGTATTTGTACGTAGTACTCTACATACATTTACAAATATAGGTCGAAACTCTCTAGTCCACCACTCTAATTAGTACAGATCAGTTAATTTTAGATCTTAGTAAGAACTAGTTAATTAGTATAGATATGTATGACAGAATCAAAACATGCTGGACTACAGGAGTGGCTAGACCACAGACACTGAAGAAGGATCTTGACCCAAAATATCACTATCCATATTCTCCAGTCAGATGCTGCCTGATCTTCTGAGTTACTCCAGCACTTTGTGTCCTTTTAGGTCTGTCATTCTGCCCTAGTTTGGCATTCCATTCTGAATTATCCATGTCACAGAAAACACTTCTCTAGCACTGCTGCCTCTTTCCAATCACATACCATTACCTGCCAAGGACTGATTTATGGCCCTTCATCTCCATCAGTTATATTGTACCTCATGGCCACATCATTCAAACACAGTCAGCTTTCACATGATACCAAACTCTCTTCATCACTACTGTCTCCATGGAGGTTCATCAAGCACGAATGTGATTATGAATTCAAAATCATGGTCATGCAGGAGATATCTAGGCCTGGACAGAATGTTACACACCGTAACTGAAGTCCCGAATTATTGCAAATCCTGTTGTGCAGCAGAATGGCAAGAATGATATGGATGAGGGACAAAGATGAGACAGGCAACTACTTTAAACAGCAACTACTCTACCTCTATTGTGGCCCCACTTAATCAAAACACAACACTTTTCAGCATGTCCTCTCTGCAGAGGTGCAGATGAAATAATCTTTGCAGTGCCCACACAGCTCTAAATGTTGAAGAAAACAAAGCAAAGTGGAGTCAGTCAGTGCAGCGCACCAGCAGTGCTTCGCATTGAGAAGAGTCATTTTAAACACTCCTGGCATAGCAGACACATGCCTCTTCTAATTATATAACCATATAACCATAGAACAATTACAGCACAGAAACAGGCCATCTTGGCCCTTCTAGTCCGTGCCGAACACATACTCTCACCTAGTCCCATCTACCTGCACTCAGACCATAACCCTCCATTCCTTTCCCTTCCATATACCTATCCAATTTATTTTTAAATGATAAAAACGAACCTGCCTTCACCACTTCCACTGGAAGCTCATTCCACACAGCTACCACTCTCTGAGTAAAGAAGTTCCTCCTCATGTTGCCCCTAAACTTTTGTTCCTTAATTCTCAAATCATGTCCTCTTGTTTGAATCTTCCCTACTCTCAATGGAAAAAGCTTATCCACGTCAACTCTGTCTATCCCTCTCATAATTTTAAAGACCCCGATCAAGTCCCCCCTTAACCTTCAGCGCTCCAAAGAATAAAGACCTATCTTGTTCAACCTTTCTCTGTAACTTAGGTGCTGAAACCCAGGCAACATTCTAGTAAATCTCCTCTGTACTCTCTCTATTTTGTTGACATCTTTCCTATAATTTGGCGACCAGAATTGTACACCATATTCCAGAATTGGCATCACCAATGCCTTGTACAATTTTAACATTACATCCCAACTTTTATACTCAATGCTCTGATTTATAAAGGCCAGCACACCAAAAGCTTTCTTTACCACCCTATCTACATAAGATTCCACCTTCAGGGAATTATGCAGTTATTCCTAGATCCCTCTGTTCAACTGCATTCCTCAATTCGCTACCATTTACCATGTACGTCCTATTTTGATTTGTCCTGCCAAGATGTAGCACCTCACACTTATCAGCATTAAACTCCATCTGCCATCTTTCAGCCCACTCTTCCAAATGGCCTAAATCTCTCTGTAGACTTTGAAAATCTACTTCATTATCCACAACACCACCTATCTTAGTATCATCTGCATACTTACTAATCCAATTTACCACACCATCATCCAGATCATTGATGTATATGACAAACAACAGTGGACCCAACACAGATCCCTGAGGCACCCCCTAGTCACCGGCCTCCAACCTGACAAACAGTTATCCACCATTACTCTCTGGTATCTCCCATTCAGCCACTGTTGAATCCATCTTGCTACTCCACTATTAATACCCAACAATTGAACCTTTTTAACCAACCGTACATGTGGAACTTTGTCAAAGGCCTTACTGAAGTCCATATAGACAACATCCCTCATCAATTTCCCTAATAACCTCTTCAAAAAATTCAAGAAGATTAGTCATACATGACCTTCCAGGCACAAATCCATGTTGACTGTTCCTAATCAGACCCTGTTTATCCAGATGATTATATATATTATCTCTAAGTATCCTTTCCATTAATTTGCCCACACTGGCGTCAAACTAACAGGTCTATAATTGCTAGGTTTACTCTTAGAACCCTTTTTAAACAATGGAACAACATGCGCAGTACGCCAATCCTCCGGCACCATTCCCGTTTCTAATGACATTTGAAATATTTCTGTCATAGCCCCTGCTATTTCTACACTAACTTCCCTCAATGTCCCAGGGAATAGCCTGTCAGGACCTGGCTACTTATCCACTTTTATATTTTTCAAAAGTGTCAGTACTTCCTCTTCTTTGATCCTCATAGTTTCCATAACTACCCTACTTGTTTCCCTTACCTCACATAATTCAATATCCTTCTCCTTGTTGAATACCGAAGATAAAGAAATTGTTTAATATCTCCCCCATCTCTTTTGGCTCTGCAGATAGCTGTCCACTCTGACTCTCTAATGGACCAATTTTATCCCTCGTTATCCTTTTGCTATTAATATAGCTGTAGAAACCCTTTGGATTTACAATATAGCTGTAGAAACCCTTTGGATTCACACCACCACACAACATTGCTTAGGATGACAAGTGTCAAGAGCTATGTTTGAAAGGGATATCCATAATTTCCAACTGGCCAGCCATTTAATCAGCTTCTTAGACAGAAAGGGATGCAAGACTATCACAGAAAGCATTTTGCCAGCTCGCAGTATATCTGATACAGACTTCAAAGCATCTCTATTTGTTGGTCTTCACTACCTGTACATTGGTGGGCATCCCATGCAGTTAGCATGGTGATGGTCATATTGATACTCATGTCCAGTTGCCAGCATTTGATAACTGATTCTGTCACAAACCTTATTTGTTCCAGCAGCACAATTCTATCCTTAAACTGTGATTAATTGTAGCTTAAATGAAGGCCCTCTACTCAAAGAATGAGCTACTTCCATCTTGTAAATGCGAAATTCAATACCTGCTTTAAATCCATCTGCTGTTGAAAAAATAATTCATGAAATGTTCACTTTGTTTTGCTCTTCCAAACTCCATACACCACAGATTATTCAAAAAAGTGCTGCACATTTGCTGTTCCACGATTCATGATCCTACTGGTCCTCCAACTCCAATTTAAATGTTTTTATCTCACATTAAAGCCCATGATGACCTTACCTCTTGTCATCACTACTTCTCTATCATATTTAATCCTCCACCTAATTATCTCTAAGGACAATCGATTTGGTCTGTTGCCACTGTTTTAGCAATGTTTCCTTCCTTTGACGCACCAATGACAACTATGGACAAGAAACCTTCCTTTCTCTCCCTGTACCTGAATTTCTCTACTCTTCTACCTTCAACTTGGACCATATGCTTACTATATTCACCATATTTCCTTGCAAAACTGAAGGAGACTGTTTTGACCCATCAAAGAGCAATCTTTTTTCACTAAATTGTTCAGTATTCTTTACTCCCAATATTCCCATCAAATTCCCCCATAGTCTTCAACATATCATGAACAATGTACTGAATTTACCAATTTGCCTACCTACCCACACAGCTTTGAAATGTGGGAGGAAGGCAACACAGAAAAAACGTGCAAACTCCAGAGTCAAATTTGAACCCAGGTCAAAGGAATTGTGAAGCAGCAACTCTATGAGCTGGTTACTATCCTTAATATCATCTTTGACTTGATATCTATATATTTCTATTACTAGCACCTTGGGCATATTTGACATGAAGACTTTATATTTGGTATTAGCCATGACTTAGATGTTAACAAACTCACCTATGAATCAAAGTTTATGGATTCAAGGCCCGCTTTAAAGAATTAAGAACATATAAACCCATGAAGAATTAAGAGCAGACACTCCAACATAGTATTGAAGAAATACTGCACTATAGTTGATATGGTCTTTTGAATGGGATGTTAAACGAGCTCTCTCTTCCTTCTTGGGTAGAATCTAAACGTGTCATGCCACTGAAGTGACAGAGTAGAGGATGTAATGTAAGGATTAAACAGACTAAACTAAAATGGATTTGTCAGCTAAATTAGCAGCACCACATTTCAAACCCTGCTTAGGAAAACAAGTAGTTGGTCTGGAATAATGCTTAGGCTAACTCGAAGGAAGCAGTAAATTATGAGGCCACCTGCGAAGTCACTAAGATTAACTTTGCTTTCCTAGAGACATCCGAGACCAACAGAGCGTTTGATAGGGCACATAACTCACACCATTATGGTACCAAGGAGGATAGCTAGTTTGATACATTGTCACCTGTTGTTCTTAGTGATGAAAGTAATTATATAACAGATCTTCACCTTTGGGGGAGAAAAAAAGAGCTGCGCCAGAGGGGGAGAAATTTAAGAGAGTTTCACCCACAGGGAGAGAGTGGGGGCTTGGACTGTGGTGTGTGCTGGTGACAGCCAGACAGGAGAATCAAATACACAGAGAGGCGTGAGACCTGTTATTTTGTATTGTTACTTTATTGATAGTTTTTCTATTGATTACTTGAATTTTGCTTGAATAATTATTTGTGCTCTTCACCATGTGCCTTCTCCATTCATTGACTGAATCTTTGAGACGTGCATATATTTTGTTACAGGGGAGTTGTGTTCAAGCCAGTGTTTATACCACAATCAATCCAACCAAACAGAAAATGGTACCATAATCACAATTTGGGACATTTACCTGGGAAAAAAGTGGTTGCTGCAGTTCCTAATTTACAACATTACTATATTTTAAAAGATAGTTAATTGTCCATAAAGCATTTCGAAACACTACTGCCATGACGTGTGCGATGCAAGTACACGCATCTTTAAAATGGCAACTTGAGCAAAATATGTTTAATCAACATGTTTGAATTTCAAGAAGGGGAAATAGTTCAAAATAAACTAATTACAGTTTATTACTGTACAAACCTACCGACTCCCATGGCTATCTGGACTACACTTCTTCCCACCCTGCTTCCTGTAAGGACTCCATCCCCCACTCCCAATTCCTCCGTCTATGCCGCATCTGCTCCCAGGATGAGGCGTTCCACACCAGGGCATCTGAAATGTCCTCATTCTTCAGGGAACGGGGGTTCCCCTCCTCCACCATAGATGAGGCTTGCACCAGGGTCTCTGCCATACCCCGCAACACTGCTCTCTCTCCCCATCCCCCCACTCACAACAAAGGCAGAGTCCCCCTAGTCCTCACCTTTCACCCCACCAGCCGTCACATACAACAAGTGATCCTCCGTCAGTTTCGCCACCTCCAACGTGACCCCACCACTCGCCACATCTTCCCATCTCCCCCTATGTCTGCCTTCCGCAAAGACCGCTCCCTCCGTAACTCCCTTGTCAATTCTTCCCTTCCCTCCCATACCACCCCCTCCCCTGGTACTTTCCCTTGCAAACGCAAGAGATGCAACACTTGTCCCTTCACCTCCCCCCTCCACTCCATTCAAGGACCCAAGCAGTCGTTCCAGGTGCGACAGAGGTTCACCTGCATCTCCTCCAACCTCATCTATTGCATTCGCTGCTCTAGATGCCAGCTGATCTACATCGGTGAGACCAAGCGGAGGCTTGGCGATCGTTTCGCCGAACACCTCCGGTCGGTCCGCAATAACCAACCTGAACTCCCGGTGGCTCAGCACTTCAACTCCCCCTCCCATTCCGTATCTGACCTCTCTGTCCTGGGTCTCCTCCATGGCCACAGCGAGCAACACCGTAAATTGGAGGAAATGCACCTCATATTCCGCTTGGGCAGTCTACATCCTGGTGGCCTGAACATTGAATTCTCCCAATTCTGCTAGCCCTTGCTGTCCCCTCCCCTTCATCAGCCATCTGGCTGTCTCCTCCCCTCCCCCAGCCCTCGGGCTCCTCCTCCGCCTTTTTCCTTTTTTCCTTTCTTCTCCCCACCCCCTATCAGTCTGAAGAAGGGTTTCGGCCCGAAACTTTACCTATTTCCTTCGCTCCATAGATGCTGCTGCACCCGCTGAGTTTCTCCAGCATTTTTGTGTACCTACAGTTTATTACTTACTGGATGACATGTAAATTATACAATATTTCAGACTGTAACTCTTCATAAACGCTGATATCCAAAACATTGTATAACATTAAATATTTGGATTTTTTCGTGAAAATTGTGTTATGACAGCGTTATCAAACCATCAATGGCAATGTTTTGTATTTCACATTTCTGTGTACTAAATGATCATTCTGCAACAAAGAACAGCAGCAAATGCCAATCCCACCCTTACTTGATTTCTTTTTCCATGCTTATCAAAGAGCTTACTAAACAATGAAGCAGCAATTATTTTTCCTTTGTCGCCAAAAGGCATTGGGACCAACTAATCTGCTCTTAAAGCTACTACAGCTGGAAAAAATTAGCCAAGCATAAACAAAGGATTAAACCTTGCTGAACAAACATCTACAAATTGAATCCATATTATCTTTACAGGATTCCCTTAATGAGTTCAAAATGATGTACATTTAAACAAAACTACTTCTGGATGAAGGTCATTTCAGCATACTCCCTTGTATGCAATAACAAACTGATATGCAACATCAAACCAATAAAGTACTCTATTTTTTATTACAACCCCACATTTTGATATATTTTTAAACCCCTTTGCCTTTTAGTTAAGAATATATATTTTAAACTTTCACCTTCGAAAATAAATTGTGCTGACAGAGCCCAGAAGCTCTGGGCCAGAAGTTCTCTCCTGCTTTAAATTGAGATTTTCAGAAATGCTGAAAACATCTGAGTCAAGTTTTTTTTTTTAAAGAGACATAATGAGGTGGGATCAATCAAGATCATTCACAGATTCAACTTTTCTAAACCAAAATAAAGATGTCTGAACATCAATGCTGTTAAGGGCCTTGAATACTTTCCTTTTATGTTCGACCTACCAGGTGCAACCTCACACTAACTGAAATTAAATTGCACCTATTTCTCCCCCATATCTGTAACCGATCTACGTCCGATTGCATCCTTTGACAGTCTTCCTCAATTTCCGCAAGTACACAAATATTGATGTTGTCTACAAGCTTACTAACCAATCCATCTACATTCACATCCAAAAGGGGGAGGGGCGTGTGTGCATGCAGGCATGTTTGTGTGGATAATGTGACTTGGACATAAAGGTAGATGGATTGTTTCGTAAACTTGTAGACAACATCAATATTTATAGACTTGCGCACAGTGAGAAATTTCACATACTAAGGGAATTCTAACCCTGCAGAACACCACTAGTCAGACGACCAGCCAGAATAACATCCTTCCACCAATACCCTCTGTCTTCTATGGCTAAGCCAATTCTGAATCCAAACTATCATGTCACATAGATCCCATGCATCTTAATTTTCTGGATCAGACAATCATGAGGGATCTTATCAAATGCCCATAAAGGCAACATTCACAGCCCTACCCTCATTAATCACCTTTGTCACCTCTAAAAATAAATCTCAATCATGTCAGTACGACATGACCTGTCGCGGAGAGCCATGTTGACTGGCACTAATTAATCCGTTCTTGTAAAATGTGATCTATCCCAAAGAATCCTCTCCAGTAACTTTCCTAATACTGATGTGAGGCTCACCTGCCTGTAATTTTTTATCTCTACATTCCTTTATAAACAAAGGAATAACGTTAATGATTCTCCGGTCCTCCGGGACCTCGCCTGTGGTTAGCAAGGATATCAAGGGTACAAATATCTTTGTCAAGCCCCCTACAATTTCCCATCTTGCCTCTCGCAATAACCTGGCATAGATCGCTTACGGCTCCGGGGGTTTATCCATCTTTATGTTTTCCAAGTGACCGGACACCAACTCCTTCTCGATCTCAAACTGCCCTAACAAATTAGTATACCACACATCGATCTCACTATCCTCCGTATCCTTCTCCTTGGTGAAGACAGATGCAAACAACTTGCAGGATACTCAAAGTACCTTGCCGACATCCTCTGACTCCAGACATAAATTCCCTCCTTTATCCTTAGTGTGGTTCTACCTTTTCCCTATTTACCCTATTTTTGATGTATGTATAAAAAGCTTGGGCTTTAGCCCCACAAGGACCAGACTTATCTATATTCATAATTATCTTAAAACCTTTGAAGTTGTGATCATTGTTCCCAAAATGCTCTTCCACTGAATGACCAGTCACCCGTCCAAGCTTGTTCTCACAATTCCATTGAATGGTAGAACAGGCTCCAGTGGATATACGGTCTGCTCCTACTCCTATTTATGTTCTCATTCATTAGACTTTAACATTACTTGTGCCTTCTTGAAAACATACTTAATGTATGGCTTCTGCCATTGTCCTTCACTCATAATGCTTGAATAATATTTGCAACATTAAGTCAATGCCATTCTATGTAAAGAGATTCATGTCTCTATTTAGGTGGAGTCAGAAATGTATTTTCCTTGATTGTAATCCAATGCACTGCTACTTCTGAATAAATAGATTTCCAAATGTTCTACTGTTTTTTATACCCAGTTTTATTTCGAATTCGTTGGCTCTTTATTCTGATGGAACCCCCTGTAGCTGTACATTCTCCATTATCCTTTCCTTCAAATACTGTTTTGCGTCATTATCACTGCTTTGTGTCAGTGTACTACTCAGTCCCACTTAGCACATGCTGCTTGCTATTTTGAACATGAATCAATAATTTTCTGTTTTTCTTCTTATTCTCTCAGACCTCTCTCTTCTGTCTTGGTACTTTCTTCCAGCATTTTTTGTTTTTATTTCAGATTTCCAGCATCTGCAGTTTTTTTTAATTTTCATTTTGGGTTTCTAATGAGATGAGTGTAGCATATTCCCAAAACATCATTATAACTTTCAGGAATAAAACCATTTATTGGATTGTCAGAGAATAACAAGATGATATACCAGCTCCATTCTCACTCAAGCATAAAAAAACACTGAAACTCAGGTAATGAATTCCTGGATAATGAATGCTTCCATGCCTCATTCCTGCAGGAGCAGCTATCAAGCATTTGTAGGAGGCTCTAAAAATCTACAGTCATTCAAAGCAGGGTTAAATTCTTTGCCTTTGCTTACAATTCATGTAGGGCAATTAGATTTAGTCCAATTCATTTTTTATGATTGATTGGGTTAATTAAAGTAACCGATTAAAACAATGATCATTTATTTACACTAGATATGCAAAAAGCTAATGCTGAAAGATATTATCAAGGTAATTAATGTAGTAAACCAATAGTTGAAATAAATGAGAAGGTAAATACAAAGCAAGCTCTGGCTTATTTGGCACAATGAGCAGAACTGCTACACAAATGCAACAATGTTTCTGATTGATACCTTGGAGTTTAAAGCAGGAGGAAAAAAATTAAGCGTTCTGCCATGGATCAGGGAAAGGATGCTAGATTTCTTCAGTACAGCGAAAAAATGCTTCAAATTCCTCGTATGTTGCAAAACATACTTGGCTAATAAATTACCATCATGATTATGATTATGAAATGGCCACAGCTGCAAATAAGCATACCATGTTTGCCTGCTTAGTCAACTGTCCGGGACGTGAACTAAATGTATGCATGAGCTAAAGCAATGGACAACTCCCAGAGCTGAAACCCAAATTAGAAGCGAAACATCTTGTACATGCCCCTATACGGTTTGGCAACTCAGAGTGCGGAGGCAACTGATGCAATGATTAATTAGAGTTAGACCCTTAAAAAATCTCTTGAAGCACAGACTCCTCACATCAAGAGAAGAGGAAGCCAACATATTTATTTTTCATAGCATAACTATCAAAGATAATTCAAAGTCTTTCAGTGACTGCACAGCTCTCTGCGAAGTTCTGAGGCTGTATTTTATAAAATCTTTAGTTTTATAATCGGTGTACTCATCAGCCATCCATAAATACCCTTGTGAAAGTGCAGCATTCTGATTAAAGGTAATTCCACAATGTTTTTAGTGAGAAAGGACTAGGATTTAGACCCAACAATGGGGAAGGACAGCAGCATATTTCCAAGTCAGTACAGTGCAAAACTCAATAAAATATGTAGATGGTAGTGTTTACCTGCAACTAAAGCAGGGGTCGGCAACATTGTTCTGCATAGGGCCAGGACGCATGTCTGTGAGCGGATGGCGGACCACATCTATCACGTATACACATGGATCCCGCACCCATCCCACCCCGGTGGGCAGGCATCAGATCACGTGTTCACAGTAAAAATGCTGGAGAAACTCAGCGGGTGAGGCAGCCTCATGCAATCCTTGCATGTCTCACCCGCTGAGTTTCTCCAGCATTTTTGTCTACCTTCGATTTTTCCAGCATCTGCAGTTCTTTCTTAAACGTGTTCACAGAAGGTGCGCGGTGGCCGTGCCGCCGGCTTTGCGCAGGATGCAGTATAGCCAGAGCTCGGTGGCGCTCAACGGGCCGGATGATTACAGGAAAAAAAATCCGCATGTGGGCCGGTTGATTTCGGGTTTCGGGCCGCATTTGGCCGGGGGCCGTAGGTTGTCAACCCCTGAACTAAAGTCATTACCCTTTTTGCAGGTAGAGGATTGAGAAGTGCTATAAGTGCAGTCAAAGTAAGCATTAAGTGAGTTTGGTATTCCGAAAAATGCAAGGTATCATGGGATTTGTCAAAGGTCACTCGCTATGAAGAAAAAGCGAACAAAGCATTGACTGTATAAACTGTGTATACATTCTTATCTTTGTTCATGATTTATGTGTAAAAGTATATATAATCTCAGGAATGGGGGTGCCAGGTAGGGTGAGAGTTGGTCCCAATGGGGGCGCAAGTGGGAGACGGGAGGAAGACTGGACCGGCGGAGAGACATTCTCGGCAGCTGCACGCACACAGACCCGCACCTCATCCGCAGCCAGGATTGAACCCGGTTCCCCGGTGCCGCAAGCGCTGCCAAACCTCAACTGGACCGTGTTGTCCCTACCCCCCACCAAATGCCCATCCCCGTTGGAGGCGTCCGGACCGACGGGACAGCAACCCGGAGGAGCTGCAGCCTACAGCCAGTGCGGAGAGGAGCCAACCCCAGCTCAACTCCGCCTATCCCACCGGGCCAACTGACAGCCCCGGATCGACGGGACAGCGGCCCGTAGGAGCGGCGGCCTACAGGCCCACAGCCAGCGCAGAGAAGAAACGCCAACCCCAGCTCAACTCCACCTGTCCCGCCGGGCCAACCAAAAGCCCCGGACCGACAGAACAGCGGCCCGGAGGAGCGGCAGCCCACAGGCCCACAGCCAGCACGGAAAAGAAGCGGCAACTCCAGCCCAACCCTGCTCCAACTCCCGAGGAACCCGCGCCCCACCCAGTGGCCGCCGGCCAACCCTCCCCCCGGTGCCGGCGAAAGCCGAGCAGCAGCCAACAATGGGGACACACACAAAACACTGCAACAACTCAGCCGGGACAGGCAGCATCCCCAGAGAAAAGGAATGGATGACGTTTCAGGCCGAGACCCTTCTCCAGAGATGTTGCCTGACCCGCCGAGACACCGCAGCACCCCATGTGCATCCCCGCCGATGAACGGCGCTCAGCCCCCACCAGCACCGAGGGGGCCAACCAACAGCCACTGGACAAGGCGAGAGGCGCAGCCGACAGTCCCCGGCCCGAGAGTCGGAGCAGAGTCGAGCTGGAGCAAGCGCCCCCCGGCTGCAAGTCAGGGGCCGCCACCGCCCCGCCAGTCCAGGGCCACCCCGGACAGGGACGGGACATGCGGGAGGGAACGGGGACGACCCAACAGCAACTCAACAGTGCCCGTGGCGTCGGAGACTCAGGCCCGACCACGGACGAAATGCAGGCCTGCACACAACGCAGCACCACAGCTGCCGAGAATGTTTATAGCGAGTGACCTATGACTTGGGCATGCGCAGTCGGAATACCAAACTCGCTTATTGATGTGCATTTTGTTAGGTATACACACTGCAGCCACTGTTTGCATATGGCAGTAGCTACAGTGTCAATCAAGAAGGCTGCGTTGCAGAGATTATACAGCACATAGAAACAAAGAAAATAGGTGCAGGAGAAGGCCATTCGGCCCTTTGAGCCAGCACAGCCATTCAATATGATCATGGCTGATCATCCAAAATCAGTACCCTGTTCCTGCTTTTCCCCCCATATCCCTTGATTCCTTTAGGCCCAAGAGCTAAATCTAACTCTCTCTTGAAGACATCCAGTGAATTGGCCTTGACTGCCTTCCGTGGCAGTGAATTCCAGATTCACAACTCTGGGTGAAAAAGTTTTTCCTCATCACAGTCCTAAATGGCTGACCCCTTATTTTTAAACTGTGACCCCTGGTTCTGGGCTCCCCCAACATCGGGAATATTTTCCCTGCATCTAGCCTGTCCAATCCTTTAAGAATTTTATATGTTTCTATAAGATATCCTCTCATCCTTCTAAATTCCAATGAATACAAGCCCGGTCGACCCATTCTTTCATGATATGTCAGTCCCGCCATCCCAGGAATTAACCCGATGAACCTACCCTGCACTCCCTCAATAGCAATAATGTCCTTCCTTAAATTAGGAGACCACAACTGCACACAATACGCCGGGTGCAGTCACACAAGGGCCCTGTACAACTGCAGTAGGACCTCCTTGTTCCTAAACTGAAATCCTCTCGCAATGAAGGCCAACGTGCCATTAGCTTTCATCACTGCCCGCTGTACCTGTACCTCCTAATTTACCTCGTTGTGGCCCTTGCAGTTATTTTTCATTTGGACTTTCTTTGGATTGTAACATTATATTTTGCAGTTTTCTTTCTCTTTTGCACAAAATGTTGCACTTGTGTATGGTTTGACTGTACTCATCATATATAATACAATCCGCCTGGATAACAGGTAAATATTTTTCATTGTTTCTTGAAACATATCACTATAATAAACCAATACCAAGACATCATTTGGCAGGTACCTTTGCCTAGGGCCTTGGCAGCACAGCAACGAAGTTAACAAGGAATGGAGAATACAAAATACATGTCCTTTTTCAGTTTATTGTGAGATTGGAAAACTTGAATAAAGAATTTGAATTCCAATTCAGAATATCTCAGAGAAAAAAATTATGCGAGCAACATTTGTCAACATTTTGTTTTCCTTCAAAGGGAGAGCATTGGCTTCTGGTTTTTCAATGTACACACTGCAGCATATTGTAATTGGTTTTCCAACATTTTCTGATGTCAATGTCCCCCTTGGGAATCAGGGCACACTCCAGAGTTGCACCTACTGCAAACAAATGATTAATGTACAGTTCCAATGTGATAAAAAAAAAAGTTGGATGAAGGAAAATGGCTTTTTACGCCACTGAATTTCAGTATTTTTGCCACAAAGGGATTGGTAACATATCTGAACGATTTTGCTTTAGCATAGTTTGACAAAGTTGTTTATTGCTGTACTTGAATGCAGTTTGCTGCAAGTATTAAAAAGTGACAATTGCCGGTACTGATTTCACTGCACAAAAAAAATAATTGGAATATTATCTGATGTATTTCAGTCAGTGGTCTGCCAAAATTCATCTTGAACACACTGACGGTCAGAAGAGTTTCATTGAGTTTTGGATTTAGGCCTTCAACAAATTATTGGGATTTTTTGGCTTCAATGAGAAGTCGTATGCTACTGGTGGGTGAAGTGCGTTGGAACTCAATGCTCAATACAGCAAGGCAGGCTATATAAATCAGCTGGTCTTGTCTATTTTTGGATGTTCATTTTCCTTCGAGGAAATCGACAAGCATTCCAAAATCCTGCTGACTGTAATGTAAAGATCTTTCATTGTGGAAATTGCACATTTGAGGGCAGACCAAGTTCTTCTCAGGTCAGCTACGATAATGGTTATTATGGCAATACAGATTATAATAACATGAAAAATAAAATTATTTCTATTTGTAACCAAGCAGATCCTATTTCCTTGGAAAACATAAAAGGGAATGTGAAAATTAGCCACATGTTCGAAAAACAGAAAATGTGATATTTTCAAACGGTGAGTAACTAACTACTGCACAAACATACCATGAAATGTAGACTCATAAAACAGAGCACAAACAATGTATGGCCAGCAAGCAATTAGGAAGTTAAATGATATGTTGGGTTTCATTGGCAGATGGCTGCCATGTAATGCAAATATAGGTACACGTGTACCTCCCAAATACACGTGTAACACCCAAGTACTTTGCAGCTTTGGACTCTGTAACAAAGGACAGATCTGCATTTGAGGCAATGCAGCAGAGATTCACCGCATTTCATTGCTGAGATGAAGTTGTCTTACAAAATGAGATTGGGAAATACTAGCCTATATTCACTGGACTTGCATAGAATGGGTGGCATATCCATTGATTCATACAACATTTTAAAGTGGACTGCAGGAGAGATGCTAAAAGACTATCCCCCTTTAAGTTGAAAATCTGTCAATACATGAAACAAGGTCAGGTGCCACAAAGTCAAATATTGCATAGAAATTAAATCGAAAGGCATATAATTGCACAAAGAAATGTGCATCAGAACACTGGATAAAATACTGGGCAGCATAGATAAAAACACAAATAATCATCACAAGATTAATAAGGAAGGAAACATTTGAGAGCGAATTAAAGCTAGCTACACATCAGGTAGATTTCAAAGAAGCAGCAAGGGGAATTAATGCATTGGTTTTTATTTCTCGATTATTCCTGAATTTAAAAAAATCAAAATGGATGTCAGCTAAGGAAGAGTGAATTTACATTTCACTCTTATCTGACTCCTTTTTAACTCTAGCCTGTATTCACCCATCTGCAAATCAAACTGAAGAAGAGTCACTAGCTGAGAACTTGCTCCTCAACCTCTCAGAGTACCTTTCCTTGGCAGCTCTGATTCCTCTTCTCAGCTTGTACTTTGCCTGCCTGTAGAGGTCTGCATCCCCGCTCCTGTAGGCTTCCTCTTTAGACTGTTGGAGCTGTCTGAGTTCTGAGTTCTTGTCGTTGTTGAACCAGATCCGGGTCCTAGTTGGAATGCAACTGTCCTCACAAAAGCAGACATATGATGATGCAGTGTCTGTATCAGGAGGCTTGTGGTTGCTTCCCTGAACACATTCCAATCCGTGCAGTCAAAGCAGGATTGTAGGTTCTCAATGCCCTCGCTTGTTCACCTTTTCGTTGTTCTGACCACAGGCTTAGCAGATTTTAGTTTCTGGCTGTAGGACGGAATAAGGTGAACTAGACAATGATCATAGAGACCCAGACCCGCCCGGGGAACAGAGCGATATGCGTTCTTGATTGACGTGTAACAGTGGCCAAGGTTCTCTCCCCTCTGTTGGGGCAGATAACCTGAAGTCTGTACTTTGGAAGGTTATGGCTGAGGTTAGCTTTGTAAAGTCCCCCAAAACAATGGCCATGGAGTCCAGGAAGTCACTCTCTACCCTCATTACCTGGTCAGCGAGTTGCGTTTGCGCCTCACGTACGCAGGCATGGGGAGGGGATGTAAACTCTAGCGAGAATAAAGGAGTTAAATTCCCTCGGAGAGTAGAAGGGTTTGCAGACTATTAAGAAGGATTCCAGGTTGGGATAGCAGAAGTTTGACAGTACCGTGATGTCGCTGCACCAGTCCTGGTTGCAGACACGTGCCGTAATTACTCAAGGTAGGCAGTCAGTCGGCTTAAAAAAAAAACTTAAACCGCGCATGCGCAGATTGTTCTCTCCGTAAAAATATAAAATAAAAATAAGTAACAATTCAATTTGCCCAAGGCTTCTAAATCTCCTTCATTTTTTAATTACTGAATGAGTGGGGGACGCAGGAGGAAGGCAGGTGGAGAGATGGTGGGAAAAACGGGAGCACGTTGAATCAGTTGTCATCTTATTGAATGACAATACTAATTCAAGGGTCCAATTGGAGGGAGAGTTCCTTTCACAGCGTGTGGAGAGTCTGTGCCAGGGGTTAAAGATGCGGGGAGGGCAGGAGTGTTGAGAAGGAGGGGGTCGGAGATCATGTCAGACTCACTCACCGCTGCCGCAGTGCTCCGGGCATGGGCGGCAGAACTGGCCGCCACTTCCAGGGAGGGAAGCAGCTCGGGTGACTGCGAGCGGCAGCCGGGACCCGACAGCAGAACCGGCTGCCACTTCAGCATTTTCTGCCGGCCCACTTACCTCTGGCAGTGCTCTCCGTCTGAACACCTCTCACCTGCCGCTCGCCGGCTTCGCTCATGTCAGCCGCATGTCAGCCGCATCCCGCAAATCCTTAAATTCCCACAGCCGAGTAACCTCAATTGGTCGGAATTTAAGGATTTGCGGGAAGCGGCTGACATGAGCGAGGCTGGCGAGCGGCAGGAGAGGTTTTCAGAGAGCACTGCCAGAGGTGTGCGGGGACCGGCAGAAGGGGCTGTCCGGTCCCGTCGGCCACTCGCAGCCATCCGAGCAAATTCACTCCCCGGCCACAATGCGCCCGGAGCGTCGCAAGTGGGTTACTGGCCCCGATCCCCTCCTTCACAACGCTCATGCCCTCCCCGCAACTTTACCCCAGGCCAGACTCCCCAAACACTGTGAAAGGAGCTCTCCCCACCCCAGGAAATATGGTATTTAAAAACATAAAGCATCAGGAAATGTACTTACCACATTATCGGTACATGAACTCCAGTCTTCTCTTTTTGTTTCCTAAGATACACTTAACATAATGACAATCCATATTTGAAAGACCCGCCAAGAAACTTGCAGTACTGCAAAGGCAGAATTTCAGCTGCCTTCAGCGCCCCTTGAGATTGACGGCTTCAAGCAGCGCTGACAGCACGTCAGCTGCACAGACCTTTGCGTGTTACAAGTGCTGCGGTTGAAAGGCAAGGAGAATTATGCGTACCTAAGAGATCGATCTCTTAGCTAGGCATAATTCTCCCGTGCCTTTACTATTTTTTTAAATAATTACCATTTCATAATTTTAGTCAGGGTAGGCAGTGCCTATCTTGCCTACCCTGACGGCACGTGCCTGCCTGGTTGGTTTAGAAGCATATTACACCGCCTCTTGATTTCCCCGCTGCCTCCACATCGCATTCCGCTTTGTGAAGTTGGAAGTTAGCCAGTTGCAGCGCGCTGTCCAGGGTCGACTCACACAGCCAGGTCTCGTTGAAGCACAGGGCAGCAGCTCGAGAGAAGTCCTTGTTTGTCCAGTGCAGGAGTTGCAGTTCGTCCACTTTGTTATTGAGAGAACGTACGTTTGCCAGGAATATGCTGGTGAGTGGTGTGCGTGATCCGCATCGCCGGAGTCGGGTGAGTGCTCAAGAGCGCTTCCCACGGGTCCTCCCTTGACCTTGAACGCAGCCACAGCCCCACTGACGAGTATGTCCAAATAATCCAGCGAGTGAGAGAAACCCGGAACGATGTTTGGAGATACTGTATGTGCGATGTTAATGAGTACCTCTCCAGTGAAAGTAATCATTGTAGGGTTTTCACACGACATAAACGAACAAACACATACAGAACAGCAAGGAGCAGTACACCCTGGCAGCCATCGTCGGTGCCAGCAGCAACAAGCAGTAGCAGCTACACTGCAAGCAGCTCACTTCAAGCAGCTAAACTGCTCGCAGCTACATTGCAAGCAGCTATGCATTAGCATGATGACGTAGACAAATAAAATGTTAAAATTCAACATGTTGCAAATTATTTTTTGGAAAGTACAGTAAATACCTGTATTTATGCATCTGCAGTTCTTATAACAGCCAAAATTTCAAAGAATAATTTTTAAAAATGCTTTTTCTCAAAATGCACAGCAAATGTGACAATACTTTTCTAGTTTATTTATTTTTCTATACAACGACTCTGAAGCTATAGGCTGATTAGCAGCAACATAGTCTTTTAGTACATGCGATGGTGAGTTGTCATTTATGAGATTTATTTGTGCTGTATTTTATACTAATATTATTTAGACTTAAAATATAGAATTGTGGTGTAAAACGTTATTCTATAAAGGAATGAGATGACAAATAGTTTGGCAATTTATTTTATGGTTTATGCATAGAATACAAACATGTGATGTGCAGTAATGCGTATTTGAGCAATTATCATGCGTCTGGTACCTCATGATACAGGATTGTTGAAAGTATACTGTATTGGTTCATTGGAAATTTTATTACCATTCCGTGTAACATAAAAAAGTGAAATTGAAAGACAATTGTTGTATTAATAGAAAGAACTTCCAAGATGCTGAAAAATCTGCAAATCCAATACTACAAAGTCCTTGGCTTGACAGATTATCATAGTGTTACTCAAGCAGAATTTACGTTCCTAAATTTAAAATTAGGAAACTACAAAGCTTTGATGAGTCACTCGACTGTGATGAATTGGACATCTGCATTAAAAGGCATGACAGGCTATGGCTGACTTTAAAGTAACAGTTGTAGACATCTTTCTGGAGTAAATGCAAAAATGATCCCACCATGCCAAGAAACTAAGTCAAGTATAGTATTCAATCCCAAGAGATTTATGAAGTTGCCAGAAAAATAAGCCTGAGAATTATTGGCAATTGAGAAATCAGCAAAAATGAACAAACATTTTGACTGAGAGGATTATGTGTGATAAATTGCAAGGAAATGGAACTCAATCATAAAAGTGTCCACTACTTTATAAGAGTCAAAAACAGAATTTACAATGGGCAACAAAGTGATAGCAGAGCAAATACATGGGTTATATTTTCAAAGAAAAGCATGCAGGTGACATCCCAGAAATTCTCGGAAGCAAGAGTCTAATGAAAAGGGTATTAAAGGAAATTGGTCCCAGTGAAAAAAAATGTGGAGAAATCTATGGGACTGAAAGTCCATAAATCACCAGAGCCTCGTTGTTCACATCATTAAAGCACCCCTGAAAGCAATGGATCCATCAGTTGTCATCTTACAAAATTCTGTACATCTTGAAAAGGTAGATTGGTTGTTACCAAAAATGTATACTATTTTAAAAATGGACAGAAAACAGGAAATGAACATCAGAAGGAGGAAAATGTTGGAATCTATTAAGGATATAATAACATGGTGACACCTAAATATCAAAACAATTCAATAAAGATCAGAATTGATTTATGAAAATCATTCTTGACAAACTAGGGTCTTTTGAGGATGTCATTCGTAGACTAGATAAGGGTGAACTAATGTTGTCGTGCTTTTGGATTTTCGTAAGTCACGCATTTAGGTTTATTGTCACATGTACAGTGAAAAGCTTTGTTTTGCACACTATCCAAACAGATCAGATATTCCATACATAGATACAATCAGTTCAAACTGGTACAATAGATAGAACAAAGGGGAAGTTACAGAATGTCAAATATAGTTCTCAGCATTGTAGCGCATCAGTTCCTTCGACAAAGTCCTCAATGGAGTAGATGTGAATCGTACAGTACCCTGGCTTATGGAAGAACCATTCAGATGCCTGATCACGAAGGGAAAGAAGCTGTTCCCGAGTCTGACAATGCTCACTTTCAAGCTTCTATGCTTTCTGCCGGACGAGAGTGGAGACTGGGGTGGGACAAGTCTATCATTTTGTTGGCTGCTTCTCTGAGGCAACGTGTAGATGGAGTCAATGGTGAAACGTCTGGTCTGTATGAAGGATTAGGCTACATCTATAACTCTCTGCTATTTCTTGCTGTCTTTGGCAGAACTGTTTCTAGCTGTGACACAACCCAGCAGTATGCTTTTTATGGTGCAACTATAGAAGTTTGTAAGAGTCACTAGAGGCATGCCAAATTCCCTCAGTCTCCTAAAGAAGTAATTGCGTTGGTGTACCTTCTGGGCTGTTGCATCAATGCGATTGGGCCACAACAGATCATTGGTAATATTAACTTCAAGGAACTTGAAGCTCTCAACCCTTTCCACACCCACCACATTGATGCTGTAGTCCACCATGTTTCTTGAAGTCAATATCCAGCTACTTTGTCTTGTTGAAATTAAAGGAGTGGTTATTTTTCTGGCACTATCTCCTCCCTGTACTCAGTCTCGTCATTGTTCTTGATTCAGCCCACCACAGTGTAGTCATCTGCAAACTTGTAGATGGAATTAGACCCAGATATGGCCATACCATCGTGAGTGTAAAGGGACTACAGTGGGAGACTGAGAAAGCATCCTTGCGGTAAGAGTAATGTGCAAAATTAGAGCAGATGGGAATGAGGATAATATACTAAGATTGATTGAAAATTGACAAGAATTGAGAGGAGAAATAAATGGAACTTTCTCAGAGTGATGGGCAGTGGGGTAACCCCAGGATCAATGCTTATAGACATCATTGAAAGTAATCATGCAGGTACAGCGCGCATTTAAAAAGAGCCAAATGGTCTATAGGCCTTCATTTCAAGAGGTTTTGAGTATAGAAACAAGAACCGTGCACAGTAATCAGGCAGTGGCCTAACCAATGTTTTATAAAGTTGTAGCAAAATGTTCTTGCTATTACATTCCATATCCAAGCTAATGAAAGTATCTCACATTGCCTTCTTTACCAAGATTCAAGAGACATTTATTGTCACATGCACCAATTGGTACAGTGAAATTTGGGGTCACCATACAGCCATACAAATAAAAAAGAACACAGAACACGATAGTCTTTAACATAAACATCCCCAAACAGCGGAATCAAAGTTTCCCACTGTGAGGGAAGGCCCAAACTTCAGTCATCCTCCTCTTTGATGTTCTTTGATGTTCACCCGTGATTGGGGCCTATCGAGCCCTCCGCAGTCGCCGCTACGGGTGGCCCGATGCTCAGGCCCTCTCGCCGGGATGATGGAACTCCGACGTCGGAACGGAAGAACACACTCAGTGGCTTGGACTTCTGAATCGGCCACAGGCCGACGTGGGCGGAGATTCACACTGGCGACCCTCGGCAAAGGGATCCCAGGACTCCGCGATGTTGAAACCAGCGCCGCCCGTGGCTGAGCTCCGCAAACCACAGCTCCCAGATGTTGAAGCAGCAGGCCCAACACTCCGGAGCTTCAAACGGCAATCCCAGGTAAGGCATCGCCCGCTCCGCGAAGTATCCAGCGCTGCGCCGCTGCTGAAGCTCTGGCTGGTCTCCGGTCTCCGGCAAGAAAGGCCGCGCCAATCCAGTTGGTAGGCCACGAGGGGGGGGGGGGTGGGTGGCGAAGATTCGACTCGGAGAATAGTCGCATCCTCGCCAGGATGTGACTGGGAAACAGTTTCCCCCTTACCCTACCCACCTCCCCCACATAAAAAATACTAGGAAACTCCAACACATACTTTTTAAACAAACTAAAAATAATTAAAACGATGGAAAAACAGACAGACTGTAGGCAGAGCCTGCCATCAATGCGGCGCCCCTAGTGGTACCACTTTATTAACTTGTGCTGTCACCTTCTGAGATCCTTGGACTTGGACACCGAGATCCCTCTGTTCCTCAATACTCCTTTGGGTTCTAACAATAATTGTGTATGACCTTAAGTTATCTCTTCCTGAGATTGCTTGAATCATGTTTCACAATTTACAAATGGATGTGGTAACACTAAACAACTTTGATTTTATCAATTGTCATTTGGATACTGTACTTGAGGATGGACAGGCAATACTAACTGAAGCTAAAAGAGACTGCTCATGTGGAAATCTAGAGCTAAAACCAGAATGCTGTATGAACTCAGTAGGTCAAGCCGTATATGTTGAGGCAAAAGGTGTTTGTCGACATTTCAGGCTGAGACCCTCATCAAGACATATGCAGGGTCTCAATCCAAAGTGGTGACATATACCTTTTGCCTCCATCAATGCTGCGTGACCCACAGAGGGTTTCCAGCGTTCTGCTTTATTGTACATTAACAGAACGCTGAGTACTATTAAAAGGTCAAAGATGAGATTACAATACATTCAAATGTAGGTCCAGGTATAAAATAATCAAAATAATTAATAAATAGTGTGACCATAAGACATGACTACTAATGAACTACACACTTTGAAATATTTCAGCAGAATCTCAGGAATAGTTCACAAAACATGCTAAGATAATTTTTAGAAATTGTAATAATCTAATTTTATTGCACATTTTATTGTACATATTTAATTTGGGTACAGTGTTTTCATATCAAGAAAGAAAATATCAAGGAAAGACACAAAATGCTGCAGTAATATCAATGCACCACTCGCTTTAATCGCAGAATAATTTTAAATAGCATCATAACAAAGAGTAATTTGCATTAGGAGTTAAATGGCAATCTAAAATGATAAACTTTGTGAATGTTTTAAGTAAGTATTTTGGTGATAATGAATGAATACTATATTTTCTTACATGCCACAATACTGGAAACAAACAACGGCACATTCCAACAAACCAACTAACTTAATTCAGAATTCCTAAATCCCACTGTAATACAATGCTCGCTCAGTGCCTAGGCTGCTATCTGAAGAAAAAGAATATTAATGGAATCAGCCCTAAGAGGAGTCATTGTAACGCTATATATAGAAGGAAATTCATTGCTGACAGCTGCTGTGCTGGGAAACTGGAATGAGTCTCTGTTATCTGCTAGCACTGATACAACAACAAATCACCCATGGCTCAGTGCGGAAAGGCTGTGTGAGTGCCAATGTTGGGTGGACAAGGTCGTGTGATGTAGCTCCTCAGAACTGATACGTGGAGCTCAGTGCTGCAATAAGGCTGGCACTGTAAGTGCACCAATTGCTGGGGATTGGCAGCAGCTGCTCCAGTGTTGGCAGGGCAGCTGGTACCAAAAAGCTCTCTCATCACATTCTGCTGGATGAGATTGAGGCTGCTGTCCTCTCCTACCTCTATTTGGCTGCACCCTTCTTTCCAAGCCAAAGATTTCCCCCCAACCAATTCAATGGACAACCCACAATCGTTTAGCTTGTTACCAGAGAGAATCATCCTTGAATGAACTGTTTCATGTAGCAATGTTACAAAATTTTGAGATTTTTAAAATAAAGTCTGCAATTTATCCCATCAGATAAAGCATAAAAAGAAGTTTAATTTGACACTTAATTCACTTTCATATCTTCAGTATTAAAGTTATGGCCATTATCATACTCAGAAATTAGCATCTAGTTCCCTATTGCTTTTCCATTGACTTAACACAAAAGCTGTGATCGAGGACAGTCAAAAGCCCATAACTTTCATAAAAATTAAGAGAACTGAAAGAAATTTTCAGTTATTATAGATTGAAGCATTCTGAAACAAATATGAAACAATCTTAGGTACACAAAAATGCTGGAGAAACTCAGCGGGTGCAGCAGCATCTATGGAGCGAAGGAAATAGGTAACGTTTCGGGCCGAAACCCTTCTTCAGACTGATAGGGGGTGGGGAGAAGAAAGGAAAAAAGGAAAAGGAGGAGGAGGAGCCCGAGGGCTGGGGGAGGGGAGGAGACAACCAGATGGCTGATGAAGGGGAGGAGACAGCCAGGGCTAGCAGAATTGGGAGAATTCAACGTTCAGGCCACCAGGATGTAGACTGCCCAAGCGGAATATGAGGTGCATTTCCTCCAATTTACGGTGTTGCTCGCTGTGGCCATGGAGGAGACCCAGGACAGAGAGGTCAGATACGGAATGGGAGGGGGAGTTGAAGTGCTGAGCCACCGGGAGTTCAGGTTGGTTATTGCGGACCGACCGGAGGTGTTCGGCGAAACGATCGCCAAGCCTCCGCTTGGTCTCACCGATGTAGATCAGCTGGCATCTAGAGCAGCGAATGCAATAGATGAGGTTGGAGGAGATGCAGGTGAACCTCTGTCGCACCTGGAACGACTGCTTGGGTCCTGGAATGGAGTGGAGGGGGGAAGTGAAGGGACAAGTGTTGCATCTCTTGCGGTTGCAAGGGAAAGTACCAGGGGAGGGGGTGGTATGGGAGGGAAGGGAAGAATTGACAAGGGAGTTACGGAGGGAGCGGTCTTTGCGGAAGGCAGACAATCTTATTTAGATGACATGAAATTAAAGCATATAATTAGTTAGTTACCTAATTGTAGCTAATTACAAAATTCAATTACTAGATCTAAACATCTATCAATTTCTTAAGAATAGATTAACATTTTTAAATAGCCTAAGTGTCCAAATAACATTCACACAAGAATTCACAATATAACATAATTTTTAAATCTCATTGTCATGAATTTACAGGCCAAATGGAAGGAATTTAATGTTTAATACCTGTAAATTAATGGACATTTAAATCATTTTGCGAGTGAGGATTTCTGGAACGCGATCATTTGGAACGTTGATTTGCGGTGAATTTAACCCCGTATCGGCATGAAAAATGCTGCCGTTAGTTCGGGGAATAAAATCACCGTTTCGCATGAAAAAATGTGAATTAAAGGCTTCTTAAGAAGCACTTTTATACATTAAAATAAACCACTTTCGTTTACCTGTCCCGTACGTGAAATCCGTCCCCGTTGTTGGCGTTGACGGCTTCAGAAGCTGATTTTAAAATGACTGCAGCGCTGACATTGTCGGGAGATTAAAAATTTAAAAAACTCAAAACGCCCCTCGGAACGATTCTTCCGCAAAAGCTGGTACTCCAACGAAATATAATACAGGACAAGGTAGGAGAAACCCGCGTTTTAACCCCACCCCCCCCTCAAAGGCGCCAAAATCGCGCACACGGCCAGTGGCAGAATTACAGCGCCACTGAAGATAAGTATTGTAACATACTTATTTCATGATCACATCCCTGAAGTTTCTCATGTTAATGTTTTTTTTCTTTCTCTATTTCCTATTTTATTTCTTGACACAAATCAATATATTTTTTGGCTTAAACACCGCAATTAGATGATAGAGATAACAGGGTGAGTATAAAATGGCCAATGACTCAGTGGTCTCGATATTCTGACTCCAGTAGTGCAGAAGCCTTCCGAAGGCGCCGCGGCTGCCGCTCAGACCTGAGCCTTGCGGGCAGCAGTGGAACATCGTGGCCCGGAGCCTCGCGAATGGGAGCCCGGGCCTCGTCGGCCAGCAGTAGAACCTCGCGGGCCAGCAGGGGAACCTCTCGGTTCCGAGGTAGATCCTCGCGGGTCAACGGAGCCCGCGGCTATCGGTGCCTGGCACGATGGAGCCATGCGGCTGGGGCCTAGGTCGGCGCCACGGAGGCGTTCGGAGAGGACCCGGTAGCGTTAGTGGAGAGGTTGGTGCAGCAGTCCATGATGGCGCTGATGGACGAGGACGGACAACTTGAAAGTGAGGACGCCGCTGCCGAGGGAAGGAAGAAAGGAGGACCCGGTGTGGGGGACTGCCGTGAAGAGGGGGGGGTGTGTAGAACAATGGACAATGGGGACCCGCGTGGGGGGAGTGCCGTGATGGACGGGGAAGAGCAATGGACAATGGAGGACCCGGCGTGGGAGGGGGTGAAGAACAGAGGGGGGGGAGGGAGAATCTGTACCTTTGTACGTGCCCTTTACAGGCGAGTATTTGCATACCATGGCAAGGTATGCAAACAACGAATCTCACTGTGGCTTGTCACATGACAATAAAGTATTCTATTCTATTCTATTCTATTAATCACTGAGCTTCAACAGAGCTGCCCGGAAGATCTGGTACCAGTTACATGGGTTCTCTGAAATTAGTAAAACTTTACTCAAGCAAGTTCACACAGAAGGAAAAACAACTTTGGTTTTTAACTAATATTTTAAATACTTTTAAAGTATAAAGTATGGAATGCTTGAAATTAAGGCAGAAGTTAAAATATTGTAAATTTATTTTCAAAACTATAGAATTTTGAAATATTTATTCTAAAGAATAATAAAGTGCAAACGTTTTTTTTTGGATAACTAATCCGGTAACAGTAATTAAAATGTCTGCACCTCATTCAACATATTCAAGGGTTCCTTCAGCTGGAACAGCAAGCTTAAAAAGTTGAAATTCTCACCAATAAAGGAGAGTCAGATACAGTGCCGTCCATAATGTTTGGGACAAAGACCCGTCATTTACTTATTTGCCTTTGTATTCCACAACTAGAGATTAGTTGTCAGATTTTAATAAAGGCCATTTTAATACATTTTGGTTTCACCATGTAGAAATTACAGCAGTGTTTATATATAGTCCCCCCATTTCAGGGCACCATAACGTTTGGGACACAGCAATGTCATGTAAATGAAAGTAGTCATGTTTAGTATTTTGTCGCATATCCTTTGCATGCAATGACTGCTTGAAGTCTGCAATTCATAGACATCACCAGTCTTCACTGGTGATGCTGTCAGGCCTGTATTGCAGCCACCTTTTAGCTTGTGGCTTGTTTTGGGGGCTAGTCCCCTTCAGTTTTCTCTTCAGCATATAAAAGGCATGCTCAATTGGGTTCAGATCGGGAGATTGACTTGGCCACTCAAGAATTGACCATTTATTAGCTTTGAAAAACTCCTTTGTTGCTTTAGCCGTATGTTTGGGATCATTGTCTTGCTGTAGAATGAACTGCCGGCCAATACGTTTTGAGGCATTTGTTTGAACTTGAGCAGATATGTTGTGTCATACACTTCAGAATTAATTATGCTACTACCATCAGCAGTTATATCATCAATGAAGATAAGTGAAGATGAAGTGAAGCGAACAATGAAGTACCTTCAGCAGCCATACATGCCCAGGCCATAACACCCCCACCACCGTATTTCACAGATGAGGTGGCATGCTTTGGATCTTGGGAAGTTCCATCTCTCCTCCATACTTTGATCTTGACATCACTCTGATATAAGTTAATCTTCATTTCACCTGGCCACAAGACCTTTTTTCCAGAACTGTGGTTGCTCTTTTAAGTACTTTTTGACAAACTGTGGTTGCTCTTTTAAGTACTTTTTGGTAATCTGGCCATCCTATTTTTGCAGCTAACCAGTGGTTTGTATCTTGCAGTGTAGCCTCTGTATTTCTGTTCATGAAGTCTTCTGCGGACAGTGGTCGTTGACAAATCCACACCTGACTTCTGAAGAGTGTTTCCTGATATGTTGGACAGGTGTTTGGGGATTTTTCTTTATTATTGAGAGAATTCTTCTGTCATCAGCTGTGGAGGTCTTCCTTGACCTGCCAGTCCCTTTGTGATTAGTAAGCTCACCAGTGCTCTCTTTCTTCTTAATGATGTTCCAAACAATTGATTTTGGTAAGCCTAAGGTTTGGCTGATGTCTCTAACAGTTTTATTCTTGTTTCTCAGTCTCACAATGGCTTCTTTGACTTTCATTGGCACAACTTTGGTCCTCATATTGATAAACAGCAATAAAAGTTTCCAAAGGTGATGGAAAGACTGGAGGAAAGAATAGGTGCTGAGAGCTCTCTTATACCTGCATTAAGGAGGTAATTAAACACACCTGAACAATTACAAATGCCGGTGAAGCCATGTGTCCCAAACATTATGGTGCCCTGAAATGGGGGGACTATGTATACACACAGCTGTAATTTCTACATGGTGAAACCGAAATGTATAAAAATGGCCTTTTATAAAATCTGACAGTGCACTTCAACAACATGTGATTTTTTTCTATTACATATCTCAAATGTGGAGTACAGAGGCAAATAAATAAATGATGGGTCTTTGATGGGTATGAGGTATATCAGACTCTTTCGTCAGTGAGGTGCCATCCTGCTGCAAGTTTGGCAGATAGTCAAAACCAACTACTTCTTTACATCAGAGAAAGTATTGTTTGCTTAAAAGAATTCAGCTGGTTCTCAAACAGATTTTCTCTCTTTCCCAGTTCTGACAGTCTTCAGCTTGAGGCAGTAACTGTGTTTCAGCTTGATGCTGCTTAACTTGCTGAGTATTTAATATTTTTATTATTTCACCTGTAATTTAAATTGATGCTGTCCTTGGATAACTTTCATAATCATGACATCTCCCAAAATCACAGATTTAATATTTTTGATCACAATCTAGGTCACTGAAAGTTATCAAACTTCCCATACTTGAGTAAAGTCTGGAGGAATTTGAATTATGGAACTAAATCTATACAAAGTATTTTGAAGAAAATATTAATGTTGTTGCTCTCCTACAGTCCTAATAATTCTATATACTTTGGGGTTATCCCTCGTCTTGTCAATTAGTGTCAAAGTCTTACAGTACTGAAACAGGCCCTTCAGCCCAGCTGGTCCATGCCGATCAAAGTGCCCCATCTAAATTACACTCGTCCTACCTGTCCACGATTGGCCCATATCCCTCTAAATCTTTACTATCCATGTACCTCTTAAAATGTCTTTTAAACGTTGCTATAGTTTCGGCCTCAACTACCTCCTCTGGCAACTCGGTCCATATACGCACACCACCCTCTGCATGGTAAAAATGTCCTCTCAGATTCCTATTAAATCTTTCCCCTCTTACCTTAAACCTATGTCCTCTGCTTCTTGATTCCCCTTCTCTGGGTAAACGATTTGTGCATCTACCCTATCTATTCCCCTCATGATCATAAACACCTCTATAAGATCACATCCTCCTACCCTCCAAGGAATACAGTCCTAGCCTGCTCAAACTCTCCGGATAGCTCAGGTCCTCAAGTCCTAGCTACATCCTCGTAAATCATCTCTGCACTCTTTCCAGCTTAACATCTTTCCTATAACATAGTGCCCCAAACTGAACATGATACTCCAACTGTGGCCTCACCAAAATGTTCCTTGTTCAAATGTAACATAACATTCTAGCTTCTATGCTCAAAACCCTGACTGATGAAGGCCAATGTGCCAAAAGCCTTCTTGAACACCTTGTCAACATGTGACGCCATTGTCAAGGAACTATATCCCTGCACTCCTCAATCCCTCTGCTTGACAACACTCCCCAGAGCCCTGCCATCCACTGTGAAGATCCTGCCCTGGTTAGACTTCCCAAAATGCAACACCTCACATTTATCTGCATTAAACTCCATTAACCGTTCCTCTGCCCACTTGCCCAACTGATCAAGATCCTGCTGTAATCTTTGAAAAATCATCTTTACTATCTACAATAACTTTAGTTTCAACTGCAAACTTACTAATCATGCCTTGTATGTTCTCATCTAAATCGTGATATAAACCATAAACAGGGATGGGCCCAGCACCAATCATTGAAGCATATCACTAGTCACAGGCATTCAGTCCGACAAACAACGTTCCACCATCACCATCTGCTTCCTATGTCAAATACAGCTGTGCCCTCATCAACCTTTTTGGTTATATCTTCAAAAAACGTAATCAGATTCATGAGTCACGACCTCACACGTACAAAACATGCTGACCATCCTTAATACATGTATATCTTGGAATAGTCTATAGTAACTTTCTGACCACAGATGGTACCTCTCTGGCCCATGGTCCCCAGACTTTTCCATTCTGCCCTTCTTAAATAGAGGCACATTTGCCACTTTCTCGTCATCTCGCATCTCACCCACATTTATTGATGACTAATATATCTCAGCAATGGCACCTGCAATTTCCTCTCTAGCTTCACACAATGTCCTTGGACATTTGTCTACCTTCATATGCATAGGACCCTCAGCACCTCCTTGACCGTAATACTAACTGCCCTCCAGACACTTCTATTGACCAAATCCCTGGTCCTCCTGTATTTTTCCACAATGAAAACATAGGAAAAATGTGTAGGAAGGAACTGCAATTGCTGGTTTACACCAGATAGACACAAAATGCTGGAGTAACTAGGCGGGTCAGGCCGCATCTCTGGATAGAAGGAATGGGTGACTTTTTGGGTCGAGACCCTTCTTCAGACCATGGAGAAATACTGATTGAAGACTTTGTCCATCTCCTGAGGCTCCACACAGAGATGACTGCTTTGATTCCTGAGGGGCCCTAGTCTGTCTCTGGTTACACTTTTTCGCTTCATGTACATAAAATCTCTGGATTAACCTTAACATTATCTGCCAGAGCTATCCCCTGCCTCCTTTTTGCCCTCCTGATTTCCTTCTTTGGCATGCTCCTCATTTTCTGAAACTCCACCACGGACACACTTGATCCCAACTGTTTACACTTGTCCCATGCCTCCTTCTTATGCTTGACCCGAACCTCAACTTCCCTCGTCATCCAGGCTTCTTTAAGCCCACCTGCCTTGCCCTTCACTCTAACAGGAACATGCATGTCCTGAATTCTTGTCAGCACGCTTTTGAAAGCATCCCACTTTCTGGACGTTCCTTTTCCTGCAAACAACCTGCACCAATCAACAAATACCATTGTTTGAAGAATGGTCTCGACCGACAACATCACCTATTGCTTCTCACCAGAGATGCTGCCTGTCCCGCTGAGTTTCTCCAGCATTTTGTGTCTAATACCATCAAAGCCTTGCCCCAATTTAGAATTTTAACTCGTCTTTATCCTTAACTATGTTAAAATTAATAGAACAGTGGTCACTCGTACCAAAAGGCTCATCCGGCAACACTTCAATCATTTGCCCCTCCCTATTTCCTAAAACCAGACCAAGCATTGCCCTCTCCCAGGCAATATGTAAAGTGTAGGTCACTCTACATATTGCCCGAGGAAACTTTCCTGAACACATTTGACAAATTCTGCCCCGTCTAAACATTTTGCACAATGACAGTCCCTGTTTTATTATTCTAAAACCTAAGAGTCCATTATTAATGCCAACAGTAAAAATCCTGTTATTAAACCCCAAGGAACACCGCCAGCAACCAGTTTTCAAACAGACCTGATTCCGTCAAGAACATTTTGCTGATGAATATTTGGCTAGCTCCTACACCAGTGCAGAGGATTTTTCACAAGATTCCAATTAATACACGTAGCTCACCCTGTTCCTTAAGTACACCAAGTACTCATCATTCACAAGGGATATGGGACTGATTTTCCCCACAGATATTAAAAAAAACAAAATGCTATTGAAGTCATCAGCAATGAAACTAAGGCTGCAATGACATACAGTAGTTCATCCCTTCATGGACATAACTTCAGCGCAAGTTTCCATTTGTTTCAGCCACAAAGGCTCCAGCCACAAACCCACCCACATTCCTGACACCTGCGTTACCAACCCTGACCCTAGCTGCACACTGACTATTAATAACAGTATTTTACTATATGTCAGCAACAAATATCAAATGCAAGCTTTGCATGACAAACAGGGAAGGGCTTGGTAAGAACACAATATACAGGTAGTTCTGCTACAACGCAGCAGTTGTTTTCCCCAAAAAATCTCACATTATAGAAAAACACATTATAAAAACAAATGTGTCATTGGAAAAAGGAGGTTAAGGCTGGAGAGTTTCAGACTCACTATAAAGTTTTTTTTGCAGGATTTTGAAAAATAAAGATTGTTTTAATAGCTATGTGGTCATTTGTGTTACTGCAAGCCAAAAAGACTAAAGCCATATGTTACACCATTTTTGTAATGGATCATTGCACAACTGTCAATAGAAGTGATCGCTTGTCAATTTCATTGACCACATGGGGTGAAAGTAGCAGCTGTGTTCTTAAGAAATAATGGTGTGTCTACTGTTGGGTAGTCACATGGAAGGTTTGTTTTCCCTTGACTAATTTTATTTCACAATACAGTTTTTTTTCCACGTGACAATTTCCAAAGTACCTTTAAGTAATTCTCAAGCTCCCGATCAAAATCGCATTTTAACCAAAGCAGCCCGCATCAGCTAAATAAACCATTAATCACGTTATATCCAATTTGTGTTACAGGAACATAAGTAAAAATAGAATTACCTGTACTTACCAACAATTCCAGTAAAACACAGCTAATGTCATGAGTACACAGATCAGCGGATAATATGTCAGTGGATTGGGGTAATACAACAGTTAAGCACATGTTAAAGGGCTACGGGGAGGGGGTGTGGTTAGAGTAGCGAGTAACTGAACTCACTTTGAAAGTAATTGTGCGATTCCCTTTTTTCTTGTTAAGACAACGGTTCCGTCAAAGCAGAAATTTCCCAATCCTAACATAGTAAAAATGCTGAACTGATGAGTAAATAGACATTTGCACACTTCAAATTTGAGGGAATGGATTTTTAAGCAAACAAGAATAAAATACGATTTTGATGCAGTTGCAAAAAATGATTTTTCCACTCTTGGTCAAAATGAAGAGCAAGAGTCCACCTGGATACATCAGACTTAAGATTCTTACTGCTGTAAATTTTAAGCCTATGCTTCAAAATACTCTTATATTACAGAGACAGAGCTACACAACAGGGAAACAGGATCTTCGGCACAACTCATTCATGCTGGCCAAGTTGCTTAACTGACCTGGTCTCACTTGCCTGTCTTGGCCGACATCCCTCCAAACTAGTCCTATCCATGCACCTGTCCTAGTCTCTTTTAATTATCTACCTCTACCACTCCCTCTGGTAGCTCATTTCATATACTCACCAAGCTTTCTGTGAAAAAGGTACCCTTCAGATTACCATTAAATATTTGCCCAATCAACTTTTCATAAGTATTATCTACTACCATCAAAATTGGCTTTGCCAAAATTTGGGATTTCAACTTTTGGATCAGTCCTACCCTTTTCCATGATTATTTTAATACTAATAAAATTTTGGTCATAGCCTTAAAGTGCTCCCCCGCTAACACCTCGGTCACCTGGCCTACCTTATTTCCCAAGAAGAGGTCGAGTTTTGTCCCTTCTCTAGTTGGCCATCTACATCTTGATTGAGAAAGATTTCCTGAACACAGATAACAAATTTCAGCCCATCCAAGCCCTTAGTACAATGGCAGTCACGGCTGATATTCAGAAAGTTACAATCGCCCCCACTATTACAACCCTATTATTCTTGCAGCTATCACTGATCTAACTATATATTTCCTCCTCTAAAAATGTGAATAATACAAATGGGTATTCAATTGTGGGTATGGGTATGGTGGTCCAAAGCACCTGTTTCTGAAGCCTCCAGTAAGTCTCAATAACTTCTTATATTCATAAATATACCTTCACTTCCAGATCACGTCAAGGGAGCGTAAATCGGACAAAATAACAGACATGAGGCAATAGCCGAAAAGAAGAGTTATAGTGAATGATGGGAAACCGGGGTGGTGAATTTCACAGCTGACTGCATAGTCACCGGTGGTTGAACAAAGAAAGTTATCATCAGAGGCGGCCTGAACTGGTAGACCACAGAACCTTTTTAGCTGGAGATTTATTATTTTCACTCAGAGCGTGGTAGGACACAGGAATGTGCTGCCCTGAAGGCTGGTGGGGCAGAGGCTCTCACATTTAAGCATCAACAAGAAAACCTGAATCATCAGGTCATAGAAGGACACCAGGAAAAGTCTAATATTAAAGTAAGAAGGGTGGAGAGACCATGGGATTGAAGACTGAACTGAAGGTCAAAGAGTATGCAGAGTATAAATATCCAGATCCAACTTGTTGCAATGGCCAAAGAGAGAATGCCAGTAGTGTACGCCTGATATCACAGGGTCAGTAGGCGGATGAAGGTGGTAATAGTGAGGTAAACTTTGATGTATTACTGAATGGTGAACCCTAACAGGTGGTCAAGTAGCATATCTGAGGGGCAAAATTTAGATAAGTAATAATACAATGTTGATAAGGTGATCACACAAAGTACAATTCCAAATGGATCCTAATTGTGTATGAAAGTCTATGGTCAGCATGGAACGTTGTTGATGCATGGGGGAAAAGAGCTGCTTCTCTTGATACATCTATTATTCGTGCTTGCATTAGGTAATATATTAATTCTGTCTCATGCAAGGCAACGTAGTGTGTGTTTTTTTAAACTTTGCGACACAAAAGCTACAAATATGTAAAGTAACTTACTTACATTAAATAACCTAAATCACTACAAAATCAAACTAGATATTAATAAACAACATATTAAATGTATAAAACACAATTTGATAGGGAATGTAGACCAGGTGATATTATAGATGCAACATAATGATCAAGATCAGAAATCATATCTACAATAAACATGCTGAACCTTGTGAAGCTGTGAGCCAAGTTACCAAAATTGTAGAGTAGGAAGATACCTGGACTATTTGATTGAGAGCGCCAGAATCCGGAAAATAATCACAAATTAAATAGAAATGGGGATCCAAGATGTGGTGATCCAGAAATCTTTGCCTTTGATCTTATCCAACAGTTATAAGGTCCAGATTAAATATGAGTAAAGACTAATGGACAATCTCACCAGGGCACGATGGTGCAGAATAACATTCAGGAGGAGGAGCACGAAAAGTAATGTGGTTCTGGTGGTGAACGTTTGTCAGCAAAGTAGCTCTGAAACATGAACATGCTTAGGAGTGGGACGTGAACTGGGAGGGGATCTTCCATTATTGTTTTCCAAATGTGAATCAGTAACACAGATTTTATGAGAAGGAATGGGTGACGTTTCGGGTCGAAGGGTTTCGACCCAAACGTCACCCATTCTTTCTCCAGAGATACTGCCCATCTACTCCAGAGTTTTGTGTCTAACTTTGGTTTAAACCAGCATCTGGAGTTCCTTCCTGCACACAGATTTTATGTATTGAATCTGGTGATGTTTATTCCATTTTAACTCCAGCAGATGAACAACCTCTGCATCAGCCAAAAAAGCATGGAAGATTTATTGAAGTGTCATGACCTACAATCCTGACCTTGATAAAATCTTTCTTTATTTTGCATCACTTTATAGTTACCGGCAGACTGTTAGTCACATCTGCAAGTATACATGGGCAAAGCTTCCACAAATACTCCTTAGCAGAAAGTGTAAATGGCAAGGCTGCAGAACACATTAAAAATATATAACATAATAAACAAATTATTTCATTTAAAAAAGTGAACATACTTTTTTGGATTTAGTTTATCCCTGATTTTACTCACTTCACCACTGACAGCTGAGCGTTTTACAATTTAAAAAAAACAGACTCTGGAATTGTCGATCTAACCTCACTACTTTCTTTCCTCATCTAGAAGTTCAAGTTTACCCTTGGAGTTGAAACGAGTATTGTTTCGCAGTCACCCAGTCCGCAAAGGACATTCAGAGTTTCTTTTGGAGTCATAGAGTGATACAGTGTTGAAACAGGCCTTTCAGCCCAACTTGCCCAACATGTCCCAGCTACACTAGTCCCACCTGCCTGCACTTGGTCCATATCCCTTCAAACCTGACCTATCCATATACCTGTCTACCTCAACTACCTCATCTGGCAGCTTGTTCCATACACCCACCACCCTTTGTGTGAAAAAGGTACCTCTCAGATTCCTATTCAATCTTTTCCCCTTCACCATGAACCTATGTCCTCTGGTCCTCAATTCCCCTACTCTGGGCAAGAGACTGTGCATCTACCCGATCTATTCCCCTCATGATTTTGTATACCTCTATAAGATCACCCCACATCCTCCTGCGCTCCATAGAATAGAGACCCAACCTACTCAACCTCTCCCTATAGTTCACACCCTCTAGTCTTGGCAACATCCTCGTAAATCTTTGAACCCATTCAAGCTTGACAATATCTTTCCTATAACATGGTGCTCAGAACTTAACACAATATTCTAAATGCGGTCACACCAACGTCTTATACAACTGCAACATGACCTCCAAACTTCTACTCTGACTGAAGGTCAATGTGCCAAAAGCCTTTTTGACCACCTTATCTACCTGCGACGACTTTCAAGGAACCAAGCACCTGCACTGCTAGATCCCTCTGCTCTACAACTACAGATGTTAATCTCACCGATTGGCCTATAGTTCCCAGCATTTTCCCTGCAATCCTTCTGGAAAAGAGGCCAACATTTGCCACCGTCCAGATCTCCGGCACCTCTCCTCTATTTAAGGATGACTCGTAAATTTCAACCAGGGCTCCCACAATTTCCTCTCTAGATTCACACAATGTCCTCGGATATATCTGATCAGACCCTCGAGATTTGTCTACCTTCATATACGATAGCACCTTCAGTACTTCTTCAATGGTAACACTGACTGCTCTCAAGACACTTCCATTAACTGCCCCAAGTTCCTCCTTCTCCATCTTATTCCTATTCTAACCTTTCTGTCTTTGCCCTCTCATATTGTTCGCACAAAGCTCAGTGCAAGCTTTACATTCAGCATCTCATCTTCAAACCTGACACTTTACAATCAGTGTTACAGAGTCAGACAGCACAGAAACAGGCCCTTCATCCCAACTCATCCATGTTGATCATGATGTTAATTTAAGTTAGTCCCATTTGCATGCATTTGACCCAGATCCTTCTCATCCTTTCCATTCCAAATGTGTTTTAAATGTTGAAACAAAGACCCAGTCTGATGATGGGTCTCGACCATAAACATAATCATCCATATTCCCCAGAGATGCCTGACGTGCTGAGCTAATGGTTCAAAAGTCTACCACTCCATGCCTCTGCAGGGCCTCCAGCAGCCCACTCCATCGACTCCTCGTTCCGGACGGCCACTTCGACATGCGAATCATCATCCTTCGCCTCACCCGGCCACCGTTCAATCTTTGTGCCCCAAGGGCACCTCCTACAGCCGACCTCGTAGGTAAGATCCCAATCCATTTACTGGCACCTTTGTTTCCCTGCCTTTTGCCGCCGCTGCCATCTTGAGTCATAACACTCGCGGTTGACCAGCTCCGGAGACCCGACACCGACCAACTTCTCCAGCCCTTAGGTATGAGCAAGTCTCAGTGTCTTGCCTCTTGGGGAGGGGGGTTTCCCGGCTCCATAGTGGTGGCCCAGTCCTACTGGTGGGAGAAGGTGCAGCAACCACAGTTATCCAGCACTTTGTGTCCTTTTGCCTTTTAAATGTTATTGTACCTGCCTCAATTACTTCCTCTGACAACTCATTCCATATATCCACGACACTCTATACGAAAAAGTTACCCCTCAGATTCCCATTACATTTTTCCTCTCTCATCTTAAACTTTAACCCTCTAGTTCGTGATTCCCCAAATTTGGGAAAAACACCCTACATTCTGCATTCACCCTAACCATGCCCACATAATTTTATACACGTCCATAATCACCCTTAAGGGCCTGTCCCACTTACGCGATTTTTTCGGCGACTTGTAACGCCTGTATGGTCGCGAGTAGTCACCCAAAGAGTCGTACCTTTTTCTGGTCACCGCTGGATTTTCAACATTTTGAAAACTTTTGGCGACCTACTGCAACTATGCCGGGTGCCAGTAAGTCGCCGAAAAAATTGTGTAAGTGGGACCGGCCCTCTAGCCTCCTATAAAGAATAAAGTCTTAACCTGGCAACCTCACCATATAACTCAGCCCCTTGAGTCTTGGCAACATCCTCTTTAATCTCTTCCACACTCTGGTATCTTTCCTATTGCAGACACCAACAATGTCAGAAAATTAAAAGTTAACATCACCCATATCCAGCACTTCTAGTTTTTTTACTCTCCCTAGCTAGTATTTCACATTCATTTGTTATCCCCTATTTCCATCTCATTCAGACATGCTTTTAACACTCTTTTCAGCCAACATTACCACATTCTGTGTTATTCAGTTTCTCCTGGTTTTCACCCTTTTGTTTTCTCTGTTGCACCCTTGCCCCATTCTCAACAGTTTAAAATCTTTCCAATTTTTATCTTCTCCAAGTTCTGATAAACGTTATAAATTTGAAAGATTCATTCTATTCCCCTTTCAACAGATGCTGCCTTTCATGTTGAACATTTTCAGCATAGTGTTCTTTTATTTAAGTCCAAAATACAAATTCAAGTATGTATGTATTTGCAAGTAGCACTTGACCAGCTGTAACTAGTAAGTTGTGTCACACAACAAAGATATCCAGGAATTGGAAGCAATACATAAAAAAGGAAACTAAACAAAACAAAAAGGCATCTCTGCTACAAAGAGGAAAAAACTGAAATCCTATAAAATATTCGGGATGGCTACTAAATTCTAGGACAAATGGATTTGAACTTGAACGGTGAGGAATAATGTAAGAACTAATATTTTTAAACATGATACAGTGAAAATCTGGAAGACTATGTCAAGCTAAGCAAGAATCTGGAAATAACTGAACTAAAATTGACTGGTTGTGCACGTTTTAGGAATCAACTAAAGATAACACAAAGCTTTTCTACTGATGTACAAAACAGAATTTTGAGTCTAGGAGCAGGGAGGATTTGAGTATAGGAGCAGGGAGGTTCTACTGCAGCTGTACAGGGTCTTGGTGAGACCACACCTGGAGCATTGCGTACAGTTTTGGTCTCCTAATCTGCGGAAGGACATTCTTGCCATAGAGGGAGTACAAAGAAGGTTCACCAGACTGATTCCTGGGATGTCAGGACTTTCATATGAAGAAAGACAGGATAGACGCGGCTTGTACTCGCTAGAATTTAGAAGATTGAGGGAGGATCTTATAGAAACTTACAAAATTCTTAAGGAGTTGGACAGGCTAGATGCAGGAAGATGGTTCCCGATGTTGGGGAAGTCCAGAACAAGGGGTCAGTTTAAGGATAAAGCGGAAATCTTTTAGGACTGAGATGAGAAAAACATTTTTTTACACAGAGAGTGGTCAATCTCTGGAATTCTCTGCCACAGAATGTAGTTGAGGCCAGTTCATTGGCTATATTTAAGAGGGAGTTAGATGTGGCCTTTGTGGCTAAAGGGATCAGGGGGTATGGAGAGAAAGCAGGTACAGGATACTGTTGGATGATCAGCCATGATCATATTGAATGGCGGTGCAGGCTCGAAGGGTCGAATGGCCTACTCCTGCACCTATTTTCTATGTTTTCTATGTCTATATGATTACTGATTAGCTTCAGCATTTTAACTTTTGAAGCAACCCAAAGATCTTGTGTTGAAAAAAAATTACAAGGCAATTCTTAAAACTGAGAATAATTAATTAAATTACTGGATAAGAAAACCAATGTGCACAACATTTTTTTATCACCTCAGTAATCCAATTGTGAACAGAGTTATTGCTGGCTAACCAGAATATCGGGATTGATAAAATCCACCAAATCTACATGGTTCCATAAAAATATTCCCAATCAATTTCTAATTTCAAAAATACTTTGCTACACAAACTGTACTTCTTTATAAAATAAGAAAACCCTATTTTGTCTTTAAACATAACCCGACTTAGTCAACCATTATTTCTTCTCCAGATCTGTTACCTGCAAAATACACCGAAACTAGTCTTTGCAAAATGAAGGAAAATGACATGTATCACATTTCACACACAAAACGCAGAAATCATAAACATGACAGCAAACTAGAATTAAGATGACATAATACCTAAAATAAAAATAAGTGTATGTAATTTTGATTAAGTTGCTTCCTTTTTATTGGTTAGTTATTGTCAAGTTATATATTACAAATTGGGGCATCTACAGGAGGCAACTTCAGCTTGCAAATCACTTTTTCTTTTTTTTTAAGCTTTCTAAGATGGATGCTTAACATTCACATTCTCTCAAATGGAAGCTAGATAGGTCATATGCATGCACAAAATACACAAGTATTGACAGCTTTTGAAGGAGAAAGACTACTAATTCGTGTGCTAGAACCTTTCCAAGGGAAAATAACCGCCTTCATTTCTGCACTGCAATGACAGAATCCCCTTGCACTCAATAATCAAGACACATCTACAACACAATTTAGACATTCAGTTAACAAATATTGTGTCTTAACACTTGGAACATGGATCTCTAACTGTAGGAACATTTAACATGCAGATTATTTCAACTGACCCTAATCCATACTAACACCAAACAAATAAATTAACAGTACAAGAAAGTAGCCTATAATAACTATGCTTCATTAAATGACAATTAGTTGAAGTAATACTCCTGCCATAAGGCTATTCCATCATTCTGAACACTGCTCCAAAAGATCCAATACAAAAATAATCAATAAAAGAACAATTTAAAATACATAAATGAATACGTTAATACCTTATAATGTTTCATTACAGCAGTAAGCAGCTGTAAAATACTCACTGTGTTTTTGTCTTGTTGCCCCATGTTTGGATGATTAGTTGCAATTGTTAATGGTTTCATAATATAGAAAGGTGTGCTGAATTGAATTTAAACATCATGGACAGATTCCTATCAGCTCATCAATTCACCCTGTAAAAACTGCGGCTGAGTGTCACTTCCAACAGGATTTGATTTGGTACTAAAAGCAATGATCAATCAATGATCAATCAAGCAAATTCATTTTTTCCCTCATAATGAAAAATCTAAAAAACTAGGAATACCTCAAGTATGAAAGAAAAGAAGAATGTAAAAGTAGACATCTAGCTTCTTCCTTTACAAGAGCAAGATCCGTGGGTTTTCAGAAAACTAAAATGGCTGACCACACAGACTGCCTCAAAGAGCTTAATGCAGTAGTAGATTAGCTGAGGACGAGAAACAAGCCTCCAGCACTCAGCAAGGCATTGTTAATACTCCCGTTTCATTCGCAACTAAAGAATTAGGGCTGTGCATATGAATAGGAACCACCTCCCTATCTGCTAACGATGCTGATAAAGTGGTCGCTGCTGGTCCCTGCTCAGCTAAACTAACCAACTTTCAACAATTAATCTGCACACACGATAGTGACTGATATTTAACTGGTCTATTTCTCATACATAAGGCAAATACACTACACCAGCAGTTACCATTGTCATAGTAATATGTTACATGCAAAATAAACAGCTGATTTTTATGTCAATATGAAATATTTTGTAATTGTATTATGCTTACTTTAGAGGGCCATGGCTGCAAGCAGTTGGCATAGCAACGGACAAGAAAAGCCATTTCCTGGATAGTAAAAAAGGTTCCTTTCAAAAAAATTAGATGGACAGAAGAAATTTTTCACACAAAGCATTCTATAGTTCCCTTCGGAAATGCACACCATGCCTTTTGAAATGAGTCAATGCTGCAGTCTTGCATATAATCTCTACAGTCAAAAATCGAAGCACAGCGTTCACAGTGCATCCCAAACTGAATTTTGTGTCAGAATAATCAGACAGCGTTGTTTCAGAGATTCGTCTCTCCCCACCCCCGCCCTTCAGCTACACAACAGTTACGTATGCAAAGGTGGAACTAACAGATGGGTAAGCCAGGATAAAGTAATAATCAAAAGCCTGTTTTCTATCAGCTAACCTTGCAGGTCCCTTGGGGACCACATGCATTGATTGCATGATCTGCTTCAAAATTAAATCTACCACCAGAAACACTGAATATATAAAACAGCTTTATAACTTTACAGATAAACTAATAGAAATACATCACCTATAAATTATCTTGAATAATATGCAACAAACCCAACAACTGCTCAGAACAATTTTCTACGCACAAATTCATAGTGCACAAAGACATGAAAAGCACACTAAATCACAGACTAAGTGTCCATGCAGTAGTTGCTTCAGTGTCCGATGCTGTGTTCTGGTCTCACAATCAGATAATGTCTGCTTGCTACACAAACTAAACTCGCATGCATAATCTGCTTAGTAAAACTACTCAAATTAAATTTGGTAGCACCTTTATTGAAGCAGCCCATGGCATGGTAATTAATAGCAGCGGGATTTTTTTTTAAATTTAGTGCTATTGATGATACAAAATTGAAGAAGATTTCTAAAGTAGCGCTATTTGTTTAGCTAACAAATATGAAAATATTTATTGTGCCCAGGATGACAGGAGAAATGAGGAGCCAATTTCTGGTCCCTTACTGAGTCGCATACTGATTTTCCAGTTGCCACAAACATCAGCATTCCTGTTTCTCCACTGCATAACCGATTATAATGGATAATGAAGCAGACACCATTCAATTTGTATCACTCACCTCTAATTTAATTGAGCAATGTAGAATTGCATCATGCTTTATCCAAGTTTATCATAAATCTTCAATTACAACTGCCTCATTTTATCTATATTTTCCCCAACATTAAGAAAATTGCTTGGTAACAGACTCCTTTACTTTCTTCTTACCTTTGTAAGTTTATCAAACCTTTTCTTTGCTGAGAATCTGATTATCAACTGAGCACATAACATAAAAATTCTGGGAGGAACATAACAATTTACTGACGGGAAAGAAAACTTGCTAATTTAGTTAGAGAATGCATTTCCTGATAATAAGCTGCAGCGAATCTCATGTTTTTGAGCAGGTGATCAAATGCCAGCATTAGTCTCACGACCATTTGTTAACAAGGACAACAATTCCATTTCCTGCCATTTGTTTTCAACTGCTGATGGACAATATCCTTTTTGAACAAAGAAGTGACAGCTCAGACTAACATGTTTAGGTTGTGCTCCTTTTATTATGCTCTATCATAATTAAGCAGCAATTCCTGCAATCAACATGAGTGTTTTCAGAATAAAGCAATAGATATGTTAGTTATTCTAAACTGTACCATACATACTTCAGTAAATGTTAACATAGTTATGCATAAAGATTGGACTGGTCCTCATCTAAATTGGGGATAGGCTAATTCCAGAAATATTAGACAGGATTTGGAAAAAAAAAAATTAGTGGGGTAAATCCACATTTAATATGTGGAAGTCTTTTACAGGCAATTTGATTAGAGCTCAGGACTAACATGTTCATGTAAGGATAAAAGAAAGGAAAGACAAGGTTTGAGAACTTAGGACAACAGGAGATATTGAAAGCTTAGTCAAAAAGAAATAGGAAGCATATGTAAGATTTTGGATGCTGAAATCAGACAAGGTCCTGAGGAATATAAAGGAAACAGAAAAGAACTTGAACAAGAAATCGGGAGAGCTAAAAGAGGCCATGAAAGAAGAATCATCCCAAGGCATTTTAGATAGGGAAAGGGGTAGGTCCATTTAAGGGAATTAGATCATGTGATAGGAGCAGAATTAGGCTATTCAGCCCATCAAGTCCACTCTGCCATTCAATCACAGTTGATCTATCTCTAACCCTTATCACGTCAATGCACAAAGGGAAAGGAAGTAAGTGAGATACTTGCGACATATCTCGGTATTCACCAAGGAAAGCAATGATGGTAAGAGCCGGCCTATATTCTAGGGCGTGTCAATATTAAGGAGGAGATAGGTACAAAATGCTGGAGTAACTCAGCGGGACATGCAGCATCTCTAGAGAGAAGGAATGGGTGATATTTCGGGTTGCGACCCTTCTTCAGACTCAGGTTTGAAGAACATTAAGGTGGATAATTTCTCAAGGCCGGATGGGTTCTATTACAGGATGCTGAGGAAAGCAAGGGAGGAAATTATTGTGCGCAGTTCTGGTCACTGCATTACACAAAGGATGTGGTGACTTTATAGATGAGGGTGCCCATGATTGGAGTATCTTAGCTGTTAGGGGAGGTTGCAGAAACTTAGATTGTTTCCTCTGCAGCATCAGAGGTTGAGGGGAGTCCTGACAGAAATTTATAAAGTCATGAGAGGCATAGATAGGATAGTCAGAACATTTTTCCCAATGTGGAAACACAAATACTTGAGGGCAAAGGTTTTCAAGTGAGAGAAGTAAAGTTAAAAGGAGATATATGATGCGTGTTTTTTGCACATCAGGAGTGGTAGGTGACAGAAGGAACTGCAGATACTGGTTTATAGAAAATACACAAAGGGCTGGAATAACAGCTCGTCAGGCATAATCTCCGAAAAACAGGAATAGGTGACATTTTGAGTCAGGACTCTTCTTCTGACTAATTGTGGTGATGGGGGAGAAATCTGGAAGTGAACTGGGAGCAGGAGAAAACCTGGTGTGTGATAGGTGAAAACAGCTGAAGGGGATTATTGACAGGCAGACGGTTGGACAAAGGCCAGAGATGAAAAGGCAAAAATTGTGAGAAAAGGATGGAAAGGTGAGAATTGTGAAGCCAGAACAAGGAATATAGGTGGAAGGAGACATGGGAGGAAGAAGGGGAGAAATGGGTGTGAATCCGGGGGGGGGGGGGGAAGGGGGGTACAGGGTTGAGAGAGGGAAATAAGGGAAAAGGGGGCTGTTTGTACATTAAGTACCTAAAATTGGAGAATTCAACATTTCGTTATTAGCTACCCAAACGAAATATGAGGTGCTGTCCCTCCAGTTGGCATGTGGCCTCACTCTGGCATTTCCTAACTATGTACCTGCCCAAATGTTCTTTAAATGTTGTTATTGCACCTGTTTTGACTATTTCCTTTGAAAGTTCATTCTATATACCCACAATCATCTGTGTGAAAAATGTTGCCCTTCAGGTTCCTCTTACATTCTTCCCCTTTCACCTTAAACATATGCCCTCTAGTTCTTTATTCCCATAATCCTATCCATTCCCCTCCTTTGATATACCTCTATTAGATCATTCTTCAGCCTCCTACTCTCAAAGAAATAAAGTCTTAGCCAGCCCAACCTCTCCCTACAGCTCTTGAGTCTTGCTATCATCCTCGTAATTCCTATAGCAGGGAGACGAAAACTGATTTAAGTGCAGCCTCACCATTGGCTTGAACAACTGCAAAATAATGTCCCAACTGCTACGCAATTCCCTTCTTCACCACTCTATCTACCTGTGATGCCACTTTCAGGGAACTATGTGCTTGTACTCTTAGATCTCTCTGCTCAACAACACTCCTCGGGCATTCACTGTGAAGGTCCTGTCCTGGTATGACTTCCCAAAATTCAACACTGCATTATATTCCATTTGTTATTCTTTGGCCCACTTGCCCAACTAATGAAGATTTCAGTGGAATTCTTGATAACCATTTTCACTGTCTATGATACTACCTATTTCAATGTATTCTACAACATTACTAATCATGCCTTTCACATTCTCATCCAAGTTGTTGATATAGATAATAGCAATGTACACAACACCAATCCCTGATTTACACCTCTAGTCACAGACCTCTGTCCAAAAAATAACTTTACACCACCACCTTCTACTTCCTACCATGAAGTCAATTCTGCATCCAGTTTACTAGCTCTCCCTGGATTCCTTGCAGTCAAACCTTCCAGAGCAGCCTACCATGCACAACCTTATCAAAGGCCTTATTGAAGTCCATAGTGACATTTACGGCCCCACCCTCTTCAACCTTCTTGGATACTTCTTCAAAAACCTCAATCAAATTTGTGAGACATCATCTCCCATGGACTAAACCATGCTGACTATTCCTTGTTATTCCAAATCTATGTATATCTTATCCCTCAAATTCATTTCCAGTAACTTTCCTATCACAAATATTAAGCTTACTGGTCTATAGTTCCCAGGTTTTCGTTGCAGTCCTTTTTAAATAGAGGCACAACATTAGCCACCCTCCAGTCTCCATCACCTCATCTGTATCTAACAATGATTTACATATCTCAGCCAGGACTTTAGCAAATTCTTCTCTAGCTTCCCATAATATCCTTGGATATATCTGATCAGTCCCGGTAGAATTATCTACCTTCATATGTCTTAGAACGTCCAGTATCTTTGACTGTAAAACAGACTGTCCTGAAGACATCTCCAACAAATGTCTCAAGTTCCCATGTCTTTCTCCGCAGTAAACACGGGAGAAATAGTGAGGACCATGCCCATCTCTTGCAGCTTCACAAATAGATGACCACTTTGGTTTCTGTGGGGCCTTATTTTCTCTCTCTTTTTACACTTTTCCCTTTAATACACATATAAAATTGTTTACATTATCCTTAATCTTCTCTGCCACAGCACTCTGTGCACCCTTTTGCCTTCCTGATTTCCTTCTTAAATGTGTTCCTCAATCCCCATACCCCTCCAAAGATACACGTGACCCTTGCTGTCTCTACCTGACATATGCCTCCTTCTTTTACCTAAACAAATCCTCAATTTCTTTCGTCACCCAGGCTATCCCGACATCTTCTCCCAAATCTGTGATCACCACCATGGAGGAGAACAAGGGCAACAGGCGCAAGGAAATGTCAACGCCTGTAGATTTCTCTTGATGTCCTACAGCATCCCCAACTTAGAAATATATCTCCATTCCTTCATTTTCAAAACAAGTCCAGCAGTTTTACGATTGTATTTTCATTAGAAATTCAGATGCATCAGTTCATCTTGGCTTCAGCTCTACTTTCCAATCTATTCCCATAACTATTGAGTCTCCCCAAGTCCAAAAATCTACTTGGGTTTTAATCTGTTTTGTAATTCAGCCTCGACAGCTCCTACACGTTTGAATAAGATAAAATCATATTCTTCTGAACAAATATTGCCCAACCAGCTCAATCTTTCTTGATCGGACAATCCTTCCACCTCAGGAAACAGGATCCCAGTAAACTTTCTTTCAACAGCTTTCAATGGAAATTGTTTTCTTAAGGGCCTGTCCCACTTGGGCGTCATTTGCGCGTCACGCAGGTGGCGTGCGAAGATTTTGTGAATCCCAAAATCCTGGGGCGCACGTGACCGCGCGTCACTGTCTACGCCACCAAGCGCGCGTCACGACACACGTGTCGTGCATCGTGACGCGTAAATGATGTCACGTAAATGACGCCCAAGTGGGGCAGGCCCTTGAGCGGAGTGGCAGTGTTCTGCAGTTAGTAGAGTTGTTACCTCACAGCTCCAGTAATCCAAGTTCAATCAATGCCCTCTGTGTAAAGTTTATACATTCTTCCTGTGACTTTGTTGATTTCCTTTGAGTCTTCCAGTTTCCTGCTAAATCCCATAGATATCTGGGTTGGCCACCGTAACTTGGCTCCAATGAAATAGCAAGCACCAGAATGTCGGAATGTCGACGAAAAATGGAATTAGCCCAGGATTAGTGAAAATGAGTGATATGAACACAGTGGACATAAAGGCATGCTTCTGTACTGTATTGACTCTAAGGAAACTGGAAATTTACATTGTATTGCAAGTATAGACTCACCAAAGCCACAAACAGTTATAGCTTTCCAACATTTTTATATTCCATCACCTTCACAATGAAGAGCCAACATTCCATTTGCCTTAGATAGACACAAAAAGCTGGAGTAACTCAGCGGGACAGGCAGCTGAGAAGGACGAGTGAAGTTTCGGGTTGAGACCCTTCTTCAGATTGGTTAGGTATAAGGGAAACGAGAGATATAGACGGTGATGTGGAGAGATAAAGAACAATGAATTAAAGATATGCAAAAAAAGTGACGATGATAAAGGAAACAGGCTGTTTGTAGGGTGAAAATTAGAAGCTAGTGCGAATTGGATGGGGGAGGGATAGAGAGAGAAGGAATGCCGGGGCTATCTGAAGTGAGAGAAATCAATATTCATACCACTGGGTTGTAAGCTGCCCAAGCGAAATATGAGAATTAAGGGACAGAATTAAGGGGAAATTTGAGAATTAAGGGACAGAAGTTTGGGGGTAACATGAGGGGGAACTTCTTTACTCAGAGAGTGGTAGCTATGTGGAATGAGCTTCCAGTGGAAGTGGTGGAGGCAGGTTTGATTTTATAATTTAAAAATAAATTGGATAGGTATATGGTCGGGAAAGGAATGGAGGGTTATGGTCTGAGTGCAGGTAGATGGGACTAGGTGAGAATAAGTGTTCGGCACGGACTAGAAGGGCCGAGATGGCCTGTTTCCGTGCTGTAATTGTTATATGGTTATTATATGTTATATGGTTATATGAGATGCTGTTCCTCCAATTTGTGTTTAGCTTCACTCTGACAAAGGAGGAGACCGAGGGCAGAAAGGTCTGTGTAGGAATGGGAAGGAGAATTAAAGTGTCCAGCAACCGGGAGATCAGGTTGGTTCTTGCGGGCTGAGCGAAGGTGTTCCGCGAAACGATCGCCCAGTCTGTGTTTGGTCTCGCCGATGTACAAGAGTCCACATCTTGAAGAACGGATACAGTAGATGAGGTTGGAAGAGATGCAAGTGAACGTCTGCCTAACCTGAAAGGATAGTCGGGGTCCCTGGACAGAGTCGAGGGAGGAGGTATAGCGACAGCTGTTGCATCTTCTGCTGTTGCAGGGGAAGGAACCTGGGGAGTGGGTGGTTTGGGTGGGAAGGGAAGAATTAACTAAGGAGTTGCAGAGGGAACGGTCTCTGCGGAAGGCGGAAAGGGGAGATGGGAAAATGTGACTAGTGGTGGGATCCCGTTGGAGGTGGCGGAAATTTTGGAGGATTATGTGTTGTATGCGACGGCTAATGGGGTGGAAGGACTAGGGGGACTGTCTCTGTTGCGACTAGGGGGAGGGGCAGCAAGGGCGGAGCTGCTGGGTACCGAGGAGACACGAGTGAGGGCCTCATCTATGATGGGAGAGGGGAACCTATTTGCCTGTAGAAGCAAGCTAACTTTGATTTTCCTCAACACAGATACCCAGAGTTCCTTATACAATTGCATCCTGTGATCTTTCTCCTTTTAAACTGTAATTTTTCATTCTTTCTATCAAAGTGATAACCTCACAATTCCCCACATGATGATTGATATTTTTTTTACCACTCACTTAACTATATCCTTTTGCAGATTCTGTATCCAGTCACAAGCTGCTTTCCCATCTATCTTTGTACCATCAGCAAATGTGGGTACAACACAAACAGTCCCTTGATCAAAATAATTTATACAGATTGCAAGTAGTTGAGGTGGCAGTCTAATCTATGTAAGATCTTTCTGACCTATTGATCCCAACTCTCTATTCTCCATCAGTTAGCCAATCTTTTATCAATGTTAATATATTGCCCATGATAAATTATTTTCATGGGAGGTAATGCTTCATGTGGCACCTTGCGAATCTGGGAATCCAAATACACAGAATCTCTTGGTTTCACTTTATTTGCCTTGCTCATATTATCATCAAATAGCTATATTGAAGTTCCCTTTCACAAAATTTAACTTTGTTTGATTGTATTATGGATTTTTAAAATGTCACAACTTATGTACGAATGGATTCTAGTATTTTCCCCAATGACAGATTTCAAACTGACTGGCCTGTTCCTTTCTCATTTCCGTTGCCTTCCTTTCTTTAATACAGGTGAAACATTTTTAATTTTCTAATCCAGTAAGACATTTCTAAATTCTGGAATTTTGGAAGATTGCAACCGCCATCCACAATGCATTTATCATCTCTACAACCACAACACCTCAGGTTGCAAGCCAGGATATTTGTCAGTCTTTAGTCTTACTAATTTGTCTATTGCCTTTTCCAAATGAATGTTGAGATTAAGCTGATTTAACCTATCTGCAGATTTAACATATAGAATGTTTTGCGACTCGCAATATTTCAGATTTATTTGGAAAATGTTAAATATTAGAAGCACTGCAAAGCTCCATATTGATTTTATTACATTGTAATAACATTATTAGAGGGTGGTTCCAATTATCATTACAAATTCTGCACCTTAACTAGAATAAGAAAACAAGGATTCCCAAAGGATAGCTAAATCGCTGCCGTTGAGATGATACCTTATCTAAATATAGAAACTGCTTAATCAGGGAAGTTGCAGCAAAAATTAAAATTAGGAACGCATACTAATCATTCTCAAAATATTAAAACAGAAACAAATCCTAAGTGATAACTAAATGTAACCACAAAGAACAAAACTTAAGAATACTTTATAAAATGATAGATACAAGAACAATCCAATGATTCACCAATGTTTCTTGGCAGCAGCCAAGTTGCAGAAAACAGCAAGGTCTCAACATCTATTGCCAGTTTGGATAAAGTTAACAGATTGCAAACCAGGCGGTAATGGAGGATTACAAATGTCCAACAATGCCAGCTAACAGTGCAGATAATTGCTATCTCAACCGTTGAACCATAAAATGATACATAACAGGAGGCCATTTGTCCAAAGATGTTGGTGTTGGTTCCCTGAAAGAGCTAATAATTAAATCTGTTTCTATTTAGGAATTATGGACTATCATAACAAATGTTTGCACATGTGAATGCTGAGGACTGCATCACGCTCCATCCAATAACTCTTGTGTTTGGATTTTTTTTTTAATGTGCAACCAAAGCACAACATTAACATTCATCTGGATAAGGCAGAGGCAAAAATCACTGCCTGTGGTGAGTAGTCAACCCATTCACCAGAAGAAAAGGAAAGTAGAAATTGGTCAAATAAGCCAAAGCTAGAAAATAACTAAGAAACTTGAATAATAGAAAAGCAACATAGGATAGCACAGTGGCACAGTGGTAGAGTTGCTGCCTTACAGCACCAGAGACCCAACTTTTGATCCCGACTACAGGTGCTGTCTGTACAGAGTTTGTGCGTTTGCCCTATGACCGCATGGGTTTTCTCCAGGTGCTCCAGTGTTTCCACCCACATTCCAAAGATGTGCAGGTTTGGAGGTTAATTGGCTTCTATAAATTGTCCTTCATGCGTTTTGTTAGAATTAGAGTACGGGTGATCGTTGGTCAGCGCGGTGGGCCGAAGGGCCTGTTTCCTTGCCATATCTCTAAACGAAACTAAACTAAAACTAAACTCGAATTGGAATTGTCCCTATACCATTGTAAAATGCCTGAGATCTGAAATTATTGAATCTTAGAGTTATACCAGACAAAATAAATTCAGTTCAAACAGTATGAACCAACTTTTCACAGAATAATCTAATTAGAGGCATTCTCATTCTTTCCCTGTATCCCTGCATATGTTTCTCTTCCTTATTTTACCTATTATAATTTGAAGTCTACAACTGCATCTATCCCATGACTCAAATCAAGCAACACATCTCAAATCTACATAAAATAGATTTGTTATCTCACATCCTACTTAAATACAATATTTATCCTACATATTTTGTATGTTCTAGGTTTCTAAATCATTTGTTTATTTGACAAATGAAAGAAAAGCACAGCAGAGTTTTACATCAGCAATCCTCTCTGATTTATGGATCCCAGTTTGGGTAGCAAAACAACTTAAACAACAGGTGCCATTGCAATTATTTTCCTTAATGATCCTTGAAATTACAAAACATCAAATATAAGTTTCTTTTGAAATGCATTTAAGTCATTATCACATTACTGAATTAACATATTTTGGATATCATAATATCCAACATTTCATATAATAAATATCATTGACAGAGTTTAAATATGTACTTTCTATGTATTAACCTGAACGGCCGCATCCTTACCGGAGAAATACAGTTTCCCCCTCCCCACCCCCCCCCCCCCACCCATAAAAAGAATAGACCTCCAAACAACACTTTTTAACGTACTAACTTTTTTTTTAAAGGAGTGAAAAGACGGACAGCTGCAGGCAGGGCAGCCATACCCAACTGGACGGCGCCCCCTATAATGTTAGCGGCGTAAGTCAAGAGTCCCCATTAGCGACATACGTCAAGAGTCAAGAGTGTTTTATTCTCTCACGTCCCAGTTAGAACAATGAAATCCTTACTTGCAGCAGCACAACAGAATATGTAAACATAGTACTCTGTAAACAATGTTATAAACGAGAAAACAAAACTGTATATTTATATATGAATATATAAGTGTGTGTGTGTGTGTGTGTGTGTGTGTGTGTGCGCGTGTGCGTGTGCGTGCGCGTGCGCGTGTGTGTGTGTGTGTGTGTGTAATATATATACCCACACACACACAATTTCCCTCCTGGGATTAATAAAGTTCTTTCCTACAGTATCGTGTGTGTAGGAAGGAACTGTAGATGCTGCTTTAAACTGTAGACACAAAAAGCTGGAGTAACTCAACAGGTCATACAGAATCTCTGGACAAAAGGAAAATATTACGTTATAGGTTGGGTCTGAAATAGGTTCCTGCACACCTTTGGAATGTGGAAGGAAACAAGAGCACCCGGAGAAAACCCATGCAATCAAAGGGAAACGGAGCAAACTCCCATATTCAGGATCCAATTCTGGGTCTCTGGCACTTTTAGGCAGCAACCTTATGGCCAATGTACTGCACCATAGTCTTGAACTGAATTAAAACATACAGTAGCTGTAAAGGGGGACATAGCGTGACTTAGAGATTTAAGACTGAAAATGGATAGTTTCTTTTTTTTAGTAACCAAGGTTATCAACGTATAATTTTTTGTGTTGACTTGCTGCCTCACAAGCCAGAGATCTGTGTTCGATCCTGTCCTCGGGCACTGTCTGTGTTGAATTTGCACATTCTCCCTGCAAGAGTGTGGGTTTCCTCCCACATCCCAAAGACACATTGGCTTTGTAGGTTAACTTGTCTCTGTAAAATTGCCCCTAATGTGTAGGTGGTGGTTGAGGAAATTGGGATAACAGAACTTGTGTGAATGGGTAGACAAAAATGCTGGAGAAACTCAGCAGGTGAGGCAGCATCTATGCGAAGGAAATAGGCGATGTTTCGGGTCGAGACCCTTCTTCAGACTGATGTGAGGGTGGGGAGGGCGGGAAGAAGAAAGGAAGAGGCGGAGACAGTGGGCTTAGGGAGAGCTGGGAAGGGGAGGAGAAAGCAGGGACTACCTGAAATTGGAGAAGTCAATGTTCTGTGTAAACTGCCCAAGCGAAATATGAGGTGCTTCTCCTCCAATTTACGGTGGGCCTCACTCTGGCCATGGAAGAGGCCCAGGACAGAAAGGTCGGATTCGGAATGGGAGGGGGAGTTGAAGTGCTGAGCCACCGGGAGATCAGGTTGGTTATTGCGAACCGAGCAGAGGTGTTGGGCCTACGCTTGGTCTCACCGATGTAGAGCAGCTGACACCTAGAGCAGCGGATGCAATAGATGAGGTTGGAGGAGGTGCAGGTGAACCTCTGCTGCAGCTGGAAAGACTGCTTTGGTCCTTGAATGGAGTCTAGGGGAAAGGGAAAGCGACAAGTGTAGCATTTCCTGCGGTTGCAAGGGAAAATGCTAGGAGAGGGGGTGATTTGGGTGGGAAGGGACGAATTGACCAGGGAGTTATGGAGGGAGCGGTCTCTGCGGAAAGCCGACAGGGTAGGAGATGGGAAGATGTTGCCAGTGGTGGGATCCCATTGGTAGACAAAAAAGCTGGAGAAAATCAGCGGGTGAGGCGGCATCTATGGAGCGAAGGAATAGGCGCAGTTTCGGGTCGAGACCCTTCTTCAGACTGATGTCGGGGGGGGAATGGAAAGGAAGAGGCGGAGACTGTAGGCTGTGGGAGAGCTGGGAATGGGAGGGGAAGGAGGGAGAATGCAAGGACTACCTGAAATTGGAGACGCCAATGTTCATACCGCTGGGGTGTAAACTACCCAAGCAAAATATAAGGTGTTGTTCCTCCAATTTGCGGTGGGCCTCACTCTGGCCATGGAGGAGTCCCAGGACAGAAAGGTCGGATTCGGAATGGGAGGGGAAGTTGAAGTGCTGAGCCACTGGGAGATCAGGTTGGTTATTGCGAAATGCGTGGAGGTGTTGTGCGAAACGATCGCCAAGCCTGCGCTTGGTCTCACCGAGGTTGATCATACGCTAAATAATCCAACCACATGTTTGTTTGGAAGTGGAAAGAAATAATAGAAATTGCATTCATTGCAACGTATAAAAAGAGTTGAGATACTGCATTATAATTTGGCTGCATGTCATTGTGGTATATATCATGTCTTGATTGGTGAATATGTTTAGTTTGTGACTTTATTTGAAGCAGAAATAATATGTGAATGCTTCATTGAGCATAATTCCGACTGGTAACTACGCACTTCGTCCGAGCACATTATCGCATGCGTCATGCAAGCAGTTTTAAATGACCACCTAAATTTGGCAACCTAAAAATCTGCCACGGTTGCCCGGCTGGAAACAGAGAAAAAAGGTTAAGTGAGAGACCTGCTCACCTATCGATTCCTGTGATGACAGATTGTCCTTTAAGAAGAGCTTAAGCATGTCTTCCTACAATTCAGAAATATGAAAATTGGTCTTTTGGGACTTTACATAAGGCTTCTAGATGAGATGTCCAGAACCAGGGGTCAGTGTCCTAAAAGTGACGTCAGACATTCAGGACTGAAATAAGACATTTCTTCATCCCAAATGTAGTGAATCTTTGGAATTTTCTACCTAAGAGGAATGCAACGATTCATGTTGCTACATATATGAAAGGCTCAGATCAATAGATCTTTGTTTATAAAGAGAATCATGGATTACAGGAAAGTAGTGCTGAGGTAAAAGATCAGTCATGAACTTACTGAAAGCTGGAGTAGGCATGAGGTCAAACTGCATATTCCACTTCTATTTCTTATGTTCTTAAAATAGGCACAACCTATTTGAATACTTCGAAGTTAGAGGCAAGTTGAATAATTTGAAGTTAGAGGCAAGAATTGTTCAGCATGACAACTCTTCCGGTCGATTTCTAGTGCACAGGCAAAATAAAAAGCAACATCTAAACAACATTCAGCCATGGGCCAAATGCCACTTAAGTGCCAGGCAATGACCATCTGGGCACAAAGTATAATCATTGACATTCAAATGACATTACTACTGACAACTACCCTATCATCAACTTTCTGGAGTCAGACATTCAATTTTACCAGCCATGAAAATACAGTGGTTACACAAGGTTAGAAGCTATGTATCCTGCAGCAAACAATGTATTTTTCAAATTCCCAAAGCCTATCCAAGGCACAGGCCAGGAGGCTGATGAAATACTCTCCACTTGCCTTACTCAACTCCAGCAACATTCAAGCAGCTCAGCATGCTTAACATCCAGAAAAAAAGTTAGACACAAGATGCTGATGTAACTCAGCGGGTCAGGCAGCATCACTGAAGAAAATGAATAGGTGACATTTCAGAACGGAACCCTTCTTCAGACTGATGGTAGGGAGAATGGGGGAAAAAAACTGGAAGCGAAAAGAAAAACAGGACAAATAAGGTCCAGCAACAGATGACCTCAGGCAGGGAGGTTCCCTGATAGGCTGATTTTTGGATAGAGGCAGGTGTGAACTCAATAGGGATATAATGCTGTGAACTGTGGAGCTGGTTAACAGACTTTTAGTGGAGGAAGGTGGGGGTGAAAAGCGAGGCTAGGGAGTAGGGAAGTGTTTGTAAAAGTTAGAAGTTGGAGAATTCAATGTTCATATTGTTGGGTTGATGAAGCTATCCAAGCAATACGAGGTGCTATTCCTCCAATTTGTGTGTGACCTCATTCTGGCAATGGAGGAGGCCCAGGACAGAAAAGGCAATATGGGAATGGGAAGGGAAGTTAAAGTGGTTAGCAACCATGAGATCCAGTAGGCCTTGGCAGACCACGTGTAAGCATTCAGCAAAAAGGTTGCCAAGTTTACACTTGGTCTCACTGATGTACAAGAACCCACATCGGGAACACCGCATGCAGTAGATGAGGTGCATGTGAACCTCTGTCTCACCTGGAAGGACTGCAGGGGCCCCTGGATGGAGTTGAGGGAAGAGGGAAAAGGACAGGTATTACATCTCATGCAGTTGTAGGGGAAAGTCTGCGTGTGAAGGGATGAGTGAACTAAGGAGTTGTGGAATGAGCAGTCTCTGCGAAAGGGGTGGAGATGGGAAGATGTGTTAGAGGTGGCATCAGATTGGAGGTGACAGAAATGTCGGAGGATGATGCGTGGGATGTGGTGGCTGGTGGGGTGAAAGGCAAGGACCATTGTGCATCTATCTTTGGTATACACCTGCATCTGCAGTTCCTATTTATTAACATCCAGAACAATGTAGCCATCCTAATCATTGATTCTGTCTACCACTGGAACATAAGTGCTGCAGTGTTTACCATCTACAAAATGCTTCGCAGTTATCATCAAGTGTTCTTCAATACCAAACCCAGTAACATTTACAATCAAACTTGACAGCTGATGCATTGGACACTGTCTGCAATAACCCCACCCTCTCTCAACTCTATCACCTCCACCAACATACATCATCACTTGGAAATATATTCTTATCACAGAGTCAAAATCCTGGATTGTCCCAAAACCAATGTGGAGTATCTTCATCTGACAGGTAGCAGCACTTCAAGAAAATTGTTTATCTCCACAAAGGAAATTGGGAAGTTGTCATTAAACACTGACCTTGTTAATTATTCATATTTCATACAATTTAAATTTAAAAAAATCCTACTGTCACATAATTATCACCATTTTGCTAGAAATGCTAAACATAAATTTGCCTAAAAATGCTTTGCTCAGCAAGTTCCGTTAGAACAGAAATATCTGTTTAAACGTTAGCTTAAACGATGAAGGGTTTAAATTACCACTGTTAATTTATCTGTTCTCTTAAACCCTTAATGACCTTCTCAGTGCAGCCGGCATTTTGAATTTTACAGAAAAAACAAAATGCCCTTCAAATGGTCGGAATGAGGAGCAACACACAAAGCAAGAATCTTTGCTTGAATGTTTGTCACTGAACAAAAATGGATTATAAAAAAAATGTCATCACAGCCGAACATAAACCTCATCATAATTACACTAATTCAAATAATAAAACGTAATACTCTTTGTAGTGCATCAGAGATTGCAGCATCAAGATATTATAATGTACAAATGAAACAATTTATTTGTACATTCCTTTCATATAATTTCAATCACACCTTGTACTTTCAACCTAGAGACTTTGACACAGTTCCATACACCAACCTTCTGCAAAGTCCCAAGTGGGATTGCAGACATCTAATTTCATTCCTTATTTATTGTATTATATTCAAATGCTTGCCTCTGCAATGATTTATCCTGTGGTTCCTCAATCTTTATCTTCAAGGCTTTATTATTGGCCCCAACTGCCATGACCTCACAACTGCCCCATCCCACTCTCTAATTTCTTATACATACATTGTCCCTTCAATAATAAAAATAAAATAGTATCAATTTGCACTGTGACAGTAGCTCCCTCCCTTTGACGCTGCTCTGATCCCTATCACTGGCTGCCTGGCCAGGAGAGGCCAATCTCCAGCATCATTGGTAACAAGTCGGGTCCAATCAGCTGATATTGGTTTGGCCACCTGAACCATGTCAGCTCACTCACTATAAAACACAGGTATAGCCATCGGAAGAAAGGGAGGAAGGGAAAGAAAGTGGGGCACCTCCTGCTAGATGTGTTCCGCTGTCAATGGTTTGAGGAAGACTGAGCCGCTGGGACAAACCTGAGACCACCAACGCCACCGTGTGGTCAAGACTGTGCAGCTGGGAACAAGTCCTATACAGCCAGCTCCTCTACTGAGGACAAGAATGAGTGGTCGGGACAAGCCTGAGATGCCAGTGCCTCTTCCTGCCCATGGATAACGAGGGACTGTGCCCACATACCCTGTTAAATACTGAGCCATCAGGATACCCAGAGAGCACCAGCACCGCCTCTTCAAGCACAAGGTTGAACCGCCAGGATAAACGAGAGATCCCCAGTGCCTCCACTTGAGGCAAGGGTGAAATACAGGGAGAAGCCTGTCTCCCCCTTCAAAGACCAGGACTGCATTGCTGGGACAAGCCAAAGATTGCCAGTGCCTCCACATGTGCGCCCTGACAGCAAGGGATAAGTGCCCCTAGGCGGTCCTGGACTTTCTTATCACTGTAAATAAAATATATATGCGAGTTCACCTTACTGGGAGTGTCGTTGTGGTCACTGCTGAAACCGCTGTCATCTCCGACGCAACAGCACATAAATACTGACACCACCCAGATCCTCCTGATCATCACTTCTCTTGACCCTGTCTATAATCTCGATCTACGAGTAGATTCTTCCTGCAGTTAATACAAGTTTAGTTTTTAGTTTAGTTTACTATTGTCACATGCACCGAGGTTCAGTGAAAAACTATCCAGTCAGCGAAAAGAATATACATGATTACAATGCCATCCATTGTGTACAGATACAGGATAAAGCGAATAACGTTTAGTGCAAGATGAAGTTCAGTGAAGTCATCCGATTAAAGATAATTTGAAGATCTCCAATGATATACATGGTAGCAGGACCGCACTCTAGTGGGAAACTGTAACTATTGTCAGTTGTCCGGAACACAAACTTTGTTCCTCAATTACCGACTCCATGCATTCCTCTAAAAATGCACAAAATTGAACCAGATTTTTCCTATTCATATCATATTTAACACTGAATTGAGCTTTCGACCACATATTCAGGCTCACACGCATTCACCTTTATAATAATGGCTTTACACAGTCTCTACCTCAACTCATTTAGTACAGAAAATAATCCTCCATGAATTTGTGAACTCTAAACTTGGTCATTTCAATGCATGCCAGGCACCTCATTCACTATACGGAAAAATGGTCATCAGTGTCAAGGCGCAGGTTGGAGAACAGGATCAACTTGACTGTTCTACAAAAAGCCGAACTTGGTAAGCTGAATGACTGCCTCCTATAATGATTCAATGATTCTCATTTCTACAATGTAGATAAACCTCTGAAAGTGGCTCAAGGAGCTGGCGACTCAGAGTTCCAGCAATCCTGGTTTAATCCTGACCTCCAATGTTGTCTGTTTGCCCAATCATTCTGAGACTGCATGGGTTACCTCATCCAAAAGACATGCAGGTTGGTAGATTAAATAGGCCCTTGTGAATAGGTGAGTTGTGGATTCTGGGGGGAGTTAAGGGCCTGTCCCACTTTCACAACCTAATTCATGACCTCTGCCGAGTTTGCCCTTGACTCATACTAGCAGCATGGTCGTCACGAGGTCGTAGGAGGCCGTGATGCTAGTCGTAGGTACTCGTGGCATCAAGTAGGTCGGGGCGTTTTTCTAGCATGATGAAGAATGTCCACGAGTAAAAAAGGTCGTGAATTAGGTCGTGAATGTGGGACAGGCCCAATTAATGGGAATGTGGAATTAATTAAACAAATTGGATTAATGTAAATGGATACTTAATGGACAATATGGACTCAAGCCTGATAAATGTACAACTCCATGACTATATTTTACAAAAGTGCCTGAAAATGAACACCCCATTTCTGGTGAGCATGGATAGTGTGAAACTATTAGTTGATAACCAACTGCAAATTAAGTTTTAAGTAGTTAACATAGCTAGTTAAGATTATCTAATAAATAAGATATATTTGGTTTGGACTATATCTAGCACTCAAGTGGAATACATTTCATGAAGTGAAAAAGAAAAAATATATATTATTATTCAAACATTCAGTATTCTAGTCAGCTTAGGTAAAGCATGGAAGACTTCAACACCTAACCCTTTGAAATCATGCAAATAATATTATTCATACAAGCATGTGTTTCGGTGTTATTTTCCATCCTGTTTAACTACAATAGATATCCATATGTTGCAAGTTTCTAAATTATTTGTTAGGCAAGTAAAAACAAGACAGCAGATTTTCACATCAGCAATCCTCTCTGATTTATGAATCCCAGTTTTGGGCATCTAAATAACTTAAATATAAATACCATTGCAATTATTTCCTCAATGATCCTTGAAATTACAAAACATAAAACATGTTTCTTTTTAAATGCTTTTAAGCCATTACCGTAATACTAAATTAACATATATTATAGAAATCACAATATTAAATAGAGTGCTAGTTATAGTCATCAGCCACCAATAACTCAGTGCCCACAATACCCCTGCATTTTCTCAAACTGCTAAAATTACATTAGCTAAACTAAATAAACTCCTACTATGCTATATATTAATCTCAATAAATTCACAGTATGTCACCCCAACTAAGCAGTACTTAGGGTTCAGAAAGTTATGTCTGGTTCATTAACCATTCAATTTCTTAACAAGGTGAATAAGATGGTTTACAGGTTACATCTTTAGAATCAAAAATATTTTAAAATCATTGCTCACTTTGTCTCAGACATGCTAGTGAGCAACACAGGGGCCCCCACAGGGGAGTCCCCTCTCCCTTCCTGTTCACCATTTACATCTCTGACTTCAGATACAACTCGGACTGCTGCCACCTGCAAATGTTTTCGGATGACTCTGCAATTGTGGGCTGCATCAGTGAAAGGAAAGAAGCTGAATATCGAGGCGTAGTCAACGACTTTGTTGAGTGGTGTGGGCTGACTCACCTGCAGCTCAACACCGACAAGACTAAGGAGTTAGTGATGGACTTTAAGAGGAGAGGAACACCCCTGTCCCGCCTCCATCAAGCGTGAGGATGTGTTTATCAATGAGTACAAGTACCTTGGCGTTTACCTGGACAGTAAAACTGGACTGGTCCAGGAATGCTGAGGCACTGTACAAGAAAGGACCGAGCCATCTGTACTTTCTGAGGAGGCAGTAAGATGCTGCAGATGTTCTATCAATCGATGGTGGCCAGTGCCACCTTCAGGGGACAGGTGTGGATTTGTCAATGACCACTGTCCGCAGAAGACTTCATGAACAGAAATACAGAGGCTACACTGCAAGATGCAAACCAGTGGTTAACCGCAAAAATAAGATGGCCAGGTTACAGTTTGCCAAGAAGTACTTAAAAGAGTAACCACAGTTCTGGAAAAAGATCTTGTGGACAGATGAGACGAAGATTAACATATCAGAGTGATGGCAAGAGTAAAGTATGGAGGAGAGAAGGAACTGTCCAAGATCCAAAGCATACCACTACATCTGTGAAACACGGTGGTGGGGTGTTATGGCCTGGACATGTATGACTGCTGAAGGTACTGGCTCACTTATCTTCATTGATGATACAACTACTGATAGTGGTTCAAGTTCAAACAAATGTCTCAAAACTCATTGGCCCTCGGTTCATTCTGCAAGCAAGACAATGATCCAAAACATACTGCTAAAGCAACAAAGGAGTTTTTCAAAGCTAATAAATGGTCAACTCTTGAGTGGCCAAGTCAATCGCCCGATTTTATTCTATTACAAATCTCAAATTGTGGAGTACAGAGCTCAGGAATGGAACTGCCGCGTTGATGCCATGATAATGCTACTGCCAAAACCGATCGTCTATCCACATACATGCTGGTCAGAAGATGTGAAAACAGGGAATATCATTGAGAGACCTCCAAGGTCTCTACCAATGCCACATTGAAAGCTCTGAACAATAATGACTCTATTTTGTTACTCAAATAACATGGGGAGATACTCAAGTTTATTTGGCAAAACTTAGAACATTTTACTCTGCACCAACACTAATTTTCTCCGCACCTTGTTAAAATGCAGTGGGTTCTGCTTTATATAGTCCCACAGGTGTCAGCAACAACTTACTCATCCTTCCTATGTGATTCAACACTTGAAAAATATTTGAAAATATTTATCATAACCAAGACAAATTCCGACCAAGTAACACTAAGGTTGCCAGGGCTTTCCCAAACTCAGAGTACACTAAAGTCCTAAATATGACAATGGTCTGACTCTTTCTCATCAATCTGTTAGATCTCTACCGACATTAAACCTGAAAGAGCACTGTACCAAGCAATTATGCTAAGGGTACCTTAAACAAGAATTGTTTTTCTTTATTAACTTTTTTGACTACATTTTAACAATACAGGCAGTTCTGCTATAACATGTGCTTCCATAATTCAAATTGGATATAAAGCAACTGACAAATTAGGCAACACTGTTTGTATTTCACATGTTAGATTGGCTATCACCTGATTTCGATTGACTACAGCATGATTTTGATTACTTTGTAAATTGACAAAGAGAAAAAGCTATCTTGGGTGCAAAAAAACAGGCCATGGGTAAAATGCTTTCCACGTGCCCACCCCCAGTAGTCAGTCTTAAAAACATAGCTGCTAGGGGACATAGAAAATTACAAGTATTAGCTTCCATTGACACTGCTGCAATGATTATTAAAAAATGTAACATGCGGCCTTTGGTATTTTCACCTTGCAGTAACAATAAATTTATAGTTATGAAAAATACTTTTATTTGAGAAAATCCTGCGGGGAAAGTAAAATATCGTAATTGTGAGTCTGAATCTCTCTAGCCCCTAACACCCTGTTGTCCATCGACACAATTATCCTTAAAAGGCAATTTTTTGTGGCATGTGTTTTCTTCGGAATGTAACTTATTGCGTTATAGCAGAACTGCCTACATGCGGTACCAATGGGCAATAAAAAAGAACTATTGAATAAAACTAATCAAACCACTTACTGTGTGATATCCTCTTGGTAAAGGTGGTTTTCCCACAGGATAAGAATCCACAGTATCAATGATTGTTTGCCGCTCCCCTTTCTGGTTAATTTTTTTAAATCGCCTACGTGATTGTCTGTGAGAAGCTTGCCGTTGAAAATATTCCTCATTTTCATCCATGTAGTCCACCTTCAAAGAAAACATACTTTAATAAAAGTAAAGGATTGCATTAGGCATCAATTGCATTAGTTTCAAAGAGCATTCAACACCCGTTTTATGGAACTGCTGGTGAATTTACTGGGGCAACAACAACTTCAGCAATATTTTGATTAGGTGAATCCTGAGCAGCTCAGTGCCGTTTAATCAAAGTTTCCCAAAAGGAAATTAGGTGTAAAACTTGTAATCAGATTCCATACATTTTTTGAATTTTTACTCTGTATTTTTGTTTTTCCTCCTCTCTTCCAGACAATGCCCTTTTAATGCCAAAAGCATAGTGCAAAAACAATAATCCTTTGACAGTGAACTATATTTCATTTTGACAATGCATACGAAGCACTTTTCCACCACACAAATTGAGTTTTTGCAGTCAACACTGTATTCATAACAACAAAGATTAAATGACCAGGTGCAGACATTGCTTTGCACCACAAACGTCTTTTCAATTTAAAGAACTACCTCTGCAGATTCAAACATAAAATACAACCTGAAACAATCCCAACACATATCGAACCGTTTATAGCCTTTCTTTGTGGAATGAGAGAAATTCAATTGCATTTTTTAAAAAGGGGACTTTTCCCATCTTTATGCATAGTTTATTAGCCATTAGTTTAAGAAATTAAGTAATTATTAAGGCAATAAGATTAATTAAAAGAATAACAGTTAACCAAATATTATTGATTGTGAAAAGAAATTAACATTTTTTGATTATATGATGCACTGAAACAACATTCAAATCTGGTTTTCACAAGCCATTGTGTGCAGGCTCATATAAATTTGAAAGTAATTTGAAAGTAATGTTGCAGGCTGACAATATTAACAGAACTTGATGTTCAACTTTAAGATTTATCAACAAATGAGAACAAAAAATCTTTCCAAATCTCCAAATATGCAAAATAAAAGGTGTTCATTTTTTTCTCAGTTCAGAAGTGAACACTGACCCTATGATAGTAACCTAATGGGCCTGTCCCACTGGAATGGGACTGTCAGAGTGGAAACACACACACACACATCGCCTCCTTCACCAGCCCGTTGTGCAGGTAGGGGACAGGGCACAGGGCACGCTGGGGGAGCACTGTCTGAGTGAAATTCACACGGAGCAAAGCCAAGGTGATACCGCAATGAACAGGAAGGTTGGCCCTGTAATTAAGATGGTTAAAGCACAGTGTACGTAAGTCCTTTAAAAGATGGTGGGAGGGGGAGAGGGGGGAGAAGGGGGGAGAAGGGTGGGAGAAGGAGTGGAGACAACTTTTAAGAATTTGATTCTGAAATCCTTGATTCCGAAAACTACTGCATACGTTTTTTTTCCCAATGAGTCAATGACATTCACCGGTCAGCACCAGCTACAACCTACGAGAACCTTCGACCTCCTGGCAACCCACTAGGACCTCCTGGCGACCCACCTACAGCACGAGAATTCTTGCTACTCTCCATAGTGGCTTCATTTCTAGTCGCCACTAATTTTTCAATATGTTGAAAAATTCGCAATGACCATAATGAGGCCGCGACTAGTTCCCAGAATGCGGGAACTCCTCACGACCATGAAGGCGACTGCCAGGCAACCACCCGCGAACATGTGGTGACCATGTGGCGACTACATAGTCTCCTGCAGTCGCCTAAAAAGTCACCTAAGTGGGACAGGCCCATAAGAGTACAACACTGAACTAATGTAAAACATAATCCTGTGAAATCACTGCTAAAAAGTAATTTTACTAAAATACCAGATTCTATTGTGACACTATGGGATATTAAAGGAATATCAAAATCATAGTATCGCTATACATAGAATAATACATTTAATACAACATTCCCCCATAGCACCTCAGGTGCTGTCTGTGTTTAGTTTGCACGTTCTCCCTGTGACCATGTGGGTTTCCTCCAGTACCCCCAGTTACTTCAAAGACTTGAGGGTTTGTAAATTAATTAGCCTTTGTAAATTTCCCCGACTGTGCAGGAAGTGGATGCAATAGTGAGATAACATAGAACTAATATAAATGGGTGATCAATGATTGGTGTGGACTCAGTGGTCCGAAGGGCCTGTTTCCATGCTGTAGCTCTAAGCTAAACTGTTATTTTAAAGATCCACATGCTGTGGTATTATGGAATAATAGAGTAAGGAATGCCTTTATTCTGCTGCCAGTGGTCAGGCTGCAGTGACGGCATCCGGCCTGAAGGTGGGGCTGTGGGCGTAACCGGGGAGAGGCCTAGCAGCAGGGCCCGGGGATGCAGCACGAGGCAGCTGCTGTAGTGAGTTGCTAAATAAAGACAGACTCCGATTACGTCGTTGTACGAGCCTCATTATAAGAATAATTCGATATGGTGTCAGAAACGGGATACTTGTAAGCGAAAAAAAAAAAAAGAAGAAGAGGAAAGTGTATCGTTTTGGCGGAGAAAGGTGAGATGAGCTGGCAGATATGGCGCAACCTACACCAACTGCTACGTTCACAATACAACCTCCAGAGCCATTCGATTTTACCAAGCCTCAAGAATGGGAGCGTTGGATCAGGAGATTCGACCGCTTTCGGCTTGCAAGCAACTTAAACGCAACGTCGGAAGAAAACCAGGTGAACACGTTAGTGTACTGCATGGGTGATGAAGCCGAAGATGTGCTAAAGGGGCTAACGCTAACTGCAGATGAGAGGAAGGTGTACACGGATGTTAAGGCTGGCTTTGATGCATTTTTTGTGCCTAAAAAGAATGTAATCTACGAAAGAGCCAAGTTCAATCAGCGTGTGCAACTGCCAGAAGAAACGGTGGATTCCTTCATCACTGCTCTATACGGATTAGCTGAACACTGCAACTATGGACAGTTACAGAACGAGCTGATCCGCGACAGGTTAGTGGTCGGGCTGAGAAACGTCTCATTGTCAGAAAAGCTACAGCTAGACAGAGACCTAACCCTTGGAACTGCGATAACAAAGACAAGGCAGTCTGAAGAAGTTAGACGACAGCGGTCTGACTTAAGAGGAGAAAATGGCGGTGCTAGCAAGTGCTCTAATGTTGATGCTGTGCATGCTAAAAGCTACAGAAAACCCAAATTTCCCTCAAAGCCTCAGCCACAAGCACAAACACCAGGCAAAAATAAACTTAATACACGGCCACAGCCAGGTTCAAAGGCCTGTTATAGATGTGGAAAAATGCCCTCGCATGGAAAATGGGAATGCCCTGCTAAAGATGCTGTGTGTCACAACTGTGGCAAAAAGGGACATTATGGCAAAGTGTGCAGAAACAGTGCAAAATCTCTGAATGCTGTCACTACAGAGGAAGAAGAGAGCTTTTTCCTGGGAGCCGTGGATGCTGGAAAAGACCCGTGGACGGTGCAGCTACAAGTGAGACAAAAAAAAGTGTGCTTTAAAATAGACACTGGTGCTGATGTCACCGCCATGCCAGCCGAGGTGTACCATGACATTACAGGGGGGCATGATGTGAAGCGCCTGGCAGTGCCGACACGCCCGTTGTTTGGGCCAGGGGGCAATGCACTCTCTGTCCTAGGTGTAGCCAGAGAAACACTGCGCAGAGGCAAAAAGACAGCCATAGAGAACATTTATGTAGTAAAAGACCTGCACACTGCACTGTTGGGAAGGCCTGCCATAGAACAGCTTCAGCTTGTGTGCAGGGTTGACAGCATCACCATGGAATCAATGAAACAACAATATCCGAAGCTGTGTAGCGGCTTGGGTCTTGTTCTGAGGCCATACTCAATTAAATTAAAGCCAGAGGCTGTGCCCTTCTCTCTCCACACACCACGCAGAGTCCCTCTGCCGCTTATGGGAAAAGTGAAGGAGGAGATAGACCGTATGGAGAAGATGGGCGTAATCACCAAGATTGAGGAGCCGACTGATTGGTGTGCCGGGATGGTGGTGGTGCCGAAAAAAGCAGGTGATGTTCGCATTTGTGTGGATTTCACAATGATGAATGAATCAGTATGCAGAGAAAAGTTTATCCTGCCTTCTGTCGAGCACACTCTGGGCATGCTAGCTGGCGCAACAGTCTTCAGCAAATTAGATGCCAACATGGGCTTTTGGCAAGTACCATTGACAAAAGAGTCTGCCAAATACACCACCTTCATCACGCCTTATGGGCGCTACTATTTTAACCGTCTACCCTTTGGCATAGCATCAGCCCCCGAGCACTTTCAAAGGATGATGGTGACAGAAGTGACCGGTGGCCTGGAGGGGGTACTGTGTCACATGGACGACATCCTGGTCTGGGGACAGACGCAGGAGGAGCATGATGTGCGGCTACATGCGGTGCTAAAGAAGGCACAAAAGGCCGGCATTACGCTCAACATGGACAAATGCGAGCTCACACGCCACACAGTCAAATTCCTGGGTCATGTGATTTCAGCAGATGGAGTGAAGCCAGATCCAGAGAAGACGAGAGCAGTACAAGAGATGGATGCACCCAAAAATGTCAGCGAACTCAGGAGTTTTCTGGGCATGGTCAATCAGCTGGGCCGCTTCTTGCCTAACCTGGCTGAAAAAGACAAAGTGCTACGAGACCTGCTGTCCAAGAAGAACCACTGGTACTGGGGGACAGAGCAGCAGGCCGCCTTTGATCAGTTAAAAACAGAGCTGTCATCCACACCAGTGCTCACATTATACAACCCAAACAGTGCTTTAAAGATCTCTGCTGATGCTTCTTCCTTTGGCCTGGGGGCAGTCCTGCTGCAGAAGAGCGATGCCATGTGGTCACCTGTGGCATATGCGTCCAGGTCAATGACGCCAACAGAGCAGCGCTATGCTCAAGTAGAGAAGGAGGCATTGGCTGCAACGTGGGCATGTGAAAGGTTCAGCTGTTTCATCCTGGGAAGACCATTCGAGCTGGAAACTGACCATAAGCCGTTGGTGAGTCTGCTGGGAAGGAAAGCTTTGGATGACCTCCCACCAAGAATCCAAAGATTTAGGATGAGACTCATGAGGTACAACTATACAGTCAATCATGTCCCTGGCAAAAGCCTGTGGACAGCCGACACCTTATCTCGTGCTCCTCTGAGAGCCGCAAGAGCACACACAGACATAAGCCTATTAGAGGACACCAACATCTATGTAGACTCTGTCATCAGCAACATTCCTGTCAGTGGAGATTATCTGAGCAGCCTACGTGAGCACCTGAAGGCAGACAGCACATGCTCTGCACTGATGGAGTACTGCACAGACGGGTGGCCCGACAAAAGCCAACTGCAGGGAGTGCTGAGACATTACTGGGCTGATAGAGCAGTGCTGACTGTGCACGATGGGCTGCTGCTGCGGGGCACGAGACTCGTCATCCCAACAGCCTTACAAGGTGATGTGCTGCAGAGACTACATGAGGGACACCTGGGGGTGACAAAGTGCAGGGGCCGGGCCAAACAGACGGTATGGTGGCCAGGACTCAGCAGCCAGCTGAATGACATGGTGCTGAAATGTAGAACCTGCATCCAAGAGAGGAGGAACGACGCAAGATCCTTCGACAAGAGGCACGGAGCGAGAAACCTGGAGCCACTCGTACCTGGGGAGGATGTGTGGATCACCGATGCACGAGTCCAGGGCACAGTGCTATCTACACACAACACCCCTCGCTCTTATATCGTCCAGGTGCCTCAGGGCACACTGAGGAGGAACCGGCATCACTTGGTGCCGCTGCAGACCAACAGTGGGGTAGTCGATGCTGATGAGCCACCGGTGGGAGAAGATTCACCTACACCAGAGCCAGCTCCACCAGTGACAACATCACCCAGCAGAGAGGGCCCCACCACAGAGCCTGTGCGGACCAGGTGTGGGAGAGAGGTTAGAAAGCCGCAGAGACTTGATTGGTGATTTATTGATTTATTTGATATGGGACAGGTCTTTCAGCAAAAGGGCAGAATAAACCCCTTAAGACCTGCAGAGACAAAGGTAGTCCACCCTTTGTTCTCAAAGAAAGGGAGATGTGGTATTATGGAATAATAGAGTAAGGAATGCCTTTATTCTGCTGCCAGTGGTCAGGCTGCAGTGACGGCATCCGGCCTGAAGGTGGGGCTGTGGGCGTAACCGGGGAGAGGCCTAGCAGCAGGGCCCGGGGATGCAGCACGAGGCAGCTGCTGTAGTGAGTTGCTAAATAAAGACAGACTCCGATTACGTCGTTGTACGAGCCTCATTATAAGAATAATTCGATACATGCCTGACACCAGATTCCCAAAACAAACATTCTACTCCAAGCACCATCATGGGAAGTGTTTTTAAGGAAGAAAGAAAAAATGCTTCAGTATTAGGCAGGTTCTTTGGGAAAAGCACCTTGCATCTCCACAAGAGGAGCAATCACAGGCCTTGTGCACATAATCTTCTAAAAATCCTGCTCTTTTATAGGACCTGATGCAGATTCCACAGAGGACTCCTCAGCCACTTCAGAACACACAGAATCAGAGAGAAACCAAGTCAATCTCAGCTGCAAGGGACCACCCATAAAAACATCTCAAACCATAAGTATTGCTTAATGTACTCAAGGCAATATAAAAGATAGACTTTTGAACTTGTGGTTGAATTTTCTTACAAATAAAAACTTCAAAAAATAGATTAACTTTAAAATGCTACTTTTAAAATTCATTACAATCCCATAGGCTTGTTCCAAACTTTATTGTGCACATAATTGCTATTGGATACCAGAGATCATCGACAGCTAGCATCTGACACAAACTAACACCAAGAAAGGTCATTACAGAAATCGCGAAACCTTTGAGTGAAGTTTTCTTCGAGGTCTGCAATAAGACAATTACACAAGAACATAACAAAATAAGACCAGGAGGTGGCCACCAGGCCCCTCAAGTCTATCACTTCACTCAATATGATCCAAGCTGTTCTATGCTGCCCTCAATCCTCTTCTGAGCCAGTTTCCCATAACCCTCAATTCTTCTCTCAACCCATTGAGTTACTCTAGCACTTTGTGTCCTTTTTTTGTAAACCAGTCTCTGCATTTCCTTGTTTCTACATGTCACATTTCTCTACATTAAATTCCATTTGTCACAATTTTGCCCAAATTACTTAATCTACCTATACCTATTGCAGAATCACAATATCCTAATCAAATATGCTCTTCCAAATATTTTCAGACCTTACATTCCTTTTCCTCCTGCAGATCATTTATGAAAAGAGTCAACAATTGTAGGCTAAGAGCCAATCCCTGGAGTACTCTACTGGGTACATCCCTCCAATTTGAAAAGGTCTCATTTACTCCGACTACTTGTTTGCTATGTGAGGGTCAGTTTTCAATCCATGTTAACACACTTCTCCAATCCCTTAGCCTCTTAATTTATGCACCTGACTCTTATGTGGTAGCTTATCAATTGGCTTATGCAAAATGTAAATACACTGCAACTAATGCTCCCATATATCAATTCTCCCAGTTATATCCTCAAAGAATTTAAGCAAATTTGTGAAACATCAAAATCATGTTGATCATGTTTGATTATACACAAAAGATTGATACAAAACGTTGAAGTAACTCAGTGAATCAGGTAGCATCTCTGGAGAAAATGGCCATATGACGTTCCGGGTCTGGATCTTTCTTCAGACTATATTGATAATATTCAGCTTTCCTAAATGATTAGGTATTTCCATTTTGATTACTGACTGTGACATCTTTTTAACAACCATATGAAACCAATGGGGCTATAGTTCCTGGCCTCTTCTGCCCTTTTTTGAACAAGAGTTACATTATCAGTTTTCCAATGTTCTGGTTACCCCCTGAAATGTTGGAAAATTTCAAGCATTCGATCCAGATACCTTTGCAGTCACTTCCTTTATAATCCCAGCGATTTGTCTGCCTGTGAGTTTCTCAAATACTCCCTTGCGATTGAGGTTTTCCCAAGCTTCTCCTTTTCAAATATTTGAAATTAGCCTGTCTATTAACTTAGAGGGATTGATGTAAAAAAAGGATTTAAAATATCTGCCATTTCTTTGTGTCAACAGTGTTGCCAGGGCCTATAGAGGCCCGAGTAAGTACTTTGTTGTTCTCCTTTTTCGAAGAGAGCATAAAAAACATTGAACTGATCTTGGAGTGATACATTGCCCTCGCTTGAGCTACAACTTGGTTTTGTCTTGTAGGAAATGATAGCATGCAACAGCTGCCAAAAGTCCAACTCATTCTCCAGTTTAGATCAAAAGTGTCTTTTAGTTTTTCTAATAACCCTAGAGGTGGTACCTGGGCTTCCTACATGATCTGAATTGCCAGACTCAAACGTCCGAGATCTGGCCCTCAGAAGATTACACATACGTCTGTCCACCATTTTCTTCTGAAGTCAATAACAACCAAGAAGTATTCATTCAGGTCCATTGCTGAGTCCTTGAACATCAACAAGTCTACCTACACCTAGCAGTCTCGTAGTCGTTCCCCTGCCTCCCATGACCAATTTTGGGCAAGCCCATCACGGTAACTGCAATTTTCAGTCACTGCCTGGATGCAGGAAAAAAAGAGCAAAGCCAGGTGAAAGCAAGGGATAAAGTGATAGAAATCTTTGATGGGAGCAACAATGGTCAAAAGTATTAGTTTCTCTGGTGCTGCATGATACGTGCTGATGGTAGTAAGGAAGCGACTTCTTCAAATTACCCTTGTTGAAGTCCCTGGCTATGATGAGAAAGCTGTTGGAAGAAGTAATCTGGTGCTTGTTAACCATGGCAGCTCCTCCAGTGCTAGCCGAATGTGTGCCTGGGGCGGGATATAGACCACAGTCATGATAATGACAGTGAATACCCTTGAGAGGTAGAAGGGACGACACTTCCATAACTTCCAACAGGGGGTAAAGGTGAAAACAGGAGGTAAAAGTGAAAGTAGGACTAGTAGGGCAGTCTGTCAATACATGAGGCAGCTGGTGCTAGTTCTCAACAATGGCCCACACTCATCATGCTAGAATGGTACATTCCCAAGCCCCATATCTCATCATTAAGTGGTTTCATCACCCTTTGAAAAAAGCCTTGCGCACATCGAGCCATACACAATTTACTCCTGTAAGAGCATGTGGAAGGCAGTGATTCCTGACAGATTCCCAGAACAATGGGAAGGGCAAGGGTTCACTCCAGCTACCCAGCACTGCAATGTTATGTGATGTCTAGTTAAAATACAGGGGGGTATGTATTTGTGAAGGTTTGGAGTAGAGTACCAAGACTGCTATAACGAATCAGCACTCTGCATGATAATGCAAAGTGGATTTTGGTATACAATACTCAATTCACCACACAAGTTCTTTGTTAGCCGAAACTATTATTAAAAGATGGAGCTTACCACAATCATTTCTGAAGGCTCAAGTACTATACATTCACATCCACGCCTCAAACTCCCTGCAGATCGCTTGCCAAAACTGTAAAGAAAGAAGAGATGATTAAGATTTAAGCAGCAATTGTTTAAAACAATATTATATGAGGAAACATCATTGGTTATATTTACAAATTACTTCTACAGAACTTCAAAGGCTGGAGAGCTGAAATAGAAAATAGTGGAAAATCTCAATCAATAAGGCATCATTAGTGTGCAGAGAAACAACATTAAGTGACTTTTCATTGGAACTGGGAACAAGTTGGAGATGAAACATGTTTTAAAATTTAGAGATAAGAAGACAACCAGGAGACAACCGTGATGTGGTTCTAGACCAGTAAGCTTCATGTTCAATGGCTCGCGCTCTGCCACTTCAGACTTTGGCTATGTGATGACACCAGGAATGAAAGAAACATACTTTTCTTAAAAGGAGGATCATGCATACTTCCTACCAGTACAACTTAACAAATAAAAAATATTGGCCCACTTCCTCACAGATATGCTGTACCAGCTCATGGTCTTTCTTTCATCTACCAAACACATTTTCTGCTTCACCTCAATAGTCTGCAGAGTCTATTTCCTCTATGACACAGCAGTTCACTTCTCCAAGAATACACTTTCCTTTCTGTGGGAACTTCCCCCATGCAATTGAAGCAGCAGCATCTCTTCCCTTCTCATCATCAACAACCCCAAACATTCCATTTAAATGAAACCACCACTATACCTCTTCCAGTTTCATATCTTACACCTGCTGCTCATGATGCAGTCTCCCCTCTGTTGAAGAAGCAAATTACTGTCTGGAACGCCTCCAATCATTCAATGGGTGACCCTGAGCTTACAGTCAATTGTTACTTCAACATTTACACTTATGTGTTCTGAACCTCATCATCTAACTAGGTACTCCAGACACAACACTGGGGTTAACAATTTCAGATCATCAGTATTTCCAATTGTTTCTGATTTTTGTGTTAGATTTCTAGCAGTAAAAAATTTAAATTAGTAATTTCATGCAAAGAGCTAGAACTTGCAGGGAAATGTTGACAATTCTAGTGCAAGCCAATGGCATTTAAATTCAGGAAGTTTGAGACTCTCTTATGAACAATAAGTCCCAAAGTTGCTGGCCAAGATCCCAGCTGTGCTGCAACACGGGAATCTATATGACATCTCGGTAGAGCACAAACTTGCTAAATTCCTAGCTATCTGAACCATTGCTCCATTCAATTGAATGAAGAGAAACAGTAGCAAGGGAGAAACGTAGGGAGACAGTCTGACGAAGGGTCCCCAGCTGAAACATCACCCATCCTTTTTCTCCAGAGATGCTGCCTGACCCGCTTACTTCAGTACTTTGTATCTATCTTGGTGTCACCTATCCTCACTGATTGAGGTCCGTTATCTCCACCCTGTCCCTACTCTGCAATTTAAAATATTCTTGCCTTAGATCATTAACCCAACTTTGTTTCTCTCTCCACAGATGCTGCATGACTTACAAAAAATCATTGCTAGTTAATCAGACTTTTAACTACTATGTTAAATACCAAAATACTAATACTTTGCATGATGTAATGGTAAACATTTCCCTTTTTAATCTACGATGATTTACTGATGAAATTCAAAATTCTCATTCAGCTAAATCCCTCAATGTATTTGCCCCTCCTCATTTGTGTAACCTCCTCCAGTCCTACAACTTATCAGAGCTGCACAGTGCTGCAACAGTTAAGGGGCTGTCCCACTTAGGCGATCTAATTGGCGAGTTAAAAAGAGTGTCTTCAACCTTCCAGCTCGAGGGCACTTGCCTGGAAAGCCTCGAGCTGGATCGACCATCCGCGTTGAAACCGCGAGCTGGATTGACCGACCGCATACACACAAACACATCGTAACGGCGAGGGCCAGGGAAAGTGGAGGAGCGCTGTCTGCGCGATGAAGGGGAAGGTAAACGGCTGCCACAGTGTACGATAAGTCCTTTAGAGAGCACGGGGGGGGTGGGAGAGGAGAGAAGGGGAGAGGGGGAGAGAAGGAGAGAGAAGGGGGAGAGAAGGGGAGAGGAGAGAAGGGGAGAAGGGGGAGGAGGGGGGTGGAGAAGGAGTGGAGACACTTTTAAGATGTTTAATAAAGTTTAGCGGGCATTTTACCTACCGGTAGGTCTTCCTGGGTCCTGAAAACTCCAATGAGCCAATCAAAATGCCCGGTCAGCAAAGGAGATTGCCTACGGCTGCCCTTGACTGCCTGTAACCAAATAGTGACCCCACTCCACTGCACTACGAGTTAAAAAGAGCCATGCTGACCAAATTTTACTTGCAGAAAATTTTTCAATATGCTGAACATTTTTCAATATTCCGGAAATTTTTTCCGGAGGCTGCGAGTATGCGGGAACTTCCCTCGAGCTCCAGCAACCTCATAGGGCCTCCTAGGACCTCGTGTCAACCATGCTGCGAGTTTGAGTCAAGGGCAAACTCTTCTAAACTCGCAGATTAGGTCGCCCAAGTGGGACAGGCCCTTTAGTGACCTAGATTTGATCCATAGCTTGTTTGCCAATTGTCTCTGTTAATGGGTGTGTTTCACTGGAATGCACCAGATTCCTCCCACATTCCAAAGACATGCTAGTTGGCAGGTTAATTAGCCACTTTTGATTGCCATCAGTGTAGGTCTGTGACATGGGAAATGCTGTAGAGGTTTTGCTGATGTCAAGTCAAGTTTATTTGTCACATACACATACGGGATGTGCAGTGAAATGAAAAGTGGCAATGCTCGCGGACTTTGTGCAAAAACAAACAAAAAACAAACAACCAAAACAAACTACAAACAGAATGGAACAGAATCACATATTCTTTTACATATTAAATATTGTGGGCGGAAGGAAAAAGGGGGAAAAAAAACAGCAATTTTTTTTTAAAGCAGTAGAGTGGTACAGTAAAGTTAGTCCCTGGTGAGATAGGAGTTTACAGTCCTAATGGCCTCTGGGAAGAAACTCCTTCTCAACCTCTCCGTTCTCACAGCATGGCAACGGAGGCGTTTGCCTGACCATAGCAGCTGGAACAGTCCGTTACAGGGGTGGAAGGGGTCTCCCATGATCTTATTGCCTCTGGAGTTGCACCTCCTGATGTATAGTTCCTGCAGAGGGGCGAGTGAAGTTCCCATAGTGCGTTCGGCCGAACGCACTACTCTCTGCAGAGCCTTCTTGTCCTGGGCAGAGCAATTCCCAAACCAGATTGTAATATTTCCGGACAAGATGCTTTCCACAGCCGCTGAGTAGAAGCACTGGAGGATCCTCGGAGACACTCTGAAATTCCTCAATTGCCTGAGGTGGTAAAGGCGCTGCCTTGCCTTACTCACGAGTGCTGCGGCGTGTGATGTCCATGTCATATCCTCAGAGATGTGGACTCCCAGGTATTTAAAACAGCTCACCCTATCCACAGTATCCCCATTTATCCTCAATGGTGTGTACGTCCTCGGATGATGAGCCCTCCTAAAGTCCACGATCAGCTCCTTCGTTTTTTTGATGTTCAAGAGGAGGCTGTTGTCCTGACACCAGAGTGCCAGATCAGTCACCTCCTCCCGGTAGGCCTTCTCATCGTTGTCTGAGATCAGGCCCACCACCACAGTGTCATCAGCAAACTTGATTATCGAGTTGGAGCTGAACCTAGCCACACAGTCATGTGTGTACAGGGAGTACAATAGGGGGCTGAGGACGCAACCCTGGGGGATCCTGTGCTCAGGGTGAGGGACTTTGATGTATTCCCTCCCATCTTGACTACCTGGGGCCTGGCGGAGAGAAAGTCCAGGGCCCAGGCACACAGTGCCCTAGTTGAGCCCTAATTCCAGTAGCTTCTCGGCCAGTCTGGTGGGGACTATCGTGTTGAAGGCTGAACTGAAGTCTATGAACAGCATCCTCACGTAGCCCCCCTTCTGGCTGTCAAGATAACAGAGAGCGGTGTGCAAAACCTGGGAGACCGCATCGTCCGTGGATCTGTTCGGACGGTATGCGAATTGTAATGGGTCCATGTTGCGAGGGAGGAAGGCGCAGATGTGTTTCTTCACCAGCCTCTCAAAGCATTTCATGATTACCGAGGTGAGGGCCACCGGACGGTAGTCATTCAGACAGGCCGGGGAGGCATTTTTAGGTACCGGTACAATGATGGATTTTTTGAAGCAGGCAGGGACCACGGACTTGTCCAGGGAGAGGTTGAATATTGTAATGAGCACCGGAGCTCGCTGCGTAGCACAGGACTTAAGTACTCGCCCCGAGATGCCATCGGGGCCTGCAGCTTTCCTGTTGATGTGGGATTGGGATTTTAGAAGATGAGAGTGACTAAAATGACCTGTTACGATACTGTATTGCTCAATTACTTTCTGATCTCTGTTGCATCAGTTCTGGTCTCTTGCACATCCCAATTTGCTTAATTACCATAATTGATCGATTACAATGACCACATGTTCGATTATAAAAGATGATGATTATAAATATGGCAAAGCTTACGCACCAAGAATGCTTTTTATTTTGGTTACGATTCTGCAGGGGTGGAGATGCGAGGAACCCAGGGAAAGACTAAGAAATCGCCTCTGGGTTCCACAACTGCTTTCAGTGCACATGCTCTGGGTGGTGATGTTTGATCCAGCATCGGTTTTGGGGCAATGCAATGGGTTAAATGCAATAGATTACATTTGGGTGGAGGTACAAAACCAGAATTCCTCAGTGTCAAAGTATGCACTGCACCAGGTATAAGATCACCCTTCCTCAGAATGAATCCACAAAAAGTAACTGACCTGCACGGAGTCCCCGGCCACATCCTCGGGAACTAGGCAACCAGCTGGCAGAGGTATTCACAGATATCATTAACTTCTAACCACTCCATTCTAAGGTGTCCAACTGCTTTAAGACTCCTATCATCATGGTTCCAAAGAAAAGCAAGGTAGCATACCTCAATGACTACCTTTCAAAGGCTATGACAGCCACCATCATGAAGTGCATCAAGAGACTGCTAACGGTGCACATTAACTCCCAAACAGCCTTGATCCACTGCACTTTGCTTACCTTCACAACAGATCTATAGCAGATGCCATCTCCCTGGCCCTACTCTCGTCTCTGAAATATCTAGATAATAAAGACATCTAAATTACTCCTATTTATTGATGGTAGCGTATTTAACATCCAAACTTTACAGAGAAATGTGAGGTGTTGCATTTTGGGACGTCTAACAAGGGCAGGACCTACACAGTGAATGATAGGCCTCTGGGGAGTGTTGTGGAGCAGAGGGATCTAGCAATGCATGTTCGTTCATTCATTCGTTCGATCATGACAGAAGCCTCCTCGTGGCGATCCCTGGATGCGACGACGCGATGCACTCGGTGACGCGTCGGGCGACAATTCTGTCAACATGTTGGACGACGACAGAAGCCAAAAGCGAGCTACATCGTCTGACGCACGAGCGAACGAACGAACGCACATTGGCCTTTATCAGCCAGAGTATTGAGAAAAGAAGTTGGGAAGTCATGTTACAGTTGTATACGACGTTAGTTCATTTAGAATATTGTTTTCAGTTCTGGGCACTATGTTATAGGAAAGATATTGTCAAGCTTGAAAGGGTTCAGAGAAGATTTACGAGGATGTTGCCGGACTAGAGGGTGTGAGCTTGAGTAGGGAGAGGTTGAGTAGGCTGGGTCTCTATTCCTTGGAGCGCACGAGGATGAGGGGTGATCTTATAGAGGTGTATAAAATCATGAGAGTGATAGATGCACAGTGTCGCTTGCCCAGAGTAGGGGAATCAAGGACCAGAGGACATAGGTTCAAGGTGAAGGGGAAAGATTTAATGGGAATCTGAGGGGTAACTTTTTCACACAAAGGGTGATGGGTGTATGGAGCAAGCTGCCAGATGAGGTAGTTGAGGCTGGGACTATCTCAACAGTTGGACGGGTACATGGATAGGACAGGTTTGGAGGGATATGGACCAAGCGCAGGCAGGTGGGACTAGTGTGGCTGGCATATGTTAGCTGGTGTGGGCAAGTTGAGCCGAAGGGCCTGTTTCCACACTGTATCACTCTATGACTATGAAACATCTCAACCCCTCAGCCACTGGATCCTCAACTTTCTGACCCATAGACCACAATCAGTAAGGATAGGCAACAATATATGGTTTTCATAATTCTCAACAAGAATGTATACTCAGCTCTCTACTATACTCCCATTTCACTCACGGATGTGCAGCCAAGTTCTGCTCCAACTCCATCTACAAGTTTGCAGATGATACCACTGCAGCGGGCTGGATGTCAAATAATGACGAGACTGAGCACAGGAAAGAGAAAGCTTAGTAACATGGTATCTTGACTTCAACCTCTCCCTCAATGTCAGCAAGAAAGTAATATCATGCAATACCATGCTTCCTGGTGACTTTAGGAAGCATGTTAGAATACATGCTCAAATCAGCATCAAAGAGCTTCAAGTTGCTAATAGTAAATATTACCAACAATCTGGACCAATCAACAGAAGTTGTGGCCAAAAAGAACACCAATATCTCTACTTGCTCAGGAGACTAAAGACATTTTGCATTTTTCCAATGAACCTTACCAACTTCTAAAGATGCAATGTAGAAGGCATACTCTCAGGTTGCATCAACTTGGTTTGGGAACACCTCTGCACAAAACCAAAGAAATTGCAGTTATGGATGTAGCCCAGATCATCACACAGATCAAACTCCCCACCATTGACTATATCTACACTTAATCTGCCTCAAGAGAGTGGCCAACATAATCAAGGAGTTGGCAGTCATTCCCCTCTTCTCCCTGATTCAGTCGGGCAGAAGATAGAAACGCTTGAAAGCATGTACTACCAGACTTTGGGACAGTTTTTTTCCACTCCCTTATCACATTTCTGAATGGTTCTTCCATACCTCATTACGGACATTGGACTTTACCTCCAGAATTGTAAACTACAATGCTGAAAGCTATATTCTGCTCTCTAGTATTTTTTTTCTCTTTGTTCTACCTGTTGTACCTGTGTAAGGCTTGATTGTATTCATGTATAGAATTATCTGATATAATTGAACAGCACACAAAAGATTTTCACTGTATTTCAGTACATGTGGCAATGACCAAACCAATATCAATACAAATAATGTTGCAACGCTATAGTCTGCACTCTTTTATTTTTCTCTTTGTACTGCCTGTTGTATTTGAGCACAATCAAATCAAATGCATGTATAGTATGATTTCACTGGATAGAACCCAAATAAAGTAATTTACTGTGTTTCTGTACATGTGACTATAATAAACCAATACCAATCACCTTATCAGAGCTTTTGCCTTTATTCTATCCACCCCACCGTTCTTCCCCACCCCTTCACCTATTCAGCAAACGGAAACTACCACATTCTCCCTTTCCCAATTCTGATTAAGAGCCCAGGGCCTGAAATGTTCATTGTTTCTCTTTCCAGATATTGCCTGACCTGCTGAGTGTTTCCACCATTTTCTATTTTTAGTTCAAGAATGACATATATATATATATAGATACATAGGTGGATGATACAGCAGAGATATGTTTTTGTTTTACCCAGATGGCAGTTAGAATATGAATCTCAGTCTATAAAGATAATGGGTAAAATGTAAGTCAGGGCTTTCCAAGGAGGATTGGACTGTGGGAACAGTCCGCAGACTAAACAGAATAATGGATTTGACAAATTTTCTTTACATAGAGTAGTGGTGGTGGTTGAATAGCTCTTCCGCGCTGCAATAATTTGATTTTAGATGTTCTGCAGAGATCAGTCAAGTTTAGCCTTAGATTTACTAAATTCCCATATATTTCATTTTCAAATTAATCTATTTAATTGCTATTCCTGGAAATTGGATAGAGGTGATAGGAGAGATTGTATTATGAAATGCAATTTTCTACCTGTGCATGTCATTTTTGGCAGTCAAAAAGCAAAAATGTGTGCATCTTTATTATATCCCCACTACTGTTTTCCCCCCAAGGGAGATAATAAAACTTGTCAGCTTCAAATATGAACTGATTTTTCCTAATCATCAGAATAAAGCTAACTTCTCATTGTGATCATGTGATGTAATGGTATTTGAATGCTTCACATCAGTTCCACACATCCCACACTTGCAACAGATATCAAACATATAACATCTTTCTCTGAGTCCTGTGGTAGGGGGTGGGGGATCTATGAGGATTCTGCACTACAACTGCTCTGATTATTCCAGCAATCCTCTTCCAGATCACAACTACAGGAAAGAGACACAGTACCTGGTGGCATGGTGTCAGGACAATAACTACCCCTAAACGTCAGCAAGAAGAAAGACGGTTGTTAAGGGAGCAAGAGGATGCTGTCATCATCAACAGTGCTGCTGTTATCAAGTTTCAAGTTCTTTGGTATACTTAACCTGGTCCTTTCACATTGATGTGGTGATCAAGAAAGCATATCAGCCTATTTACTTTCTTAGGCACCTGAGAGGATTCAGTTCTCTACAATAACCTTTCTGCAGATGCACTATACGATGTACATCAAAGGTCTGCCTTTGACTGCATGAATCTGCAGAGAATAGAACAATGCCCATCATCACTTTCTTCCATCCAGTCTATCTTCATGGTGCATTGCAACAGGACGGCTGGGTGTATCACCCCACCCATTCCCTTCTCTTCTACCTTTTGGGAGAGGGTACAGGAGCTTGAAAGTTCCAAAATCAAGAATACCTCAGCAGTAAGAAGAGCTTCTTCCCCACTGCTATCCATCTCCTTATTTAATCAGAGTGAGTTAGAGTTTCAGAGTCAGATGTCAGAGTGAGGCCACATGGAAATTGGAGGAACAGCACCTCATATTTCACTTGGGAAACTTATCCCACAGCGGTTTGATGTTAATTTCTCCAATTTCAAGTAACTCGTGCATTCCTTCACCCCCTCCCCCATGCTTGTCCTACTAGTTCCACTGTATCCCTGTTGTTAGCTCATCTTCCTGAACCAACAATTGGCCATTATGGAATCCATCCTTCCTGACATCATCGGTTGCCAGCCGTTTTGTCCCGGCCTTCTCTATCTTTCAGTCTGAAGAAGGGTTCCGACCTGAAACTACACCTAGTCCTTTTTCTCCAGAGATGCTGCCAGACCCGCTGAGTTACTCCAGCATTTTGTGTTATCTTCGGTATAAACCAGCATCTGCAGTTCCTTCCTACATCCTTAATTAATCACCTCTCTCACACCTCATTACTGGAGATTCTGCCACATACTCTTACTCTTAACTCTACCTCATTCAGATATTCCAGTATTGTATTTTTATTTTTTGCACTACTTGGATCTTGCGCTACAATCTTGCAGCACTTTGTTCTTCCACTTGGTATAATTATTGTTATATTTATCATTTATGTATCATTTGAGAGTTTCATATGAACAAGAAACTTCATTGCTCCCTGGTGTATATGACAACAAACTAACCTAAACTAAATTATTTTCTTCTTGACTTATTTTCTCTTTGACTTTGAGAGTTCTGAAATAATCAATGAGACCAATGTGGGAACCACATACTCTTCCACATAAAAGGCAAGGGATACCAGGCAAGGCCACTGGCAGTTTACTCAATCTACTGCTTACACAGAGCTGCTGTGTGCTCCCAGTTCATGGATGCAAGCTTCTCAATGCTATCCTCAATTCTCCTTTTCCTCTTTATATATATATGATCACAGGACCAGAGGGTGGATATGTAATATTATTTCCAAAAAGACTTTGAGCACAACTTTAAATCTTCTCTGTGTGCCTGCCATTCCTTTCCCAAAATAGAGCTTCAAATCCAGCATCATTTTCAGAAACGTTTCAGCATGCCCACCAGATGGACTGCCCAACATTGCCACCTGAGCAGAATTAAGTCCACAATGCTGGAGACATTTGCCAAGTGAAAACACTAATGTTTGTTCACTTATCCAACTGAATATGGAGGATTTTTCAAAGGAGGTATTGATGGCAACTATCATATGGTTTGAGGTGCCTACTGAAGGCAATTCGGGACTCAGAAGCACACAGAAGGGCAGAGATCACTGTTGTCCAGTAGACCATGAGTTTGTGCATTGTATGAGGTCTTAATTTTCAAATTCCCTTTTCCTTGATCAACCAAATGCCACAGCAATGTACTAAAGACAATTCTGTTGTTGTTATTCGTCTTTATCCAGAGGGGGCAAGTGATCCACATTTTCCAGCTCTTGTCGTGATCATTGTTCTCATAGTGTAATACAGCTGGGAGCAGGTTGGTTCCGTGTTGTTCCCTGTTCCATGTTCAAACTGACTGATGAGTCTGGGGGCAAGGCTGAACCCAAACAGCCATCAAGCTCGAGATAGCTTTGTCATCACTCAATTTAAACGCTGGAACTCGCAATCCAATAGCACTATGGAGCTAGCTATTTAACAAGGGCTGAAGTCATTCAACAAAAAAGTTAACACACTTCAAATTTAAGGACTTGCAATAAAGGCTGACCTTGTCAGTGACATCAAATAAAACAAATAATCAAAGTATTCGAGGCATCTTGTGTGAAATTTTTGTTCACTGATTGTCAAAACAAATCAGCTAGGTAAACATAAAATACAAATAAGAATTGAAGCAAGTCATAAAATCCCTCAAGCCTGCTCTGTCATTAAATAAAATCATGGTTAGCCTCATCATTAACCCCAACTCAACTTGTGTCATAAACCTTGACTCCCAACAGTCCAAAAATTTGAGTCACAAGGAAGTATGATGACTGAGAATGTACAACTCTCTGGAGATACTCTCAGGATGGTTAACTGAAACAAGATTATTAACGGCAATGTATTCTCCGACCTTCTCTTGTCGACACGTGTCCAATAAATGCCAATGTTATATATTTATTACTGGAACTGCTTGGATAGAGGTACAGCTAATTCTAGAGTGCAGCTGAGATGTGTAGTTCCAAAGCCTTTGATATATCCAGTGCTATCAGATGTTTCGATGGTGGTATCTCAGTAAGAAGCCTACTTTGGGTAGACAAAAATGCTGGAGAAACTCAGCGGGTGAGGCAGCATCTATGGAGCAAAGGAAATAGGCAACGTTTCGGGTCGAAACCCTTCCACAGACTGATGTGAGGGTGGGGGTGGGTGGGAAGAAGAAAGGAAGAGGAGGAGCCAGTGGGCTGAGGGAGAGCTGAGAAGCGGAGGAGAAAGTAGGGACTATCTGAAATTAGAGAAATCAATGTTCATACCGCTGGGGTGCAGACTGCCCAAGCAAAATATGAGGTGCTGCTCCTCCAATTTACGGTGGTCCTCACTCAAGCCATGGCGGAAGCCCAGGACAGAAAGGTCGGATTCGGAATGGGAGGGGGTGTTGAAGTTTTGAGCCACTGGGAGATCAGGTTGGGTACCTTTGGTTTACTAACACGTTTTAAATCTTTAAAATGTAGTGCTTAAGCAAATGTCGAGTACTGTTCACACTTCACAGTAGAACCAAGAACTTGAAGAGAATTCTAAAAAGTGATCATGGAGATGAAACATTTTAATTAATCTGGAAGGGTTGAAGAAGAAAGCTACGAGGAAGGTTTTCAAAATCATAAATGGTTTTCATTGAATGAATGATGAGAAATATTCAGTAGAACAGGTCAGTAAACAGAATCAAGAATCAAAGTTAACACGAGGAAACGCAATTTACACAGCAAATCGTTGTGATCTGTAATGAACAACCTGAAAGTATAAAAATGGATTCAATGATAACATTCAAAAGAGGACTGGATAAATACGAGAATGGAAGTAATTTATAGTGCTATGGGACAAAAAGGGGGATGGAATTAACTGTTAGCTAAGTGAGACAGTTTTTAAGTATTGTTTTGAAAGAGTAGGAGGATGAGGCAATTTCAGAGATTATATTCTTGACATGTGAATGCACAGTCCCCAATGGTAGCATTATTAAATCCAAGAGCAGGTAGGTATGAGGCCAAAATTAGAGGAGTGCTGAATTCTCAGTTATAAGATTCTAATGACGAGAAAGGATTGCAGACATTGGAAAATGCAAGGCCTTGAGGGATTTGAAAACGTGCAAGAGGATTTAAAAACTGGGGTTTCACTTAATTAGGAGCCAACATTCATTCAGTGCTTAATAATCACCATTCCTTGCATAACAAAAGATTAAGGATCGGGAGGAGGGCATCAGGCCCTTCGAGCCAGCTCTGCTCTTTAATAATTTCACTGCTAATTTGACTTGTAACCTCAGCTACCACACCTTTGTTTATCAAGTATCAATTTACCTTGCCTTAAGAATGCATGCACTGCCTTTTGATTAAGTGTACCAATGACTTCAGAGAGCGAAAAAGATCAACTCATCTCTGCTTCAAATAGGCCATCCAATATTTTAGTTATCCTCTAGTTCTTAATTTATTGATTTTTTAATCTTATCTATAAATATTGTGTTTATAGGCCTGTTATGCTGCTACAAGGAAGTTAATTGTTCCATTGTCAATAAATATGTCAATTAAGCACTCGTCTCTTGACCAGATTCCAGCACAATAGGAAACATCCTCTCTGCATCCATCCAGTCAAGACACTTTAAAATCTTCCACAATTAAGTCACCTCACCATCATCCAAAATTATAACTAATACAACTCTAGCCTAACTACCTTTTCCTTTTCAGATAACCTGCTCATTCCAGAAATGATCCTTGCTAACCCACTCTGAACAGGTTCAACATAAACACTCAAACTTAAATGAGAGCCAATTGTACAGCACTGCCAACACTGCTTTACCAATGGCCTATATAATTGAAGCAAACTTTCCTACTTTTGTACACAATTCCACTGGTAATAAGCAATAGCATTATTAACTTTCTTAAAAACATGCAGAACCTTTTAGTGAATCAGGCATTAGGCCACACATCCTTATGCACATCAAACTTCTGGAATCTCTCACCATCGTGTTAATTTACATTGTTTAATTTCCTGCCAAAATTAATAAATTTTCCACATTATGCCAGATCTTTACCCATTCACGTAACATTTTCAAAGATCTTTTAACAAGATTTACTCTTCCAATTTACTTTCCAATCTTTCGTTGATTCATCAGCAAATTTACCAACATATCTGCAAAGCCATTTATATAAATTGTAAAAACAATGAGGGCCCAGCATAAAATCTTACAAACCTTAAAGAGACCCATTTATGCCTACGCTATTTCTTGTAAACCACTAAAGACACTGCCTTTGATAAGAGCGTTCAAAATTCCATCTTACAGCACACTGGCTGCTCCACACACAGCATTGCTCTAGCCTGCAAGAGTTAAAAAGGCCAACATTTAATTAAAAAATAAGAAGTACCAGGGAGCAGATAAAATTGGTGCTAAAGTGCTAAATCACTGTATTGCGAATCTATTGTGAGGCAGAATGGACAAAATCTTCAGTGCACATTGAATCCAGGAGGGGTACAATGAACAGCATGAACAGGACAGGACATGAATGAACAGGACAGTTGCATTCCCACTAAGACACGGATCTGGTTCAACAACGACAAGTCCTGGTTTACAGCAGAATGCAGACCTCTAAAGGCAGGCCAAGTACAAACTGAGAAGAGGATTCAGAGCTGCCAAGGAAAGGTACTCTGAGAAGTTGAGGAGCAAGTTCTCAGCTAATGGCTCTTCTTCAGTTTGGAAGAGCTTGCAAGAAATCACCAGCTACAAGAGGAATCTCCCCCCCCCCCCCCCGGCTCCTTGGACAATCGTCAGCTGACTAACGACCTGAACAAGTTCTACTGCTTGTGCGATAAATAGAAACATAATCCCTGTTTATCAAACCTTTCCCCCTCCCGAATCACCACTTCACACCTACTCACAGCCTAACTTCCGTCTGCGAAGACTTGACCCTTCCCCACCCACTCCTTCCCCAATCACCACTTCACACCTACTTACAGCCCGACTCCAGTCTGCAAAGACTGGGCCCTTCCCCACCCACCCCTCTCCAACCACCACTTAACGCCCACTTACAGCCTAACTCCAGTCTGCAAAGACTGGGCCCTCGTCCACTACCCAACATCAGTCTGGCCACTTCCCCATCACCAACAATAGAAATTGAGGAGGTGGAGAGACTATTCAGAAGACAGAAAAGCCGGAAATCTCCAGAACTGGACTATGTTTCCCCCTCTACCCTCAAGCTCTGTGCCGAACAACTGGCACCGGTTAACACAGACATTTTCAACCAGTTCCTGCAAACCTGTACTGTCCCTGCCTGCTTCAAAGTCTCCACTATTGTCCCTGTACCCAAAATGACAAGGATTACTGGTCTTAATGACTACAGGCCTGTCGCACTGCTTTCTGTAGACACAAAGACCCTTGAAAGACGTGCTGGCCCAGCTGAAAAATATTACAAACCCCCTGCTGGACACTCTGTAGTTTGCATACCGGGCAAATAGATCATTGGATGACGCAGTCAACCTAGGCCTGCACTTCATACTCCAGCACCTAGAGCACCAGGGGACCTATGCAAGGATTTTGTTTGTGGATTTTAGCTCTGCATTCAACACCATTGTGCCAGAGCTACTATACTCCAAACTATCACAGTTGACTGTGCCTGAACCCCTCTGTCAGTGGATCACCAATTTCCTGACAGACTGGGAAAGCACATCTCGGACCCGCAGACCCTCAGAATAGGAGCACGGCAAGGCTGCGAACTCTCCCCTCTCCTTTACTCTCTCTACACCAACGATTGCACCTCCACAGACTCCTCTGTCAAGCTTCCCAAGTTTGCGGATGACACAACCCTGATTGGACTGATCCAGGATGGGGAGGAACCTGCCTACAGACAGGAAGTGACACAGCTGGCGCCCTGGTGCCTTCGTAACAACCTGGAGCTCGATGCTCTTAAGACAGTGGAATTGATAGTAGACTTTAGGAGAGCTCCCCTCCCCTCCCCATCAACAACACCACAGTCACATCTGTGGAGTCTTTTAAGTTCCTTGGAACCATCATCTCCAAGGACCTTAAATGGGGGGCCACCATCGACTCCATAGTCAAAAAGACCCATCAGAGAATGTACTTCCTGCGGCAGCTGAGGAAACACAACCTGCCACAGGCAATGATGGTCCAATTCTATACTGCCATCGTAGAGTCTGTCCTCACCTTCTCCATCGTGGCCTGGTTTGGCTTAGCCACCAAGCACAACATCCGGAGGCTGCAGCGAATTGTTCGATCAGCTGAGAAGGTTGTTGGCTGCAACCTTCCCCCCATTGACGAACTGTGCACTGCAAGGGCCAGGAAGCGAGCGGGTAAGATCATCTCTGACCCCTCTCACCCTAGCCACAATCTCTTTGAAGCACTTCCCTCTGGAAGGCGACTCCGGACTGTCAAAGCCGCCACAGCTAGACATAAAAACAGCTTTTTTCCACGTGCAGTGGCTCGACTCAATAACTAAAAGTCTGTTGCCTCCTTTTGCTCTGATATTTTATTTATTTCCCATGTTTAAACTATGTTTTATTCTTAATGTTTTATGTTTTATTCTTAATTGTTTACTGTATGTCGTGTTGTTACTTGCGAGCGGAGCACCAAGACAAATTCCTTGTGTGTGTACATACTTGGCCAATAAACGTATTCATTCATTCATCAAACATTGCATATATCTACCTTTGACTTCACAAATGTTTATATTTCTACCTACCAAGAGAATTATGATGGATTTTTCTCAAATTTAGCTGTCCCTGCAAATTTGTCACCATTTTTGATATGTTTCATGATGACATGCAAGCTGTGAACCTTACCAAAATTTCAATATATGCAATAAAGTATTGCTGCTGATGCTATCACACAATCCTACAAATCATCCACCCGTTCTCTGACTAGTTTCACTGTCCTCTTAATTAATTTTACTGATTGTATACCTTGTTGTCACCTTCCCCATAGCCAACCATGAACCATTTTACATTTGCTTGACATTGTCTGCTTTGATCTGTCAATTTCACACCTTACTCTCCCTCTCCCCAACTCTCTGAGTCTGAAGAAGGGTCTCGACCCGAAAAATCACCCATCCTTCTCTCCAGAAATGCTGCATGTCCTGCTGAGTTACTCCAGCATTTTGTGTGTCTTTGGTGTAAATCAGCATCTGCAGTTCCTTCCAAATCATCCAGCATAATAGGCAACCCAATGTCAGCATACTCTTGCAAAGCAATGAGGTTTGATCATGTTCAACTAGCCTTGATGGATAGCTTACATTGTCACTTGCTTAACATTAGGCTCCCAAAATAAACATTCTACTTTGAGCTCCAGCACAGCAAGCGATTTTCCATGAGGATAGAAAAAAAACCTTCAAGGGTGATCTGAAAACAAACTTGTAAAAATGTAACCTCTAAAGACCACTCAAACTTGTAGAGAAGTATCAAGCAAAGCATCAACAACTTTAAATATATCCCATGGGCTCATGCGTCATCCAAGTTCAAACAGCAGATGGAGCAATGGTAATCACCAGCACTATCAAGCTCACCTGTGCCACTTCTGGTAGCATCTGCAAATCACACAAAAGGTCCAAAAAGTCACCTCTAAATAATGAGATTCAGAGTGAGAGCAGGTCTTTCTGGACGTCATGAGAGCCCAAAGTGGCCCAAAACTACCAGAGAATGTGTAAAAATGTGTTGCCGACTTGTCCACCAAGGTCAGCTGGAGCTCCTGGTGTTGAGCTATCCTAAATACTCCTCCCATTTCCATACCTGAGTTTCTGTCCTCAGTCGTCTCACTGCCAGAATAAGGCAACGCACAAGCTGGAAGAACAGCACATCAAAATCAGCATGGGGAGCCTACAGCCCAACATGACCACTGAGTTCTCCAATTTGAGGTCAACAACTCCCCCCTTCTTCTTCTCATCCATCTTGTTTCTACCCTCTCCCCTTTAATATGCAGACCTTTCTCCCATTGCCCTCATTCCCTAGTTCATTTCCCCTCCTGCTGCTCATCTCCCACCCTTCCTTACTTCCAAATCCCCCATTTTACTTTCACCCCCCTCCCCTCCCTTGTTTTCTTCCAACTTTCCCTCACTTTGCTTTTACAATTCACTCATCCACTTTGGACCCCCTTTATCTCCATTGCCTTTGTTACCCTCTCCACCCATCTGCTAATCACCTCTCTTCATCTGAATGTACCTATCTCTTGAAAGTTTTCCCCCCACCGCTTCCCCTCACCTCTCTTTACCAGCTTTCTCCGGAAATACCACCTGTTCCTTTCCCTCCGCAGAAGTTGCACAGCCTGCTGACTTCCTCCATAATTGCATTCTTTACCATTTAAGTAAATAGATTAGTTTCCGTTTGCTTGTTATGGTAATCACAAGCAAAGACAATAATTGGGAAAGTCACATCCACCACCAGCAACCCCACATCCCTTAAATTTCAAAGAAAATTCACATTACAGAGGATAAATTCAACACACTCATCATGTAGCAGTTAAATCTTTCCCAAAGTGCACTAAATATAATTTTTTAAACTGGTAGAGTTGAATTTCTTGTCTTATCTGAATACACATGGGAAAAATAGCATACTTGCCTCACATGGTTACATTATTATGACAAATGAAAGCTCGCAAGGACACAATTTGATTCTGAATTTGATCCTCTTTTTGTAGGTTAAACTAGTCACCAGGTATTTCAAGAATCTAACATACAGTACCAGTTACTGCGATTACAGAAGTACTTTGTTTAAAAATTACACACCTAGTTATAGCCCAAAGCAAATTATGGAACAGTACAGTCAAAATGCCACTGCTATGGCCTATAAGTTTAAAAAATCCATAACTTCCTGTCTGAATCATCTGCTCTGCTACTCAGATTTGATCCTAACTAGATGTTCCCATAAAAATGTGGTCAATAAATTACTTGAACAGTCTGATAGAGTAATTTACTGAAGGTTTTTGATATTACTAAAATAAAATACATGATTGGATACATATATAATTCTTTGTAATAATGCATTTATTTAGTTCTAGTCCTTAAATTAACTTAAAAATGTTCACATATCATCTTTAGTACAGAATTATCTTAATATATTTGAATTGATGAAGGATTTATACCTATCGAATTATTACTTAGTCATTTTCCAAAGCAGTGAAATTTCACCATCTTGAGTTATCATTCGTGATTTGAATCAAATCCAACAAATAATTTGAAAAACTATCTATACTATTATTAAAACTCTCAGCTTGACCTTTGCTTTTTTAAATTTAATTTCCACAAAAACGGTACCCTTTATCACTAGGATTTCCCCCTACCTTACTCACCGTTCTCCTCTCCTCCAAGCGCACCAAGTTTTGTTCCGATCAGTGGAAGATTACAAAAGTTATGAAGGTTTAAAAAAATCGTGAGATCAGCAGAATGGTCTTCTTGCCTGTCAGTCACCATGAAGGTAACACCCCTTCCGGCGCCCGCTGGAGATTAAAGCCCCAGAGGCAGGGCTGAGTAGACAAGTGCTGATTGAGTCCGCAAGAGTGGAGTCGGTTAAGCCGCTGTGTGGAGTCGGGAAAGTCGTTGTGTGGAGTCGGGAAAGTCGCTGTGTGGAGTCGGGAGGTGCTGTGTGGAGTCTGGAGGTGCTATGTGGTGGTGCCGTGGCCGGTGGCCGTTGAATGGAGTCCCACACCCCACCTTCCCTCCCACACACACCCCCTTCCCCCCTTCCTCCCCACACATACCCCCTCCCCCCCACACCCCCTTTACCCCTCCCCCGTTCCTCCTCCCTCCCCCCCACGCCATCCCACCCCAGCACACACACCCCCACACACCAACCACCTCCCCCCCACACCACCCCCCCCCCCCCACACCACACCCCTCTCCCACACCACCCCCTCTCCTACACCATGGTGGAATTTACATTGGGGAATGGGTTACATTGGGGGACCAGGCCTCCTGTGTGACTGGGACCCAACGGGTCCCACTTAGTCTAGTAGCCTAAGAAAGGTAGACACAAAATGCTGGAGCAACTCAATGGGCCAGACAGCACCTCTGGAGAGAAGGAACGGGTGACGTTTCAGGTCGAGACCCCTCCTCAGACTGCTCAGAGTTGTTCCAGCATTTTGTGTTCTCCAGGGGTGCTGCCTGGCCCACTGAGTTGCTCCAGCATTTTGTGTTCTCCAGGGATGCTGCCTGGCCCGCTGAGTTTCTCCAGCATTTTGTGTCTACCTTTGATTTAAGCCAGCATCTGCAGTTCTTTCCAACACATATAGCCTAACAAAACTAGGTATTCCAAAGAAACTACTAAAATATTTCAACTGCCATTTTATCTCATTCAAATGGGGTGACTAGATCTTGGATTAAATCTAACTGGGAATACACTTTTAACTTTCACATTCTTAACAAAATCTACATTTTATTCTTTTGAACATCTGGCAATTGTTAATCACGTGCAACCTAAAATTCTTAACATATGACAAAGCGTTCAAGATTCTTTGGGTTATAGCTGAATGTTTCAGCCATGAATGTAATACTTCATTCTCCCATCTTCACTCGAAACTATAACATAACACAAAATACATATATTCTGAAATCATGTAAATGGAATTATCATTGCTGCTAGCCTTTTATAGAATTGCATGCAGATAAATTCTTCTGTATAAATTATTTATGTTTAAAATGCTCACACTCTCAACCCATTTTAAACACTCCAACAAAAATACTTAATCATGTAGAGTAGAGAATGAAGAATAGTTTAATGCAGATTAAATCTTCAATCGAAAGAAGTATAATTATTTTTTATCTTACAAACTCCACAATTAGATCATAAGGACAAATCATGTTGGCTGTGACCGGTGGCTCAACACAGAACTGCCAGCATTCAACCATTCCACTTTAAATCCTGGACTTACAAATATCCCAGAATTCTAAGCTATATTTACAGAACTGACTGTTCACTTTGCTGCCAAGTTCTTCCTGGAGTCCAGGATCAGTGCCAAGCCTTGCTGAGCCAACACTGGACCAACACTTAAATCAGACAGTCCATTGAAATTCAAAGCAGTTTGTAGGGCACTAATAGTCCATTAATTATTTTACTCTAGAAATAATTAGAAAACAAATATTATTTTTATGTTTTATTTTATATTTCAAAGTGAATAAATTTGATTATTCAAAGGAGTTTGTGGAACACTAAATTAAAAAGCAAAGAGTAGGTGGCTAAATTTTCTATTAATTATTTTACTCTAGAAATAATTAGAAAAAAATAATGTAATTGCTTTATTTTATATTTCAACAAAGCTAATATATCTGATTATTTAATTCAACATTCTATAGCTGTTAAATATCTTCAGTATTGACAGAAGAGAACAGTCTGCCCAGCATTGCCTTTTTTCCAGGCTATGGTCTCCAAGGCGTGACATGCAATACCTCATCATTCATGCCACACTGCTGGATAAAAGATTGTTGGGGGTCAACAAGAAAGAACATCTGCATCAGCCTAGTAAGTATAGGCACGCAGTGTCTGTGGCTGGCAATTACAGGCAATGAGCCCAGTCAGCACTATCCAGTACCCAGTCTCTTATGTTCAGAAGTATTCAACTATGAAAGTATCAAAGTACTTGACTATTAAAATACAATCAACTAAAAATATTTAGCCAAAAATGCAGGAGAAACTCAGCGGGTGAGGCAGCATCTATGGAGCTCCATCGATGCTGCCTCACCCGCTGAGTTTCTCCAGCATTTTTGTCTACCTTCGATTTTCCAGCATCTGCAGCTCCTTCTTAAAAACTAAAAAGATTTAATTGGCAACATTAAAAAGTCACACACTTTTTAAAAAATGGGGCTCATCTTTTTCTTCCTTGAGCACCAATCAATGAATGGAACGGGAGCAAATTCCCCTGTATAAATCTTAGGAATTCCCAGCTAGATCATGGTCTCCGATGGCCTACAAAGGAAGTCCAGTGGTATAGCACAGCTGCAAAAAGACAAGGAGTTCGACCTGTAAATTCAGGGCTCGAGTATTCATGGAGGAGTCCTGGAACTCACTGGCAATTATACTAAGAAATGTCAGCAGTTCCATGCAGAATTGGCAGAAAAACTCAGCAAAATCCCAGCCAATCTATTTTAAAACCATGCGTTAATAAAATAAAAAGAATTTTTACACGTCAAAAGAGTGAGCTATTTTTACAACAGTATTCTTCCACTGTTAGGTCATAAATAGTTTAACCTTCTCTTCAGAGCACGTCCGACTCAGTGAATTTTAAAATTGAGTCTTCAAAATATACACTGTCATTTCAATTTATCCCTGGCTTTTGATTGCATAGTACACACCACACAATGCATTGATGTTGAACACATTACCAGTCAGGCTGACTATTCATTTATTTGGAGTTCTTTACCCTTAACTTGGGCCTCTACATTCCAATTTCACAGCAGTCCATCCCCCACTGCTATGCTATTCCTCTTTAGGATCATAAATATTAACTCAATGTAGTCTGAATTCACAGACCCGAATTAAAAGTATTTTATAATTAGTCACAAGTTATACATTGTAGCTTATTTTGTCACAACAATGCAGCAGCACATAGGCTGAAACATGTTTTTAAAACTATTGTACTCGTCCAACCATTTTCACATTTTCTGTAATGATATTAAAATAATGAATGAGAATAAAATGTTAACACCATCTCATGGGATTGCAAGCTTTATTCCCTGACCAAACCAATATTTATCCGCAATCGAAAGAATCTCATGTTTTTTTTTAAATGTCCAAAGCTTACTCAGCAAGTGTATGGATTGACACCAGAATGGGAATAGGCTGAAAGCCTAGATTCCACAAGAGAACAGAAGATAACTAAAGCTGACAGTGGGGCATTTTGCACTTATGTTTAATGCTGTAATTGGTCTGAGTAGATTCTGCAAACAATACAACCTTTTGTCTGACTATCATTCTGAACAAAAGACTTCTTTAGAGCCAGTCAATTTTGACTGTCTGTGTGAAAATATAATCAATTTAATCAAGTTTTTCCTCCTAAAAGTGAAACAAGAGCTCTTATAACTGTGAATTACAAAAGAGAGACTTGCCTTTTGTCAGAAATAAAACACTCCAAGCTTCTTCCTTGCAATGATTACAATGATTTTAATAGCAGCTAACATTCAGCTATGTCTAAACAACATCATACATTTGTAATTGAGTGGATTCCTCAACAATAACAATTTATTTCCATTAAATGCACCTATTACATACACATTCATGGAAATATACTCAGAACTGCATATGCTAGCATTCAAAAAGGTAAGTAGATAAGATAATTACAAACATTAACACAGACACCATCCTAGAACTGTTCACAAGAAAAATAAACAATATCTAAATTTCTCATGCAGCAAATTAATCAAAATAAAACAAATTGGAATTTGAAACCTTTCAACATTTAGCCTCATTCTGTGAAAGTTGAATTCCTGTCAAAAGTCTTTCAAATAATATTTATAACAGGCATCTCCAACAAAAGACAAAATCTAACTTACTCAGCTAAATCACACCAGCACTCGCTGTTTTGCAGAATGGTATGCGGCCATTGTAAAAACAGTATGTGATCTGAGCTGCATCAACAGACACACTGATTCATTTGCGTTAAGAACAAAATCATAAAACTAAACAGAACTTCAGTAAAAAAACAAACTAATTCCCTTACATGTACCTTTCAATCAATGCCCAGATTTTAAAAGGCTTTTATCTTAGCAGCATTTTCTCACCCAGGAAGAGCCTGAATTCCCCTTTCCTCTTCTCGTGCTGTACATGGAGAGACAAGTGAAGCCAAAATTCCATCGGACGGCTCATTTCCTGCCTTGGTGACCTGACTACCTCTACTGGCTGCAGATATGTGCAGCGAATGTCACTCGTGCACTTCTTCCGCATTCCATTTTCATGACCTCAGCTGTTCGACAACTGTTCTTCAGATATCATCATACAATCAGCAGATTACTGAAGTGTTAGTCATTTTAACACAGATCTATGTTCCAAGGTCAAACAAGTATCACCTTCGTTGCACAATACAGAAATCTGCACTTTAAAAATGTTAATTTAATACTCTGTTTAAACCAGAACCTCCTTCTCAGACAGCCTCGTTATATAAATGACATAGGTTTGTCATTCATTTCAATCAATGCCCAGAGCAACAAACACTTTTGGTAGTTTCACCAAATTTCCATAAACAATGTAGTATAAAATGGTCTAAGAACATGAGCTGTGGCACCATCATTGTTTACCCTTTCGCTTTGTTTGAGCTGTGACTCTGTATGAGCCTGCAATGTGGATTTTGCATTCCTTGTCCAATCACAACTATTCCCTTCCCCACACACTGTCTGGCATTCCTGTGCTTGTGACTTTTCAGCAACCTTACCTCTTGCAAGGTTACCTTCGATTTTTTCAGCATCTCCAGTTTTTTCTTAAACATCTTGCAAGGATGCTGTCGCTTACTTTCAATTTCTCCGTCACCACCGCTTCTGCTCCCAAGATGTGGCTTTCCACTGTCGGACATCAGAGATGTTCTCTTTCTTCAGTAAATGTAGTTCCCCACCCCATCTATCATTATGGATAGAGCCTTAACCTTTGTTTCTTGTTTCTTACTGTATTGCTCTTGCTCCACACCCTCAAACGGAACAAGGAGATAGTTCCCCTGATCCTCAACTTTCACCCAACCAACTTCAGCATCCAACAATCATTTTCCGACGTGTTCATAAGTTATAAAGCAGAATTAGGCCCTTCGGACCAACATGTCTACTCTGCCAATCAATCATGGCTGATCTATCTTTCCCTTTGAACCCCATTCTCCTGCCTTCTCTCCATAACCCCTGACACCCGTACTAACCAAGAATCTATCTGTCTCTGCCTTAAAAATATCCATTGACTTGGCCTCCACAGCCTTCTGTGGCATTTCCGTCACCTTCAATTGATCCCACCACCAGTCAGTCACATCTTCATGTCCTCATGCTTTTCGGCCTTCTGCTTTCCGTAGAGACTACTCTCTCCATGACTCCTTGCTTCACACACAACCCGCCCCTTCCCAGCTACTATTCCCTGCAACTGCTGGTCATGTAGCACCTGCCCTTACATCTCCTCTCTTAATTCCATTCAGGGACCTCAACAGTCTTTCCAAGTAAAATAGAGGTTTACCTGCATCTTTTTAATATCCTCTATTGCTCCTGAAGTGGTTTTTGTGTATTAACGAACCAAAGCACGGAAGATGTATCTGTTTCACCAAACACTCACACTCCAACCACCAGTGCTTGCTCCCGCATGCTAATCATTTAAACTTTCCTTCCCATACCGACCTTTCTATCCTTGGCGTTCTCTATTGCTACACAGACTGGAAGAATAGCACCTCATATTCCATTTGAGTACTTTGCAAACCAACAGTATGGACACTGAATCATCCAATTTCAATTTGTATCCCATCATCCCTCTTCTCTTAACACTATCCGGTTTCCATACCCCAGTGTGCACACATTTCTCCCACCATCTCCCAACACCCCTATCATCCTGTTCCTTTCCCTCCTCCATGTAATCATCTCCCATCTCCGAGTCCGCCATTTCCCCTCTTCCCTGTTCCCTTACACCCAAGTCCTCCCACCAGCTTTACCTTTCACTCCCCCCTCTTCTCTGCTTATCTGACACCCTTTTCTCTTTTTCATCTCTAACCTTTGTCACCATCTCTACCCATCATCTGCCAATCATCCTCCCCCCTCCCCCATCCACCTATATCCATTTATCACACAGCAGGCTTTGCCCGACCTCCACCTCTCTTTGCCAGCTTTCTTCCCACTAATACATCAACCCGAAGAAAAGTCCCATACTAAAATGTTGCCTGTCCATTCCCTCCACAGATGCTGCCAGACGTGTTGTGTTTCTCTAACACGCTGTTTTGTGGTTATATGTATGCTTAGGAATGTTTGAATCTAGCACCAATTCATATGAACCTTCACACAGTGACCTACGCTTGCAATTGGCATGCTGGCCAATGACCAGCAAATGGAAGACTTGCAAACATGTTGAGCTATAATAATTGATCAAATAGTCGGCAGTTGGAGTCTTGAAAACAACATAATTTAATTCATAGGTAGACAAAAATGCTGGAGAAACTCAGCAGGTGAGGCAGCATCTATGGAGCGAAGGACTAGGTAACGTTTCGGGTTGAGACCCTTCTTCATACTCATTCATTCATTCTCAGCATTCCTTCAAAGTATCAATAGTGCTTTATTGTCACATGTGCAAACACACAGCAAAAATTATTTGCCATACCCAAGCACAACCCCGATTAGCAAAGTGTTCCAAAGTCCAATCTGCACTCTAGGTCTTATGGAGCAAAATCTGATCCAGGCGAACCCCAGGCTGTTGCGGGCCTCCAGTCGTCTCCTTCGACTGATCGTCCAGCGAACCGGTGGTCCATCTCCTCGCCCGTCCACCTTTGAGCCCCAGGAGCACCTCCTGCAGCCAAACCTGAGAGCACGGAAGGCAAGACCCCAGTTCACACTCCTACCGGCCTTGCTCCTCATGTCCACCGTCGCTGGCTCTCTCCTCTCCATCTCGGGGGATGAGCAGGGGCTGATTCCCCCTACAGGCCACAGGGCAACCCACTGGGTTCAGTAATGAATGATATGCGGTTTCCAAATACAAATCAGCTGGAAATATTCTCACTGGAGCCGCATTGAGAGCTTACATGCAACTCCAATACTGACTGAATGTCACAGAGGCAGAGGTGCTGTATTTCAAATGAAACACATGCATCATCTGTATTTTTAGGTAAATCTGGAGGAATTTTCCCCAATTTCTTAGCCAATATTTATCCAAGAACACCAAAAACAGATAATGTGGCTAACATTACACTGTTGTTCATGAGAGTTTGGTAGCCACAAATTAATAGCCACATATCCTACATCACAACAGTAGTTCAAATTCACAAAATCAACAAGGGTACCTTATAAATTCAGGTACACAACCTTGTTGTTTCTTCCAGCAGCCCGGGACATTTCATTAATCTGGTGACTTATCCATTTTCAAACATACCAAAAACCCTTGATCCTTTCTCTGTTATGATGCTTATCCTTCCTAATATTGTACTTATTTCTCCTTTAACTACAATATCAACATTATTCCCTTCTTCTGTAATGGCAGCTGAAAAGTATTTATTAAACATCTCAAAGATAGACACAAAAAGTTGGAGTAACTCAGCAGTTCAGACAGCATCTCTGGAGAAAAGAAATGTGTAACGTATCGGGTCGAACCCCTTCTTCAGGCCTTCTTCAAACATCCTGCCCGCATTCGTAAAGGTTACATCTGCAGTTTCTAATAAGCTCCACTTTTGTTATCCATTTTCTCTTTTTTATATTTACATAAGATTTTTGTTTTTCTTCGATTATACATGCAGAGATATTTGATGCACTTCCTTTGCTTTCCAAATTTCCCTGTAAATTTCACCTCAATATATTCAGTATACAATATTATAAAACTTAATGCCAAATTAAGTGTTGAGTATCTGGCATTAGTTTACTTTTTTGGGCGTTCTCCTACCCGGCAGAGACCTTAAGGTTGAGCTCAATCAGATTTCTCTACATTTCGCCGTTCCAACCTTTTTCCTTGTAATAGCATCAGCCCTGAACCTCCTCAATATCCTCTTGAATGCCTTCCATTGCGCCAAGACTGATTTACTATAAAGTAGCTGGCCCCAGTCCTCTTTGCTAAATCCAGGGCTGCCAATAATGGGTGAGAGTTGAGAGTGAGGAATTGTGAGGGAGTATAGCGACCGAGGGAGGGGGAGGGTATGGGAGGGGGGGAGGGTGTGGGGGGGGAGGGTGTGGGAGGGGGGTGCCTCCCCCTCCCATGGTAGGGAGCTTTTGCATTTTTCAGCTTCAAATTGTGCAATCTGGTGCATACTGCAGCGAGTCTTTTAACTTACACTTGAATGCAACATTTATGCTTTAAATTGGATTAGGTATAAATAAGGTTAGGCTAAATTACATTCCTAATTACATTCCACAGTAGAGCCAGGCTCTGATCAACAGGTGCAGCACATGAATGATCTTAGTATATTCATGTAAGGAAATCAGATTATAATTCATGCTGTTATTCATATATAGAGAGAAAAAAGAGAAACAAGGCAAGTCAGACTTCCATCACTGTTCTGCACAAATAAATCAATCAATCTTACCCTTTGACAATAGAAACAAGGCGAAAATAATGCCACATATTCAATTGTATATTCTAGATTAACCTTTATTAATCCATGCCATTTATAATCACCACTACACATATAATATATGCCACCCATTACATGGTATTACTGTACTACACTAACGCTGACTGCCAGCTAGCAGAACGTATGCTGAGCTTCATGAGCACGGCTGTGCAACTTAAATGCTCTGTATTTCAGAATGGAATAAAGACCTATGTTTTACCATGTATGTTGTAGTGGATCATTTACAAACATGGTGTCAGATTCTTTGAACCACTTCTCCAACTCTTTTGCCTGAATTTATTTTAGTTAATTTTTTTACAACGGACCATCGCTCTGTTACTATGGCCGGGTCATTTCACAAACAGTGAACTTGCCGAACGTTGGCGCATCTTTGAGGTGGAATTCGGAATTTTCATTGATGCTGCCCACCCGGGTGCTGATCCTCACACCGTTGCATCAATTCTCCTGAACGTAGCGGGCACAGAAGCTGCCCTGTGGGCACAGGACTTTCATTACGCACCAGAACATACCCATGAGGTAACCCATGTTGGGACCCAGGCAAAGTCTATCAGAGACCCCACCTGCCTCCTCCGAAAGTTCCGTGAACTGTGCCAACTTCGCACCAACGTTATCCTGGAGCACCACAAATTATTTTCCCGTAGTCAACATGAGGGCGAGACGGTCAAATCCATTCCACAGCAAGACAATGATCCCAAACATACTGCTAAAGCAACAAAAGAGTTTTTCAAAGCTAAAAAATGATCAATTCTTGAGTGGCCAAGTCAATCACCCAATCTGAACCCAATTGAGCATGCCTTTTATATGCTGAAGAGAAAACTGAAGGGGACTAGCCCCCAAAACAAGCATAAGCTAAAGATGGCTGCAATACAGGCTTGGCAGAGCATCACCAGAGAAGACACCCAGCAACTGGTGATGTCCATGAATCGCAGACTTTAAGCAGTCATTGCATGCAAAGGATATGCAACAAAATATTAAACATGACTACTTTCATTTACATGACATTGCTGTGTCCCAAACATAATGGTGCCCTGAAATGGGGGGACTATGTATAAATACTGCTGTAATTTCTACATGGTGAAACCAAAATGTATGAAAATGGCCTTTATTAAAATCTGACAATGTGCATTTTAACCACATGTGATTTTTTTTCTATTACAAATCTCAAATTGTGGAGTACAGAGACAAATAAATAAATGATGGGTCTTTGTCCAAACCATTAAGGAGGGCACTGCATATATACCATAGTTTAAAAAGCAGGCCAGACGCAAACTATTCTGTGGCAAGTGATTTGCCACCTGACTCTCTAAAATCTCTTAACCATCCACAGAGAATATGGATGTCCTGAGCAATATATCCACACCAGGACTCATTCCTGATTATAGTTTCATTGCAGACAAATTTCATTAACTCCTGGAAGAAAAGTTGCCAAAGTAAAAATTGTTTTATTAAGCAAATAGCTGTTTCTGCACAACACATGAGCAGAATTGTCCATATAATATGAAGAATAGGTGTTTTCTGACAATGCATTATAGAAATTAACTGTTTTTTACATTAAAAACTCTAGTGCTATTATTTGGAGCCAGTCATATTGTAAAACTTGTTTCCTTACTGAAATATACAACAAAATGCTGAAGGAACAGAAATTGAGGCTCCAGTTGGGAAGAGAGAGGCATGGGTCAGATATTGGCAGCTAACATCAAACATATCCCTGGAGACCTTTAGGGGATTGAGAAGCATACTTAAGATGAAAATTTGGTCAAAAAGGGTGTGATAGCTCTGATAGGTGAGATTAAGGAGAATCCAAAGAGTATTTATGTATATTAATGCGAAAAGTGTAACTAAAGAGAGAACAGGGCACCTCTGTTTTTACTGCAGAGAAAGGTGTGGACAAGAAATCTTGGGAAAGTTAATCATAATGACTTGAGGACCGTTCATATTAGAGTCAAGGAAGTTCTGGGTATCCTAAAACGTATGAAGGTAGATAAATTTATCGGGCCTGATCAGGTATATCCAAGGCACTGTGGAAGCAAGAGAGTAAATTGCAGGAGTCCTGATTGAGATACACAAATCATCATTAGACATGAGTGAGGTGCCAGAGGACTGGAGGATGGCTAATGTTGTGGCTCTATTTCAGGGCTGCAAAGAAAAACCTGGTATCTTGTAAATCTGTGGTTGGAAAGTTACTGGAGATAATTCTAAAGGACAGGATAGAAATGCATTTGGGATATTCAGCATGGTTTTATGTGTGGGAGATCAAGTCTCACGGATTTACTTGTTTTTTGAAGGTAGCCAATGAGGACAAGGTAACAGTTATAGTTTATATATATGGATTTCAGCAAAGCCTTTGATAAAGTGCTGCATGGTGGGCTGTTCAGGCAGGTTAGATCACATGGGATCCAGGCAGAGTTATCTAACTAGATGCAGAAGTGGCGGTGAAGGCCATCAACTATATCGCCTTGCCAGGTTGACCCCTGCAACTCGACCCTGTGTCACCACATGATTACGGACTTTTAAGACCAAGTTAAGACTCTATATTTTTAAGAACTTTCAACTTAAAGGATGCATGATGGTGCCAGAAACATAGCGGCTCTTAAGTACTGCTTCAGTGTAATCTACTATACATACTCTTGTACTTAAATACAAGGGGTATGTTGGTCGGAGTGGGCAAGCAGAGCAGAGGGATCTATGGGTAGAGGTATATAGTTCCTTGAAAGTGCTTACAGGTAGATAGGGTGATCAAGAAGGCTTTCAGCACATTGGTCTTCATCAGTAGAGCATTGAGTATAGAAGTTGGAAGGTCTTGTTACTGTTGTACAGAACATTGTTGAGGCCATATTTGGAGTATTGTGTTCTGGAAAGATGCTGTTTTAGCTAGAAAGAGTGCAGACAAGCTTTACAAGGATGTTACCAGTACACGAGGGCCTGAGCTATATGGAGAGGTTAAGCAGGCTAGAACTTGATTCCTTGTAGCACAGAAGGATGATGGGTGATCATACAGAGGGGCATAAGATCATGAGGGGAATAGATAGGGTAATGCTCAGTCTTTTATCAAGAGTAGGGGAATTAAGAATCAAAGGACATAGGTTTAAGGTCACGGGGAAAGATTTAATGGGAACCTGAGGGACAACTTTTTTTAAAAAGAAAAGGTGGTAGGTATATGGACGAGCTGCCAAAGGAGGTAATTGAAGCAGGTACTGTTACAATATTGAAAAAGCATTTGGACAGGTACATGGATTGGATAGGTTTGGAAGGATATGGATCAAATGCAGGCAGGTGGGACATGTGTAGATGGGGCATGTTGGTTGTCGTGAGCATGTTGGGCCAAATGGCAAAATGGCCTGCTTCCACGCTGTGTAACGCTATGATTGTGCTTGTGTATTGTAGGTCGGAGGGGAGAGTGGACGCTGGCGCGGTTTAGCTGCCGCTGCTCTCTCCTCACATTGTGTTTCTGATTTTCTTTTTTGTGTCTTTGGATTGAATTCTGTCTTTCATTTGTGTATTGGTGATGTCTTTATAACTTATTTTACCCCGATTATTTGTTTCTTTGTTAAACTCTGTAAGGTGTCCTTGAGACTTTTGTATAGGCGCCCACAAATAAAATGTATTATTATTATTATTATTATTATTATTGTAAGATTTTTTTTTACTGAATTGTATGCAAAAAAGGAATTTCACTGTACTAGTGACAATAAAGTACCATTGAACCGTTGAGAATTAGCTTTATGGTTGGAAAAAGAGGATGGTGTTAAAAGCCGGAAGCACAGAACTGTAGATGCTGATTAATACACAAAGGAAGTCAAAGGGCAGGAGTAACTCAGCAGGTTAGGCAGCATCTTTGGAAAACATGGATAGGTGACCCTTCGGGTCAGAGATTTAATAGCATCTGAAGAAGAGTCCCGATCTGAAATTTCACCTATCCTTGTTCTCCAGAGATGTTGCCTGACCTACTGAGTTACTCCAGCATTTTGTGTGCCATGGTGTTGAAAGGTTGTTTTTTAAACTTGAGGCCTGTGACCATTGGCGTACCTCAGGGATCGGTGCTGGGCCCCTAGCTGATTGTCATCTCTATCAACAACTTAGATGAGAATGTACAACGCATGATTAGTAACTTTGTAAATGTTGCCACAATAAGTGATATCGTAGACAGTGATTAAGAATTACAGCAGGATCTTGATTATCAGGGCCGAGGAATAGCAAATGAGAAGTGTTACATTCCGGGAGGTTAAACCAGGGCAGGACCATCTCAGTATATGGTCGGGTTCCACCATTGTAGACTGTTTAAGAACATGGGAGTGTTGTAGAACAGAGGGATTTAAGAGTACAAGTATACAATTCCCTGAAAGTGGTGTCGCAGGTAGTGGGGCGGCATTTGGCACATGGCCTTAACCAGTCAGGGAACTAAATATAGAAGTTGGGACATTGTTATAATTGTACAAGTCGTTGGTGAGGCCACACAAGGAGTATTGTGTTATGTTTTGGTTACTTTCCATCAGAAAGATGCCATTAAGCTATAAACAGGGCAACAAAGATGTACGAAGATTTGAAGGCCTGAGCTATATGAAGGGGTTGGGCAGGTTTGGCTTTATTCCTTAGAGCTCAGGAGGCCGAGGGGTGATCTTATAGAAGTGTATAAAATCAGGAGGGGAAATAGATAAGGTCATTGCATAGCATCTTTTTTTCCCATGGGTAGGGGAATCAAAAACTAGAAGGCATAGGTTTAAGCAGGGGCGGAAATCGCTATCAAAACATGGGGGGGGGACACAATTCCTTGGTGGCCGCGTGCACACACAAGCGAGGCTTTGGAGGCTTCAGCCGTGGGCCCTGTGGACAGTAACATCGGGAGCTGACCTGTTTAAGGAGGAACTGCAGATGCTGGAAAAATCGAAGGAAGATAAAAATGCTGGAGAAACTCAGCGGGTGAGGCAGCATCTATGGAGTATCTGAAGAAGGGTCTCGACCCGAAACGTCACCTATTCCTTCGCTCCATAGTTGCTGCCTCATCCGCTGAGTTTCTCCAGCATTTTTATCTACCTTCGGGAGCTGACCTGGTTGGTGACCGACTCCGAACTCCAGCAACAGCAGCTTTGTCTGCCCCGAATCGTGGGGCTTCAATCGGCCCGTTCATCGCCCGGCGCAGCTTAAAACCGGCCGCAGGATCTTCCATCGCCCGGCAGGGGCTTCAACATCGGGAGCCTCGATCGCCTCGACGCAGCAATTTGACCGTGGGGCGATGGAAGATCCCACGTCCGATTTTAAGCCGTGCCGGGCCGGGCGATGAAAGGCCCCGCGAATGGGCCGATTCAAGCTCCGCTCAATGATCTTTGCTCCACCAGGACGTCTCCCTCCTCCAATCACCGCGCTCTATCCTCAGTTCCACCTCCCTCCTCCAATTATCGCGCTGAATCATCATGTCCCGCCCAACACATTGCCTACCGACCGATGTCTCTTTCGTCCAATCGGCGCCCTCGATCATCAGTCCCACCCCCACTGTCTCGCGGAAAGCAGAGATTTTTAATACATTTTTTTTTCACCAAATTTCAAAATCCGGATTACAAAACATGGGGGGGATTGCCCCCCACCTCTCAAACATGGAGGGGACGTGTGTCCCCTGTCCCCCATCCTCCAGGATTTCCGCCCATGGGTTTAAGGTGCGTGGGGAAAGATTATATTGGGACCTTAAGAACAACTTTTTAACACAGAGGGTGGTTAGTACATGGACCACGCTGCCAGAGGAGGTAGTTAAGGCAGGTATAATAACAACATTTAAGTCATATGGACAGGTACATGGTGTAGCGGCAGATTTTCATATCTTTCAGGTAATTAGCACCCTAGCCGCTATTTGGATGAGAATGGTTGAAGGGGGTGTCTTCTAAACGCATGCAAGCTCATTCACAGAGACCTTCAGAGCTTCTTCACAGATATGGCTTAAAAACACCGTCTTTTGATGAATAAATGCTTTATTGTTGATAGAAAACAGTAAAATACATCCAAATTTCTTCCGACGTTACTACAATCTTCTTCGAACTCCAGCTTATTACTTTAGACATTAGAAAACTCCTCGTGTCTCCGTAACACTGGCATGATCTGGCATGTGGCCCGCATGGCCCGCATGATAGAAGGGTTAACCTTCCTCCTCGTCTCTCCAAATTAATCTAAAAACTAAACTTCTGCGCAAGCATCTAAGCTCCAAACACGCCCAAAAACACGTCATAAATCCAACCCACAATATAACGGGCAGTCTAAAATTTAAAGGCACATGCCATCATCAATGACATGCAAAACAGGCCAAATGGCCACTACACATGGATGGAAAAGGTTTATAGGGACATGGGCCAGGCAATGGCAAATAGGACTAATATTAACGTAATCTCGAACGGCATAGACAAATTGGGCTGAACAGCCTGTTTCCATGCTGTAGGACTCTATATCAAACTCATGGGATCAGGTAGCATATGTGGAAAGAATGGACAGACGATTTTTGGGGTTGAGACCCTTCTTTACACTGAATGTGTGAAAGCTGGAAAAGAGAGGAGAGGGTGGGACAAAGCCTGGTGATAGGTGGATACAGGTGAGGGGGGTCATTGACAGATGGGGACAAAGGATTGGCCTCAGCCTCTGCCAGAGCGAGGCCATGCGTAAACTGGAAGAACAGCACCTAATATTCTGCAACAGTGGGAACAATTAATTCTCCAATTTCAAGTAATACCTCCTTTGTCCCTCAGCCCCACTAAGTCACACCTTGATTGCCTGTGCACTGACTCATTTCCTCCATATAGTAATTACCACCTACTCTGGAAGGCAAGTTACTATGAGCCACCTAATTAACTATTTACAATAGAATCACAAGAGATTGCCGATGCCGGAATATTCAGCAAAACACAGGGTGCTGGAAGAACTCAGCGGGTGAGACAACATCTGGGATGGGAATGCCTGTTTTTGGCCCATATCCTGCGTGTACCTATCCAAGTATCCTTTAAAATTTAAAGTTTAAATGTTGACATTGTACCCCCCTCCCTGTGTTCTCTGGCAGCCCGTTCCATCTATCCACCACCCTCTGTTAAGAAGCTGCATCACAGCTCCCTGGCACATCGTTCCTCTCAGATTAAATTTATGCCCTCTTGTATTTGACTCCCCTATCCTGGGAAAACAACTGCGACCATTCACCTGATCTATACCCTCATATTATATATCTCTGTAAATTCACCCTCCAGCCTCTTATGCTCCTGGGGAAAAAAATCCTCAACTATCCAACCTCTCCTTATAACACAAGCCCTCCAGTCCAAATAACATCCTCGTGAATCTTTTCTGCACCTTTTCCAGCTTTATGACATCCTGCCTACAGCTGAGCGATCTGAACTGAGCATAAGACTACCAGTGCAATTTCACCAACAACTTGAACAACTGTGATATAATGTCCTGATTTCTGTACTCAGTGCTCTGAGTAATGAAGGCAAGCATGTCAAGTGCCTCTTACTCCACCCTAACTCCATATGTCCCAATTTGCACGGAACAATGTACACGTTGATCTCTAGATCTCTGTCCTATAACATTGTCCACAGTCCTACCCTTATGGCAATACTTCCAAATTTTTAATGGGCAATATTTCCAGCTTTAAGCATTAAATCTACACGAGAAGTGATGAATACACCATAAGTGATAAATATACCAGAAGTGATGAATATTTTCATTATGTACATATCGCCAAGTGGGACAGGCCCTTTAAAGATAAAAGTTCGTAAAGATGTCATTCAGTGCCATCAACTTTCCTCCAATTCAATCTCCTCAAATTTGTATGGAAAATGCAGTGATCATAACATTATGTAAATATCAATGAAGTTAATCACTAATCAATTTGATGTTACAATGTAACATAGAAACATAGAAAATAGGTGCAGGAGTAGGCCATTCAATATGATGCCCCCCTGATCCCTTTAGCCACAAGGGCCACATCTAACTCCCTCTTAAATATAGCCAATGAACTGGCCTCAACTACCTTCTGTGGCAGAGATCTCCACAGATTCACCACTTTCTGTGTGAATTTTTTTTTCTCATCTCCGTCCTAAAAGACTTCCCCCTTATCCTTAAACTCTGACCCCTTGTTCTGGACTTCCCCAACATCGGGAACAATCTTCCTGCATGTAGCCTGTCCAACCACTTAAGAATTTTGTAAGTTTCTATAAGATCCCCCCTCAATCTTCTAAATTCTAGCGAGTACAAGTCGAGTCTATCCAGTCTTTCTTCATATGAAAGTCCTGCCATCCCAGGAATCAGTCTGGTGAACCTTCTCTGTACTCCCTCTATGGCAAGAATGTCTTTCCTCAGATTAGGAGACCAAAACTGTACGCAATACTCCAGGTGTGGTCTCACCAAGACCCTGTACAACTGCAGTAGAACCTCCCTGCTCTTATACTCAAATCATTTTGCTATGAATGCTAACATACCACTTGCTTTCTTCACTGCCTGCTGCACCTGCATGCCTACTTTCAATGACTGGTGTACCATGACACCCAGGTCTCGTTGCATCTCCCCTTTTCCTAATCGGACACCATTCAGATAATAGTCTACTTTCCTGTTTTTGCCACCAAAGTGGATAACCTCACATTTATCCACATTATACTGCATCTGCCATGCATTTGCCCACTCACCCAACCTATCCAAGTCACCTTGCAGCCTCCTAGCATCCTCCTCACAGCTAACACTGCCCCCCAGCTTTGTGTCATCCGCAAACTTGGAGATGTTGCATTCAATTCCCTCATTCAGATCATTAATATATATTGTAAATAGCTGGGGTCCCAGCACTGAGCCTTGCGGTACCCCACTAGTCACTGCCTGCCATTCTGAAAAGGACCCGTTTACTCCTACTCTTTGCTTCCTGTCTGCCAGCCAGTTCTCTATCCACATCAATACTGAACCCCCAATACCGTGTGCTTTAAGTTTGCATACTAATCTCTTATGTGGGACCTTGTCGAAAGCCTTCTGAAAGTCCAGATATAACACATCCACTGGTTCTCCCTTATCCACACTACCAGTTACATCCTCGAAAAATGCTATAAGATTCGTCAGACATGATTTACCTTTCATAAATCCATGCTGACTTTGTCCAATGATTTCACCACTTTCCAAATGTGCTGCTATCCCATCTTTAATAACTGACTCTAGCATTTTCCCCACTACCGATGTTAGACTAACTGGTCTGTAATTCCCCGTTTTCTCTCTCCCTCCCTTTTTAAAAAGTGGGGTTACATTAGCAACCCTCCAATCCTCAGGAACTACTCCAGAATCTAAAGAGTTTTGAAAAATCATCACTAATGCATCCACTATTTCTGGGGCTACTTCCGTAAGTACTCTGGGATGCAGCCTATCTGGCACTGGGGATTTATCGGCCTTTAATCCATTCAATTTACCTAACACCACTTCCCGGCTAACTTGGATTTCACTCAGTTCCTCCATCTCATTTGACCCCCGGTCACCTGCTATTTCCGGAAGATTATTTATGTCTTCCTTAGTGAAGACAGAACCAAAGTAGTTATTCAATTGGGCTGCCATGTCCTTGTTCCCCATGATCAATTCACCTGTTTCTGACTGCAAGGAACCTACATTTGTTTTAACTAATCTTTTTCTCTTCACATATCTATAAAAACCTTTGCAGTCAGTTTTTATGTTCCCTGACAGTTTTCTTTCATAATCTATTTTCCCTTTCCTAATGAAGCCCTTTTTCCTCCTCTGCTGGACACTGAATTTCTCCCAGTCCTCTGGTAGGCTGCTTTTTCTGGCTAATTTGTATGCTTCATCTTTTGCTTTGATACTATCCCTGATTTCCCTTGTTATCCACGGATGCACTACCTTCCCTGATTTATTCTTTTGCCAAACTGGGATGAACAATTGTTGTAGTTCATCCATGCAGTCTTTCAATGCCTTCCATTGCATATCCACCGTCAACCCTTTAAGAATCAATTGCCAGTCTATCTTGGCCAATTCACGTCTCATACCCTCAAAGTTACCTTTCCTTAAGTTCAGAACCCTTGTTTCTGAATTAACAATGTCACTCTCCATCCTAATGAAGAACTCAACCATATTATGGTCACTCTTGCCCAAGGGGCCACGCACTACAAGACTGCTAACTAACCCTTCCTCATTACTCAATACCCAGTCAAGAATAGCCTGCTCTCTCGTTGGTTCCCCTACATGTTGGTTTTGAAAACTATCCCGCATACATTCCAAGAAATCCTCTTCCTCAGCACCCCTGCCAATTTGATTCACCCAATCTATATGTAGATTGAAGTCACCCATTATAACTGTTTTACCTTTGTTGCACGCAATTCTAATTTCCTGTTTGATGCCATCCCCAACTCCACTACGACTGTTAGGTGGCCTGTACACAACTCCCACTAGCGTTTTCTGCCCCTTAGTGTTTCACAGCTCTACCCATATGGATTCCACATCCTCCAAGCTGTCCTTCCTTTCTATTGCGTTAATCTCCTCTCTAACCAGCAACGCTACCCCACCTCCTTTTCCTTTCTGTCTATCCCTCCTGAATATTGAATATCCCTGGATGTTCAGCTCCCAGCCTTGGTCACCCTGGAGCCATGTCTCCGTGATCCCAACTATATCATATTCATTAATAACTATCTGCATATTCAACTCATCCACCTTATTACGAATGCTCCTTGCATTGAGACACAAAGCCTTCAGGCTTGTTTTTACAACACTTACCCCTTATACAATTATGTTGAAAAGTGTCCCTTTTTGATTTTTGCCCTGGATTTGTCTGCTTGCCACTTTTACTTTTCACCTTGCTACCTATTGCTTCTACCCTCATTTTACACCCCTCTGTCTCTCTGCTCATGCCCCCACCCCCCTGCCACATTAGTTTAAATCCTTCCCGACAGCACTAGCAAACACTCCCCCAAGGACATTGGTTCCATTCCAGCCCAGGTGCAGACCGTCCTGTTTGTACTGGTCCCATCTCCCCCAGAATTTGTTCCAATGCCCTAGAAATTTGAATCCCTCCCCTTGCACCATTTTTCAAGCCACGTATTCATCTGCAATATCCTCCTATTTCTACTCTGACTAGCATGTCGCACTGGTAGTAATCCAGAGATTATTACCTTTGAGGTCCTAATTTTAAGTTTATCTCCTAGCTCCCTAAATTCACCTTGTAGGATCTCATCCCGTTTTTTACCTATATCGTTGGTGCCAATGTGCACCATGAGAACTGGCTGTTCATCCTCCCCCTCCAGAATGTTCTGCAGCCGTTCAGTGACATCCCTGACCCTTGCACCAGGGAGGCAAGATACCATCCTGGAGTCTCGTTTGCGGCCGCAGAAACGCCTATCTATTCCCCTTACAATTGAATCCCCTATTACTATAGCCCTTCCACTCTTTTTCCTCCCCTCCTGTGCCGCAGAGCCACCCATGGTGCCATGAACTTGGCTGCTGCTGCCTTCCCCTGATGAGCCATCTCCCCAACAGTATCCAAAATGGTATATCTGTTTAGGAGGGAGATGACCGCAGGGGACTCCTGCACTACCTGCCTATTGCTACGCTGGCTAATGGACACCCGTTCCCTTTCTGTCCGCTTAACTTTTACCTGCGGTGTGACCAACTCACTATACGTGCTATTCACGACTTTCTCAGTATCGTGGATGCTCCAGTATGAATCCAACCGCAGCTCCAATCGTTCAATGCGGTCTGCCAGGAGCTGCAGCTGGACACACTTCCTGCAAACGTAGTCACCAGGGACACCGACCATATCCCTGATCTCCCACATGTTGCAGGATGAGCAAACCATGGGGCCGATCTCAACTGACATGGCTTACCCCCAAATTAAATCAACTCACTCACACTATAAACATCTTAATCCTTTAAACTGTACCTTTACTAAAAAGCACTGTACCCTTAACTCACTGTACCCTTAACTCACTGAACCCTTAACTCACTGTACCCTTAACTCACTGTACCCTTAACTCACTACACCCTTAACTCACTGAACCCTTAACTCACTGTACCCTTAACTCACTGTACCCTTAACTCACTGAACCTTTAACTCACTGTACCCTTAACTCACTGTACCCTTAACTCACTGTACCCTTAACTCACTGTACCCTTAACTCGTAATTAATTTATCAAAGGATGCTTGACCATTGCAATTTCTACGTTATAATATTTTGCACTAAATTCCTTTGTAATCAAAAAACACTTTTCCACTACTTTTTTCTGTACCTGCTTGGCTACAGTATAGCATGAGTAAAAGATCAACAAATATTCATTCAGTCTCAAAGAATAGTTCTACTGGTCATCCACATTATACAATAAATTTAACAGAAGAGATACACGTCATTTGATTTAATAAATGATCCTTTATAGGGCTCTCACTTAACTTTTTTTTTCTCTGTTTCCAGCCAGGCAACCTATGCAGCTTTTTAGGTTGCCAAATGACAGTTTAGGTGGTCAATTAAGACGGCTTGCATGACGCGTGCGATAATATGCTCGGACGAAGTGCGTAGTTACCAGTCGGAATTATGCTCAATGAAGCATTCACATATTATTTATGCTTCAAATAAAGTCACAAACTAAACATATTCACCAATCAACACATGATATATACCACAATGACATGCAGCAAAATTATAATACAGTATCTCAACTCTTTTTACATGTTGCAATGAATGTAATTTCTATTATTTCTTTCCACTTCCAAACAAAAATGTGTTTGGATTATTCAGCGTATGATCAATCTCGGTGAGACCAAGCGCAGGCTTGGCGATCGCTTCGCACAACAAGTTAACCTACAAAGCCAATGCCTCTTTGGGATGTGGGAGGAAACCCACACGCTTGCAGGGAGAATGTGCATATTCAACACAGACAGTACCCGAGGACAGGATCGAACACAGATCTCTGGCGTGTAAGGCAGCAAGTCTACCAGCTGTGCCACTATATTTTGTTTTCCAACACACAAAAAATTATACGATTATAACTTTGGTTAATAAAAAAATAAACTAACCATTTTCAGTCTTAAATCTCGAAGTCACACTATGTCCCCCTTTACAGCTACTGTATGTTTTAATTCAGTTCAAGACTATGGGGTAGTACATTGCCATAAAGTTGCTGCCTAAAAGTGCCAGAGACCCGGAATTGATCCTGAATATTGGTGCTGTCTGTATGGAGTTTGCTCCTTTTCCCTTTGATCGCATGGGTTTTCTCCGGGTGCTCTTGTTTCCTTCCACATTCCAAAGGTGTGCAGGAACCTTTTTTAGACCCAACCCAAAACGTAATATTTTCCTTTTGTCCAGTGATTCTGTCTGACCTGTTGAGTTACTCCAGCTTTTTGTGTCTATATTCGGTTTAAACCAGCATCTGCAGTTCCTTCCTACACACACGATACTGTACAATAGAACTTTATTAATCCCAGGAGGGAAATTGTGTGTGTGTGTGTGTGTATATATATATTACACTCACATATGTATATATTGTGTATATATATATATATATATATATATATATATATATATATATATATATGTGTGTGTGTGTGTGTGTGTGTGTGTGTGTGTGTATATATATAGTTATATATTCATATATAAATATACACTGTTTTGTTTTCTCGTTTATAACATTGTTTACAGAGTACTATGTTTACATATTCTGTTGTGCTGCTGCAAGTAAGAATTTCATTGTTCTAACTGGGATGTGAGAGAATAAAACATTCTTGACTCTTGACTTACGTCGCTAATGTGTGGGATAGAACTAGTGTACGGGTGATCGGTGGTCAGCATGGACTCTGTGGGCCGAAGGGCCTGTTTCCACGCTGTATCTTTAAATTTAAAAACACTAAAACCAGCAGGAGTCTAAAGAAGGGTCTCTACCCGAAACATCACCCAAATTCTTCTATCCAGAGATGCTGGCTGCTCCATGGAGTTCCCCCGTGCAATTAAAGCATGGAATAGTACCATAGTTATAATTTAAGGTAACTTTTTTTTCCCCTTAAGTCCAAGTCAAGTCAAGAGTCAAGAGAGTTTTATTGTCATGCGTCCCAGGTAGGACAATGAAATTCTTGCTTGCTGCAGCACAACAGAATATGTAAACATAATACAGAACAGGAGATAAAAGTTCAGTGTGTCTATATACCATAGACCATATATATAAACAAGAAATAAACAGATAAATTGCAATAGGCTGTTATTGTTCATAGTTTGGAGTTTGGTGGTGGACCCTCCACCACCTCCAGTTTAAATTCCATTTGGAATATTTTTGGAGGACCAGGAAACCAAGAAGCAAGAGATACTCCAGGGAGTGATTCTGCGTTGGGTGTCAGCGGTCGCGGCGAGGCGGTGACCGAACAGGAATGGCAGCCAGATCTCCCACAATGCAAAGGGAGAGAGAAAGTGCCCAGCGCTGACCAGTTGCCGTGGCAGTGCGCATGTGCAGGGCGGCTGATGATGTGCTGGCCGTGGTTGTGCGCATGTGCAGGGGGAGGATGTGCAAGCTGTGGCAGTGCACATTTGCAGGGCAGCCGAGGATGTGCTGGCCGTGGCAGTGCGCATGTGCCGGCCGGCCGTGCCGGCAGATGAAGAGCGGCCGGAGAGCAGAGACCCAGCGGTCCAGACACGGATCGCAGGTGGAGACGGAGAGTGACAGAGAGAGAGATGGAGAGAGAGATAGAGAGGGGGGCCTGCTCAGAGTTGAACGATAGGTGTCCCGGGTGCTTGCCAAGCCGGGCAAAATGATACGGCTTTTAGGTTGCCCGGCGGGACGTTAGGTGGCCATTGGCACCCAGGCAACCATTAATTTCAAGTCCTGCTTTATCGGGAAGCATACTGTTAACCCTTTGTAAAGTCATTGTGAGTTTTGATCACACACCACTGGCAAAATAAAGTTTTTTTTACAAATCCAAGGTTTACACTAATTACTTCAAGCTCTGCAAAAAACCCATGTCATGAGATGAACAACATTTTAGATCTAAGCCTTTGGGAATCAGTTAGATTTGGGAAACGGGGAGCTGGGGTCATTTAGTATACAGTTCTTCATGGTTAGAAAGTGGGTTACTGAGTCAGGAAAATTGGATTAATTTTGTGCTGCATTAATCTTCAACAATACAACTCACAATACTGTTTAGTATATTCAGTTTAAATGTAAAAACTATTCTTCTTGCTATTCTTCACCCATTCCTTCTCTCCAGAGATGCTGCCTGTCCCGCTGAATTACTCCAGCAGTTTGTGTCTACCTTCTTGCCTCTGTTTCTCTTCCAACAGTATTCTAATATAACTTTAATTCATTGGGCTTGGCTGAGATGCAATTACAGCTGTGAATCAGCATGTTATTTTTCTGCAGGTAGTTAGCCATCTCTCATCTGAGTACCCATTCAAAGGTTTCCCCAAATGTCCTGTTTTATTTTTCAGTGAAGGAACATTGATTGAAAGGAGAAGAGTCATCCAAGGGAATTGTTTCACAATAATGTTTAATAAAGATTGCAACACCTTACCTTTTATGGATATAGCATTATTTGCTCAAATGTAAGATATCAAATTTGTTAATTAACTGGCAGAATGGTAAACCTAGTCCACATTAGCAAATTAATTTATAAATTAAATGGTACACCATCCTCAGAGTTCTGGAAATCAAGACCTTTCATAGAGTAGGACGCAAAAAGCTGGAGTAACTCAGTGGGTCAGGCAGCATCTCTGGAGAAAAGGAATAGGTGACATTTCGGATCGAGACCCTTCTTCAGTGTCACTAATTCTTCAGGTCTGAAGAAGGGTCTCAAACCGAAACGCCACCTACTCCTTTTCTCCAGATATGCTGCCTGACCCGCTGAGTTACTCCAGCTTTTAGAATAGAATAGAATAGAATGCCTTTTATTGTCATTCAAACAGCTTGGTTTGAACGAAATTGCATTTTCTAGTCTTACATTACAAACAAAACCAAGACCCACACTTAACACAGTTTATATAAACATCCATCACAGTGGATCTCCAACATCTCCTCACTGTGATAGAAGGCAAAGTCTTATCTCTTCCCTTTGTTCTTCTCCCGCGGTCCAGCCCTTAGGTTGGCCGCCGCCGGCTCCATGATGTTAGGCCCAACGACACCGGAGACCTGACAGGAAAAAAGTCGGGTCCCCGAACGGGGGAGAGACCAACGGTTTCCCACACCCCACCCCCCACATATACACAGATAAAGAAAAATAATAAAAACTAAACTCAAGGCATACATTTAACAAGACAAACATTTAAAATAAGACAGACTGTAGTCGAGCCGCTGCCGATAGGCGCCGCCACACCACACTTGTGTCTATCTTCAGTTTAAACCAGCACCTGCAGTTCCTTCCTACACCTTTCATAGCGTAGATGTGGCAGAATCCTGATTCACATAGTTTTGAACCTCGTGTATATATGTGCTTCTCCCTGTTGGTCTTTTCAGAGTGAATGAACAGTAATTCTTTTAAAACTTGTTTTCAAGGGTTCATTATCAACTCTGGGACTATTTTTCTTTTTAGAATTGCCAGGGTGTATTAATTTAAATAATGTCTTACATATATGCAATCTGTATGTCAAATTTTCCTCCCTATACTCTGCCTAAATGATGTTTTACATAAAGAGCTAAAATTAAATATAGTCCTTGTGAAAAAGTTGATGCTAAGTGGCTAACAATCCCAAATATTTGTTGGTAGGTTCAATGGCTACTGTAAATTACTCATACTGTAGGTACTCACAGTGTCATAATGAGCAAGTACACAACAAAACCCAGATGTTAGGATTAATTGTCACAACATACATAACAATTATAACATTAAATTTTCACACAACTAATGCTCTATATAAAACATGCATATCCAAGTTTGTTTATTGAAAACATACCTGCTTCTGGGAAGAAACATAGACTCTTTGATAAATACGGAACCAGACAAGAGTATGTACCAACAGGTTCCAATATCATCAGGGCTAGGATAGAGAGAAGAAAAATAACTAACACATAAACAGACAATGGGAATATGCTCTAACAAAATTAACTGCACAGACATGTAAACTTATTGGTTCTGTAGGTTTATTAACACTGATTTACGCAAAAGTCTACTGAAACAAGGTTTTGTATATTAGTATCACAGCCTGCCTAATTATTTTAAATACATTTGTTGTTTTAATCAATTAGCATAATGTATGATTAGTATATTTTTTAATGAAATAAACAAGTTTCAACAAGTACATAATAAAAATAAATAAAAACATTATAAAAACATAAAATGTTGGAAACATTCAGTAGGCTAAGTATCTGTGGAATTTGCACAGATGATACTTAACTTGCCAAGTATTTCCAGCATTTTCATTTCTTAACTTCAGATTTACAGCAATTTTTGGCTTTCAAATTTGCAATTGGTGGAACACATTCTCAGCTTGCCAATAAATATAGCAAGAATCATATTTACCAATTTTAAATACTTTGCATCCTCCCATACCCCACCATTCCACACCACTCCCCACCAGTTGTACTTTTAACAAGACATTCACTCAGGCTTTGCTGTAAACCTAACAAGAACTCCTGCCACTAGGTGTTGCTGTGCTGTGACCTTGGCACAAATCCCTGTTCAATGTTCAATGTCAAGATGTTTCCTGTGAGGACTGGTATTGGGCGGAGAGAGATATAGATGAGCTACAGATGTGGGGCTCAGTGATGCACCCTGACCATCACTGGGAACCAGCAGCACCTCCTCTCTGTGTTGACAGACTGGCCAGATCCTGCAGTTTCTCTCAGTACCTCCTGTTCAATCCATTAGAAGATTAATATACCTGTAGATACTGTGTATAGTAACTATGTCCACTTCTCTTTGTTTGGCTTCATTCAATGAATACAAGTTCAATGCCCAGCAACCACTCTTATGTATGTTTGTTAGCACAGAGAAAACTCAAGCCTAGGGAAAGCTTTGTAACCCAACAAATAGGGAGAAAAAAGCAGCTTCTATCACCTCCAACAGGTCTCACTTTGGCAGCAGTGCACCCCCCTGGCCTTTATTTGCTGCGCTGAGCTGTTGCTCAACTTGTCTTGACCCACCCAACACCCTCATTCACAAGCAACCTTCTCCATACCAAGCAGTGGACTCTTCATTACTGCAAGAGCACCAGCAGAGGGCAAAAATCTGCAACAGAGATTTGGCACAGCAGCATGCAGCAGATGGGGAAAGGCTAGAGTTCACATCAGGTCTGCAGCACAGTTGGTAAGGCAAGGTTTTGTACCAGATTCACAACACTCTGCCACTGTCATTAACACATTTCTATAATATAGTTTTATAATGGGCCTTTTTAGCATTGATTCCATCAGTGATCTCATTCCTAGGAACACATCCAGCATATGATTTTTTCATGAAATTGCTGCAATTACACTGACCTACCTATCATGGCACTACAGAGCCACACTATCTAGGCCACTGAACATACATCAGAGAAATAACCGTACTCAACAACAGACTTGAATTTGACTATGTTTTGTAATTACCATACAATGAAAATAACATTTAAGAATTGCATAAGAACAAAATCTTTGCATTAAAAATCAAGATCATCTTGCAACTGCAACCCTACTCCAACAACTCTCCTCTTTAACCCTAATTTCCTGACTTTGTACAGGTCCACCACGATTTTCTGGAAACTGGTGGTCCAAAACCTCCTTTAATCCAGACAAAATTACGAGCACACCCCCCGAATGCGTGGCGCCTAGGCCGGGTGAGGCAGCCGATCTAGACTTAAACAGGACTTCTGCGGCTGATCTGCGGGTCAAATTTGCCCCCTGCAGCCAGGGCTCTAAAAATCCGTCCCGACCAGAGCCGGCAGATCCATTCCCATAGCCCGACATCCAAGGCAGACTTTGCAGGACGATATCTCGGCCGCCGGAAAATCAACAGTGGACCTGTATTAACTTTCCTGAATATGTCTAGATTTATTTTAAAAGAAATTTAGTGACGTGTATATTATAAAATCTCTGCAAAGATGAACTACAGATACTTAGGGATAAATTGTGGTTAAACATGCTACATCTGTTTTCAGATTTAGATTATTTGGCACTCTCTACACTTTGGATGGGAAGATAGGTGATTTTGTTTATGGCACAAAATACCTCAATAGACAATAGACAATAGGTGCAGGAGTAGGCCATTCCGCCCTTCGAGCCAGCACCGCCATTCAATGTGATCATGGCTGATCATCCCCAATCAGTACCCCGTTCCTGCCTTCTCCCCATATCCCCTGACTCCGCTATTTTTAAGAGCCCTATCTAGCTCTCTCTTGAAAGCATCCAGAGAACCTGCCTCCACCACCATCTGAGGCAAAGAATTCCACAAACTCACCACTCTCTGTGAGAAAAAGTGTTTCCTCGTCTCCGTTCTAAATGGCTTACTCCTTATTCTTAAACTGTGGCCCCTGGTTCTGGACTCCCCCAACATACGGAACATGTTTCTGCCTCTAGCGTGTCCAAACCCTTAACAATCTTATATGTTTCAATGAGATACCCTCTCATCCTTCTAAACTCCAGAGAGTACAAGCCCAGTTGCTCCATTCTCTCAGCATATGACAGTCCCGCCATCCCGGGAATTAACCTTGTAAACCTACGCTGCACTCCCTCAATAGCAAGAAAGTCCTTCCTCATATTAGGGGACCAAAACTGCACACAATACTCCAGGTGTGGTCTCACTAGGGCTCGGTAAAACTGTAGAAGGACCTCTTTGCTCCTATATTCGATTCCTCTTGTTATAAAGGCCAACATGACATTCGCTTTCTTCACTGCCTGCTGTACCTGCATGCTTACTTTCATAGACTGATGAACACTTTGTAACCAAACAAATAGGGAGAAAAAAGCAGCTTCTATCACCTCCAACAGGTCTCACTTTGGCAGCAGTGCACCCCCTGGCCTCTATTTGCTGCGCTAAGCAATATGTTACCACTCATCTCACAAAACTAAGTTTGGATGATTTTTGAAGTATTAGAATATTAAAACAACGTAACAAACAACGTCTGCATTATATTATATTTGAAATTAAAACCAAGGAGGTCATCATCATCACTGCAGGATGTTAAAATTTGGCAATAATGAAACCCTTAACTTTACAGAAAGTACATCTTGCGTTAGAAGAAATCAGGCTATTTGGAAGATTTACAAAAGCATTTCATTGTGTCAGTACATAGGGCAAATTGAATAAATGTATGCAAGTGACAATCAGGATATTTCTGGAGAGGGAGCACATTGAGAAATATAAGAAAAGTAAGCAGAAGGGTTTGAGGTCCCAAAACAGATATATTTTATCATTGCTATTACAATTTTCTTGATCAAAAAACAATTTCAACTGATAGAACTGAGCTTCATTAAACACATTGAAGATCTGTGCTCTATTTATAGAATATTGCTGCACCATGAGGATTTTTCTCCATTACTCAGACAACCAATCTAATGTTAATATTAGAAAAAAACAAACACGGGTGGTTTTAAACTGAATAAGGGGGGTGGAAGTGTCAAATGGGATAGTCGAGAATGGAGTTAAAGGGAAAGAGAGTAAAGGGATGGTTAATGACCCTAGAATTAATGGGAAAGGAAGCTCACAAAGGGATAGGAGAGTATGGCCAAGTGTAAACAGAGAAACATAGAAACATAGAAAATAGGTGCAGGAGTAGGCCATTCGGCCCTTCGAGCCTGCACCGCCATTCATATGATCATGGCTGATCATCCAACTCAGTATCCTGTACCTGCCTTCTCTCCATACCCCCTGATCCCTTTAGCCACAAGGGCCACATCTAACTCCCTCTTAAATATAGCCAATGAACTGGCCTCAACTACCTTCTGTGGCAGAGAATTCCACAGATTCACCACTCTCCGTGTGAAAAATGATTTTCTCATCTCGGTCCAAAAAAACGTTCCCCTTATCCTTAAACTCTGACCCCTTGTTCTGGACTTCCCCAACATCGGGAACAATCTTCCTCAATCTAGCCTGTCCAACCCCTTAAGAATTTTGTAAGTTTCTATAAGATCCCCCCACAATCTTCTAAATTCTAGCGAGTACAAGCCGAGTCTATCCAGTCTTTCTTCATATGAAAGCCCTGCCATCCCAGGAATCAGTCTGGTGAACCTTCTCTGTACTCCCTCTATGGCAAGAATGTCTTTCCTCAGATTAGGAGACCAAAACTGTATGCAATACTCCAGGTGTGGCCTCACCAAGACCCTGTACAATTGCAGTAGAACCTCCCTGCTCTTATACTCAAATCATTTTGCTATGAATGCTAACATACCATTCGCTTTCTTCACTGCCCGCTGCACCTGCATGCCTACTTTCAATGACTGGTGTACCATGACACCCAGGTCTCGTTGCATCTCCACCATTCAGATAATAGTCTACTTTCCTGTTTTTGCCACCAAAGTGGATAACCTCACATTTATCCACATTATACTGCATCTGCCATGCATTTGTCCACTCACCCAACCTATCTAAGTCACCTTGCAGCCTCCTAGCATCCTCCTCACAGCTAACACTGCCCCCCAGCTTCGTTTAATCCGCAAACTTGGAGATGTTGCATTCAATTCCCTCATCCAGATCATTAATATATATTGTAAATAGCTGGGGTCCCAGCACTGAGCCTTGCGGTACCCCACTAGTCACTGCCTGCCATTCTGAAAATGACCCGTTTACTCCTACTCTTTGCTTCCTGTCTGCCAGTCAGTTCCCTATCCACATCAATACTGAACCCCCAATACCGTGTACATTAAGTTTGCATACTAATCTCTTATGTGGGACCTTGTCGAAAGCCTTCTGAAAGTCCAGATATAACACATTCACTGGTTCTCCCTTATCACACTATACTAGTTACATCCTCGAAAAATTCTATAAGATTCGTCAGACATGATTTACATTTCATAAATCCATGCTGACTTTGTCCAATGATTTCACCACTTTCCAAATGTGCTGCTATCCCATCTTTAATAACTGACTCTAGCATTTCCCCCACTACCGATGTTAGACTAACTGGTCTATAATTCCCCGTTTTCTCTCTCGCTCCCTTTTTAAAAAGTGGAGTTACATTAGCTACCCTCCAATACTCAGGAACTACTCCAGAATCTAAAGAGTTTTGAAAAATTATCACTAATGCATCCACTATTTCTGGGGCTTCTTCCTTAAATACTCTGGGAAGCAGCCTATCTGGCCCTGGGAATTTATCGGCCTTTAATCCATTCAATTTACCTAACACCACTTCCCGGCTAACCTGGATTTCACTCAGTTCCTCCATCTCATTTGACCCCTGGTCCCCTGCTATTTCCGGAAGATTATTTATGTCTTCCTTAGTGAAGACAGAACCAAAGTAGTTATTCAATTGGTCTGCCATGTCCTTGTTCCCCATGATCAATTCACCAGTTTCTGACTGCAAGGAACCTACATTTGTTTTAACTAATCTTTTTTACTTCACATATCTATAAAAACGTTTGCAGTCAGTTTTTATGTTCCCTGCCAGTTTTCTTTCATAATCTATTTTCCCTTTCCTAATAAAGCCCTTTGTCCTCCTCTGCTGGACTGAATTTCTCCCAGTCCTCTGGTAGGGGCTGCTTTTTCTGGCTAATTTGTATGCTTCATCTTTTGTTTTGATACTATCCCTGATTTCCCTTGTTATCCACGGATGCGCTACCTTCCCTGATTTATTCTTTTGCCAAAATGGGATGAACAATTGTTGTAGTTCATCCATGCAGTCTTTAAATGCCATCCATTGCATATCCACCGTCAACCCTTTAAGAATCACTTGCCAGTCAATCTTGGCCAATTCACGTCTCATACCCTCAAAGTTACCTTTCTTTAAGTACAAAACCCTTGTTTCTGAATTAACAATGTCCCTCTCCATCCTAATGAAGAACTCAGCCATATTATGGTCACTCTTGCCCAAGGGGCCACGCACAACAAAACTGCTAACTAACCCTTCCTCATTACTCAATATCCAGTCTAGAATAGCCTGCTCTCTTGTTGGTTCCTCTACATGTTGGTTTAGAAAACTATCCCGCATACATTCCAAGAAATCCTCTTCCTCAGTACCCCTGCCAATTTGATTCACCCAATCTATATGTAGATTGAAGTCACCCATTATAATTGTTTTACCTTTGTAGCACGCATTTCTAATTTCCTGTTTGATGCCATCCCCAACTCCACTACTGTTAGGTGGCCTGTACACAACTCCCAATAGCGTTTTTTGCCCCTTAGTGTTTCGCAGCTCTACCCATATCGATTCCACATCCTCCAAGCTAATGTCCTTCCTTTCTATTGCTTTAATCTCCTCTCTAACCAGCAACGCTACCCCGCCTCTTTTCCTTTCTGTCCATCCCTCCTGAATATTGAATATCCCTGGATGTTCAGCTCCCAGCCTTGGTCACCCTGGAGCCATGTCTCCGTGATCCCAACTATATCATATTCATTAATAACTATCTGCACATTCAACTCATCCACCTTATTACAAATGCTCCTTGCATTGAGACACAACGCCTTCAGACTTGTTTTTACAACACTCTTACCCCTTATACAATTATGTTGAAAAGTGTCCCTTTTTGATTTTTGCCCTGGATTTTTCTGCCTGCCACTTTTACTTTTCAACTTGCTACCTATTGCTTCTACCCTCATTTTACACCCCTCTGTCTCTCTGCTCATGCTCCCATCACCCTGCCACATTAGTTTAAATCCTCCCCGACAGCACTAGCAAACACTCCCCCAAGGACATTGGTTCCATTCCAGCCCAGGTGCAGACCGTCCTGTTTGTACTGGTCCCACCTCCCCCAGAACTGGTTCCAATGCCCTAGAAATTTGAATCCCTCCGCCTTGTACCATTTTTCAAGCCACGTATTCATCTGCAACATCCTCCTATTTCTACTCTGACTGATCGATGTGAAAGGTGAGATGCGTACGGAATTAAAAGTATTGTATATGAATGCGCGAAGTATAAGAAGTAAAGTAGATGAGCTTGAGGCTCAGTTAGAGGTTGGTAGATATGACATTGTGGGGATTACTGAGACGTGGCTGCAGGAGGATCGGGCCTGGGAACTTAATATTCAGGGTTATACATCCTATAGAAAGGACAGGCAGGTGGGCAGAGGAGGGGGGGGGGGTAGCTCTGCTGGTGAGGGATGGAATTCAGTCCCTTGCGAGGGAAGATATAGGGACTGACGAGGTAGAGTCACTGTGGATTGAGTTGAGGAATTGCAAATGCAAGAAGACACTAATTGGTGTCATCTACAGACCCCCAAATAGTAGCCCGGATGTAGGGTGTAAGTTGCAGCAGGAGTTAAAACTGGCATGTAAAAAAGGTAATGCCACTGTGGTGATGGGGGATTTCAATATGCAGGTAGACTGGGAAAATCAGGTTGGTTCAGGACCCCAAGAAAGAGAGTTTGTAGAATGCCTCCGAGATGGATTCTTAGAGCAGCTTGTAATGGAGCCGACCAGAGAAAAGGCAATTCTGGATTTAGTGTTGTCCAATGAACCAGATATGATGAGAACTCGAGGTAAAGGAGGTAGTGATCATAATATGATTAGTTTTAATTTGCAATTTGAGAAGGAGAAGGTTAAATCGGAAGTGGCAGTGATGCAGTTGAACAAAGGTGACTATGAAGGCATGAGAGGGGAGCTGGCCAAAGTAGATTGGAAAGGGATCCTAGCAGGAATGACGGTGGAACAGCAATGGCAGGAATTCCTGGGTATAATCCGGAAGACGCAGGATCATTTCATTCCAAAAAGGAAGAAAGATTCTAAGGGGAGTAGGAGGCAACTGTGGCTGACAAGAGAAGTTAGGGATAGAATAAAACTAAAAGAAAAGATGTATAACACAGCAAAGAGTAGACGGAAGCCAGAGGATTGGGAAACTTTCATAGGACAACAGAAGGAAACAAAACAGGCAATACAGGCTGAAAAGATGAAGTATGAAGGGAAGCTGGCCAGGAATATAAATAAGGACAGTAAAAGCTTCTTTAGATATGTTAAAGGAAAAAGAGTAGCAAAGTCAAATGTGGGTCCCTTGAAGGCAGACACGGGTGAAATTATTATGGGCAGCAAGGAAATGGCAGAAGAGTTGAATAGGTACTTCGGATCTGTATTCACTATGGAAGACACAAACAATCTCCCAGATGTACTGGTGGACAGAGGATCTAAGGGGGTAGAGGAACTGAAAGAAATTTTCATTAGGCGAGAAATAGTATTGGGTAGGCTAATGGGACTGAAGGATGATAAATCCCCTGGGCCTGATGGTCTGCATCCCAGGGTCCTCAGGGAGGTGGCTCCAGAAATAGTGGACGCATTGGTGATCATTTTCCAATGTTCAATAGATTCAGGATCAGTTCCTGTGGATTGGAGGATAGCTAATGTTATCCCACTTTTCAAGAAAGGAGCGAGAGAGAAAACGGGGAATTATAGACCAGTTAGCCTGACTTCGGTGGTGGGCAAGATGCTGGAGTCAATTATTAAAAAGGTAATAATGGGGCATTTGGATAGCAGTAAAAGGATTAGTCCAAGTCAACATGGATTTATGAAAGGGAAATCATGCTTGACTAATCTTCTGGAATTTTTTGAGGATGTGACAAGTAAAATGGATGAAGGGGTGCCAGTGGATGTAGTGTATCTAGACTTTCAGAAAGCCTTTGATAAGGTCATGCACGGGAGACTGGTGACTAAAATTAAAGCACATGGTATTGGGGGTAGGGTGTTGACATGGATAGAAAATTGGTTGGCAGACCAGAAGCAAAGAGTAGGAATGAACGGGTCCTTTTCAGGATAGCAGGCAGTGGCGAGTGGAGTGCCGCAAGGCTCGGTGTTGGGGCCGCAACTGTTTACCATATATATTAATGATTTGGAAGAGGGAATTAGGAGCAACACTAGCAAGTTTGCGGATGACACAAAGCTGGGTGGCAGTGTGAACTGTGAAGAGGATGTTAGGAGGTTGCGGGGTGACCTGGACAGGTTGAGTGAGTGGGCAGATGCGTGGCAGATGCAGTATAATATAGATAAATGTGAGGTTATCCAGTTTGGCGGCAAAAACAAGGGGGCAGATTATTATCTCAATGGGGTTAGGTTAGGTAAGGGGGAGGTAGAGCAAGACCTGGGTGTCCTTGTACACCGGTCACTGAAAGTTGGCGTGCAGGTACAGCAGGCAGTGAAGAAAGCTAATGGAATGTTGGCCTTCATAACAAGAGGATTTCAGTATAGGAGTAAATAGGTTCTTCTGCAGTTGTATAGGGCTCTGGTGAGACCACATCTGGAGTATTGTGTACAGTTTTGGTCTCCTAATTTGAGGAAGGACATCCTTGTGATTGAGGCAGTGCAGCGTAGGTTCACGAGATTGATCCCTGGGATGGCGGGACTGTCATATGAGGAAAGATTGAAAAGACTAGGCTTGTATTCACTGGAGTTTAGAAGGATGAGGGGATATCTTATAGAAACATATAAAATTATAAAAGGACTGGACAAGCTAGATGCAGGAAAAATGTTCCCAATGTTGGGCGAGTCCAGAAGCAGAGGCCACAGTCTTAGAATAAAGGGGAGGTCATTTAAGACTGAGGTAAGAAAAAACGTTTTCACCCAGAGTTGTGAATTTATGGAATTCCCTGCAACAGAGGGCAGTGGAGGCCAAATCACTGGATGGATTTAAGAGAGAATTAGATAGAGCTCTAGGGGCTAATGGAGTCAAGGGATATGGTGAGAAGGCAGGCACGGGTTATTGATAGGGGACGATCAGCCATGATCACAATGAATGGTGGTGCTGGCTCGAAGGGTCGAATGGCCTCCTCCTGCACAAAAATATAATAAAAATAAATAAATAAAAATGCATTCACTTACTAGTATAGGACCTCATTTGCCTCATGCCGTTCATATCTGACAGTTTCACACATTAATCTGTAACAGAAAAATAAACATATTGGTCCCTTTTCTTTGCCAAATACTGATAGTGATTTTTTTTTTTAAATTAATTGATCATGCAATAATTACCAAACATAAAAATGTAAAAGTTGGAGGCCCAAATAAACAAAGGTACAAATACAGATCAATCACATCTACACAAGACTAAGCACAATTTTGTATTTGTGATTTATGCCCTTTCTGGAAAAATGAACTTAAAGAATAAACAAGATAACTTGTTTAATTTATTTAAGACAGTTAATGCTCGATCTATATTAATGAACAAGAAGACTCGGAAAGAACAACCACTTCAGAAAGTGAGCCTAGAGATCAAACGTGCTTGATAGTTAGATTGTGTAACAGACAGAAATTGAACAATAAATTAAATAATACAAAATATCATCTATGCGAGTCAATAGAATTTTAAAGAACATATGCAAAAATATTGATATATTCAAGCAGAAAATATGAGAATATTGAAGACAAGGAAACATAATAAATAACAGCAGACAACTTCATAAAATTAAGCTAAGAAATAAACATCCCAGAAACAAACCATATTAGAATATTTGCCCAGCTGGATAAAACCTCATTTTATCCCATCAAAAGATTTAAAAAAAGTCATAATTTACCTACCCATCTTTAGATACCAATAGAATGCCACATTCTCAAAATATTCAGACCACCAATTTCTGTTCGGAATCCTCCCTTATACTAGCCATCTCCCAGCTACACCAAACTCCTGATGCAGGTCCTCCACCCAGAACCAGTAATCCTTTGTCTCCACATATGTTGCCTGACCCACGGATGTTCCTCCAGCAGCATTGTTTTTGCTCTGGATTACAGCCTCTGCAGTCTCTTGTGTCTCCCTATTGTAAAGTTTTAATCTGAACAACAATTACAGATCATTCATTAGTCAATTTACAAGACCTGTAAAAAGTTATATTTCCACTAAAGAGAATGCTAAATTAAAGAAAACACCAAGAAAAGCCCTGCATGATCTTCTAAATAAACCCTGTCATGGGAATTATCAACTTCACCACCAATTTCCATCCTGCACTCAAATTCACTTGGACCATCTCCGACATCTCCCAACCGTTTCTAGATCTCACCATCTCCATCACAAGAGACAGACTATTGACTGACATCTACTACAAACCCACTGACTCTCATAGTTATCCACACTACACTTCTTCCCACTCTGCTTCCTGTAAGGACTCTATCCCCAGCTCCCAATTCCTCGTCTAGAGCGCTTCTGCACCAGGATGAGGTATTCCATACCAGGGCATCAGAGATGTCCTCATTCTTTAGGAAACGGGGGTTCCCCTCTTCCAATATAGATGAGGCTCTCACTAGGGTCTCCTTGATATCCCGCAGCTCCGCTCTTGCTCGCCCTTCCCCCATTCGTAACAAGGACAAAGTCCCCCTTGTCCCCACCTTCCACCCCATCAGCCGTCGCAGACAGCATATAATCCTCCAACATTTTCTCCACCTCCAACAGGATCCCACTACTGGCCACATCTTCCCATCTACACCCCTTTCTGCTTTCAGCAGAGACCGTTCCCTCCGCAACTCCCTGGTTAGCTGGTCCCTTCCCACCCAAACCACCCCCTTGATATCCCGCAGGAGATGCAACACCTGTCCCTTTACCCCCCCCCCCCCTCTACTCCATCCAAGGACCCCAACTGTCTTTTCAGGTGAGGCAGAGATTCCCTTGCACCTCTTCCAACCTCATCAACTATATCCGCTGTTCCAGGTGTCAACTCTTGTACGAGACCAAACGCAGGCTTGACGATCGTTTCGTTGAACACCTCCGCTCAGTCCGCCTTAACCTATCTGATCTCCTGGTTGCTCAGCACTTTAACTTCCCCTCCCATTCCCAATCTGACCCTTCTATCCTGGGCCTCCTCCATTGTCAGAGTGAGGCCCAGTGAAAGTTGGAGAAGCACCACCTCATATTTTGCTTGGCAAGCTTGCACCCCAGCGCTATGAACATTGACTTCTCTAACTTCAAACAGCCCTTGCTTTCCCTCTCTTTCCATCCCGTCCCACTTCTCCCACCTGTCTTACTGTCTCAGACTACATTCTATCTCTGTCCCGCCCACTCCCCTGACATAGAAACATAGAAACATAGAAAATAGGTGCAGGAGTAGGCCATTCGGCCCTTCGAGCCTGCACCGCCATTCAATATGATCATGGCTGATCATCCAACTCAGTATCCCGTACCTGCCTTCTCTCCATACCCCCTGATCCCTTTAGCCACAAGGGCCACATCTAACTCCCTCTTAAATATAGCCAATGAACTGGCCTCAACTACCCTCTGTGGCAGAGAGTTCCAGAGATTCACCACTCTCTGTGTGAAAAAGTTTCTCCTCATCTCGGTCTTAAAGGATTTCCCCCTTATCTTTAAGCTGTGACCCCTTGTCCTGGACTTCCCCAACATCGGGAACAATCTTCCTGCATCTAGCCTGTCCAACCCCATAAGAATTTTGTACGTTTCTATAAGATCCCCTCTCAATCTCCTAAATTCTAGCGAGTATAAGCCAAGTCTATCCAGTCTTTCTTCATATGAAAGTCCTGACATCCCAGGAATCAGTCTGGTGAACCTTCTCTGCACTCCCTCTATGGCTATAATGTCCTTCCTCAGATTTGGAGACCAAAACTGTACGCAATACTATAGGTGTGGTCTCACCAAGACACTGTACAACTGCAATAGAACCTCCCTGCTCCTATACTCAAATCCTCTTGCTATGAAGGCCAACATACCATTCGCTTTCTTCACTGCCTGCTGCACCTGCATGCCTACTTTCAATGACTGGTGTACCATGACACCCAGGTCTCGCTGCATCTCCCCATTTCCTAATTGGCCACCATTTAGATAACAGTCTGCCTTCCCGTTTTTGCCACCAAAGTGGATAACCCCACATTTATCCACATTATACTGCATCTGCCAAACATTTGCCCACTCACCCAGCCTATCCAAGTCACCTTGCAGTCTCCTAGCATCCTCCTCAAAGCTAACACTGCCCCCCAGCTTAGTGTCATCCGCAAACTTGGAGATGTTGCTTTCAATTCCCTCGTCCAGATCATTAATATAAATTGTAAATAGCTGGGGTCCCAGCACTGAGCCTTGCGGTACCCCACTAGTCACTGCCTGCCATTGTGAAAAGGACCCGTTTACTCCTACTCTTTGCTTCCTGTTTGCCAGCCAGTTCTCTATCCACATCAATACTGAACCCCCAATACCGTGTGATTTAAGTTTGTATCCTAATCTCTTATGTGGTACCTTGTCGAAAGCCTTCTGAAAGTCCAGGTACAACACATCCACTGGTTCTCCCCTATCCACTCTACTAGTTACATCCTCGAAAAATTCTATAAGATTCGTCAGACACGATTTACCTTTCGTAAATCCATGCTGACTTTGTCCAATGATTTCACCACTTTCCAAATGTGCTGCTATCCCATCTTTAATAACTGACTCTAGCAGTTTCCCCACTACCGATGTTAGACATCAGTCTAAAGAAGGATCTCGACCCGAAACGTCACCCTTTCCTTCTCTCCAGAGATGCTGCCTGTCCCGCTGAGTTACTCCAGCATTTTGTCTCCACCATGGGAATAATTACATGCAATTCAAATTTAATAACATAGAACAAACCTACTATGATACCATGTCAAAACATTCATTACAAATTTTTCTCCAACTAAATGAAAATGGCTCTTGCCATAAAGGCAAAAGAAAGATTTGGAGAGAATTTAACATAGGAAAACATGAGGTCATGTACTTGGGAAGAGAAATCTAAAGATTATCTAAACGGAAAAATATTGCACATGCACAAAATTAAGAGGGTCTAAGTGTTCCATGTTCACAAATCGCTAAAGATTAGGCAGATAAGGATAAAAGCATGCAGAAATATTGTTAAAGGTATTAGTGCGGTCACATATGGAGTTACGTGCACTGATTTGATTACCCCATATAATAATGTTAAAAAAACACATTGGAGGTATTCATAAAGCGATTCACTTGGTTAACTTTGAGATGAAGGGGCTGTCCATTACAAACATATTTTTTGGAATTCAGAAGAATGAGGGTGGTTCCCATCGAAACACATTGAATCCTAAGGGTAGATGTCAAGATATTTCCACTGGTGGGATCAACTTGAACAAAGCGACATAATTACTAGATAGGGGACATTCATTTGAAACTTAACATATTCTTACACAGAGTGGCATGTCTCCAGAATACTCTATTCCAGAGGAATGCAGGGGCTATGTCATTGGATGTATTTAAAGATCAAGAAGATGATTTGTTTTTTAAATAGGGGAATTTGGGGTTAAGGGAAACTGGACAGAAGAGGAAATTGGTGCCAGAGCTTGATCATCTAAGATCATGTTGATCGGTGGTGCAGTTGAATGGGCCAAATGACTTATTCCTGCTCCAATGTTCTTAAGTAAAAATACTGCTGGCCAACAAAATCTACTAGAAACAGCATGTTGATTATTTTTCAATCTGTCTCAAACGGGCGACATGTTTTGAGAGACAATTCCCCCCCATGTTTTGTAATCCGGATTTTGAAATTTGGTGAAAAAATCTATTAAAAATCAGAAGGTCTCGATCGAAATGTCGCCTATTCCTTCTCTCCATATATGCTGCCACACCCGCTGAGTTTCTCCAGCATTTTTGTCTACCTTTGATTATTCCAGCATCTGCAGTACTTTCTTAAACATTAAAAATCTTTGCACTCCGCGAGACAGTGGGGGTGGGACTGATAATCGAGGGCGCCGATTGGACGGGAAAGACCTCGGTCAGCAGGCAGTGGGGTGGGGGGTGGGACATGATGATTCAACGCGATGATTGGAGGAGGGAGGCGTCGGTCAGAGGTGGAAGTAGGGGGCGGGACTGAGGATAGAGCGCGGTGATTGGAGGCGGGGCAAGACGTCCTGGTGGAGTGAGGCGCCGGGAGCACAGGTAACGGTGGCCCCGGGGGAGGGCAGCGGGAGAGCGGGCTGGGAAAGGCAAGGGCGCGGCTGCATGGCCGGGGCCATGTCAGTGTCAATAGCGTTTTTAAAGCAAGTAGAGGGAGTGTGGAGGGAGCAAGTAGAGGGATCTCTGGAACTCTCTGCCACAGAGGGTAGTTGAGGCCAGTTCATTGGCTATATTTAAGAGGGAGTTAGATGTGGCCCTTGTGGCTAAAGGGATCAGGGGGTATGGAGAGAAGGCAGGTACGGGATACTGAGTTGGATGATCAGCCATGATCATATTGAATGGCGGTGCAGGCTCGAAGGGCCGAATGGCCTACTCCTGCACCTATTTTCTATGTATCTATGTATCTATGTGTGTGTGTGTGTGAGAGCCCTGGTGAGCAGAGGGGGGAGTCCCTGTGAGTGTAAGGCGAGTGTGAGTAAAGGCCAGGAAATTGTGTGTCCCCCCCCCCCCCATGTTTTAAAAGCGATGACTTGAGCCGAGAGACAATATCAATGTCAGCAAGAAAACAATCCACATATTGAGAGAACAAAACCCCCATGTTTTGAGCGTTGGGGACAATCCACCCCCCATGCTCATCCACAGACATACAATAATCGAGCGATTGGAGTCGTTTATCACTTGATTCGGTCACTGTTAAGCGTTTGTTAAATGTCACTATTAACATCGTATTAACACGATGTGTCACCAATTGTGTTTTGACCTTCAAGTATTACTGAAGGTATTCATGGAGAAATTCTTAAAACTGTCTGATGCGGGTACAATTACCACTTGAACTAATTGGATGTATTGGTGGATAGGAAAGATTTAAACGGGTATCGGATTTAAACGAGTCAGGTCATTAAGGGCTGACTGGCTAGCTTGCTGATAAGTCCCTCATTCACGGTCACTCACGTTATTTAGTTTTTTTCCCCATCTCTCTCTCTCTCTCCCCTCCAAGGTTGGTTCTTCTGTTTGCCTTTATTTGCTTCAGTTTTATTTGTTTAAGTGTTATTTATCACATTGTAGCAGTTGAAAGATTCAAGCGGGTATCAAGACGCTTTCTAAGGGCTGAATCGGCCCGTTCGCTGAGCCCTTCATCGCCCAAGGTGGCTTAAAATCGGCCGCAGGATCTTCCATCGCCCCACGGTCAGGCAGTGAAACTGCTGTGTCGAGGCGATCGAGATTCCTGATGTTGAAGCCCCCGCCAGGCGATGGAAGATCCCGCGGCCGATTTTAAGCCAAGCCGCCGAACGGGCCGATTCAAGCCCCACGATTCGGGGCGGACGAAGCTGCTGTTGCTGGAGTTCGGTGTTGGTCACCAACCAGGTCAGCTCCCAATGTTACCGTCCACAGTGCCCACGGCCGAAGCCTCGCGTGTGTGCGAGCGTGTGCGTGCATGTGGGGCCACCAAGAAATTGTGTGTGTGTGTGTCCCAGGTTTGAAGCGATTTATGCCCCTGAAAAGAAAACACACACACACAAACACAAGGGAAAGGATATTTGTATAAGAAGAAGTGCACCAAATCTGCCCACCACATCCAGAGACCCAGCACAGTGACTGCCTAGGTTAAAAAATCCATATATCAAGAAACTAATGATTATGAACCATGGAAAGGCGGCAGATTGAGTTTTGCAGAAGCACCATTTTTTTCTTTTCATGATGATTTGCTAATAACAAAATGTGACCTGCAAATGCTGAAAATTCTATACGTCTACAACCACCAAAAGAACAGAGCTTCCACAACACATGCGATAATTTTATAGTTGCCAAGCTACAACTCTTTTCATAAATTTCAGCTTCCAAATCTGGCTAACCTCCAACAGTCAATGTCAGATACAGAACTTGTTGAGAATCTTTTTCTAAAATTCGTGTGCGTTTTTTGTGGTAGAAAAAAAGACAACAGTACAAGATATCATAGCACTCTTAAATATTTTTTGAATATCATCGCAAGAAAGCAATTTATTGAAATGTTTAAAAGGAAAATCAGCTTCTTTATTGATGAAGGAACTGCAGTAAAATGGGTAAAAACTCTTGCAGTGGATAAGAAAAATGTATACATCATCTTTAAATGACACTCTTACCTCAATTGATGTTCTCTCAAGTTTGACAGTGCTTCCATTCCATGAAGATACGAATAAACTATCTCCAAATCCTGCAAGAACAATAGTACAAATTTATTATTTAATATTATCTTGCCAAAATATCATGAGCTACTTATGAAAAATATTGTTTTGTCATTATTCATTCATTAAAAGTTGATATGAAGAGATTACACTTTGGAAAATTACATAGTAAATGGAACCCTAACTATTTTTTTAAATTTCAATTGAATGTCCACATTTCCTACAATCAAGGGACAATTAAACTCCACAAAAAAGATTGGAAAATGTTTTCCTATAAATGACATTACTTTGATCATTCAAAACAAAATATTTTCCAGTACTGCAAGAATCTTTTTGAATTATATAAAAATACCAGGAATCGTCCCAAGGTTAGTATATGGAAATGGTGGGAAGTTTGAAGCAAAGATAAGTCAAATCTTGTTGTACCCAGCTTTCACCATCAGAGGTGTTGTCTATGCTCTCCCCAGACCTGCACTTATTTAATACAGATACATAAGCGGATTTTTGTAAGGCCATTGAATTCTCAAGGCCTCGACTGAACATTGGCTTCAGGCATCGTAATCTGTAGCTCTTCACTCAGAATACACAGACAGGCTTTGAAAGGTGGCAAGATTGGCGTCAGAGTTTTAGCATCACTCAAAACTGCCAAGGAATACAGGTTTTAACTGTTTCTAATGTTCTGAAATATTTAAACGTTATTCAAAAATGGTGTATTTTATTAAAAATGAAACTAAAACTGCAAAACTACAAGAGTTTATTAAAATGCATATTATGTAATCATTAAAAACAGAACACAAGGAAAATGTTCCTTTAAGTCATTTAAATGAATGGGATCACGAAAGGGCAAATGTTTTTGTGGCTTTATATGGTCGGAAATGTGGATCTTCAATGTGAACTTTCAAAAAAAGAGTGATGGGGAATCCCAGCAATCCTGGACTTTACTGCAGTACTCCACATCCAGAGACCCAGCACAGTGACTGATGTGGCACCACCGTCATAAAATAAGCCCTGGAATCACTGCAAGTTCCCAAAAGCCTAGAACTTGGTTCACCGTGATTGGCTGAATGTCCTATGGAACACACAAACCACAGCCAGCACATCACACCCCATCACGGCAAAGACATGTCCATGAAGTATTTAAAAAGAACTAAAAGAAGTTGATAAAAATAACCATGTCAACAAACATTGTGTTTTTCACAACTGCAACTCTCTCTGGCATCCCACTAGTTTCTGAGCTATTCTAAACAATTGGAAGATATATATATATCAATAGAAGATACTTTAAAAATAAACACGTTTGAATTTACACAATATATTCAGATATTTTTGTGGATGTAGGTTTACTGTATCATATTTAAGAAAACTGATATTAAACCTGTCTTGAGGGAAGAATGCTATTCAAATAAAGAGGGTGCAAGTGACGAATCACAGAATGATTTACTTTCATGTATAAACTCAAGGCATTCAACATCTGTACATTTTTACATTTCTTCGTCAAAGACTAAACGAAGAAATAGTCTGAAAAACAACAGTTCAGGAGTTCTAGCACATCAGAAATCTAGGTAGTTGTTTGAGACAAGGGAAGAATTCTTGTAGGAACAAAGCCTTTCTATTCAGGAGAGGAATTTTTACCTGAAACTAAAGCCGAGAGGCTTTACATCACAACCACCTGGCCTACAGAATAACATTATTGCAAGCACCCAACTGAACTCTGAGCCCAACATAGCAAGTCTTAGTTTTAAAGTTAAACGCCTTCATATTCATGTAGTCATTAATTATACTAGAAATCTATAATTGCTCTAATACAAAAAAGCTAATCAAAAATTTACAGCAACACTTCAAATTTCAGGTGTTGTTTAATGTTCAAATGTGCATCACAAAATCCTACTGACAACAAAATATTCACTACAACACATCAAAATTTGAACTGCACCATTTTATTAATAAATTACGATTTAGAAAAGTTTTAATAAGATAAAACTAAAATGGGTTGGTCATTCATCAAGATATCATTAGATATCACCTAAATCACTAATCCCCCAGTTCAACTCTTTCAAATAACATTTGTATAGTGCCTTTATTGTATTACACCTCATGGATCTTCACAGACACGCAATCAGAAAACAAATCACACTGAGCTAAGGAAAGAGACATTAGGACAAGTAACCAAATATATGATTTAAAGCATCTTTAAAAGAAAAATAAAGAGCTCAGGAATTAAATGAAGATCAAACCAGGGATGTGCACAATAAAGAAGGCAGAATTTTAGAAATGCAGATTTCTCAGAGGATACGAAGTTGATCAACAAATTGTAAAATTAAATCATCAGTGGATCAGAGGCCAAAATAGGACAGCTGGAGGATCTCAGCCCGGAACATCACCCATTCCTTATCTCCAGAGATGCTGCTTGTCCCGCTGAGTTACTCCAGCTTTTTGTGTCTATCTAGGGTTCATAGATAAATGGGAACAGTCAAAATAGGCCATGAATAGCAAAGTATTAGAAGACTCAAATTTATGAAGAATGAAAAATGGAAGGTCAAATGGGAAAGTATTTGAATACAAAACAGTGATAGAAGCAAAAGCATGAATGATAGTTTGATAGAGTGGGAATGGGGCAATTAATAAGAGGCTGAAGACAATATGGGGCTGGAGACTTGTGTGGGTGTAAAATAGCAAAAAGGACTAATGCATATGATTTGGCTACAAACAGAACACATGCAGATGGCGTGGGTGGAGTTTGTTCCTGGGAGGTATTGGAATAAATCACTAGGGTACAACAAAAACTTTCGTCACCCTAGCATTTAATTAGTGCAAACTGTAGCTCGCTCATGTCTGAAAATGTGGCAAGGAGCCGGAAAAATGCAGAAAACAGAGTATACAAGAGAGATGGTGATGATTTAGAACTGTAACCTTCACACATAGCAGTACCTTTTCCATTGTGGTTGCCAAGATCCAACTCAGGAATGAAAAGAAGCTGAAACTAAATTCCTGTGGAATTCTGCAGATAATATTGGACAGTAGACAAATGAGCCATTTAGGTGACTTTTTGACTTGATATTAATAAGAATGGAACCAAGAGAAGGAGATTGTCTATTGCCTATTTAACTTTTAAAAAATAACAGAAGAGAAGCATTGTAGAAGACTAATATGGTCAACCAGCCAAAAGGTTTCAGAGCAAGTGAAGGCGATGAAGAAAAAAGAAATTGTAGATGCTGGTTTACAAAAAAAGACATAAAGTGCTGGATTAACTCAGCAGGTCAAGCAGCATCTCTGGAGAACATGGATAGGCGACGTTTTGGGTCGGAACCCTTCTTTAGACTGATTGTGATGGGGAGGGGTGAAAATACTGCTTGGACAGACCAAAGCCTGTCAAGTTATAGATGGATACATGTGAAGGGGGTTTCGGATCAGCAGATGGTTGGACAAAGGCCAGCATGAAAAGACTGAAGGTGTGAGATAAGAACAAAAGCGTGCAAATCATGAAGCCAGAGGTAGGAATGTAGATGGAAGGGGGAGGGGTGAAATAGGTGCAAGTCAAGGTGGAGCACATGGAAGAAAGTGGGAGGAGGAGTGTTTTGATAAGTTAACCTAAAATTAGAGAATTAAATGTTCATACCATTGGGTTATAAGACACTCAAGCGAAATACAAGGTGCTGCTCCTCCAGTTTGTGCATGGCCTCACTCTGGCAATGGACGAAGCCCAGAACAGAAAGGTCAGTATGTAAAGGGGAAGGGGAGTTAAAGTGGTTAGCAACCGGGTGATCTAGTATGCCTTGCTGCACTGATCCGCTTGCCTGTATTCACCCATCAGTTGTCAGGTTTTGCCCTGCCCATCCTCGTTTCCAGCATTTCTCACACCCCCCCCCCCCCCACCCACTACCACCACCTCCCCAATCAGTCTGGTCCCAATCTCAAATGTCTATGTTCATTTTAAACCATCTATTTTCGATTTAAACCTACACATTTCGTCTGTCACCTAGCAATGTTCTTCAGAGATGCTGCCTGACCCGCTGAGTTACTCCAGCAATTTTTGTATTTTTTTAAGTCGATGAGGACCGTCTCAACAATCACAAATATGCTAATTGTCATTTTGATCTAAATGATTTCAATGTTGCTACTTGAGCGTAAGCCTGATTTTCGATATTCAAACATGATGTTGCAAGAAAGAAGCTACATATCGGGGAGTCAATGATACGCATTTTACAGCGGAGAGAGGCTGAAATTTAGCACAGGGCCTTACAACAATGGGGATGTCAACAGTGGATTACTTAAGAGGCTGGAGCATTTGGAGATTTGAATGGGAAGTGAAGAGAACCTGATGAACCACTTTAATCAAAACATCGGCACTTACACCACCACCTCAGCAAGGCACCACGAATCCTTGCCAACAAGACTAACAACTGCTTAATCCATTATCTTTATCAATCTAGCCCCAGCAACGTTAACAATGCCACAGGCATGATCATTTTCAAATGTCTGAAAGATCCAAAATGAAGCGAAGTTTCAGTATGCACATCACTGACATCCTGGATCACCCCTACCATCAGGACATGCAGAATATCCACTGTGCATGGTTTGCCGTGAAGCACACCATAACTAGCACCTGTGTAGAGACACTTAGTTCCTCAATCAGAAATCGTGGCGAATGGTTTGATGCGAATGACCAAGATCAAGGAACTAATTCATTGTTAACCCAAGGCATTCTTGGGCTAGAAACATTATGGTATCTCGTGGAGTTAAATCCTCCTCTACAGACACATGAAGGACAAGATTCAATTTGTTTTAAACTTGCATTCTAATAATTAAATTTGGGTAGACACAAAATGTTGGAGTAACGCAGCGGGACAGGCAGCATCTCTGGTGAGAAGGAATGGGTGACGTTTCAGGTCAAGACCCTTCTTCTCTCCGGAGATGCTGCCTGTCCCCGCTGAGTTACTCAAGCATTTTGTGTCTACTTTTGATTTAAACCAACATCTGCAGTTCTTTCCTACAGTTAAATATGGGTAGCAAGGATGGAGGAGACACAGCAATTAGCTGATAATTGTGGAATGCATAGATCCCTCGGCAGCATGAAGACATATTCAGCACAAAGAAACAAACAACAATCCACTATCCTGCAAATCCAGAACAGGAATAAATTTAAATACACAGAGTACCAGTCAATGTCAACTACAATAAGCATTTTGAACATCTCCCGAAATTTTGTCATCAATGTGAGTATTCTTTAACTCCATTCTGCCATACATAATCCAATACAATCACAGCACTGCTCCAACCAGCAAGAGGTGAAAAGGCCATTCAACAACTGTACAATAATAAGGCTCTAAAACAGGCAAAATATCCGCTTAAATGTTAAAACCTGGCAGAAATGTACCTCAAGCTAGGATGTGTGACCAAAACTGCGACGAGGAGCATGCCAGGGGATCCTAGAACCAATGATTAGGTACAAGTAACGGTGTTCAAAGTAGATGTCTAAATGTGCCAAGTGTAAAAAAATGAACTGCAATCTGTCACAAAGAAATTCGCAGCAAAGTTCACAGCAAAATTCTGTCCGTCAATGAATAAAATGGACATGAACTTCAACACTTAACAAATTTGAGAAAAACAGAGAGCAGCACCAACCAGTGCATGTGGGTCACCAACTCCCACAAACATGTAGGTCATTGTGGATCTTCCACGTCAAGTTTTGGTGAGAAATTCTTAACCATTCTACATTATGACAAACGAGCCTGGATTCTAACCAACAGTTGTACCACAAATCCAGGGACCCCAGCAGTCCTTCCAGATGAGACAGATGTTCACATGCACCTTTGCTAACCTTACCTACTACATCTGAAGTTCCAAATGTACCCTCTTGTACATCGGCAAGACTAAGCATAGTCTCGGTAGTCATATCATCAAACACTTACGCTCAGTCCGCCAAAACCTACTGGATCTCCCAGTTGCTAAACATTTTAACTCCTCTGCACATTCCCATATTGACCTTTCTGTCTTAGAAACATAGAAACATAGAAAATAGGTGCAGGAGGAGGCCATTCGGCCCTTCGAGCCAGCACCGCCATTCATTGTGATCATGGCTGATCGTCCCCTATCAATAACCCGTGCCTGCCTTCTCCCCATATCCCTTGACTCCACGAGCCACTAGAGCTCTATCTAACTTTCTCTTAAATCCATCCAGTGATTTGGCCTCCACTGCCCTCTGTGGCAGGGAATTCCATAAATTCACAACTCTCTGGGTGAAAAAGTTTTTTCTCACCTCAGTCTTAAATGACCTCCCCTTTATTCTAAGACTGTGGCCCCCTGGTTCTGGACTCGCCCAACATTGGGAACATTTTTCCTGCATCTAGCTTGTCCAGTCCTTTTATAATTTTATATGTTTCTATAAGATCCCCCTCATCCTTCTAAACTCCAGTGAATACAAGCCTAGTCTTTTCAATCTTTCCTCATATGACAGTCCCGCCATCCCAGGGCCTCCTCCATTGCCAGACTGAGGCCACACTTAAACTGGAGGAACAATACCTCATATTCAACCCAATGCCATTGGGTTGTAACATTTTCCAAAACCTCCTTCCTCCCCCATTGCTCTCTCCCCTCTGCCCCTCCTGGACTACCACTCCTCCCTCCTCCCCACCCCCCGCTATGACATTCCTTCCTCTAGCTTCACAATTCGCAACTCTTCAATCCTTCTGTTTCACACCTTCTGCCTTTTCATTTCTGGCATTTGTCCAACCATTTGCCTATCAAAAAACTCTCACCTGTATCAATCTATTTCCTCCCCCTCCTCTCTCCCAGCATCCCCCCCCCCCCCAACACACCACCATGATCAATTTGAACAGGGGTCCCAACCCAAAACGTCACCAATCCATGTTCTCCAGAGACGATATCTGACCCTCGGAGTTACTCCAACACTTTGTCTCTTTTTTTGTAAAGCAGCATCTGCTGTGCCTTGTACCATTAATCCAATTCCAATGAAGACTCAGTCTACATTGGGCTGTGTCATCACATCAACCCTCTTCTCCCTCTTTCCAAGTGCAATACTGCACCTCACCTCTAATAAGCATTATTTGGGATTCCAAATTCCGAACTGCATTCCTTTGCAGTTGCATGCTCACCCTAAATCCATGGCATCCATTTAAAGTATACATACAGGCTTATCTTCAAATAATTATTGGCTCCATCATGAGAGAATGGATCTTACACTACCAAGACCAATCAAGAAAAAATCAGAAATATAATTAACTACAATTGAATACCCTTAAGGAACGTAGAGGGTATAGGCAAGTACTTAAGGAGGAAATTAGAAGGACAAAAAGAGGTGAGAAAATATCCTGAGCAGATAAGATTTAGGAGAATTCTAGATCATTCTTTACGTATATTAGGACTAAGAGGGTAGTTCGGGAAAGAATAGATCCAATTTGGGACCAAAGGGGTGGTCTATGTGTGGGGCCAGGAGAGACAAGAGTGTTTTATTGTCATATGTCCCAGAGAGAACAATGACATTCTTACTTGCTGCAGCACAACAGAATATGTAAACATAGTACACTGTGTAAACAATATGATAAACGAGTGAAAAAAGTTCAGTGTGTATAATATATACACACACACACACATACTCACAAGTACACACACACACATATATATATACACTTACACAAACACACATACTCAAAAAAACAATAGTAGAGCAATAATAATAATAAGAAGAAGAAGTTCAGAGCTTATTTGAGATTGTAGTGTTTAATAGCCTGATGGCTATAGGGAAGAAGCTGTTCCTGAACGTTACAGTTTTCAGGCTCCTGTACCTCCTTCCCGATGCCAGTGGTGAAATGAGTGTATAGCTAGGGTGGTGTGGGTTTCTGATGATGCTGGCTGCCTTTTTGAGGCTGTGACTCCGATAAATCCCTTCGATGGTGGGGAGATCAGAGCTGATGATGGACTGGGCAGTGTTCACAACTTTTTGCAGTCTTTTCCGCTTCTGGACGTTCAAATTGCCGAACCAGGCCATGATGTAATCAGTCAATATGCTCTCTACTGTACATCTTGTCAGGAAGCAGAGGCATTGATGTGCTTTATTTATAATTGCATCAGTGTACTGGGTCCAGGAAAGATCTTCGGAAATATGCACGCCTAGGAATTTGAAGTTTTTGACTCTCTTAACCCGTTGATATAAAGAGGATTGTGGGTCCTCATCCTTCCTCTTCCAAAATCCACAATCAGATCATAAGTTTTACTGATATTGAGAGCCAGATTGTTGTGCTGGCACCATTTGGTCAATCGGTCGATCTCACTTCTATACTCTGACTCATCACCATCTGTAATTCATCCAACAGTGGTGTCATCAGCGAACTTGAAGATGGAGTTCGCACTGTGTCCGGCTGCACAGTCATGAGTATAGAGTGAGTAGAGCAGGGGTTGAGCACGTAGCCTTGGAGTGTTCCTGTACAGATTGTTAATGTGGAAGAAGTATTTCTGCCATTTCAAACAGACTGTGGTCTGTGGATGAGGAGGTCGAGGATCCAATTGCAGAGGGATGCGCAGAGACTAGGTTCCGTGAGCTTGGTAACCAGCTTTTAAAAAAAATAATTAATCAAAAATATTTATTCAAATATTAAAGTAATATATACAGTACAGTAAAAAACAAAACAGAACCCTCCACTATAATACACGACAAACTACTATACAACTATGTTACACTCCTTGTCAAGGATGCATTCAACCCCCTGTGGTGCCCAGCCGTCCCGGAAATCCCCCTGGGTGCCCGTGGGCAGCGAGTAGTCCCTCTCTAACACGACCCGGGCACGGACGTAACCCCGGAAAAGTGGCAGGCAGAGCCCTCTTCTGCCTGGCAGAGCCCTCTTCCGCCTGGCGCCGTGACTCGCGGATGGCCAGCTTGGCCTGCACCAGGAGCAATCCAACCAGGACATCTTCGGCCCTACCCTCTCCCCTGCACACAGGGTGTCCAAAGATGAGGATGGTGGGTGAGAAATGCAGCCAGAAGGCAAGGCGCAGCCCCTTTAGATAATGGAACAGGGGCTGTAGCCTCACACACTCCATATACACGTGGTACACAGACTCTTCCAGCTCGCAAAAGTGGCAGGTGGCTGGCGAGTCTGTGAACCGCGAGAGAAATAGGTTGCAAGGGACTCCTTGGTGCAGTACCCTCCACCCATGGTCCCCGATATAGAGGGGGAGAGTCCCTGCGTAGAGGGACCCCCACCGGGGTGGTAACCAGCTTGGAGGGGATGATGGTATTGAACGCCGAGCTGTAGTCTATAAGCAACAGCCTGACGTAAATGTTATTATTGTCCAAGTGGTCCAGTGCAGAGTGGAGAGCCAGTGAGATCGCATCCTCCGTTGACCTGTTGTGACGGTATGCAAACTATCGTGGTTCGAGGTTTTTTTTTTGTTGTTTTTTTTTAAATAATTTTTTTAATAGAAGTACGGTAGATTACAGTAATGTACAACACGTATATATTAATACATTTTTTGTACCGCTTCACTTTTTTAAACTTTAAGAAAGAAAAAGAAAGAAGTAAGAAAAGTGAAGAAAGTGCGCAAAGGTTGTGAAGTGCAAAAGAGTGTTGGGAAAAGAAAGCCCCTTAGAAAAGAAGTTAGAGAAGGAAGTAAAGTTAGAAAATAGACCCTAGAAAAGAAAGAGAAAGAAAGAAGGAACAATCGCTCTATTATAACTCTTATAACATACTTCATAGAGAAGGAACTACCAACCAAGTCTGTTTTTGTTTTACCTCCCATTACCAGGTCCAGATACCTTTTATTTATTTATTTGTTTTTCTAAATTACTATTGCACCTCATGCTTATAATAGGTCCAAAAACGTAGACCACGTCTTTTGAAATTGGTCTACTTTGCCTACTAGGAGGAATCTCATCTCTTCCAGATGTAATGTTTCCAACATATTTGATGTCCACATTTTTATTGTTGGTGTGGGCGCATTTTTCCAGAATTTAAGTATAAGCTTTTTTCCCATTATTAGCCCATAATTGAGTAAATTCTTCTGATACACGTTTAATTCAGGAATACCTTCCGATATTCCAAAAATAATCCATTCTGGTTTTGGTACCAGTTTTATTTTGATTAATTTTGAAAAAATATCAAATATTTCAAACCAGAATTTTTGGATTTTTGTACAAAAAACAAAAGAATGTGCTATGGTAGCTTCTTGACATATACATTTATCACAGATTGGTGAGACGTTAGGAAAGATTTTATTTAGTTTGGTTTTTGAATAATATAATCTATGTAATGTTTTAAATTGGATAAGCGTATGTCGTACGTTGATCGAGCATTTATGCACCTGTAATAAATGATTATCCCAACTCTCTTTTGAAATTTTTATACCTAGATCTTGTTCCCAATCTCTTCTAATTCCATCTGTTGTGGGTATTTCTATGTTTAAGATGATATTATATAAGTATGATATTAAATTAACTGATTCCGCCTTTGTCTTCATTGCTTCATCTAGTAAGTCGGAAGGCATATTATAATAATCTTTTGTGTGTGTTTTCAAATAGTCACAGATTTGTAGATATTTAAAATATTGATTATTTTTCAAATTATATTTCAGTTGTAGTTGTTGGAATGATAGTAATTTTTCTAATTCATACAGATCTTCGAGCGTTTTGATTCCCATTCTTTGTTGAGGTCGGATATTCACCATAACCAACCTCTCAAAGCACTACATCATCACAGACGTTAATGTCACTGGTCGATAGTCATTGAGGCACGTCACCTTACTCTTCTTGGGCACTGGTATTATTGATGCCCTCTTAAAGCAGGTGGGAACCTCAGACCTCAGTAGTGAGAGGTTGAAAATGTCCGCAAAAACCCCAGCCAGTTGGTCTGCACAGGTTTTGAGAACTCGACCGGGTATACCATGAGGTCCAGATGCTTTCAGAGGGTTCACCCCCCTGAAGGATCTTCTGACTGTGACTGTAATACCATCAGGGCGTATGGGGGCTCAGGAAGGCACATCAGTGCTCTATCAAAGCGTGCGTTGAACGCATTGAGCTCATGAGGGAGTGATTCTTTGCTGTCGCTTGAGCTGCCTCCTGATTTAGCCTTGTAGGAGGTGATGCCATTCAGACCCTGCCACAGTTGCCGAACATCCGCCCCATCCTCCAGCTTTGAACGGAAAACCCTTTTGGCCTTTTTGATGGCCTTGTCAAGGTCGTGTCTGGACTTCTTATAGACCTCTGCGTCACCAGATCTGAATGCCCGGGACCTGGTCCTCAGAAGAATGCGGATCTCCTGGTTCATCCAAGGCTTCTGGTTGGGAAATACTCGGAAGGTTTTTGTAGGAACACAGTCCACACATTTCCTTATGAAGTCTATAACGACTGTGGCGTATTCATTCAGGTCCGTTGCCGAGTCCTTGAACATTGCCCAGTCTACTGACTCCAAGCAGTCCCGTAGTTGTTCCTCTGCCTCCCCAGACCAGCTCTGTGCAGTCCTCACCTCAGGGGGTGCGCTCTTCAGTTGCTGCCTGTATGCAGGAAGAAGCAGCACAGCTGAATGGTCGGATTTCCCAAAGTGAGGGCGAAGGATAGAGCGATAGGCATCCTTGATGGTTGTATAGCAGTGGTTAAGGGTGTTTAATCCTCTGATGCTGCAGGCAACATGTTGATGGTAGTTATGGGAGTGATTTTTTCAGGTTGGCTTTGTTGAAGTCCCCAGCTATGGTGGTAAAGGCTTTGGGGTATGCTGTTTGGTGATTGTTGACCATGGAGTGCAGCTCCTCCAAAATGTCACCTTCTCTACATCGGCGAGACCAAGCGTAGGCTCGGCGACCGCTTTGCCCAACACCTCCGCTCAGTCCGTTCTAACCAACCTGATCTCCCGGTTGCCCAGCACATCAACCCCCCCTCCTCCCATTCTGAATCTGACCTTTCTGTCCTGGGCCTCCTCCATTGCCAGAGTGAGGCACAGCGCAAATTGGAGGAACACCACCTCATATTTCGCTTGGGTAGTTTACACCCCAGCGATATGAACATTGACATCTCTAATTTCAGGTAGTCCTTGGTTTCTCCCTCCTTCCCCTCCCCCTTCCCAGCTCTCCCACATCGCCTATTGTCTCCGCCTCTTCCTTTCTTCCCCCCCCCTCCCCCGACATCAGTCTGAAGAAGGGTCTCGACCTGAAACGTCGCCTACTCCTTTTTTCCATAGGTGCTGCCTCACCCGCTGAGTTTCTCCAGCATTTTTTGTCTGCTTTTGATTTTTCCAGCATCTGCAGTTCCTTCTTAAACAAGTGTAAGGGATGTGTTTTGGGAAGTCAAATAAAGGGAGGATATTTACAATTAATGGTAGGGCTCAAACAATGTTGATGAACAGAGAGACGCGTCCATTGTTTCCTAAAAATGACAGGATAGGTAGATATAGAGTGGTTTCAGTGTATGGTGTGTTTGCCTTTATTGTTAAAAAAATAAGAGATGGGACATTATGTTGTTAAATTAGAAAACACTAGCAACCTACACTTTAAGGAAGATGTGATAGGGCTGAAGCGAGTGCAGATGAGTTTCATCAGGACTTTGCCTGGATGTGGTCACTTTAGATAAAGGGAGAGATTGAATAAGTTGGGGTTGTTTCCCTGAAACACAGGGCAGTCAAAAAATTCCTCTAGACGGGCATTAAAAACAAGTGAGCATAACTTTGAAATAACTTTGAAAGGTACCTGAGAGGACAAATTTTATTTTTACATTGAGTGTGGTTGATATTTGGAACTCTCTGCCAAGAAGGTGGTGGAATCAAATACAATTACTAGGTTTTAGTGTCATTTTGACAGACACTTAAATAGACAAGACACAGAAGGATATAATCTTAATGCAGACAAATGGGATTAATGTAGGTGGACAAGCAGGTCACCATGGATTCCATGGGCTGAAGGGTCCATCACGGTACTGTACATCTCTATAACTTTACCTCACCTACACCGTCCTCCCCATCAATTAAAATCCTTGACATGTTTGAAAACCAAGACCTCAAGCTCAGCAGCAATCTCAATTTGACATTCCCATCTTCCCATAAGTTTAGAGAGATGGACAACCTACAACAAGCCCTCAAACTACAGGAGATTTACCGTCAATGCTTTATCGACAAAAGCCTCTAAAACCATCTGTGGGGTATTCAAACCAACATTTGCATTTCACCCAAGCCCAAGGCAAATGGCATGTTGGCCTTCATAGCGAGATGATTTGAGTTAAGGAGCAAGGAGATCCAATTGCAGTTGTACAGGGCTCTGGTGAGACCACATCTGGAGTATTGTGTACATTTTTGGTCTCCTAATTTGAGGATGGACATTCTTGCTATTGAGGGAGTGCAGTATAGATTCACCAGGTTAATTCCCCGGATGGCGGGACTGACATATGATGAAAGAATGGATCGACTGGGCTTATATTCACTGGAATTTAGAAGAATGAGAGGGGATCTTATAGAAACATATCAATTCTTAAGGGATTGGAAAGGCTAGATGCAGGAAAAATGTTCCCGATGATGGAGGAGTACAGAACCAGGGGGTCACAGTGTAAGAATATTGTATATGGTAGGCCATTTAGGACTGAGATGAGGAAAAACCTTTTCACTCAGAGAGTTGTGAATCTGTGGAATTCTCTGCCACAGAAGGCAGTGGAGGCCAATTCATTGAATGTTTTCAAGAGAGTTAGATATAGCTCTCAGGGCAAACGGAATCAAGGGATATGGGGTGAAAGCAGGAACGAGGTACTGATTTTAGATGATCAGACATGATCATATTGAATGGAGGTGCTGGCTCGAAGAGCCAAATGGCATACTCCTGCAACTATTTTCTACGTTTCTATTCTATGTTTCGAAGCCAACATCTCCAGTATAGATGTTCTGATCATGTTCTGTTAGCCACAGTTTCAAAGCATCAAATAATTAAATTAAGGACTAAAATCCTTCAAATGTAGAAATTAAAAAACAACAGGGAAAATGCTTCAGGAAATTCTCAAAGACTTCTTTCACAAACTACAACATCTTCTGGCACTTAACTGCTTAAATCTGGCCTGTCAAGCACCACCTCTCATCTACTAATGGCAAAATTTCCAGATCTTGCACGGGATACTCAAAGCCAACTCAGAATGCACAGAATTACAGCGGAAATAATCAACAACCTCAACAGGCTATTTCAGAACATTAATCAAAGTTCGTATTGCCGTAGATTTGGAAGGGAAAAAATCAGTACCAGGGAAGCAGACTTCCACTCCAAATATTATCTCTCACAAGGGACAGAAAAGGAGTTGAATGCTGAGCAGCTGGAAGGTAATCCTTGGGATATGCTAAGATTGGTGAATTGGGGAAGAAAATATTACAGTGGAGGCAATTCCAGTGGAGGCAAATCTTATTTTTAGTGATGGAGAAAGTCCACCTTGTTGGGTGAAGGGATAGCAGAAGAAGAAATGGTTAGTAAATGCAGATGTCTGGGATTATTTTTGAATATTTAACAGAAGTGATTACAACCTGTGATCATTTTTAGAATTATTTTCAGTAAGCAGGCATTGTTAATGACACTAATTGTTCGTCTCCTATTCCCCTCAAGAATATGCCGTTGAACCACATTCTTGAACTGCTGCAGTCCTTCGGGTGGAGACACTCCCAAAATGATGCTGTGTAGATCACTCCAGGATTTGATCCAGCAACACTGAAGCAATGAAAGAACAGCATTGTATTTCCAAGTCACGATAGTGCTTGATTCAAAGGAAACCTGCAGGTGGTGGTATTCCCAAGAACCTTGCATGGATCAGTGAAGCAGAGCAATACAGTAATACTCTTATAATTAGACACACATGGGACTTTGGTGGTGCTGGTGCATTTTCCAGAATACTCAATGTTTTTCATTTAATTTCCCAATCCACTTTTAATTTGTTTTTTATGATGTCACACAGTATTGTGTTAAATTCTCCAATGAACTTGGTATGCTTCAGGGGGGCATGGGACCTGTAGAATGATAAGACTCAGCAAGGGAGAAGAGCACAGACCCAGTGAGAGTTGAAAGGATCATGGGGGAAGATTGCCAGACGAGCCAGATGCCAAACCATAGGACTTTCCAAATCGTCAGAAAGTGGATCAACTGAACCAGTTACACACTATAATATTTCAGAAATCACATACTTATTTATTTAACATTTCTGAAAATATTTGCTGAAAATTGTACCGCAAATGAGGCAGTGGAACAGTGTCATTCCCTTGTACTGACATTGATGTAAGGGCCTGTCCCACTTGGACGACCTAATCCACGAGTTTAGAAGACCCTAGACGAGTTGAAAAAAATGTCACGGTTGTGTTGACTCGCCGAAGTAAAAGACCTCCTACGACTATGTCTACGACCTCCTCCGACTATACATACGACGGTAGACAAAAGTGCTGGAGAAACTCAGCGGGTGCAGCAGCATCTATGGAGCGAAGGAAATAGGCAATGTTTCGGGCCGAAACCCTTCTTCAGACTCTATGTATACGACCTCCTACGACTATGTATACGACCTCCTACGACCCCCCTCGAACTTAGTCTTCCACACCTAAGACCAACTACGACTAGCTACGAGTGGAAAATGATAAAATGATGTAATGTTTGCATTTTTTCTCTCGGGCCAGTTACTGACCTACGACTACCATCACGACCTACTACGACCTACCTACGAGTAAAAAGTATCAATTTTTTCCATGCCGACCTTTTTTTTACTCGTGGACATTTTTTTATCAGGCTGGAAAAAACACTGCAACCTACTTGAGGCCACGAGTATGCGGAGACCACTCACGAGCATGAGGAAGAGTTACGAAGACCTCCTACAACCTCGTGGCCATCATGCTGCGAGTATGAGTCAAGGGCAAACTCGGCAGAGGTCGCCAATTAGGTCGTGAAAGTGGGGCAGGGGCTTTAGTTCAGTCCAACTGTGCACAAGTCTTTAAAAGCAAGAGGATATTTTACCTAAGCAATTAAAAAAATTATCCTCAAATTAGAGTACACATGCCAAGAATCTATGCTCAATCAATAAAACATTCATTCATCCATCCTCTTCTGGAGTTTCACAAATAATTCAGGGTATGACACTTTGAAACAGGCACAGAAGCCTTGAAAGAAAGGCCAGAGGGTGCTAAAAGAAGATTTGATAAAAGTATTAATTATAATGAAGACCTAAATTAAGTATGTAAAAATAAATGGGTGTCAACTGAAAAATCAATGGCCAAGACCACAAATATAAATTATTAGCAAAAGCAGAGGCCAAGTTGTGCTGAAGTAGAGAGAAAAAATCCCCTGTAGCCAATATCACTGAAGGAGAAAGCAAGTTAACTTAAGTTGTAAAATCCAATATTGTATCTGGTGGGCTGCAACATTTCTGGATGGTAGATGAGGTGTTGTTCCTCAAGCTTGATTACCCTTCCCCCACCTTTAAAGGGATTATACGAGCAGAAAACATATTTTCCTCAACTATTATTTCAGCATTTCATAGAGAGTCTACCTTTGATTTCAACCAGCATCTGCAGTTCTTTCCAACACAGGCCTGCTCTTCAATCCTAACCAATGTCTGCCTTTTTATGGCACTCTTCCATGCAACTATAGGAGATGCATCATCTGTACTCTAACCTTCCTATGGTTCAGAGATCCAAATGGTCCTTCCATGTGAAAAGATGAGTCATTTAACCTTCTTCTAATCTGTTGCAACATTTCATTGTTCAAAACATGATTTTCTCAAATCAAACACAGAATGGGTTACTGCCTTGTGGAGCACCTGCGTTTCATGCAAAGAGGCAACCCTGAGTTTCCAGTTGCTTGTTACTTTAACTCTCTATCCCACTCTGACCTAATGGGGGCTTGCTGTACTATTACAATGAGGCTCAACAGAGGCTTGAAGAACCATGCCTCACCTTCTGTCCAGGCATGCAGCTGCCTTAGACCCATTGTCAAATTCTACACAAATTCAAACAACTCATTTTCTTTCTATTGAACAGACCAGGATATCCATCTGTGATAATTGGCTCCATTTCCCACTCTCCACACTAGCACAGCCAGACAGGCTAAGCACATCCTCTCAGCCGGAAATTTGCAACTTTTACATTACTTTGTCTGCATTCCCTCTCCCCAAGTGCCCACATCAATCTATCCATCAGATTACTTTATTAACAAATTCATCCCGCAGGTACCTTCCCCTGCAAACGCAGGAGATGCAATACCTGTCCCCATACCTCCTCCCTCGACTCTGTACAGAGACCCTGACAGTCCTTTCAGCTTAGGCAGAATTTCACTTGCACCTAACCCAACCTCATCTAATCAGGTGTGGACTCTTATAGATCGGCGAGACCAAACATAGACTGGGCAATTGTTTCGTCGCTCTGGTGAGTTTCATTGTCTGTATAACTCGTTTTCACCTAGCCCACAGCTAACAATGGACTGCTTGCTTTATCATTGTTACCTTTTTGCATATCTTTCATTCATTTATTCTATATCACTCTGTATCACTGTCTATATCTCTTGTTTCCCTTTCCCCTGATTCTCAGTCTGAAGAAGGGTCTCGACACGAAACATCATCTATTCCTTGTCTCCAGAGATGCTGTCTGGCCCACTGAGTTACTCCCACTTTTTGTGTCTGCAAGTTTCCATCATCACCTGCAGTTTTCCATCATCACCCTCTGCTTCCTTCCATGAAGCCAATTTTCTATCCATTCAGTTATCACTTCTTGGATCCCATGTGATTTAACCTTACAGAGCAGCCAACCATGCGGAACCTTTTTGAATGCCTTGCTGAAATCCATATATACAAAGTCTACAGCTCTACCCTCATCAATCTTTTTGGTCACATCTTCAAAATCTGATTTGTGGTACATGACCTCCAACATACAAAACCAAACCAGTCCTTATCCATTTAAATGCATGTATATCTTATCCCTCAGAATACTCTCTAGTAATGTTCCGACCACAGATGTTAAGCTCACTGGGCTATTCCCTGCAGCCTTTCTTGAATAGAGGCACAGCATTTGCCACGCACCCGTCTTCCGGCACCTTGCCTGTATTTAATGACGACTCGTAAATCTCAGTCAGGGCACCTGCAATTTTCTCTCCATCTTCCCAGTGTCCTCGGATATATCTGATCAGGCACGGGAGATTTGTCTACCTTCTACCTACCATCAGGATCTTCAGCACCTCTTCAACCATAATACTGACTGCTTTCAAGACGCTTCCATTGACTGCCCCAAGTTCCCCAGACTTCATGTCTTTCTCTAACGTAAAAACAGAGGAGAAATACTCTGAGGACCTTGCCCATCACCTGTGGCTCCGCACAGAATTAAATGCTTTCAATCCTGAGGGGTCTCACTCTCTCTCTCTCTCTCTGGTTACCCTTTTTCGCTTTGTGTACTTATTAAATCTCTTGGGATTATCCTTAATGCTATCTGCCAAAGCTATCTCCTGTCCCCCTTTTGCCCTCCTGATTTCATAAAAGACATAGAAAAATAGGTGCAGGAGTTGGCTTTTTGGCCTTTCGAGCCAGCACTGCCATTCAATATGATCATGGCTGAATATCTAAAATCAGTACCCCGTTCCTGCTTTTTCCCCATATCCCTTGATTCCTTTAGCCCCAAGAGCTAAATCCAACTCCCTGTTGAAAACATCCAGTGAAATGGCCTCCATTGCCTTCTATGGCGGATAATTCCACAGATTCACAACTCTCTGGGTGAAAAGGTTTTTCCTCATCTCAGTCCTAAATAATAATAATAATAATAATAATAGATTTTATTTATATAGCGCTTTTCAGGACTCAAAGTCGCTTTACAATTGAGAGTCAGGAATAAACAAAACAAAATAGAGCAGTAAGACAGAGGGGAGGGGAACATGGGACTAAGGGTATGCAGAGGTGAAGAGATGGGTCTTGAGGCCTACCCATTATTCTCAAACTGTGACCCCTGGTTCTGGATTCCCCCAATATCAGGAACATTTTTCCTGCATCTAGCCTGTCCAATCCTTTGAGAATTTTAAATGTTTCTATAAGATCCCCTCTCTTCCTAAATTCTAGTGAATATATGCCCAGTCGACCCATTCTGTCATCATATGTCAGTCCCGCCATTAGCCTGGTGAACCTAAGCTGCAGTCCCTCAATAGCAATAATGTCCTTCCTAAAATTAGGAGACCAAAACCAAATACTCCAGGTGTGGTCTCACCAGGGCCCTGTACAATTGCAGTAGGACCTCCTTGCTCCTAAACTCAAATCCGCTCACAATGAAGGCCAACATGCCATTAGCTTTCTTCACTGCCTGCTGTACCTGCATGCTTACTTTCAGTGACTGATATACAAGCACACCCCAGGTCTCTTGTACCTCTCCTTTTCCTAATCTGACACCATTCAGATAATAATCTGTCTTTCCTTTTTTAGTTTGCTCCTTAGCTCCCGAAACTCTTCCAGAGATACACTTGATCACAGCTGCTTATACCTACCCCATGCCTCCTTCTTACTCTTGACCAGAGTTTCAATTTCCCTCGTCATCAAAGCTTCCTTATGCTCACCTGCCTTGCCCTGCTAACAGGAACGTACATGTCCTGTACTCTTGTCAGCACACTTTTGAAAACATCCCACTTTCCTGACGTTCCTTTTCATTCAAATAGCATACTCCAATCAACTTGAATGAGTTCCTGTCTCATACCCTCAAAGTTAGCCTTGCCCCAAATTAGAATTTTAACTTGTGGGCCCTCTCCGTCTCTATCCATAACTATCTTAAACCTAATAAACAATGGTTGCTTGTCCCAAAAGTCTCATCCACCAACACTTCATCCACTTTCCCCTCACAATTTCCAAAGACTAGATCAAGCATTGCCCTCTGCTGTGTGGGGCTCTCTACGTATTGACGGAGGAAACTCTCCTGGATACATTGACAAATTTCACCCCGTCTAAACCTTTCGCACTATGACATTCCCAGTCAACATTGGGAAAGTTAAAATCCCCTATTACGACAACCTTATTAGACCTACTGCTGCCTGCCATCTCCTGGCATATTTGCTCTTCTTATTCCCATTGACTATTTGGGAGCCTGTAGTACACCAACAAGATAGACAATAGACAATAGGTGCAGGAGTAGGCCATTCGGCCCTTCGAGCCAGCACCGCCATTCAATGTGATCATGGCTGATCATCCCCAATCAGTACCCCGTTCCTGCCTTCTTCCCATATCCCCTGACTCCGCTATTTTTAAGAGCCCTATCTAGCTCTCTCTTGAAAGCATCCAGAGAACCTGCCTCCACCGCCCTCTGAGGCAGAGAATTCCACAGACTCACCACTCTCTGTGAAAAAAAGTGTGTCCTCGTCTCCGTTCTAAATGGCTTACTCCTTATTCTTAAACTGTGGCCCCTGGTTCTGGACTCCCCCAACATCGGGAACATGTTTCCTGCCTCTAGAGTGTCCAAACCCTTAACAATCGTATATGTTTCAATGAGATCCCCTCTCATCCTTCTAAACTCCAGAGTGTACTCTTGTGCTCTGGTTGTTCAATTGGTGGAATATCCGATGGAATAGCTGTCTTCTGGTGTCTCTTGTCATCCGCATGCATTCTTTCCAGATGCTCGTCCAGCTCCTGCCTTGATGTTTTCAGGTTTCCTCCCTTTTCTTTGATGAAAAGTGATTTTATGAACTTATAGGGGTCCTTGAAGAAGCGTGATCTCGTTCGTTCTTTCTTTTTTTGTGATTTCCGCAGGTACTCTGCTCGTCTCAGGGTTGCTAAACGTTTTTTGGTGTTTCCCTGGATAATGTTGATGCCCTCCTCCTCACTATCAGATGCCTTCCTCCACTGCTTCTTGAGCTGCCTTCTCTCCCGGATTAGGCATTCCTTCTCCTTTTGCCGTCTGGACTTGCTTTCCAAAGCTGGTGCCTTTTCCTTTTTCTCCCTTATTCCATATTGTTCTGCTCCAAAGCCATAGATGATGTCCCCCATCTTGTCAAGCTTTCTTTCAACTGTAGCACTTACACCCTGTAGGATACTGGTCAGGTCTGCATTTATGGTCTCCCATTCTTTCTTCTCCGAGGCTCTAGGCCATTTCACGCGAGGTTTTCTTCCGCTGATCTTTTTCTCCATTGCTGGTTTTCTTGGCTGGATGGGCTCCATATCTTCCTCTGCCTGCGTAACTGTGCATGAGTTTCCTTCATCAGGGGGGCTGATGCCCTGTGAACTTTGGTGAGACTCCAGTCGCTGGACTTCATTCGACTTACTTGACTTCTCAGGAAGTACTTATCAATGCGAGGTCCCTGTTTTCCCTCTCTCAAGCACCCTTTCATTCCTTGATGTATTTTCAAGCCCTTTGAAGATGTTATTTTCATCCAGCCGCAGGAGCAGACCTGAAGCCTCTTCTCGGATGATGATTGTGCGCATGGTTCTTGTTGAGTGCATGTATTGCTCATGGTCTTTTCCGTTCCTAGGTCTATAGCCGTATTATCCGTCAATGAGTCATCTTCCGCCCCCGCTCTCGCAGACTCTAGGGGTATTCTTTCTTTAATTCTATACTAATGAGAACCAGTCTTCAAAAAACTGTTCAAATGTAAATTACATGCAGTCATCAGTTTTGACATTGAAGGACGGCTATGTACACAACTGTACTGTCGACAGCAGGAGAGATAATGGTTTGTAAAGTGAAATGACCACGAGACATTCTCGTATGTATACACCAAATGTAAGACAACAGGGCTGGTTACTGGCGTACATCAGACACATACATTTATTGTGACCTAGTTCAAGAGAGATTTTAAACCAAACTTATTTTAACTAGCACATCAAACATGGCCATAGATCCTCTTTCTTTAGTAAACGTGGTAACCCCCCCCCCCCCCCCCGCCAGCTGTGAAAGATGGATCCTTCATCCACATCTCCTCTGCGTCCAGTAGTTCTGCTCTCGCTCCCCCTCTCCCCAGGTGAAACAAGGATATTTTCCTGGTCTTTAGCTTCCACCCTCCATTACTCGTTGGTTTACTCATCCTTTCTGACACAAACTGCCCCCTCCAAGGTACTTTCCCCTGCAACCACAGGAGATATAACACCTGTTCTTTGCCTCCACAATCACACCCATCCAGGGACCCTAGCAGTCCTTCCAGGTGAGACAGAGGTTCACGTGCACATCCTCAAAATGCATCTACTACATTCTGTGTTTGAATGTGACCTCCTTTACACTGCAGGCAGCCAAAAAAGCTGGAGAACCTCAGCGGGTGAGGCAGATTCTATGGAGCGAAGGAATAGGTGACGTTTCGGGTCGAGACCCTTCTTCAGACTGAATGTATCTATTTACATTGTAGATAGCTTTACGAGAGAAGAGGGTGAAACTGGACTAGCTGGGCAAATAATTAGAGTACCAATGAAAGAATGTATTGTAGATAGTAACCACCAGCCTAAGTATCAAGGTATTTCTGGAAAGTGACAAGAATAATCTGGAAATTAAGAACCTAAATTGGGAGAAGGCTGATCAATATCGCATTCACCAGGGCCTGGCAAAAGCGCACTGGAAGCAGCTACTCGGAATTAAGTCTGGTAAATGGAATTATTTAAAAAGTGAAATTGTGAGAGTTCAGGGGCAAAATGTTCCTGCAAGGAAAAAGGCAAGGACAGAAGGTCCATGAAAACCCATGATGTCAAGAGATATTGAGGGTTGTATAAAGCATATTAAGGGCAAGCTGGTAACCAGGGAAAGAATAGACCTCATTAGGGACCAAAGGGGCACATGGAGCAGGAGGAAGTAGGTGAGATTTTAAAGGAGTGTTTCTCATCTGCATACATTGAGGATATTGTAGCTGAATAACATAGCAAAGGGGGACAATAATATTTATCCATTTATCATATAAAAAAGGCAATAAATGTTTTAGTATCTTAAAAGTGCCTAATTCCCTGGAACCTGATGAGTTGTATTCCAGGATGCTATGGGAGGCCTGGGAAAAATATTTCACTTATAACATTGCAGTGATATTTAAAATTAGAAGACAAATGTTTAGGATGCAAAAGGGGCAAAAGATTTAAGGAGGATTTGAAAAATATTTTTTCTTCTCTGGAATTCTTTGCTGAAGTAGGTGGTCGAGGCAGACTCTCACAATATTTAAGGAGGTCTTTAATTGCCAAGGCTTAGAAGGCTAAGGATCAATCAAGTATTGGCAAATTGGACGCGTGTCGATGACTACTGATGTTCAGCATGGAAATGGTGGAATGAAAATAAAAATTACTTCAATAGCTTTCCTCCATTCTCTTCAACATAAACCTGTACCATTGCCTCTGGTGTTCCCCAAAGCTCGATTAATAATATCCACACTTTTTCTGTCCTTATACGGTCATTATTATCAATGGACATCAATTTTCTTATTTCAGTGGGTGAATATTGCTTGCGAAAACTGCATTTTTAGAACAGAACAGCTAAAATGGGTTCCTTTCTTAAAAATGACGGGCAAACTTGATGATTCCTTATAACAATCAAATATTTGCATGCTCACCATTGCTGATACATGTTTTATTGCAGAATATTCATCCAGATGAATTTAAATTTTACAGCTGTCATGATGTTTTGAGTTATTGATCCAATTTTCTAAGTTTCTAACCCAGCAAAAACCCTGT
>CM075977.1:270037334-270264069 GCA_038087875.1 Malacoraja senta
GCTTATACCAATTCAATTTACCTACAAACCTGTACGTCTTTGGAGTGTGGGAGGTAACCGAAGTTTTCAGAGAAAACCCATGCGGTCACGTGGAGAACATACAAACTTGGTACAGACAGCACCCGTAGTCGGGATCGAATCCGGGTCTCCGGCGCGGCAAGCGCTGTAAGGCAGCAACTCTACTGCTGTGCCACCGTGCCCCCCAATGGGCAGATGGAATCTGCACCACAAACTGTGCATCCACCTCTGTTCCAACTGCAGGCCATTTGTGTGTGATAACCCCACATTAAGCTTCAGCATCAAAGCTGGTGGGTCGCAGTTTCAGTTTTACTTTCATCCCGTCTGCTCTTCCACCTTTGTTTGACAGTTTTGGCATCTGAGAGGATTAAGTTTGAGATTGTTGTGTGGGCTTGTGGAAAACAAGAGGTGCATTCGTACACTATCAATAGTGTGTAAATCCAGAGGTTGTGAGCCAAAGAGGAAATAGGATTTGAAACAAGGTTATCACATCCCTGACGGTCTTTGTTGCATCTCTACTATGGGCTCCATCAGTCCGCTTCAAATATAGAAAGTACACTTGCAGCCACTCTCATCTCCACTAGTTTGCTGCGGCCGACACCCATTATGTGCCAGATATCCTGCAAGGGGAGGGGAATGTGTTATGTAGTATCAGGCTGTGTTTGGGGATATCCGTCATCGTTAAACAGCGAACTTGAAGCTGTGAGATGTTGATGCGAGATCTCAGGGGAGTGGCAATTGTGGGGTTTGTGGATGTTACTTCCAAGTCCTCACTAATAGATAAATGGATTATAGGCAAGTGATGTGCAGTGGATGAGGCTGGTGGAATATTGTGGCTCCGCACGACGGCAGCCTCTCTAATAGTCTGTCTAGTCCGTTTATTCTTTTGTTGTTAAATGTAAGTTTTAGTGTAACTTGTATTGTATTATGTGGGAGGTGGGTGTTTTATCTCTTTGCTCGACGGAGATGTACTTTTTCTGTATCGTATCTCCGTCCGCACATCGTGGAGCTGGCATTCCCTTTGCTGGGGATCGACTTTTGGCAGCTCCAACAGCGGGAGCCTGCGGACTTAACATCGTGGAACTCGTGTCCTTTGGATAGGGACCGACTTCGGGAGCTTCAAACCGCAGGGGCTTTGATAACCCCGATCGCAGGAGCTTCGATCGTCAGCTGCGGGAGCTTCAATCGCCCTGACTGCGGATGGTTTCGACCGCCCTGACCGCGGGATAAAAGAAGAGAAGACTTTATAGTGGGGGGGGGGGGGGGGGGGGGGTTGGGCAGGGGGTGTTGTGGAGGAGGGGTTTGTGGATGGGGGATGGGGGGTTGTGTGTGGGGGAGGGGGTTGTGCGGGGGAGGGGGGAATGGTGTCTGGGAGGGGAATTGAGGGGGGAGTGGTGGAGGAAAGGAGGGTTGTGGGGAGAGGGGTGTGGGTTGTGGCAGGAGGGGTGTGTGGCTTTGTGGGGGATGTGGGGGGGTATGTGTGAGAAGGGGTGTGTGGTGGGGTACGTGTGGGCAGCGAGGGGGTTTGGGGAGAGGGGTGTGGGCAGGGGAATGTTGTAAGTGGTGTGTGGATGGGAGGGGTGTGGGAGGCAGGGGTGTGGGGACGAGGGGAGGGGTGTGGGGGCAGGGGGAGAGAGAGAGCTGGGGAAAGATGGGGAAGAGCCATGGGGGAGATGCGGTATCATGGGGGAGGGGGGCAAGAGCCAGCGAGGGGGACTAGAGGTGAAGGGGTTGGGGGTACGATGGGGCCTCACAGCGGGCGCATGGCTTGTGGACTCAGCTCCGCCTCCGGGGATTTATTCTCCTCACCCCGCCTGGTGATTAACAGCAAAGATTAATAGCGGTTGCCGGAAGGGGCGTTACCTAAATGGTGGCCGACAGGCGAGAAGACCAATCTGCTGATCTCATGATTTTTTAAACCTTCATAACTTTTGTAATCTTCCACCGATCGGAACAAAACTTGGTGGCTTGGAGCAGAGGAGAACGGCGAGTAAGGTGGCGAGTAATCCTAGCGATATAGGATAGCGTTTTAACGCAAATTTAATTACAACGCAGATCAGAAGTGGTCAAGATGAGAGTTTTAGTAATAGTATAGAAGATGGATGGTTTCCCCCTGCAGTCCTAGATGGACCCCTCACCCATGTCACTTCTGTGTTTTGTAGTTATGTTCTCACTCTTCCCCCCCCCTCTCAGATGGAACAAGGATAGAGTTCCCTTGGTCCTTACCATTCACCCACCATTCTCCGCATCCAACACTTCATTGTCCATCATTTCTGCCACCTTGAGTGTGATCTCACCACGCACCAGTCATATCTTCCCATCCCTTTCTGTCCCTCTGCAATACCTTGGTTCACTTATTCTTTCTCACCCAAACTATTTCCACCCCAGGTTATTACCCTGCAACCACAGGTGATGTAATGTCACTATGCATCCTCCTTCGCATCCATTCACTGACGCCAGCAACCCTTCCAGGTGAAACAAAGGTTCACATACACCTCCTCTAACCTAATCTACTGCATGTGGTTTTCTTAATGTGGCCTCCTTTATATCGACGAGCCCAAGTGAAGACTAGGCGACCATTTTGCTGAACACGTGCTCAGTCCGCCAAGGACTGCTGAATCTTCCAGTTTCTAACCATTTTTTTTACTTCCCTTCGCATACCAATCTTTTAGTCCTGAGCCTCCTCTACTGCCAAGTGAGGCCACAAACAAATTGGAGGAACAGCACCTCATATTCCACTTGGGTAGCTTAGAACCCAATGGTATGAACATTGAATTCTCCAATCTTAGGTAACTAACCAACAACAATCCTTTCCCCTGTCCCACCTATATCCATGTATAGGTGGCTTCACATTTTGTGCCTCTTCCTATCCCACAGCCTTTTGTCTTCCTCTCATCTCTGGTCTTTGTCCACCCATCGATCAATCAGCTCCACCTCACATATCCACCTATCACTCACCAGACTCTGTCCCACCCCCACTTCTCTTCCAGCTTTTTCCTCCTCGTACAATGTCTAAAGAAAAATCCCGGCCCAAAACATCACCTATCCATCTTCTCCAGAGATGCTGTCGGACTTACTGAGTTACTCCAGCAGGTCCTGTCTTTTTCTCTCCATTAAAATTGTCTCCTGCACATTTATAAGGCAGGGTGTATTATTATTTCAAAAGAATATTCTGGACTGGAGCGTAATCTAATCTTATGTGATGTTACACCAATGACCCAGCTATCCTCTGATGGTATCGTTTAAACCATGAATATCAATATTTTAGATATTAAACATACCTTTTGGCACATGAATTTAAGTCAAAACCTTCATGTAAAAGCAATTAGTTAAAAAAGTTATCAATTAAATTTAAACTAATATCTATTGCGCATGACATTTGGACAGGTACATGAATAGGGAAGGTCTATGATGTGGGCAAAACATGGGCAGATGAGACCAGAGTAGGCATCTAGGTTGGCATTGGCAAGTTGGGCTGAAGGATCTATTTCTGTCATTTAGTTTAGTTCAGTGATGTAGCATGGAGTCTACACCAACCAACGATCACCCATACTCTAACAGTATCATACACACTAGGGACAATTTGCCATTTTTACCAAAGCCAATTAACCTCTTTGGGGGGAAACCGGAGCACCCGGAGAAAACCCACGAGGTCACAGGGAGAAGTTACAAACTTCGTACAGACAGCACCCGTAGACAGGATTGAACCCAGGTCGCTGGTGCCGTAAGCAGCAACTATGTCGCCCCAGTGCAGTTTGCCTCTATGAAGGAGTTTTGTCACAATCAGTGGTTCTGTAGGAAGCCGTTACCATGTTCACCTTCTGAAATTCATTACATCAGCATGTGCACCCAACCATCTCTGCGATGGATCACTATAAGCTTGAGATCTTTGTTTAATTTTCTTTATTTCTACATCTATATCTAAGTACAACTGATTTACAGATTTTTTCTATAAACTGTCAAAAAAATACTGATATTCATTATTTTGCCAGGCAACCTCCTCCTCCTGTACTTGATCGCCAACCACTTAGCAGAGCCTTCCTGGCATGGCCCTTTAAAAGAAGAAGATTGGGGCCCATTCACACTTCGAATTCATCCATATTTGATCCAACAGTGGTAGGTATTTTTTACTTTCACTGGTAGAAAATAATTAAATCGCACATGACACAGTGTCATGGCTCACAGCTCCAGCATCCGAGGTTTGATCCAAACCTCTGGTGCTGTCTATATGGAGTTTGCATGATTTCTGCGACCGCATGGCTTTCCTGGAGGTGCTCCAGTGTCCTCTGACCCACCATAATGTGTGGATGGATAGGTTAATTCACAGCTGCAAATTGCCCCTTTGTGTGTCGGTGAGCAGTGGAATCTGATGGTAGGTGCCAGGAATGTGGAGAGAATAGAATTATTGGGGTAGATAGACACAAAAAGCTGGAATAACTCAGTGGGACAAGCAGCATCTCTGGAGAGAAGGAATGGGTAATGTTTCGGATCGAGGCCCTTCTTTAGACTCCGTTTCCAAGACCCAAAATGTCACCCATTCCTTCTCTCCAGAGATGCTGCCTGTCCCGCTGAGTTACTCCAGCTTTTTGTGTCAATCTTTGGTTTAAACCAGTATCTGCAGTTCCTTCCTACAAGTTATTAAAGTAGGATTTGTTCAAAAATGGGTGCAGAATCAGGGGTCCAAAGGGCTGGTATTCACGCTGTGTTCCACCATGACTCGAGTATGATACTGCACTCATCCACATTCACCAGGGATGCTGCCTGACGCACTGAGTTACTCCAGCACTTTGTGTCTTTTTTTGTAAACCAGCATTTGCTGTTCTTTATTTCAACTTACTACTGGAAATAGCTAGACTGAGAGCGAGAAAAAAACGGAAATTGAGAGAGAACAGAACGGGAGACCTTGGTCTGTTTTTTGTATCCAGCATTTACATTGCAATGCAATACAGACAGAGCTGGCAACACATTATTCATTTGATTCATTTAAATGCTGCATAATTTGTGAATAGAGAATCAAAGGAATTGTGTGCCTGAATTCCCAATGTACTTTCCTAACCAAAGGGACCTTCTGAGAAGAACATTACTTTGCAAAATTACTCTATTTTCACATGCATGTGGGTCATATTCTGAAGAGTCAGAAACACTGCATATTTAACCACATTCGCACCATGTATTCCATCCAACCGGTACTTAAATATTATAATGGAACCTTGCCTGCAAGCATCTTGCAGTCACACAAGTTAATTTAGATTAATGACATTTATATTTCTGATTCAGTTACTATTACACAGGAGGGTATCCCATTGGGCCCTCATAAGTTCCCAAAGGTGCAATCCCATGAGTCCTATACCTTTTTAATTAAAAATCCTGAACCCTTTATTCTCTCTCACATGTCTATCAACCATGGAGAATTTTGTTTTCCACTTACCTACACAAAGGGATCATTTGCAGTAGCTACCAGCACATCTTTGGGATGTGGGAGGAAGCGAGAATCCCAGATACACAGGCAGGGGGATGGAGTAAACACCACACAGAGAATCATACCCAGGTCGCTGGTGTTGTGAGGCAGTGCCATTGTGCTACAATGCTTCCAGTAATAACAGGAATGTTTAAGGACTATCCTGGTCCTCAACTAGTTCTAAAATGACCATTGCATTTTTGGGAAAGTGAAACATTTGAAACTTATTTAGAAATACAGTACACAATATTTGTTATCTTTCCTTTATTGTGGTTGAATCAAGAACTAGGTGGGTTGAGAAACCAGATTGCAAATTATTTTTATTAATTAATTCTTTCAGCAAACCTACTCACCAGTTTAAACAGAGGGAGGGAAGTGGAACTCACTGGATGCTGAGCCCAGAATGATACTTTAATACTTGGTCTTCTATGCCATTGCTGTGAAAGGGCACATTTAATGACAGGATTTGATTGGAAACACAGCTTGCTTCTTGAATTGGTGGCATTGCGGGTCAGGACCCTTCTTCCGACTGGTGTCCCAGGGTGAAGGACTGGAGTCTGAGAAGGGTCCCGACCCGGAACGTCACCTATCCATGTTCTCCAGAGATGCTGCCTGACCCGTTGAGTTACTCCAACACTTTGTGTCCTTTTGTGTAAACCAGTATCTGCAGTTCTTTGTTTCTACTCTGTTTCCTGAATTAACTTTTATCAATATTTTTTCGCCCAGAAAAATATGAGACAGTGACACAAGTAGGAGTCTTATAGATTGCACATAAAGATAGTGTAAATTGAACTTAAAATTAGATAGCTGCAGAAATAATCAGGTTGTAACAGTGGGGGGTTTTAACCATCCAACTGGGGCAAGTCACAGTACCGAGGACTTGGATGAGTGGAATTTGTTAAATGCATTTGGGAAAAATGTCTCAGTCAATATGAAGATGCAAGGAACTGCAGGTTCTGGTTTACCATAAAAGATACAAAGTGCTGGAGTAACTCAGCAGGTCAGGCAGCATCTCTGAAGAACATGGATAGATGACATTTTGGCATGGAAAAGGGTCCTGACCCAAAACATCGCGTATCCATGTTCTCTCGAGATGCTGTCTGACCCATTGAATTACTCCAGCACTTTATGTAGACGGCTCTATTAGAAAAGGGCAGCTGAATGAAGACTTCGTGGGGGAGAACTGAGACCAGTGACCATAATTCTACTAGTTTTAAAATAAGTATGGAAAAGAGTAGAACTGATCCAAAAGTTCAAATCCTAAATGGTGATGCTGGTATTAAACAGGAACTTTTAAACAGGTTAGAAACATAGAACATAGAAAATAGGTGCAGGAGTAGGCCGTTCGGCCATTCGAGCCAGCACCACCATTCAATATGATCATGGCTGATCATCCCCAATCAGTACTCCGTTCCTGCCTTTTCCCCATATCCCTTGATTCCACTAACCCTAAGAGCTCCAACTCACTCTCTTTTGAATGCATCCAGTGAATCGGCCTCCACTGCCTTCTGAGGCAGAGAATTCCACAAATTCACAAGTCTAGGTGAATTGGGGTTTTTTTCTCATCTCAGTTCTAAATGGCCTACTCCTTATTCTTAAACTGTGGCCCCTGGTTCTGGACTCCCCCAACATCGGGAACATGTCTCCTGCATCGTGCATGTCCAATCCCTTAATAATTTGATATGTATCTATGATCCCCTCTCAGCCTTCCAAATTCCAGTGAGTACAGCCCAGTCGACCTGCCTTCCCTCAATAGCAAGAATGTCCTTCCTCAAATTAGGAGACCAAATCTGCACACAATACTCCAGGTGAGGTCTCACCATGGTCCTGTACAACTGCAGAAGAGCCTCTTTGCTCCTCTACTCAACTCCTCTTGTTATGAAGCCATTAGCTTTCTTCACTGCCTGCTGTACCTGCACGCTTACTTTCAGTGACTGATGTACAAGGACACCCAGATCTCATAGCACTTCCTCTTTTCCTAATCTGACACCATTCAGATATCAGTCTGAAGAAAGGTCTCGACCCGAAACGTCACCCATTTGTACTCTCCAGAAATCCTGCTTGTTCCGCGGAGAGACAAGTGGATAACCTCACAGTTATCCACACTAAACTGCATCTGCCATGAATCTGCCCACTCACCCAACCTATCCAAGTCACCCTGCATCCTCATAGCATCCTCTTCACAGTTCACACTGCCACCCAGCTTTGTGTCATCTGAAAATTTGCTAATGTTACTTTTAATTGCTTCATCTAAATCATTAATGTATATTGTAAATAGCTGCGGTTGATATGGAGAAGCTCTTTGCAGGTAAAGGGATGCCTGGTAAGTGGGAGGCTTTCAAATGTAAGGTAGGGAGAGTTCAGGGCCAGTATGTTCCTGTTAGATTGAAGGGCAAGGCTGGCAGAGATAATAAACCCTGGATGATCAGAAATAATGAGAATATGGTCAAGAAAAAGGTATATATCAGATAGCGACAGCTGGGATCAGGTTAATCTCTGCCTAAAGAGTACAATAAAGATTGATGAGAATGTTACCAGGTCTGGAAGGATTCCGTTATAAAGAGAGACTGGATTATTTTTTTAGTTGAGTGAAGGAGGCTATGGGGTGACCCTTTGGAGGTTACAAGATCATGAGAGAAATAGACAAGGTGAATAGCTACCATCTATTCTCCAAGTTCAGGGAATCTTATAGAAAGTTTAAAGATGAGAGGGGAAAGGTTTAAAATGGAATTGAGCAGGCAATGTGTTCACATGGAATAAGCTGCCAGAGGAAGTAGATATTTACGACATTTAAAAGACATTTGGACAGGTACATGAGTAGGAAAGGTTTGGAGGGATATTGGCCAAATGGGTCTATTCCCATGCTGCGTTGTCTATGACTAGTTCAGAGAAAGTAAAATTAGTTTCATAAGATATCTGAACAGAATTAGACCATTTGGCCCATTGAGTCTGCTCCACCATTCAGTCATGGCTGATCTATTTTCCTTCTCAGCTCCATTCTCCTGCTTTCTCCCCCCAACCTTTGAGACACTTACTAATCAAGAACCTAGCAATCTCTGCTTTAAAAATACCGAATGCCTTGGCCTCCACAGCTGTCTGTGGCAATGAATTCCATAGATTCACCACCCTCTGGCTAAAGCGCTTCTCTTCTCCTTTCTAAAGGTACATCCTTTTATTCTGATTGTTCTTCACAATATCAAACAAGGTGAAATTAAATGTATCAAACACTGCTCATTGCTTTTGCCAGTGAAAAATAACACATGCATAGAGCATGTGACATGACTAAGTAGACAGAACTTTTTCAATATGACAAAGGTTCAGAAAATTCTAACTCTTAAACTTTATGCATACCAAATGGTGGTACTCATTGCCTGACCATCTGATCCCAGGAAAAAATTCAATTTATTACTGTCAAAGATAGACATCCACGATGAGAACTCCTGTTCTTCATTGCTACAAAGTAATGTATATAGTTACTGGATGACATTTGGATTAGACTTGGATGACCCCACAGTTAATTATTCTGCAGACAGTCACTCCAGACTGTAAGAATGTTGAGTTAGGTTCTCTAGAAGGTTACTGTGACCTATATTCAAATAAATCCCAGAGAAAATCGGCATCTGAAATGTGCATGGGGCTATGCTGAAAGCAACTTTCAACAGCGCAAATGACAGAAAACAAGCTAATATCATGAATGTGCAAATAATTTTTATGTTGAGGCTAAAAAGTTAAAATGGTGTCCCGCAGCAATTGATTTCCAATGTTCCAATATTTCCAACTGGAAATACTCTTTAATTGCTCATTGAATGTCATTCATTTATTTCTTGACATTATTGCATGACAATAGTTAGTTAAAATGCCTGGTTATACTGTATACAAAAGAAAAAACTATAATTAGCAGAAACCAGGGATTTTCCTTTGTTGTGCACTTACAGCATGTTCATGCTAACCATTTTGCTCATTTACACTAATCCCATTAGGTCGGTATCATTCTAATGCCTTGCCAAGCAAGGTCCTCTCTTAATGTCTCTTAAACACAGCAATTATATCTGATTCCATCACCTTCTCTGGTGGCAAGTTCCTGATATTAAGCACCCTATTAAAAAACGTTTATCCCTCACATCTACTTTATAACTACTGCCTCTCACCTTAAATCTATTCTTTCTTGTTTTTGGTATCTCTACCAAGGGGGAAAAAAGATTCTGGGTATCTCCCTTATCTATGCCTCCGTAATTAAATTGAGACACATACTACAGTAGATAGATAGATATTTATTTGTTGTCATTTGAACCCAAGTTCAAACAAAATTCTGTTTCTGCAGTCATACAAACAAATAAAAAGAACCAAGACACAACACAATTTACACAAACATCCATCACAGTGAATCTCCTCCTCACTGTGATGGAAGGCAAAGTCTTATCTCTCCCCTGCACTCCCCATTCTCCTCCCGATGTCAAAGTCAAAGCCCCCGGCGGACGATTGTAGATATGTCCCGCGGCCATTAAAGCCGCGCCGGGCGATGCAAGGCCACGCTCCGTGTCTTGATGTTGTAGCCCCCGGTAGCGCCAGCAAGTCCCACGGCCACCAATGCCGCGCCGGGCGATGCCAGACCCCGCTCCAGGTCATCCTCAACCCCGCAACTCGGGCGGGAGTAGCTGCCGTTGCGGGAGCCCCGAAAAGCGGTCTCCCACCATGGACCCGCGAGCTCCCGATGTCACCGTCCACCAGACCTGCGGCTGAAGCCTCCGAATCTCCGGGGTCGGGTAGCAGCAGCGCGCCACCACAGCTCCTCCCGCTCCGAACTCGGCCAGCTCCACGACGGTGAGTAGTCCGCAGGCTCCGCGACTGGAGCCCCAGGTCGTTCCGGTTGGAGGCCGCTCCACGGTGCTAGGCCCCAACGACAACGGAGACCCGACAGAGAAAGGTCGGGTCTCCCGTGCAGGGAAGAGATTTTAAAAGTTTCCCCCGCCCCCCCACACATACCCAGTTTAAAAAAACACACTATACAAAACTCAAACGAAACAAAAAAAATAAAAAAGACAGACGGACTGCAGAGCAATGCAATACCTGGATTGCATTGCTTTGATCTTTCTAGAGATCCAAGTGATTCTACTTAATTTATATGTTCTAGATGTTGTTATTCAATATATATGGGGCGGTACAGTGGCACAGCAGTAGAGTTGCTGCTTTCTAGCACCAGAGACTCGGGTTCAATCCCGACTACAGGTGCTGTCTGTACAGAGTTTGTACGTTCTCCCCGTGACTGTGTGGGTTTTCTCTGTGATCTTCGGTTTCCACCCACACTCCAAAGACATATAGGTTTGTTAGTTAATTGGATTGGTATAAATGTAAATTGACCCTAGGACAGTGTTAATGTGCGGGGATTGCTAGTCGGTGCGGACTCGGTGGGCCGAAGTGCCTGTTTCTGCACTGTATCTCTGAACTAAACTAAATATACCACTCGTTTAAACAGATGTGATCAAAAATATTCTGAGACTTTGTTACTTTTAATTTTGTGATCATTTCTTTACCTTCAGGATTGTGAGCCATTACCACCCTGTGAAGAACCTGTTGCTATTCCAGTCGACTATGATGAACAACTTGTCGTCAATAACTCTTAGTTCAGACAGTTGTAGTTTCTCATTATTTTCTCATCTTTCTTTTTTCCAAATTGATGACTGAAATCCAATGAAAATGTTCAGCAAGCTTAATATAACAATTAGGTTTTAGTTTTCAAATAGTATGTGATTAATTGAATCACTGTATTACATTATATTTTAAAATGATCGGAAAATATCTATTAACTATATTCATAATTTCCAAGCATAGTTCCAGCACTGCAGACAAAGCACAATTCCACATTAGAAACGATCTCACTCTGTTTACTTTAATAAATACAATTATTCAGAAGCACATTCAATAAAAAAAATATTCAAGTTATTTTGTATTCACAGATTGCTTAATCAATGTAGACCATTTAGCATATTTATAGATTGCATTCTTTATTTTTAAATATCTCAAGTTGCAGAAACCATCAAATCTTTGCCTATCATTGATCTTTCAATCAATGAGCAACCCCAAACAAATTCCCTGGACCACAAAATTCAAACAAGACAAATTAAATTTAGATTAATCTCAAGTTCACTGTAAAATTTACTGTACACTATGCAATTATAACAAGTTTGGTTCAGTCCTCACCTCTCACATGAAGGCATATTTGAAGTTCCTCAAGTGGGATCAAAAGTGATATTAGCTCATGAGTAAATTGCAGAAGTATAAAGCGGAACATTTAGTATGGAACAGGTCTTAAGTGGTAGGAGCTGAAACATTTCCTTCGATAGGGCACACACAGGTTCCAAACAATTTAATTTACACAATCGTCCTAACTTCAGGTTAGAATGCAAAATAGCCCACATAATTTTCCTACTTCCTTACCAAAGGACATTTGTTTAAGGGAAGAGGAAAAACTGGATTATGCTGCACTTTTATTGACCTCTGCATGTTCCATGGTGTTTATTCCTTGAGAAGTGCCTTTTAAGTTTAATCACAGTCGCAATGTGGGAAATGGAGCAACTGATTTGTGCACAACTAGCTCCCAGCATGATATTGACTAGATTATATTTAGTGATTCTGGGTGAGCGATAACTATTGGCCAACATAGTTACGATAATGCCATGGAATTGAAAAAGAAGACAGAACCTCAGTCTAAATCCCACCTGAAAGATGCAGCTTCCAACAGCGCAACACTCCCTCCAGACCGTGCAGGTGTATCCACCTGGATGATGTTCCCCAGTATCAGAGACAGGTCAACCAACCCATGGCAGTATTCATAATCTCAGGAGTGCCACCTTGTGGCCAAACCTTTGTTAGCCAATGTAATTTCCATGCAAATGAACATTTAAAAAAGAAACTGCAGATCCTGCAAATCTGGAGTCTAAACTAAAGAAGCCAGTATCAAGCAAAATCTACAAAAGAGAAACAGTCAACATTTAATTTTGGTCACCCTTCGTTACAATTAAATACGAGACTACTGGCAAGCCCCCTACACCTCTACAGCAGCAGCTGCTAAATGAGTCTTTGACAGTCAGCTGGCTCAGGGGCAGTTTTGTCAGATTGCCAAAGCTATTTAACATGGGACTTGTTGTTGGTGATGCTATTGTTTCATGGGAAAAGATTCAACCCAGAGAAACCTCTAGTGGGAGCAACAATACTGTGGCCATTGAACCCCACCTGGCAGGATTCAACCCGAGTAGGCCACTGCGCAGGTCAGGACTATCATACCATAATATGTATCCTGCACACAACAGTCCATTGTCTATTTACATATTGGTCTACTGGCACCCATATTTATTCAGATTAGCTGGAGCACAAGAGTTAGAATGAGAGGTAATCCATTTAAATTGTACAAGATTCTTAAATTGATTTTCAGTTTTTAATCCAGTTGAACAGTCGAGAGCAAGCTTTTTGGGGGAGCCTTTTTAGACTTTAGAGATACAGCACAGAAACAGGCTCTTCTGCCCACCGAGTCCACATTGACCAGCAGTTAAATGGGAGGAGTCAAACGAAAAGTTATTAAGGGTAAGGACCAGCTCCTTACCCTTAATAACTTTTTGTTTGACTCCTCCCATTTCCTCCAAATACTATGGAAGTTATAAACAAGTTAATTTAAGTTATAAACAAGTTACTTATTTTTACATTTATATCCTTGTATTAAACATAAGCTAATATGTAACAGTGTAAAATGGTGTGTGTAACAGTACAAAATGGTGTCGTCTAACCTTGGCTTTAGCTGAAACATAGCTGGGAAATTAAAAGCAATAGTTTGGAATTTCAGGGCGGCGAGAGAGGAAGAGATAAGAGAGGAAATGTAAAGTTTAATAAGATTGAACCAAGGTCGGAAACATAATGGTGGCAAGACAGAGAATATTAGAATTGAAGATAGATTGATGCGAAAGGAGTACAAGCATGCAAGATAATGAAGCAGAGATAAGGCTGAAAGAGTGTAATAAAAAGCTGCTTGTGTCTGTGGATCAGAGAGCAATTAGAGAACGGGCAGGTGGTGTCGTCTCTGAATGTTCCAGCTGAATATTTGCAAATAAAGGCTTTCGTCTTCTTGAAGAATTCTCCGTGTCTGTGTCATCTTATCCAAACTTTGAGTCTTAAAACCACGACAATACAAGGCGTAGCTATGGGCACGCACATGAGCCCTAGCTATGCCTGCCTCTTTGTAGGGTACGTCGAACAATCTTTGTCCGAGACATACCAGGGCCCCATCCTCAAACTCTATCTCCACTACATCGACGACTGCATTGGTGCTACCTCCTGCACCGACACACAACTCACTGACTTCATCCATTTCACCACTAACTTCCATCCGGCACTCATACAGCTGGACCATTTCCCTACCATTTCTGGACCTCACTAGCTCCATCGCAGGTGATTAGATTTCTGACCGACATCCACTATAAACCCACTGACTCACATGGCTATCTGGACTACACTTCCCACCCTGCTTCCCGTAAGGACTCCATCCCCAACTCCCAATTCCTCCGTCTATGCCGCATCTGCTCCCAGGATGAGGTGTTCCAAACCAGGGCATCGGAGATGTCCTCATTCTTCAGGGAACGGGGGGTTCCCCTCTTCTACCATAGATGAGGCTCTCACCAGGGTTTCTTCGATACCCTGTGACACTCTCCCCATCCCCCTACTCATAACAAGGACAGAGTCCCCTTTGTCCTCACCTTCCACCCTACCAGCCGTCACTTACAACAAATAATCCTCCGTCATTTTCACCACCTCCAATGTGACCCCACCACCTGCCACATCTTCCCATCTCCTCCCCTATCCGCTTTCCACAGAGACCGCTCCCTCCGTAACTCCCTGGTCCATTCGTCCCTTCCCACCCGAACCACCCCCTCTCCGGGCACTTTCCCCTGCAACCGCAAGAAATGCTACACTTGTCGCTTTACCTCCCCCTTTGACTCCATTCAAGGACCCAAGCAGTCTTTAAAGGTGCGACAGGTTCACCTGCACCTCCTCCAACCACATCTATTGCATCCGCTGCTCTAGATATCAGCTGATCTACATCGGTGCGACAAGGGTTTTGGCCAGAAACGTTGATTATTTCCTTCGCTCCGTAGATGCAGCCTCACCCGCATTTCTGAGTTTCTCCTGCATTTTTGTCTACCATCGATTTTCCAGCATCTGCAGTTCCTTCTTAAACTACAAACCTGCATATCTTTGGAGTGTGGGAAGAAACAGAGCACCCGGAGAAAACCTACAGGGCACAGGGAGAACATACAAACTCCATACAGACAGCACCCGTAGTCAGGATTGAACCCGGGTCTCTGGCACTGCAAGGCAGCAACTCTACCGCTGCGCCACCGTGCCACCCCGGGGTAAATAGATATAAGGCAAGGGCTCAGTAATTTAAGATCAGATCAGATCAGATTCAACTTTATTGTCATTGTGCAGTGTACAGTACAGAGACAACGAAATGCAGTTAGCATCTCCCTAGAAGAGCGACATAAATATGAGCAATAAATAAATCTAATAAATCCTGGTGGGAGGAGTGTCCGGGGGGGGGGGGGGGTGATTGGCAGTCACCGAGGTACAGTGTTGAGTAGTGTAACAGCCGCAGGGAAGAAGCTGTTCCTGGACCTGCTAGTCCGGCAACGGAGATACCTGTAGCGCCTCCCGGATGGTAGGAGGGTAAACAGTCTGCGGTTGGGGTGAGAGCAGTCCTTGGCAATGCTGAGCGCCCTTCACAGACAACGCTTGCTTTGGACAGACTCAATGGAGGGGAGTGAGGAACCGGTGATGCGTTGGGCAATTTTCACCACCCTCTGCAGTGCTTTCCGGTCGGAGACAGAGCAGTTGCCATACCATACTGTGATACAGTTGGTAAGGATGCTCTCGATGGTGCAGCGGTAGAAGTTCACCAGAATCTGAGGAGACAGATGGACCTTCTTTAGTCTCCTCAGGAAGAAGAGACGCTGGTGAGCCTTCTTGACCAGAGTTGAGGTATTGTGGGTCCAAGAGAGGTCATCGGAGATGTTGACCCCCAGGAACCTGAAGCTGGAAACACGTTCCACCTCCGTCCTGTTAATGTGGATGGGGGTGTGCGTGCTGCCCCTAGACTTCCTGAAGTCTACAATGAGCTCCTTGGTCTTCTTGGAGTTAAGGGCCAGGTTGTTGTCAGCGCACCATGCTGCTAGGAGCTGGACCTCCTCCCTATAGGCCGACTCATCGTTGTTGCTGATGAGGCCAATCACCGTTGTATCATCTGCATACTTGATGATGGTGTTAGTACCATGTACAGGTGTGCAGTCGTAGGTGAAGAGGGAGTAGAGGAGGGGGCTCAGCACACAGCCCTGTGGAACGCCGGTGTTCAGGGTGAGGGTTGAAGAGGTGTGCTTGTCTTACCTAACAGACTGGGGTCTGTTGGTTAGAAAGTCCAGTATCCAGTTGCAGAGGGAGGGGTCGATGCCCAGGTCACCGAGTTTGGTGATCAGTTTAGAGGGTATGATGGTGTTGAATGTTGAGCTGTAATCGATGAACAGCATTCTTACGTAAGTGTCTCTGTTGTCGAGGTGGGAGAGGGCAGAGTGAAGTGCCGTTGAGATGGCATCCTCCGTAGTAAAGATATAAGAAATGTATTTACTCAATTTATTCTCTCCACATTCCAGATTAATACAGAGAACTGCTATCTATCTCTTTGATGACCCTCAGACTATCCTTGATTGGACTTTGCTGACTTTACCTTGCACTAAACGTTATTCACTTATCATGGATCTACACTGTAAATGGATGGACTATAATCATGTATTGTTTTTCTGCTGACCGATTAACATGCAACAAAAGGGAGTACAGCGTAGGTTTACAAGGTTAATTCCCGGGATGGCGGGACTGTCATATGCTGAGAGAATGGAGCAGCTGGGCTTGTATACTCTGGAGTTTAGAAGGATGAGAGGGTATCTTATTGCAACATATAAGATTATTAAGGGTTTGGACACGCTAGAGGCAAGAAACATGTTCCTGATGTTGGGGGAGTCCAGAACCAGGGGCCACAGTTTAAGAATAAGGGGTAAGCCATTTAGAACGGAGATGAGGAAACACTTTTTCACACAGAGAGTTGTGAATCTGTGGAATTCTCTGCCTCAGAGGGCAGTGGAGGCCGGTTCTCGGGATACTTTCAAGAGAGAGCGAGATAGGGCTCTTAAAGATAGCAGAGTCAGAGGATATGGGGAGAAGGCAGGAACGGGGTACTGATTGGGGATGATCAGCCATGAGCACATTGAATGGCGGTGCTGGCTCGAAGGGCCGACTGGCCTACTCCTGCACCTATTGTCTATTAAACTCATGCCCCTGACTCTGGGTAAGAGACTCTTTATTTACCCTATCTATTTCCCTCATGATTTTATACACCTCTATAAGATCACCCCCCAACCTCCAGCTCTCCAAGGAATAAAGTCTTAGCCTGCCCAACCACTCACCTTGCTGTCCGAGCAACATCCTCGCAAATCTTCTCTGCACTCCTTCCAGCTTAATAACATCCTTCCTATAACTGGATTACCAAAACCGAACACAATAGTCCAAATGTGGCCTCAGCAATGTATTGTACCACATAACACCCAAACTTCTATACACAATACTATAATTTTTGATAATTATTTCACAGTCTACGATACCACCTACTTTAGAGCCCTTTGCAAACTTACTAATTGTGCCTTTACATTCTCATCCAAATCGTTGGTATAAACCACAAACAGCAGTGGGCCCAGCACCGATCCTGAGGTACACCACTAGTCACAGGCCTCCAATTTAAAAAAAAAACTTCCATTACCATCCTCTACTTCCTTCCATGAAGGCTATTCTGTATCCAGGCAACTAGCTCTCCCTACAATCATGCAATCTACCGTCCCAGAGCAGCCTACCATGCAGAGTATTACCAACTGCCTTGCTTGAAATCAATATAGACAACGTCTACTGCCTTACCTTCGTCAACCTTCTCGGTTACTTCAAAAACTCAAATTTGTGAGATATGATCTCCCATGGACACAACCATGTTAACTATACCTAATCAGAGCCGTAATCGCGGTCCTAATCAGAGGTGGAGCCCCGCGAGTTGGCGGAGCCCGTGGCTGGGGCCTGGGTCAGTACCACGGAGAGGAGCTGCCGGCAATAGTGGAGGTCGGTGCGGCGGTCGATGATGACGCTGAGTGACGGAACGGGATGGACCACGTGGAGTGAGGACGCCGCTGCCGGGGGAAGGAACAAAGGAGGACCCGGCCTGCGGGAACCACCATGAGAACGGGGGGGGAAAGAACAAAGGGGGACCTGGCGCGGGGGTACTTTGTCAGCGCCCTTTATATGGCGACTATTTGTAAACCTTGGGTATGCAAGCAAAGAATTTAATTGTGACTTGTCACATGTGACAATAAAGCATTCATTCAAATTAATGTAGTTTCCCTTAATGTACATAAAATCCCTTTGGATTCTCCTTAATGTTATCTACCAGAGCTATCTCCTGCCCCCTTAAATATGTTCCTCAGTCCTCTAAACTCCTCTAAATCCCAGCTGCCTTCACATTGCTTCCTTTTCCCGGACCAGAATCTCAATTTCTCTCATCATCCAGGTGTCCTTACTCCCACCTGCCTTGCCCTTCACTCTAACGGGAATATGCATGGCCTGAACTCTCACCATCGCATTTTTTAAAGCATCCCGCTTTCCGGACATCTCTTTGCCAGCAAACAACAAACTCCAATCAACTTTAGCAAGCTCCTTGTATAATACCATCAAAATGAGATTTTCCCAAACTTAGAATTTTAATTTGTTGGTTTATGCTGTCTTTATCCATAACCATTTTAAAGCTAATAGGAATATGGGCACTGGTTCCAAAAGGCCAACCCTCTGACACTTCAGTCACCTGTTTTTCCCATTTTCCTAAGTAGATCAAGCTTTGCCCTATCCCTTATTGGGGCCTCTACATATTTTCCTGAACTCATTTGACAAATTTCACCCCATCCAAGCCTTTGGCACTATGATAGTCCCAGTCTAAGTTGGGAAAGTTTAAAGCCCCTTCTGTGGGGGGATTTTAATTTTTCCAATATTGACTGAGCTGTCAGTGCCAAGGGGAGAAATGGGGTGGAATTTTAACTACTATTCCCTATTAGTCTTGCAGCTGATGTTGTGGGTAAGGAGAAGTCACAGGAAAGCTGGGAGACGAGGCTTCATTCAAGTTTCCAATGCAACCATGTTGATGCTAAAATTCAGAAGTTGGCTGGCGTTTTTCCATTTGAAAAGGACATTCTGGAGGGATATGCAGAAAGCACGAGTTGCAGCCAGCCTCCAAGCAGGGTACATAAGTCACTGGACGAGTGGGAGGGCAAGGAGATTGGCCACCACACACCACATATTGTAGACAAACAGTGTTAGAGCATGATGGGCGCAATTTACGACACAAGTGCTGGAATAACTCAGCAGGTTAGGCAGCATCTGTGGAGAACATGGATGGGCGATGTTTCGGGTCGGGACCCTTCTTCGGACTCTAAATACGAATCCCGACCTGAAACATGGCCTATGCATGCTCTCCACAGCTGCTGCCTGACCCGCTGAGTTACTCCAGCACCGTGCTGTTTTATAAACCAGCATCTGCAGTTCCTCGTATCAAATACAGTTTGGACGGGACAGAGGGAAAAACTCATCAAGATTCTTCATTAATCTCCACACCATTGGAGAAGCTCGCCTTGACAACAGCTTAAATGAGAATACTCGGACTTTGTTTGTTTTTTGGTTTCTTAGTCCTCCAAAATATTCCAAATGGAATTTAAACTGGAGGTGGATTCCTTGTTGGTTCAAGAGTGTGACTTTGCAGCCTGGACTGATCCGACGAGACTTGTAGTTTGTCATCAGTCAATTATATTTTGGTGCAGCAGTGATGGCTGACAGCATTTTCTGAATGACACATTTTGATTAGCAGACTTCACCATTAAGCTACATGAATAACTGAGATGCGTGTATATTTAAGATTTCTTCCCATTAAACTGCACATTTACACAACAAGCTGAGAACACTTGGCCCTAATAATTAGATAAATACAGGTGAAACTTAGTTAAAAATAAAAGCACTGGGCCTATTTGCTTCTCTCCATGTATCTCAATCTAGTTTCATAACATTTTGAAATACATTAGAATGCAATATAATCAATATTGAATTAAAATAACGACCAAGCTCGAAGCAACAACCAGCCTTGAAATACTTGTAATTTACTTTGGGAAATCACAGGAAAGGAGCAAAAGCATCAGCTGTAGAAACTGGTTTGTCAACTGCATTTCACGCAATTACAAACTTGTTCTGATGGAGCAGACACACACCACACTTGACACGGGATCCCCTACTACCAACTCCTCAGTCTCTGCCGCATCTGTGCCCAAGATGAGGTGTTCCATACCAGGACATCCAAGATGTTCTCATTCTTTATGAAACAGGGGTTCCCCTCTTCCATCATAGATGAGGCCCTCACACATCTATTCAGTAATAATAATAATGGATGGGATTTATATAGCGCCTTTCTAATACTCAAGGCGCTTTACATCGCATTATTCATTCACTCCTCAGTCACACTCGGTGGTGGTGAGCTACTTCTGTAGCCACAGCTGCCCTGGGGCAGACTGACGGAAGCGTGGCTGCTAATCTGCGCCTACGGCCCCTCCGACCACCACCAATCACTCACACACATTCACACGCAGGCAAAGGTGGGTGAAGTGTCTTGCCCAAGGACACAACGACAGTATGCACTCCAAGCGGGATTCGAACCGGCTACCTTCCGGTTGCCAGCCGAACACTTAGCCCATTGCGCCATCTGTCGTCCCCTGTACCCGGCAGCTCTGCTTTTTCTCTCCCTCACCCTCCCTAGTCGCAACACGGACAGAGTCCCCCATGGTCCTCACCTTTCACCCCATCAGCCGTCGCATACAGCGCATAACCCATGACATTTTTGCCACCTCCAACGGGATCGCACCACTAGCAACATCTCCATCTCCACCCCTTTCCGTTTTTAGATGGGTTAGTTAGTAAATTTATAGACAACAATTACAGATTTGGGTGGAGAAATGGAAAATGGAGTTTAATCTGAATAAGTGTGAGGTGTTATACTTTAGGATGTCGAATGCAAGGGGAAAAGTATATAGTTAAAGGACCCTAAACATCAGTTATGTATACAGGGATCTTGGGGTCTAAGTCCACAGCTCCCTGAAATGGCAATACAAGTAAATAAAGAGTTAAGGAAAGCATATAGTATGGTTGCCTTCATCGGATGACACATACAAGAGCCAGGAAGCCATTTTGAAGCTTCATAGGACTTTGGTTCAGCCCCATTGTGTGCAGTTCTGGTTGTCCCATTACAGGAAGGATGTGGAGGCTTTGTAGGTTTATCAGGATACTAGCTGGATTAGAGTGCATTAGCTATAAGATTGGACAAACTTAAATGTTTTCCATTGTTGGAGGCCGAGGCTCCGGAGACCCGATAGATATATACAAAATGATGAGGCATAGATAAGGGAGACACAACCATCATTTTACCCCACGGTGGTTGTGTCAAATACTAGAGAACATTTCAGGGAGTCTATACTGATGAAGGCAAGCAAACCATAGGCCCCCTTCAGTCTGAATGGTCTTGACCCAAAACATCACCCATTCCTTCTCTCCATTTCTGTCAGCTCCAGCAGTATCCCACCAGTTATGTCTTCTCCTTTCTGCATTCCACACGATCCAATGTCCATGACTTCCTTGTCTACTCATTCCTCCCAAAGGACTTCCTTGCAACTGCCGGAGGTGCAGCATTTGTCCCTTCATCTCCTCTCACCAGCACCCAGGGACCAGAACAGATCTTCCAAGTGAGGCAGAGGTTCACAGGCAGTTCTAACCCGGCCAACTGTATTACGTGTATTATGGTGCTCACGATGTGGCCTCCTGTATATAGGCGAAACCATGTGTAAACTGGACAACTAGTTTACGGAGCATCTGTGGTACATATGGTTTGCCCACATGGCCACTCAAGCTTCTAATTGTCATTTTAACCCTTTTCATTACCCATATTAACCCACCAGCCTTCTCCAATGCCACGTAAGCCAGGCACAAATTGGAAGAACATCTTATATTCTGCTTGGGTAGCTTGCATCCCAATGGTATGAACAATTAATTTTCCAATTAGTTAGCCCACAGTTAGCTCTCTCCTCCGACACAGACTTACCATGCTTCCTAATTTTCTTCCTGCTTTGTTCATTCCTCCTCTTCCTTCCCCACCTTCACTTGCTTCCACCTATCATTTACCAGCCTTTGTCCTATTCCTCCCCCTCCCAACCTGGTTGCATCTGCCCATCATCCCAGCCCCATCTGCCTCTACCCCCAACTCTTCCATTCTCCCTCACCAATATTGTTTTGTATTAACAATCTTTCCTCTTCTCTCAGTCCTGATGCAGTGTATCAGCATGTTTTGCCTCCACAGATGCTGCTTGACCCAACAAGTTCTGCCAGCACCCCAGTTTTGTCGCTTGTTGGATGACACAGACAATTGGAGTTAACCAAATTACATTTCATAGCACAAAGGGTGAAAAACAAGATAGTCCAGGGACCCAGTGAATGTGGGCTACCTGTTATGGTACTGACAAGAAAAGCACGACTCAAAAGTTATTAGGAAATGCAAGCCTCTCAGAAGCCAACACATTAAACAGAATAGATGTTCATAACACAATGCTTTATTGCACTTAAAGATTCAAAACGATACATTAACATTTGCATGAGAATGTGTATATCTACTTCTGACATTCTACTCAATACCTCATCGTAGAACTGAATAGATAATAATGACAATATAGTATAAATCTTATGCACTTGGAAAAACTCATGTTACATTTTACTGAGAAACCTGCAATTCTGCACCATCCTTTAAAACCACCTTTTCTTAAAAGGCAAACATTTTAGAATGTGTCAAATTTCCTTCTTTGCATTGTTGCTATTTTAAACAATGGACATGAATTTAAAAAAAAACGCTTTTATTCATTTTGACACCAAGATAAAAACGATAACAAAATACTGAAGTAAAAACATCAACATTAGCTATGACCAAATGTTGTGTAAATTCACTATTTCTCACACCATTTGACTTCCAGAATAAAATGCAACTATATATGTATATATGTATAGGATTTCATGAATCTGACAAATGTTAGAATCAAACATTTTAATATCAACATTGATATGGGCTAAAAATTAAGGAATACTTCTGTCGGCCACGTACTCAAAAGTCACATTCAACAAGTATTATTTTCCATGCAGACCAGTATTTCTAAAATCCATTCAACACAAATTTAAAGAGATATCACAACAGAAAAGCTACACCTAAAATTATGCCTAGCATAATTAAAATGTTACCATGCCACATATCATTTTAGGAATTTGTTTCGTAGCAAAATTCAAAAATACACAAAGACAAATTTGGAAAGGTAAGACATTGCAAACAAAGAAAGTTTGGATTCCTGTCAGTCAACTGAGGTAGATTTAACAAGTAACATTTCTCAGAATGTCGGTCAGTTTAAATCCCCACTTTAAATAGAAATGTACTTAGTGTTCTTTAAAAAAAATAGCTTTATGAAAATCTTTAGGCTTAAGTTTCTCCATATTTGAAAAATTGTCTTGAGATTAATTTTTCGGACATTTAGGTTAGAAAAGCTTGCTCAACGTGCTAAATACCAGCCAATTAATTACGCAGGGAAAATTAGCAAAGTACAGAGTTGTACAGACTGTAACTGCAGCATTGTTTCACTTTCGCTGAAGATGCAGGACTGCAATAATTTTAAGATGCAAACATAAACACAACTGCATTCCCTATTGGGATTGATATAAATCATAGCAGGAAATAATGAAAGTTCCCCAAAATATAGTTCTTCCTAATGCAGATTACAGAGCAAATAACAAACCCGATCACATGCACTTTTCACAGGATTGACGCAGCTAGACAGAATGAACGACAAGTGTACCAGATTCTGCACCAACTACATTGTAGCAATAAAGGGACAATCAAGGCAAAATTTTATATACGAGTGCAATCATTGATTATGCACATTCACTCCTGCAATCTGTCACTACAATTTAAAAAAATATACTTTGAGAATATTATCAACAATTGAGATTTAAACCGGCATTTACATTGCGTCAGAATACTTCAATGTTGGCCATTGGTTAACATTCTTCAATAAGAAGTGAATTTATGCAATAAAGTGGCAAAAACTAATGGAGAAATAGAATTAAGAAATTAAAATAAATTTAGTGTAATTTATTCTTTCAGTATTTAATTCAGATGATCTGCTGAAAGCTTCAAATGTGACGAGCTCTAGAGACTGCGTTTCAGAGGGCAATGATGGACCAACAAATATGTCAAGACAATAAATGCCACAAGAGAGAATTCACAGAGTCAGCATAGTGTTAAATATTCTGAGACTCCTCACTAAATTCCATGCTTGTCCAGTCTACAATAGGTTTGTAAATTTATACAGCAAATCAAAATACTTTAGGAATCAGGTCAGCTACAACTCAAGTTAGTAGCCACAGTTAATGGTACAGAAGTAATGGCATATCCCACATGTTCCAAGGATATTCTCCCTCTGCCCAGTACTGAAGAAGGATGAGGAACCTGAAATGTATACCCTTTGCACAAATGTGACCTGATATGCTGAATATTTCCAGCATTTGCTGGGTTTTTTTTTAATGCACTGTTTAGTATTCAGCAAGGATGTAACATATTGTCTCTTCATTAAAAAGGCCTATTCAATGTGCAAAAATTGAGATTTTTAAAATGTATTTAAAGATGCCTTAACACGTAAAACCTCTGTGAGTTGCCACTCTAGAAAAGGTGGATCAATTTAACCTCTATATTAGGCGAGAGAATAAACTGTGTTGATATTCAAAACAGAATGCATTGGGGCATTAAAATGATTCAGAGACAAGATTTAGATGTATGACACAGATGTATAAAATCCTTTTCATCTCAAGCGTTCTGCCGCTAAGGAATCAAAATGTGTGGTTACTGATCACCCAGCTTAGGCGGCCAAATCCGAATATTAATCTTTGTGTCAAGTAGCTGAAACCTCATCCAGGCTTTGTCAGTGTTCTCTATTTTGGGACGGCATTACTCCATGAACTTTACTTTCCATTGCAGCTATAATGAATTTTCAAGATAGACAAGTTGGACAAGTAACAAAATTACAAATACAGTCTGGTTCAAACACATTGCCCGATTCCAAAAATTCTGATATGCAATCCTCCTCATTGATAGCATACAAGCATTGGTGGCAAGAAAAGTTAAATGCTGTGTTGTTCTCAAATAGTAGTGGGAGTGTGTTCAGATTTTCATGCCTTTTTTTAGAAATACCATTATAAAGTTTCAGGCATTTTTACATTCTAGCAATAGGCTATCTAGGCAAGATGTCGGTAACAGTCCAAGATCAAACATGTAAACTTAAAACAAGCTACATTTTCAGTTTCCAAGAATTCAACAAAAAGCTCCAGTTTTTTTACAATACAAATAAAACTGTATCCATTTTGTAATTCGTGAGATTAAATGAACAGTAAACCAAAGCACCACCAATTTCTGCATCAAAGTTTGATTGTAATCCCGCCCACTTAATTCTAAAATAAAAATGATTAAAAGTCTGCTTATTCAAAACAGAATCTTGCCTACAGACAGAACTAAATTAGAAGTTTTGCATTCAATACTTTGCCTTCTCACACAAAATATAAAGGACGTGATTTTTAAATTTTTTGAAAACAGTTGCACCCTGGGAGAACAATATAATTCCCCAAGGCAATCAAATTGTAATCTGGAGCAGAAACACATTTTCCTTCATGTCCTGAACTGCTTTTTGTGAAAAAATCTCTCGACAATAATTAACAAAAAGTTAATATTTGTAAAACATGGATATTTTTGCATTTAGCTGGTCCTTTGCAATAAATGAAATGATGGAAATATCATCTACAAAAGTCCTCTGAGCATTATTTCTCAAATTAGATGCGCCTGGGAGCTCAGTATCCTGTATTAACAGAGTAACAATGTTGTCTTGTGTGTACCCAGCAGTTTTGTAAAATGCAGTTACATCAGAAGAAGCTTCAATATAATTCTCACTAGCTCAGTCCATATTGCATAAGGAGAATGCGCAAGAACTTTTTCCTTCCCCCTCCCACACTCCAATTGTTATGTTGGCACCATTCAACATCTGACTCCTTCTACTGAAGTCAGAGTGGACTCGGAAATACAATTTATTCCATTGAAAAGGATCAGTGATTTTTTTCAGTATGAAGCTGAATTTCATATGCTGCTCAATTCATACAATGTTAACAAACAAAAATTTCTAACTAATTGTAAACAACACTCATTTAAAGAGAATCCCTAAATTTTTTTTTTTAATCTGCCTTCTTTGTCCCTTTAAACAGGAGCACAAATAAAACAAAAGCTTGTCAAACCATTTGTACAAGAAAAATGGACAATTGCTATAGCCCTACTTTTTGCTGTTTTTCTTGCAGGACAATGTAGTATCCTAGTAATTCAGAAACATTGAATCAATAGATGCAATTGTTTGTATTTCTGAACAGGAATGCTATGTATATAGATTTTCTAACACTGTTATGCACCAATTAAGGCAACTGCTGAAATGATTCAAAAGTAAAAAACACAATAAAAGCAAGCATTCAAGATGACATAACAGCTTGGCTTGTTTTTTGGATGATTCGTTTTGTTTGAAAACATGCCTTACTTGCATCAACTTTTAGAATTTGACTAGTAAAGATAACCCTAAGCATTAGTCATGAAAATTCCTCACTGATAGACAATCACATATCTCAGAAAATGCCTGAAAAGTGATAGAACATTTTCACTGTTAATAGAATGCACTCTTCATCAATTATCTCGTCATCACTCTGATTGAGTTGTAGATAAGCATTAACAACATTTTCCAACTTGATGCCATCCAAGGTTCACAGTTTGCCCTCCAGAGGCTTTAGCTTATAGGAGTATCTGGGCAACATATGGAGAATGAGTACTTGCTATAGCAGCCAACAGAGGCAAATCATTTGATTCAATTCTGTGGAAAAGAAAAAAAGTTGTTGAAAACAGCTTTCTGTACACATCTTCCAAAATTGTACCACTTTTAAGGCAGCTTGCAAACCAACCATATGCATTATGTATCATGCAAACAGATATGGACCCTTTGGAAGATCATGCACATTCTTATGGACCGACAGATTTGTTACAGAGTAAGACAACACAGAAGGGGGATTAAGATAGAGCACGTGACAAAGTTAAGCAGAAAGTATTCTCTTTTCTTTATTGAGGCTAATATTACTGAAGGCCCCCACAACCCCCTCCCACCGCAAAGACACTGAAACCACTTAAGGGAAGTTAAAACAGGCCAGGACATACACTGAGGAATATTGTGGTACAGAGAGACCTATGGATATGTACATAGTTCCCCAAATGAGGCAGCGAAAGAAAGGTGGCGAAGTCAGTGCCAGCTTTCATCTGATGAGGCATTGAGTAGAAGAGTTGGGACAGTTGCACAAAATGTTGGTTATATGCTAGAATGTTGTGTACAATATAGGTCGCCACACTAGAGGAAAATTTTGATTAGGCTAGAGAGGGTGCAGAAAAAACTCCCAAGAATGTTGCCTGGACTGAAGGGCTCAAGTGCAAAAGGAGAGATTGCATGGCTGGGACTTTTTCCCTGGAGCAAAGGAAGCCAAAGAGTAACTTTTGCAGATTTATTAAATCATGATGGACATTAATTGGATTAATAGTTAGTCTTTTTCCCCCAGGGTAGGGGAGTCTAAAACTAGAGGGCATAGATTTAATACAAGGTGATTTAAAGAGATCCGAGGTTTTTTTTTCACAAAGGGTACTTGGCATCTTGATCTTCTGAAGGTAGTGGCAGCTGCTGTTACAGCATTTAAATACTTTGACAGGTACATAGATAGAAAGGTTCAAAGCATACTATGCCAAACGTACGCAAATGGCATTAATTTAGGCATCAAGGTCAATAAGGACCAAGAGCCCGATTCTGCACTGTGTAACATGAATGAATCTGATTCTCTTTTGACACAGACCAGAGTATCGAAATGGATACATAAAAAACAAAGAGGTATGCACAAAGACCTCCCATGAAACGCTGACGCCAAGCTAATATATCACAGCAGCTCCTGACTGCAGGACTGGGATGCATCGGATTAAAATATCACCACGTGTTGCACCAGCTGGCAGCAACACAAGACATTTTTAATTATACACAAGAGGAAAAAAAAGGACTGTTTTAAAAGACCAAAACTTTAATTTATAAATTGAAAGTATTCATGAAATGTGCCGAGACTACAGCACAAAGGAAAATCTCTATTTTCAGTGAGCACCAAAAGCAAATTTGGAGAAAATAAAGTATTTTATGTCACAAAATAAATTGTTAAGCTTTATAAATGACATTGACCTGAATTTCACTGAAATGAAGCTGCCATGGGACTTATACAGACACCCGAAGCAGGTTAGCATTTAATCTGAAATACACAATGTGGCACTCTTGCATCACTGCACAGGACTGGCAGCTACAATTTTGAGCTCCAGTCTCTGGAGTCTGCAATGGGACGAACACATCCTTTTAACTTAAGCAAATCCACAGAATAGTTTAAATGTTTTGATTTACCCCAGCACCACTCCCAGTTCTTTTATGTGGACTCTAGTGTGGCCTTTGAGGTACTCAGACAGCATCTTACTTTTAAAATACAGCTCTTGAAGTCTATCCTCAAGATGGATCACACACTGCAAAGAAGAGAGATGGGGATGTCAGAATTAATTCAACAGAAACAAAATTCAGTACAAATTACTCAAATTTGGAAAACACATTTGGAAAGATTGGGCTTAATTCGGAATAGTTAGCACGACTTGCATTGGAGAAGGAGTCTTATGGGTTTGATCGAGTATTTTTGAACTTCATGAGCATTCATGAACTTCAACAAGATCTTTGATAAGGTTCCACATGACAGGTTACTATCGAGTTAGATTGCATAGGATCCAAGGAAAACTCATTCATTGGGTTCAAAATTGACTTGATGATAGAAGGTAGTTTCTCGTTGAGGAGGCTCATGAGTAGTGGTGTGGCTCAGGGGTCAGTGCTGGGTCTATTGTTGTTTGCCATCTACATCAATGATTTGGATGAGGATGTGAAATAATGTAGTTAATCAGTTTGCAGATGACACTAAAATAGGTGATAACATATACAATGAAGTTTGATTTATCAATAATTAGAGGCATTTTGATCAGCTGTGTAAATGGGTCAAGGAATGGCAAATGTGGTTCTAATCAGTTAAGTGTGCGCATTTTGGAAGTCAAACCAAGGACAAGACCTTCACAGTGCACGGTAGGGCCCAGTGAAGTGTTGTTCTGCAGAAGGTTCATGGTTCCCTGAAAGTGGCATTGCAGGTAGATAAGGTGGTGAAGGTGGCTTGTGGCATGTTGGCCTTCATCAGTAAGGGAATTGATATAGAAGTTAGGACATTATGTTACAGTTGAACAAAAGGTTGGTACGGCTGCACTTGGAAAACTGTGTTCAAATTTGGTCAACATGCTATAGGAAAGATACCATTCAGCTGGAAAGGGTTTGGAGAAGATGTGCAAGGAAATTGCTAGGACTTGAGGAACTGAGTTATAAGGAATGGTTGGGCAGGCTTGGACTTCATTCCTTGGAACAGGAGATTAAGGGATGATCTTTGAGGTGTAGAAAATCATGAGAGATCGGGTGAATGCACATTATCTTTTCCTGGTGTAGGGGAATCAAGAACAGGTTTAAGATGAGAGGGGAAGGACTAAATAAGAACTTGATGCGCATTTCTCCCCCACTGAGGATGGGATACCTATGGAACAAGCTGGCATTGTTAAGGCAGGTACAGTGACAATATTTAAGAGACATTTGGTCAGGTAGGTGGACAGGAAAGATTTGGAGAAATATGGGTCAAATGCAGGCAAATTAGACTTTGAGATGAGCATTTTGGTGATCATGGATGTTAGGCCAAAGGGTTTATTCCCCGTGTTCTATGACTCAATAAAAACAATAGAATAATTTTGAATAAAATAGTCACAAAATGCAAATGAATACCTCTTGAAATAAACATTTTTCCTGAAGGGAAAGATATTGGGTTTATTGATACAATAAATATTGGAGAACAGATGAACATTTCTTGTCATCAATATGATGGTAATTTTCAATAGACGATTAGCTGTGACTGAAAACCAAAAACCTGCCTGACCTGTAGAATTTTTCCAGCATTTTCTATTTCAGATGATTGATTATCAAGTAATAAGTTATTTAGTCCACTCATTTTCAGCAGCAATGATTTCCTTTACACAGGTTCATAAGTGATAGGAGCAAAATTAGGCCATTCAGCCCTTCATGTCTACTCCGCCATTCAATCATGGCTGATCTATCTCTCCCAACCCCATTCACCTGGCTTCTCCCCATAACCCGATACCCGTACTAATCAAGAGCCTATCTATCTCTGCCTTAAAACTATCCATTGTCATTGTCCACAGCCTTCTGTGTCAATGAATTCCACAGATTCGCCAACCTCTGACTAAGAAAATTCCTCCCCATCTCCTTCCTAACAAAACATCCTGTTATTCTTAGGCCTCTGGTCCTAGAAACATCCACTAATGGAAACATCCTCTCCACATACATACCAAGCCTTTCGCTATTCAGTAAGTTTCAATGAGGTTCCCCCCTCATCCATCTAAACTCCAGCGAGAAGAGGCCCAGCGCCGTCAAACACTCATCATATGTTAACCCACTCCTTCCTGGGATCATTCCCGTAAACCTCCACTGGACCCTCTCCAGCACATCCTTTCTCAGATACACTGGCATTGAGTATGCCTTCCTTACCACCGATTCGACTTGCAAATCAACTTTTTGGAAATCCTGCACTAGCACTCGCAAGTCCCTTTGCATCTGATTTCTGAATTCTCTCCCCATTTAGAAAATATTCTAATGGTCTTCTAGTGCAGTCGAATAGTCTAGATCAGGGGTGGGGAACCTGCGGCCTTAAGGCCATTAAGTGCGGCCTTTTGAATGAATCCAAATTTTGTAGAACAAATCCTTTTATTTTTATTTAAGAATGAACTGCAGATGCTGGAAAATCGAAGGTAGACAAAAATGCTAGAGAAACTCAGCGGGTGAGGCAGCATCTATGGAGTGAAGGAAATAGGCGACGTTACGGGTCGAGACCCTTCTTCAGGTCTGAAGAAGGGTCTCGACCCGAAACGTCACCTATTTCCTTCGCTCCATAGATGCTGCCTCACCCGCTGAGTTTCTCCAGCATTTTTGTCTACCTTTTATTTTTATTAATATGTTTTTGTTCCTCTTTTATTATTTTTATTTTAATCTTAAAATGAACGTATTTAAAATACCAAAGAGTAAAAGAAGATTCAACAAAATAATCCTCCCCGACTGACGGCCACAATTAAAACATTAGTAAGTCATGAGGGCTATTTTAACAAAATAATGTACATTTTGAAGTATATCTAATTGAGGTTTCTTGGATGCGGCCTTATTAGATTACAGCTAACTTAATGCGGTATTCCAACATAAAAAGGTTCCCCACCCCTGGTCTAGATAATAGGGGTTGCACGGCAGTCGAGGTCACGACCCGTGACCCTTACTGTTGCCACGCAACGCTTCTGGAGTGCAAGCGGTGAACATCAGGTAAGCACTTACTGTGGCTTCCAGTCTTCTGTCCCAGCATCCGGACTCCACGCTGACTGGTTCCACACTCGCGGACCCCAGGCCGTCTGTCCCCTCGGCCGGTGTTTGGCGGCTGAAACGAGGCGGCGGGGCTACAGACAGCCCGGCACCCGGGGGGGGAATCACCCCGTGTGGGGGTCGGGTGAATCACCCGGTGTGGGTGTCGGGGATGAATCACCCCATGTGGCGGTGGGGTCCGGGGGAGTGAATCACCATGTGTGTGGGTCGGGGTCGGTGGGGTGAATCACCCCGGTGGGGGGATCGGGGTCTAGTGCCGGTGCAGCTGCAGCACGGTCAGTGACTCTGGGTGAGTGGAGGGACCAGACTGTCCCCAACTCTGCTGCAGCTGACGGGAACGTTGCCGGGTTTTCGTCCTCGTGTTTCCGCTGCCTGGAGCCGCTGCCCCCGCTCCACCCGGCCCCTTGTGTGTGTGTGCGCTGCCGACCCACAGCCCGGCACAGTGCAGCCGCACAGGGGAGACAGGGCGAAGGGCGGCCGTGGCCGTACAGTGCTGACCCCGGGGGAGGGGGGTGAGTGGGGGCTGTCCCGAGGGATCCGGTCCTTCGGCCGCTTACACCTTGGTGCTCGGGTTCAGAGCGCTCAGTCACCCTCCAGCCACGGGCGGTCGTGGGCTGGGACTTACCCTCAATCTGCCGGCACGCTGCTCTTTCGCAAGTCAGTGAGCAGCAGTGATTTTGGCGGTTTTCACTCACGGTTACCCCTATTTCCACAATTTTTTACAGCGCAAAAATTGACCATTTTGCCGGTTTAACAGGTAAGAACGTACGTGTTTCGTGTGTTACTAGTGTATGCCGGAAGTTGCCTTGTACTCCAGAAGGATTGGGCTACTCCATGCGTCACGCCCTTTGACCTTATGAACTTGCATGCAACCTCCCTATAGGTTATTTAGAAAGATATGCCAGAATTGTTCAGCTAGGATGATACCACTGGTGGTTACAATTAGGAGGTAACCCATACTAGCACAAGAAGAGAAACAAGTATATTTAAAGTTTATTCCACCATTTCTTTTCCCAAGCCTCCACCACCTTTCCACAATGAAGTTTATACAACCATTTTTCAGTGATGTTATTGCAATTTGAACTGTTGATTTATAATCAATGGGGAGGTGACAGAAATCAGTGTTTGGGACCAAGCTACTCACAATGTATATCAATGCTTTGGATGAGGGAACTGAATGTAACATTTCTAAATTTACCAATGACACACAACTGGGTGGGTTTATCAGTTGTGAAGTGGATGCCATGTGGCTTGAAAGTAATTTAAAGTCCAGCGAGTGGCAAAACTGTAGTAGATGCAATGCAATTGGGATAATTGGAAATGTATTCAAATCAATTAAAAAAAATAGGAAGTCTATATTATTGAAATGGAAATAGTTTTGGAACAGTAGATTTTCAAGGGGGTCAGGGCATCCTTACAATTTAGTTTATTCACACCAATAAAATTCCTTGTTCATATGAAGGTAACAGTAAACAGTCTGTATACAGTAATGATATTATGTTTCATGTCTCTGGAGCCATCATTTTAAAAAAATGTAATATTTCTAAATTAACCAATGAGACAAAACTGGTAGGTTTATCAGTTGTGAAGTGGATACCAAGTGGCTTGAAAGCAATTTAGTAAAAGTTGAGGAAGTGGCAAAACTGTGGTAGATGCAATGTAATAGGGACAACCCCCAGGCACTGAAAGCAAAAGTCAATGCAGCAAGCATTTAGGCAGCATATGGTATGTTCACATTCACTGCAAGGCTGTTGATCCAGGCAAATGATTCCGGGCAACATTTATGGAGACCCCCCACATGTGGAGTAGTGTGCTTGGTTTTGATCTCATAATCAAGAAAGGAAATACTTGCCATAGACAGAGAGCAACAAAAGATTGTCAGACTGTTATATGGCAATCGCAGGATATCGTATGAGGAGAAATTGGGTTGACATTACCTGCATAAGTACAAGGCCTAAGTTTAGAAGAACAAGAGGTGATCGCATTGATATAAAGTATTGACAGGGTTTTCCAGAGAGGATGTTCCTCTGACTGGGGTGGGAATAACGGCAGTTTCTAGAACGAGGAGGTCACAGTATCAGGCGATACGGGGCAAGACATTTAAGATTCCAGTGCAAAGAAATTTCTACATTCAGAAGGTAGAACCTCTCATAAAAGATAGACACAAAATGCTGGAGTAATTCAGCAGGACAGGCAGCATCTCTGGAGAGAAGTAATAGGTGATGCTTTTGGTCGAGATCCTTCTTCAGATGTAGGAAGGTCTCAACCCGAAACGTCACCCATTCCTTCTCTCCAGAGATGCTGCCTGTCCCACTGAGTTACTCCAGCATTTTGTGTCTTTCTTCGGTATAAACCAGCATCTGCAGTTCCTTCCTACACCTCTCATAAAAGGCCTTCTTGGCAAGGTTGTTGCCAAGATACACATAATACATAGGTTATGTCCGATAGATAGATATCAGAGTATTGGGTATTGAAGTTGGGAGGCCATGTGGCAGTTGTATAAGATGTTGGTGAGACCGCATTTAGAGTATTGTGTTCAGTTCAGGGCACCATGTTATAGGAAAGATGTTGTCAAGCTGGAAAGGGTATGGAGAAGATTTACGAGGATGTTGCCAGGACAAGAGGGTCTGAGCTATAGGGAGAGGTTGTTCACTGAGACTATTCCTTGGCGTGCAGGAGGGCGAGGGGTGATCTTATAGAGGTGTATATAATCATGAGAGGAATAGATCGGGCAAATGCAGTCTCTCTTGCCCAGAGTAGATGAGTCAAGGGCAAGAGGACATAGGTTTAAGGTGAAGGGGAAAAGACTAATAGGAATCTGAGGGGTAATGTTTTCACACAAAGGGTGGTGGGTGTATGGCACAAGCTGCCAGAGGAGGTAGTTGAGGCAGGGTCTATCCCAACATTTCAGATACAGTTAAGACAGGTACATGGATAGGACAGGTTTGGAGTGATATGGACTAAACACAGGCAGGTGGGACTAGTGTAGCTGGGACATGTTGGCCGGTGTGGGCAAGTTGTGTCGAAAGGCCTGTTTCCACACTGTATTGCTCTATGACTCTATTTCTAGACATAAAGGACTTCAAGTGGTAGTGGAAGATAGTGATAAGGTAGGGTATCAATCATAATCTTACACAATGGTAGAGCAGGCTTGAAGGCAAACGGCCTACTCTTACTCTTTTGTTGCAATGTTTCTTTCAGTTTCAGATCTATGATATTTCATTCCTTCCGTGCGAATCAAAAGAAACAGAGTTAAAGTCTGAGGTCAATGTTGTTTTAATCAGGCACCCCCACAGCTGGAGTGTGCTCTGGAATAATCCCAACAGTTTCAGTTTGTATTTCAGAAATCCAGCTCTGCAGTCCTTTGTTTTTCAAACACAAAAGGTTTGACAATCAGTAGCAGACAAATCATAATACTATTTTGCAGTGATGTACTTACAAAATCAGGTGGTAGCTGTAGTTTATAGAGTTGAAGAATGGACTGGAGCAGGCCGGACACAAAGTTAGAGACCAGTACCTCTTTGCCTAGTTTATTGTCCATCGCCTTTCTTTGGCTAGTAGCCACCTGGACTGACAATTTGTCTGTGTCTGCGATAATGCAGACAGCTTCTGCAACAGGTTCGTCTAAAACAGGATGCTGAAATATCAAAGTGGAAAAGGGTTATATCAGCAATTAAACATTTTTTCCATAATGCACAACTCTTAAAAATCATTTAAATAATTCAAGCCATTCAGAATACTGGCAATAACACAAACCCCATGCTTCCAATCTGGGCACTTCAATTATCCTCCTTTTTGATTAGTCACTTGAGCATGAGCCGAAATGGAAGATCAGCAGGAAATGGAACTGGCAGAATTTCATTTCTGTACGGAATTGCATGCTCTGCAATATCAGATCTGCTGGCTGGGAACTCACACAAGGAGAGTTATTCCAGACCTTTGACTTATGCAGCTGGCTATAAAGGCTCTCAGGGCAACCAAATTCCCTATCGATGGAAAAAATTCCCATCATCCCAATAACAGCAAGAACTAAAGGCAGCATATGCTCAGATCTAAGAGGCTTCCCAGAACTAGTTTTTTTTTTTTTAAACAAGATGTTTGATTTGCATTTTCACACACGGGACACATTAGATAACTGGAAGATGCAAGTTTTGAAGTAACATTTTAGTTGCTCTAGCAACTGTTGATGCAGCTGCCGAGAAGGAATGACTATTTAATATCAGTGATAGTAGATGTGGATGGCTCCATTCAATTTGGGCCTCTAATTGGCCTGTCACAGTGCAAGATTAATCCAATTTGCATTTATGTCAGTGACATTTCTTGCATACTTTTGAATTGAGCTTTGGCCCTGTTACCATTGCTGATCATATTGTCCTATCTTATTTTCTTTTTTCTCTTTTTTTCTTTTCTTCTTTAACTACTTCTTGTGGTTTAGGTTCACAAGAGTGTTCCTGGACCACTTTCATTCACTCACTGACTATCTTTGCGAGCTCTTTCTATCCTTTTTTCTATTAAAGTTGAAAAACAGAAGTGGTACAAGAATTGTATAAAATTATGTTATGTTATTGCAGATAACTGTAATGTAAAATACTTCTAATAAAAAAATTAAAAAAAATAAAAATAAAATAAACATTGCTGATCCATCTTTTTATTAAAGGTGGACAAAGGTAGATAAAAATGCTGGAGAAACTTAGCGGGTGAGGCAGCATCTATGGAGTGAAGGAATAGGTGACGTTTCGGGTCGAGACCCTTCTTCAGATCTTTTTCAATCTTTTTATTAATTAGACTTTACTTTAGACATGTAGCGTGGAAACAGGCTCATCGGCCCACTGAGTCCGCACCGACCAGCAATCACCCCGTACATAAGCACTATCCCACATACTGGGCACAATTTACAAAGCCAATGTGGGGGGAACACGGAGAAAACCACGCAGTCACAGGATGAACGCACAAACTCCATTCAGATAGCACCTGTAAAGAGCATCGAACCCAGGTCTCTGGCGCTGTAAGGCAGCAATACTGCTGCACTACTGTGCCACCCATGAGCGAAGAACATGGCCGACATTTCATAACCTCTATAATTTATTTTCAGTCACTTCCATACTTAGATTAAAGCAAAGTTCCCTCTTCAATAATGATCCATGTAGCCTTTCGGTGCATTATACCAGTCTTACTTTCACTCTGATTTCTAGCTTTCCTCATTTTTAGGAAACAACCTTGCCATAAAATGGTGGCAGATGATAGCAAGTGACATGCAACCCATTACTGACCTGCACAGCACGAGTCAAATCTGCCATTAAACAATGCTTCAGATTTTCATCTGAACTAATTCCATGCAAGACAAAATCTGGGACATACTGTGAACAGTAGCCACCAAACAAGGATCTTCCAAAATTATTGAGACTTGGCTTGCTGTTCATTTTGATGCTGCAACACAACCACATGGGAAAGGTATACTTTGAAAAAAATGTTTTGTTGCACACACGCCAGACACATATTTGACACTTTTATTCAAAGACAGTCAACATTTAAATACTTAATTTTGCAACAGCCATTTTTCTCCTTAAAGAATGCAGGATCAAGTCCATCAGAGCCCAGAGATCTGTCTCTTTGTGGACTGCCACTGCATGGGCAGATCAGATGTGCTTGACCAGAGGGCCATGGAAGTTGAGAGGAGCTGAAGAACAGACTGCGTGTAGCTGTGTTTTTCTATCAAAGCTTTGCCAGTAGATCCTTGATCGAGACATCAGATAGAATGGCTACAATGAGAATCAGGTATCAAATTCAGAACTTCCACTGCTATTTTTGAATTATTCTTCAAAATTATCCTTTAAAAATAGATTGGATGGGTATATGGATGGGAAAGGAATGGAGGGTTATGGTCTGAGTGCAGGTAGATGGGACTAGGGGGAAGCAAAAAAAAAAAAGTGTTCGGCACGGACTTGAAAGGGCCGAGATGGCCTGTTTCCGTGCTGTAATGGTTATATGGTTAAAGAAGTCGTGGGTAGTACAGTGGTGCAGCTCAGAGCAGTAGCTCACTTCCCAAGTGACCTACATTCAATGTGACCTCCAGTGTTGTGTTTGTGGAGTTTGCAGGCTCTCCCCATATGCATGGATTTGCCCCAGGTGCTCGGATAATCTCCAATCTCTTAAAGACGTGCAGAATCATAGGTCAATTGACCAATGTAAAATGCCTCCAGCGTGAACATTGGTGGGGAAGAATTGAAGGGGGGGGGGGGGGAAGAAGGAGAAGAGCTGATGGGAATGCAGGGAGGATAAAATGGGATGAATATCGTAATAATGTAAATAAGTGCATCATATTGAATTAGGATGAGGATGCATCACGATTAATAAGTAAATCAATTATATTAAATCTGCAGGGCCAGAAGGTTTTCATCGTAGGGATTTAAAGAATTACATAGAATATTATTTCACAGTGACTCGCAAAAAGAGTGATACCCTAGTCACTGAGATAGCTGCAAGTACTTAAACTGAGAAGTCAAAATAAACTTTGGTCAGAGTTTGGTGGTACCATGTAATATGGGTAGTTGATAAACTAAAATTGGTGCAGTTCAGAATGGCTTGATTAGGTCATCAGGGAGAAAGAATAGAGGGTTATGTTGACAAAAGTTTGAGGCATTTCAGATGAATGCTTGATTGACATAAAATCTAGCATAGACAGGTTGGGTTCAACAGCCAGTCTTGAACTAAGTGTTTAACGCTAGTGAAAGTGCTGAACAGTTGTAAATTAATGTCAGCATAGGCTAGAGGGAGGTTATCTATTTAGACCTCAAAGGAATGCCTTGGAATATTATCTAAATAATTAAAAGTTACATGTTAGGATCCAAAAAATATTTCAGTCCATACACACGGGTCATTAAAATGCTATGAATGGCAATAAAATATATTCTGAAATTTAATAAAAATGTGGCTCCAATAGTCAGGAGATCAGAATAAAAGTAGATAGAATTGATGTTACAGCAGATTGAAATCCTTGCAGAGGAACACAAGGAGCCTGCATTCAGTTCTCATCACAATATTTAAGAATTACAGAATTATGCAGCACAGAAACAAGATCTTCGGCCCCATAGTCCATGCCAAATATTAATCATGCATTTTGCTTTTCCCAAACTCCATTATGAATGATATATTCGCTTGAAGGGAATTAAATTTAGTTTAATGAAAGCATGGAATCCCAACGGTTATATTCCCAGGAATTTGAAAATGTTAGTGATGTTATCAAGTATCTCAACATTTTAAAGGGGAATTGTTAACTGATGAAAATCTACAGCTGGAGGGAAAGTTTGGAACCAATTCTCTTCAACAAAGAGCAATTGTTGATATGAGATTATAAATCGTTAATCTGAGATCAGTGAATGTTTTGTTAAACAATAGTACAAAAGAACATGTGGAAAGAGCAGGTATACATTTAATTCAGATTATCAATTGTCATGTGTACAGAGAAACAGTGAAATACAAGGCTTGGTGACAGAAAGGACAAATTAATTGATGGACACAAGATGCTGAACACCCAAACAATGTTTCTGATTCTCTTTCAGTGCTTTCCCATTGCTGAATAAGGTGTGGTTTTCTGAAACGGAGTGCACCACAGTTTACCATTCTTCAGTCTATGCAATATGGACGGTGTCATTACTTTGGGGATGAGCAACATAGAAGACATATCACAAGCAATCTCAATGAGATAGAATGAGACAAAGAAAAACTGAAAATGTTGGAAATTTCAGGAGAACAATGCTGGAGACACTCAGTAGGGTCTTGATCTTTGAATATCTTTGGTCTTGCTCAAATTCATTGGAATCGCACTCCAGACCACGAAGCATTGCAGAATAAATAGCTATGTTGCTCAAACAGAACCCCTATTCATAATCGTTTCAAAAAACAAATTAATGGTCTATTTTGATATTTTCCCTCTCCCATTCAGAGCTTTCCTATTCATCAATTATCTTACCTTGGTAATGGAAGTTCAACCTCTGCCATCCCAGTTTGTCTCTCATTGCAACATTCAAATCCTTGTTTAGATGAATCGTGGGATACCTCTTCATCGTCACTCTCTCCAAGAGCACTGTCAGAACTTTCATTTCTGGGAATGTCAGCATCTATCCAGAGAGTATCTTTCTTCCCGCAAGCCTTATTTTCTCCATGGGGGATGTCAAAAGTGACTGGACAGTCCTGATCACCAGAACTAGCGTTAATGATAACAGAAGACACGGTTTCTATGTTCTGACAAGTCCGCATTGTTTCAGCAATCTCTGCGTTATTTTGTTCATTTGATTCAGCCTCTTCATTTGCTCTGGTGATGCAAGTAACCCGGGTGGGTATTTCTCCCATTGAATTTCTTTCAATGCCTTTGTTCTCACGACCACATTCCAAGAAATTGGTACTCTTTTCATGAGAAGGGATTCTTAAAGCGCAATGCTGTTCCTTTGCGTTCACCCTTTCTATGACTTTAGCTTCTTCGAGCTGGTCCATTACAGGCTGATGTAGTGCATCAGTTTCTGAGAAGGCAACATCGTTTGACGTTTGAGCATCATTGTTGTTTTCTGCACCTCGGCGTTCTAGATTTTGTTCCATTATTTTTCTTCTTGATTCAATATCTGAATCAGGTGAAAACGAGCAGCCAATCTGAAACATCACTCTGCTTTGGAGGTGTGGACTCCTGTGATAGGGTCTTTCTGGACAATCTATGCCCACACTGGAAGTGGAGCCTGGAGGTTTTTTCATTGGAGCCAACTTAACTGCAACAGATGCCCCAAAATCAGAAGAACCTTCAGCCAACCTAACTGGTTCATGTCCAAACGTGTGCATCTCAGCTTTACACACAGTGGCACCTTTCACAGTCAAGGAAGAGTGTGTCTTAATTTCCTGAACAGGTACTGTGATCTCTCTTAAACTGTCAGCATCGCCAAATTTGGGTTCATTCACAGTAGAAGGAATTTGACAGCACTCTCCAGAGGCCCGCCCATCACAAGTATCAAATTGAGCACTTTCACAGTTGCTAGCTTTGAGTGCTAAATCTACACTAATGTGCTTGCCTTTTATTGTAGTGCTCCTTTTCCCAGTATTTGTCAGAGATTGAATGGAAGTGTTTGAACCAGGGTCATCCTTATGGACAGTGACCACAATGTATTCAGATTCTTCCACTTCTCCTTTCTCGAGTACTGTGCTGATCTTAGTTCCTGATTGGACAATCTCAGTTTCTTGAAGCTTACCTTCCCACTGCATCTCATTTTCCTGAAGATCTGAGCACCGTATGAAGTAACTAAGGACATAAAGTAATCGTTGAACTAGTTCTTTACGCTTCCCAACCACCACAGTCCTGGTGAGCCTTACAGGTGAGCCAATTGCTCCATACAAATCACCTGAAAAAAGGAAAAAAATAATTAGGGACAATTTAAAAAGTATGTATTCTTAAATATTTCAAAATTTCAATACAGCTTAAAAAAAAAAAAAAAACAAACATGCTGCCAGGCACCAAATTGCACAAAGAAGATCCCAGTGTTGTGGCCAATGCATATCGCTCAACTGAACGGATTATCTTTTCATTTATCTTAAAGTTTATGCATAATTTGAAGCCTAAATAACTAGGTGACAATTTGCTGGCTATGTATTGCAATAGGATATTGTAAGCTGTGAAAAGCATACGGGTAAATGCAAATTCTTTATGATCATGGGAAAGCATTGGATGAATGAACCTTTTAAGATTCTGGGCTCTGCTTATGCTCTAAATCAATTTGAAAATTTAAGTTCCTGAACACAGGCCACCATTCTCTCTGTGATCCCATTTAATTCACAACTAGTGTTACTTTCACAGAAGAAACCTCCATGGTATACTCTTAAACAATTTTGTCTTTCTATTGCACAAATCTATGTTGGGTGGGAGGGAGGAAAGTAACGTGTTCTGGATCCACGTTTTATAGGTAGACCCATGGAATTCAAAAGCACGGGTCATGTTCCTGGGTGTGCACATATCTGAAGACTTGTCCTGGACCCAGCACAGTGATGCAATAGTATTGTGAAATCTCCTCAATGCCTCTACTGTCTTAGAAGATTGAAAGTATGTCGTCAAAGCTCAATTTAACCTCTACAGGTGTATAATAGAGAGCACACTGACTGGTCTCATGACATCCAGGAACAAATGATGCCGAGAAAGTGGAAGACATTGCCTGATCCCATCATAGGTACGGATCTCTCCACCATTGACAGGATCTACAGGAGGCAGTGCTTCAGAAAAGGCAGCCAATATCAAAAGACCCACAGCACCCTGGCCACATTCTCACATCACAACTATCATTGGGAAGTAGCTGAAGAAGCCTGAAAACCATGACCTGCAGGTCAAGTACAGCTTCTTCTTAGCAGCCATCAATGTGCAGCACTATCCATTACCTCAGCAACTATGATCTGTTATGACTTTGTTTGGTTTGTAATGTGGGACTTTGGTTTTGCATTGGTTACCTAGTATTACTGATTAATAATTTATTCTATATTTATTTGCGTTTTACTGCATTATTGGTCATGTTAAGTGCACCAATTAAGAATGTCATTGTTCCATTTGCTGGTACACATGCCAATTGCTGGTACACATGCCAATTAAAACACTAGACCCTGACCCACATGACTCGGACCTGAATGCAACTGGAATCTAATCCTTATGACAGCACCCATTACAGGGAGGATCCAAAAGCTTTCGCAAGGGAAAGGTTTCGTAGATATCTTCTGCCAGAGGCTTCAAATGTTAATAGGTTGAAGATGATACTGTTCTTATCAAGCAGAGTAGGTAGAAACATTCAAAATTCTGAAGAGTCTGGACAAGTGGATAGCTATAAACCTTTTTTTCACTGACAGTGGAGTGAAAAGCAAATATGACAAACTTGAATTTGAAAAAAAGCCCAAGGATAACATACAAGGCAGAACGTCTCATGTAGCAAGTTATTGTGCTCTGGAATTCAGGCCCAAATAAGTGGTGGGAGATGGATTAATTGTTGTTCAAAAAAGGGAATTAAATAGGCATGAGGAACACAAACTTTGGAGAACTATTGGAAAAGTCAGGGAATAGGACCAAATCTGGAACTGAATTGATGGGTTATCGTCTACGTTGTATGGATAACTGTGGTTTTGCATGCCTTCAGGATTTAATCCATTTGAGCCAACACCATCTATTCCTAGATTTATTCCTAGTTAGCTTTAAGATGGAAAGAGGGTGGGGAGAAATGGGTAGGACAAAGGCAACATTCTCTGAGAAGCAAATCTCACTCACCAAGTTGTGCCCAGAGAGGATTATATGGATGCGATTTACCCAATAAATCTACGTTCTGTGATGCATGTTTCTCACAAAAGGTCTTTCTAGGTGGATGGTCATTTGGCATAACTGTGGGTACCCAGGCCAGGTGATACGTGAGCACAGCCGTTAGCAAAGCAGAAAGGAACCTAAAATTGGAGGAAAAGTAGTTTAACCAACAGTTTCAACATCACAACAAATAAGCCTTCTTAAATATCTATGAAGCAACTGCAATGTCACAAAATTGGTCCTACTCATTCAGTTTGTTCTTTTTTAATGTTTTGTTTTTAATTGCAAGTGACTAGCAGTGCCAAATCCACTGGTGTTGCAAGTGGTTGGATGGACCAGCACCTAACATAGTCATTCCTGGTTTAACATAGCAAAGTACAGGCCTGGAAAATCAGGAATAAACTGTATTTTACAGAGCGGCATTTGGCCATTCATAGGTAATGGTCTATTTTTTTTTGTTGTGGTCAGAAGTATGATAAACCACTCTCATAAGGGAAATCCCAATAAGACCATAATATACAGAAAACCTGTACATATTTGGAGAGTATGGACTAATTATTGTCTCAGAAGGCCCAAGATGCACACAATAAATAAAAAAAAATTACATAATAATATTAAATGACACAGAGAACACATGTGACCTGTTCTAGATATCCAATATGATGGGCTAGTCGGTAATAGCCAATTGCCATAGTTCATGAAAATCAAAAAGCTTTGACAAGCACAAGACAATCGATTAATATTTTGGATTAAACCACTATTGCAAGCGTGTGACCAATGAAGCAAAGTATTAAAAAATGAAGAGGTAGATGACAACAGACCACCTTGCTAGATCCTGGGCAATTTTTTTCTATGGCCACATTGGTCTTTCTTGCCCTCCTCTACCAATATTGTTAGGCAAACCAGGCAACCAGATCCTAGTGGGGGGGATCCTGAGGAATAGCCCCTGGACTGTGATAACTTTCTGCCTTTGATAACCAATTACAAATTATAGAAGTTAAATTGAGAAACAAAATACAATACAGGCAAACCTCTCACCTGCAGTGGCGAGAGACCAGATGCATCAAGCAAGTGACCTCCAGCTTGTCTCAGACTTCTATGCCTGTTTAGGGAAACACAGAAGACAGAGACAAGCCTACCTGTGATGACGCCTTTGCTAAAGGTTCTCTGTGAAACCAGTGGCTTAAAAATATATTTAAGACCAGTGTGTTAGTGTACACATCCAAAGACCAGAGACCAGTTTGAAGGGTCTCGACCCGAAACATCACCCATTCCTTCACTCCAGAGATGTTGCCTGTCCCTCCGAGTTACTCCAGTATTTTGTGTCTATCCAGAGATAATACAGGTTTCTAATATTGTACAGGTACACAAAAATGCTGGAGAAACTCAGCGGGTGCAGCAGCATCTATGGAGCGAAGGAAATAGGCAAAGTTTCGAGCCGAAACCCTTCTTCAGACTGATAGGGGGTGGGGAGAAGAAAGGAAAAAAGGCGGAGGAGGAGCCCGAGGGCTGGGGGAAGGGAGGAGACAACCAGAGGGCTGATGAAGGGGAGGGGACAGCAAGGGCTAGCAGAGGTGGGAGAATTCAATGTTCATGCCCCCAGGATGTAGACTGCCCAAGCGGAATATGAGGTGCATTTCCTCCAATTTCCGGTGTTGCTCGCTGTGGCCATGGAGGAGACCCAGGACAGAGAGGTCAGATACGGAATGGGAGGGGGAGTTGAAGTGCTGAGCCAACGGGAGGTCAGGTTGGTTATTGCGGACCGACTGGAGGTGTTCGGCGAAACGATCGCCAAGCCTCCGCTTGGTCTCACCGATGTAGATCAGCTGACATCGAGAGCAGCGGATGCAATAGATGAGGTTGGAGGAGATGCAGGTGAACCTCTGTCGCACCTGGAACGACTGCTTAGGTCCTTGAATGGAGTCGAGGGGGGAGGTGAAGGGACAAGTGTTGCATCTCTTGCGGTTGCAAGGGAAAGTACCCGGGGAGGGGGTGGTACGGGAGGGAAGGGAAGAATTGACACGGGAGTTACGGAGGGAGCGGTCTTTGCGGAAGGCAGACATGGGGGGAGATGGGAAGATGTGGCGAGTGGTGGGGTCACGTTGGAGGTGGCGAAACTGACGGAGGATCACTTGTTGTATGTGACGGCTGGTGGGATGAAAGGTGAGGACTAGGGGGACTCTGCCCTTGTTGTGAGTGGGGGGATGGGGAGAGAGAGCAGTGTTGCGGAGTATGGCAGAGACCCTGGTGCGAGCCTCATCTATGGTGGAGGAGGGGAACACCCGTTCCCTGAAGAATGAGGACATTTCGGATGCCCTGGTGTGGAACGCCTCATCCTGGGAGCAGATGCGGCGTAGACGGAGGAATTGGGAGTGGGGGATGGAGTCCTTACAGGAAGCAGGGTGGGAAGAAGTGCAGTCCAGATAGCCATGGGAGTCGGTAGGTTTGTAGTGGATGTCGGTAAGAAGTCTATCACCTGCGATGGAGATAGGGAGGTCAAGGAATGGTAGGGAAGTGTCGGAAATGGTCCAGGTGTATTTGAGTGCCGGATGGAAGTTGGTGGTGAAGCGGATGAAGTCAGTCAGTTGTGTGTGGGTGCAGGAGGTGGCACCAAAACAGTCATCGTTGTAGCGGAGGTAGAGGTCGGGGATGGGGCCCTGGTACGTATTGAACAAGGATTGTTCTACGTACCCGACAAAGAGGCAGGCGTAGCTGGGGCCCACGCATGTGCCCATAGCTACGCCTTGTATTTGGAGGAAATGGGAGGAGTCAAATGAGAAGTTATTGAGGGTAAGGACCAGCACCGCTAGGCGGAGGAGGGTGTCAGTGGCCGGGTATAGGTTGCTTCTTCGGTCGAGGAAAAAACTGAGGGCTTCGAGACCATCCTGGTGGGGGATGGAGGTTTACAGTGACTGGACGTCCATGGTGAAGATGAGGGGGTGAGGGCCTAGAGAGTGGAATGCACAGAGACGACGGAGAGTGTCTGAGGTGTCTTGAACATAGGTAGGGAGGGATTTAACCAAGGGGGATAGGATGGAGTCGAGGTAGGTGGAGATGAGTTCGGTGGGGCACGAACAGGCAGAGACAATGGGTCTACCGGGACAGTCATGTTTGTGGATTTTGGGGAGAAGGTAAAATCGGGCCTTGCGGGGCTGGGGAACGATGAGGTTGGAGGCTCGGTCGGGCAGGGCGTGGGAGTGGATGAAGTTGGTGATGGTGCTGGAGATGGTGGCCTGGTGCTCGTCAGTGGGGTCATGGTCCAGGGGTAAGTAGGTGTCCGAGAGTTGGCGCGTGGCCTCAGCTTTGTAGAGATCGACGCGCCAGACTACCACGGCACCTCCCTTGTCGGCGGGTTTGATAACCCAATCTAGGTTGTTGCGGAGTGAGTCGATGGCAGTGCGTTCAAGGGGGGAGAGATTGGAGTGAGACAGGGGAGTGGAGATGTTGAGGTGGTTGATGTCACGGCGGCAGTTTTTGATGAAGAGTTCTAAAGCCGGAAGGCTACGAGGGGGGTTCCACGAGGAGGGGGTGCGTTGGAGATGGGAAAAGGGGTCATCAGTGGGGGGCGAGGACTCCTTCCCATGGAAGTGCGCTGTGAGGCGGAGGCGACGGTAGAAGCGTTCCAAGTCATGGAGGGCGCGGAACTCATTGAGGTGGGGACGGAGGGCGACAAAGGTAAGACCTCTGCTGAGGACAGACCGTTCGATGTCGGAGAGGGGGAGGTCGGGGGGGATGGTGAACACCCGGCAGGGATGGGGGTTGGGGCCGGAGGAAGGCAGGTGGGTGGAATGGGGACGAGGCGATGTGTGATGGGGGGGTGGTGGGTGGTCAGGGGGTGGGGGGCTGAGAGGGCTGTAGTATGGGTGGGGAAGAGAAGGGGTCCCATAGTTGGAGAAGGATGGGGAAGAATCAGTGGAACTAAAGGCTCTGTCTCACGGGTTTGCGGTCATTGGCGGTGAAGCGCGGCATCGCCGAAAGAGGAGACCGCACGGCAACCACAAGAGCGCCGCGCCTATGCCGCGGGAGCGCCGCACGGATGCTGCGCGGGGGCCAAGTGATCTCCGTACGGCCGGTTCCACGAGCTTGCGGCGTCCGGTGATGACGACATCGCGCAACGCGACGCGCTACGCGATGACGTCATTTCGGTTCGCGGGGCTGTGGCGGTGCTGGTGGTGATTGCGGCACTGTGTTGGCGCCCCGTGCCGCACACGTGCCTCACTGGCGGCGGCTGTGGCGGTGAAAGTTGGACTCACGGCGCTCGTGCCGCACTGGCGGCGGCTGTGGCGGTGCCCGTGCTGCACTCGTGCCTCACTGGCGGCGGCTGTGTCGGTTTTTTGTGAGTACCGTGCGGTGTTGGGACCTACACCGCACGGCCCCGGCGGTGTGCGTTGGACCGACCCCGCGGTCTCTGGCGGTCCACGAGCGGTAGAAACTTCCTGTTTCACCGTCAATGACCGCAAACCCGTGAGACAGGCCTTTAACACTGAGGTAACCAGGGCTAGGCAGACTAGCGCTAGGACCCAGTGGAGTCAAACCCAGGAGAGTGGGAGTGAGCAGCGTGGAGGCTTCAGGCCCAGTACAGAGTCCAGTCTGCAGGTGAGGCGACGGCTGCGGGATGCTGGAGGGAGGTGCAGTGGCGAGGGTCAGCGGACCCGACGGTAGGAGTCCGTGGGCAGTAGAGTCGGGGTCCGCGGGCGATGCGTTGGAGGTCCCGGTGGGCGGATGTTCGGTGGGGCGGCGCGGTTCGGCCAGCCCTGTGAAGCGACGAGGTGAGTAGGGTGCGGTGCGGTGGCCATGTTCGGGGAGCCCCAGACCGGCGGCCACGTCGAGTAGGTCCGGTCCGGCGGCGATGTTCAGTGGGCCCGGTCCAGCGGCGATGCTGGAAGGGCCCGGTCCGGCAGCGAAGCTGGATGGACCCGGTGCGGCGGCGATGTTGGGAGGACCCGGTGTGGCTGTGATGTTCGGCGGGCCCGGTGCGGCGATGAGGTTAGGAGGTCCCGGGGAGCTGCGAGGCTCGGAGGAAACGGCGACGGGGAGGTAGTCCGAGTTACCGTTGAAGCGGCGAGGTTGGGCGTCATTGGTAGGCAGGTGAAGGTCGGCGGCATCATCGACATGGAGGTCGGTGAAGGCGGCGTCTTGGTGAGTACTGGAGGCGCTCCTCGTGGCCAAGATGGCGTCGCGGGACTCAGGCAGGCGATGCAGGCCGGAGTTGGGGCCGGGAGCCTGCGGGCGGTCGAGTCGCGGAGTGTTGGCAGCGGGAGCGGCCTGGAGGCGGGCTAATTTAAGGTCCTTGGTGGAGTTAAGGTGGGCCAGGAATCTTTTATTGAAGAGGTGGATCTTCCGGCGGATAAAATACAGTTGTGGTCCGTTGCAGGTCTGGGTGAGTGAGGCCCGAAGTTCCGGGAGGGTCAATGCGAGGTCCTGCTGGTGTCGGCGCATCGCAGTCAAAGTGGACCTCAGTGCCCGGGTGGAGAATTGTTGGGTATGCCGGTAGATAGCCAGTCGGTACCGATAGTCTGGCTGGGGTCCGAACTGGGAGGTAGGGAACTGGAGCTGGAAGCCATGAGGTATGAGATGGAGGCGCAGGCATGCCCCGAGGAAGCAAATGTGGCTGTGGTATCGAGTTTGGGTAAGGATGTGGTCGTAGAGTTGGAGGGCAGGGGGGGGTCACAGAGATGGGGCAGTTAGAGAGGTGATTGTGGAACTGTCTCCGGAGAGAGGAGAACTTCTTCAAAGTAGGCAGACCTTGAGGAGATTTCGCAGTGGAGTAGACAAAGTGTTAAAGAAGGAACTGCAGATGCTGGAAAATCGAAGGTACACAAAAATGCTGGAGAAACTCAGCGGGTGCAGCAGCATCAATGGAGCGAAGGAAATAGGCAAAGTTTCGGGCCGAAACCCTTCTTCAGACTGATAGGGGGTGTGGAGAAGAAAGGAAAAAAGGAAAAAAGGCGGAGGAGGAGCCCGAGGGCTGGGAGGAGACAACCAGAGGGCTGATGAAGGGGAGGGGACAGCAAGGGCTAGCAGAGGTGGGAGCATTCAATGTTCATGCCACCAGGATGTGGACTGCCCAAGCGGAATATGAGGTGCATTTCCTCCAATTTCTGGTGTTGCTCGCTGTGGCCATGGAGGAGACCCAGGAACAGAGAGGTCAGATACGGAATGGGAGGGGGAGTTGAAGTGCTGAGCCACCGGAAGGTCAGGTTGGTTATTGCGGACCAACTGGAGGCGTTCGGCGAAACGATCGCCAAGCCTCCGCTTGGTCTCACCGATGTAGATCAGCTGACATCGAGAGCAGCGGATGCAATAGATGAGGTTGGAGGAGATGCAGGTGAACCTCTGCCGCACCTGGAACGACTGCTTAGGTCCTTGAATGGAGTCGAGGGGGGAGGTGAAGGGACAAGTGTTGCATCTCTTGCGGTTGCAAGGGAAAGTACCCGGGGAGGGGGTGGTACGGGAGGGAAGGGAAGAATTGACAAGGGAGTTACGGAGGGAGCGGTCTTTGCGGAAGGCAGACACGGGGGGAGATGGGAAGATGTGGCGAGTGGTGGGGTCACGTTGGAGGTGGCGAAACTGACGGAGGATCACTTGTTGTATGTGACGGCTGGTGGGGTGAAAGGTGAGGACTAGGGGGACTCTGCCCTTGTTGTGAGTGGGGGGATGGGGAGAGAGAGCAGTGTTGCGGGGTATGGCAGAGACCCTGGTGCGAGCCTCATCTATGGTGGAGGAGGGGAACACCCGTTCCCTGAAGAATGAGGACATTTCGGATGCCCTGGTGTGGAACGCCTCATCCTGGGAGCAGATGCGGCGTAGACGGAGGAATTGGGAGTGGGGGATGGAGTCCTTACAGGAAGCAGGGTGGGAAGAAGTGCAGTCCAGATAGCCATGGGAGTCGGTAGGTTTGTAGTGGATGTCGGTAAGAAGTCTATCACCTGCGATGGAGATAGGGAGGTCAAGGAATGGTAGGGAAGTGTTGGAAATGGTCCAGGTGTATTTGAGTGCCGGATGGAAGTTGGTGGTGAAGCGGATGAAGTCAGTCAGTTGTGTGTGGGTGCAGGAGGTGGCACCAAAACAGTCATCGATGTAGCGGAGGTGGAGGTCGGGGATGGGGCCCTGTAACGTATTGAACAAGGATTGTTCTACGTACCCGACAAAGAGGCAGGCGTAGCTGGGGCCCATGCGTGTGCCCATAGCTACGCCTTGTATTTGGAGGAAATGGCAGGAGTCAAATGAGATGTTATTGAGGGTAAGGACCAGCGGAGGAGGGTGTCAGTGGCTGGCTGTAATATTGTACAGCTGATCATTTTTACACTTTGACATCACGAGGTAAAAGTTGACTTTAAAACTGAAGATAATGTATACATACTGATTCTTAGATAATTGTTCGATCAGCAAGGTGAAGTCTCTGACAAAGCGATGGCATAATGTTTTCTTATCTGATGCATTAAACATCATGGTAAGCCATGCAGGCTCAGCAATCCTTGGGGCAGAGTAAAGATTGTATATTGTGGTCCTGAAACGCAGAAACATTTTACTAACATCTGTAGTTTCTTGTCACAAAACATTACATGTCAAGCTATCCTTAGCCATGTTGACTATGTCATATGTACTATCCTTAGTCATATGTACTATGTTTACATATTCTGTTGTGCTGCAGCAAGTAAGAATTTCATTGTTCTATCTGGGACATATGACAATAAAACACTCTTGACTCTTGACTAAATGCATGTTAGCTTTCACATTGTTTTAAAAAGGTAAGTTACTTGCTCTGCGCTTGAACATTTGTACTCAGTACAATCATTTCAGTAATGTAATAAGCTCAAATAGAAAACTACTCCAGGATCAAGCAAAGTGGCCCGTTTATTTTTATAGTGATAGCTCTTCTGAAATTGAGGAAGGTTGATAGATAGCAAGAACGCAGATTAGAGGAAGGAGGTGTCAAGATAAAAGATTAACCATAATATTATTGAATGGCCAGGGTGGGATGGGAGGAAGCAATTATCGACTTCTTCTCTCACATTTAATCACTATAGCTTTTAATGATAAAGTACAAAGAATTGTTTATGGTGTTCAAAAGCTGAAGTAGGTATCATTGCCTACTTAAGGTGGAGAATAGAGTAAAGCCCTGCATTGAACACGATTAAGGATATCCATTGGATTGTTAACACTGTGTCAAAATTAAGTATTTGGTTGTGGGAAGAACATGGTGGGGGTAATATTTGCTTTACTCTGTCAAGGTTCCATTGGATTGGTAGTTGTCACTTGAAATATTGCACCTACGCAAATTTTATTTCCAAGGCCACCAGAGCTCACTATATTCCACAGAATCATGGTTATTATGCCTGTAACAACACTAACTACCAACCATCGGTGATCCAACAGTTTGTCAATATTGTATGTAAACAATATCAGAGAGTGGGCGCAGAAGAGATTTGTGTGTGACATCATGGTGGAGAGTTGTGATACACAGATTTTCTGAATAGCTAATAGAAAACTCCAAATTTACAATAAGGCTTTAATGATAGATTAGGATTAAATGTTGCTGCCTATCAGCGGGGTAGCACGGTGGCGCAGTGGTAGAGTTGCTGCCTTACAGCGCCAGAGACCCTGGTACAATCCCGACTATGGGTGCTGTCTGCACAGAGTTTGTACGTCCTCCTCGTGACCGCGTGAGCTTTCTTTGAGATCTTCAGTTTCTCCGCACACTTCAAAGACATACAGGTTTGTAGGTTAATTGGCTTGGTATAATTCTAAATTGTCTCTCGTGTATGTAGGAAAGTGTTAATGTACGGGGATCGCTGGTCGGTGAGGACTCAGTGGGCCAAAGGGCCGGTTTCTGTGCTGTATCTCTAAACTAAACTACTAAGTGGAGGAAGGATTGAAAATGCAATAGGCAAGGTAGAATTTCACAATGCATAAATGTGCCATTGGCTCAACAGATCCATGGTAGTGCCAATTATGTGTTATCCTATCCCTTTCTTCCTCAGTTATCTAATACCTTCTCAAATCCTCATTGCTTCATCATCACCAAGTAGTGGCTGGTTCCAAATTATAATCTCTGCCAAGTAGGTTAATATTTATTTATTAGTTACCACGTTATCTAAAAAAAGGTTACCAGGACATAGAAATCCCTGTCAGAAACAATTAAACCTGAACGACATTATAAAAATGGACTAATATCTGAAAAAGACAAGGTCTTTGCATGCAAACTCAGATTCAACTAACTGAATGAGCCGATCTGTCATTTTAAATGGTGATGAAGGATCAAACCAAATCACTGTAAATTCCAACGGGATCCCACTACTAGCCACATCTTCCCATCTCCACCCCTTTCTGCTTTCCGCAGAGACTGTTCCGTCCGCAATTCCCTGGTCAACTCGTCCCTTCCCACCCAAACCACCCCCTCCCCAGGTACTTTCCCCTGCAACCGCAGGAGATGCAACACCTGTCCCTTTACCTCCCCCCTCGACTCCATCCAAGGACCCCAACAGTCTTTTCAGGTGAGGCAGAGGTTCACTTGCACCTCTTCCAACCTCATCTACTGTATCCGCTGTTCCAGGTATCAACTCCTGTACATTGGCGAGACCAAGCGCAGGCTCAGCGATCGTTTCACTGAACACCTCCGCTGAGTCCGCCTTAACCTACCTGATCTCCTGGTTGCTCAGCACTTTAACTCCCCCTCCCATTCCCAATCTGACCTTTCTGTCCTGGGCCTCCTCCATTGTTAGAGTGAAGCCCAGCGCAAAATGGAGGAACAGCACCTAATTTCACTTGGGTAGCCTATACCCCAGCGGTATGAACATTGATTTCTCTAATTTCAAATAGCCCTTGCTTTCCCTCTCTCTCTCCATCCCCTCCCTAGTTCTCCCATCAGTCTTACTGTCTCCGACTACATTCTATCTCTGTCCCTCCCACTCCCCTGACATCAGTCTGAAGGGTCTCGACCCGAAACGTCACCCATTCCTTCTCTCCACAGATGCTGCCTGTCCCGCTGAGTTACTCCAGCATTGTGTCTACCACTGTAAATCTCCTTGGGTTTTCAATTAGTGCCGTGTTCAAGACTTCCACCCTGCTCATCAGTCCTGAACTATGACTATGTACTCATATGATTCATATCAAGCTTATTAGAAATAAAATAAGTTAGTTGTAATTTTTGCCACCTCTCATATCCTGATTTCAAAAGACATAGACAATAGGTGCAGGAGTAGCCCATTCGGCCCTTCGAGCCAGCACTGCCATTCAATGTGATCATGGCTGATCATCCCCAATCAGTACCCCAGCCCTGCCTTCTCCCCATATCCCCTGACTCCGCTATCTTTAAGAATAGACAATAGGTGCAGGAGTAGGCCATTCGGCCCTTCGAGATAAATAAATCTTACGTTACAATAAAAAAAATTGCATAACCTCCCTTTGATTTGGTCAGAAAATACCAATTTTGTCATCTACTGACCTCAAACCGCTATTTGTAGATTACAATATCAATGACCAAATATTTACTGTAATTCTAGTAATCAATCAGTACATGCGTGAAATAATACAGAATCAATAACTTTAGGTCTAGATTTACACTAGATGGTGTGTTTTTTGGAGGATGTTCGGAGGCGTGAATACTACCCATGAACAAAATTATACAACCCCTTCAAATCTTACCTGAATTCTCCCAAGCCCTCCATGACCCGGTTGATGTAAGCTTGCACTCTCTGGGTTGATTCTGCAATCTTTCTGGAGGAAATCATTGCCTAACAAAAATAATTAAATGATGCACATTTAAAAGACGCAAGACTCAATATGCATTGTCAATAACCTGAACATTCCTGACCACGTATTACTCTAATTACTGTGACACAATCTGAGCTACAATTCAAGCTACAGAAAGATGCTCTAATGATAGAGCGAAGGGACAGTTTCTATGCTGTACGACTGCATGGCTTGTGGGAGATATTTGGACTTTGCAACAGGACATGCATAATTAAGTAAGTGGGAAAAGTTTGCAAATGGAGTTTAATATAGGAAAGTGCAAAGTCATTCAGTTTGGTAAGAGGAAACAAAAGGCAGGCTGCTTTCTAAATGGAGAGGGGCTGCAAATAATTGTGTTCTTGTGCATGAAACAAAAATGGACATGTAGTGCAGCAAGTAATTGAAATGGTATATTGGCCTTGATTACTTGGAGGTTGGAGTTTAAAAAATATAACTTATTATACAGGGTATTGGTGAGGATACATGCAGAACAGAGCAGAGTTTTGTTTCCCTTATTTAAGATATATTAGCCCTGGAGGCTGTTCACAAGAAATTCACAAGGATAAGTCCCAGGAAGTGTGGGATGTCTTACCTGAAAATGGTAGCGTTAGATCTGTATTATTTGGAGTATGGCAGAATTAAGGGTTATGTTATTGAAACACAAGATCCTAAGAGGTGATAAGGTAAACTTTGAGATGTTTCAACTCTACGTTAAGGTAGTCATTTAAAGCTATGGTTCAAGGCAATTTCTTCCTACAGATGTTGGTCGTTCTCTGGAATTATCTGTCCCAGAGGGTTGTGGAGGCTAGATTACTAAGTATTTAAAGAATTAAATGCAATTTCAAGAGATCAGGAAATTGAGGGCTATGGGGAAATGCATGGAAAAGGAGGTGATGACTAGAATAGGTCAGCAATGATTTTGAATGGCATGGTATGCTTGCAGGACCAAGTACCCTGTTCTTGCTCCTAATGTCTTGTATTATGATCTCCTTTAGGAACTCCTGAATAAATTCAATAAAAGTTATTGTCAATACATGCAAAATAATGTCGCTCTGCTAAAAATAGTTTTGTTGTTATTCTATTAATTGGGGAAATAAAATGAGGTGCGTTCTCATCAATAAAATTAAGAGAAAAATTATGAGTGAAAGAATAACAACTTCGTACCTTCTCAATTGCACTCTTCAGCTTGTTCAGGTGAGCCTCAAAGAGGGGGAAATGGGAGAAAAAGAACTCCTGAAAAGTTCTGTTCTCTTCCTTCTCAGGCAAAGAGAAAACGACACTGACTGCAATCTTCTTGCGCCGGACCATCTGTGGGTTGGAAGTGTAGCTCTCATCTGCCATCATAAATGTCTCTTCAGCCGACCTTGTAATAAAGTACACATTCAGCAGAAACAACAAATTTTTTATAGAAACACAAACATAAAAATATTCATTTCTGCATAAAGGACTAAGGACAGACACTGCAATCAAAAATGGTTCAGAACCAAACAAACAAGAATTCTCATCCCCAACATGTCTTCAAAACTCCGGGAACCCATGTAACCAATAGTGAGAAGGTAATCCCACATTACAATTTATTCATCCATGCTTTACTATTGACATTGAAGAAATATTTTCAAGTACTGCAGATTCTGGTTTACCAAAAAACATAGTGTTGGAGTAACTCAGCGGGTCAGGCAGCATCTTTGGAGAACATGGATAAATGATGGTCGGGTCAAGACCTTCCTCAGGCAGATTGAGGGTGGAGGGGGGGGGGGGGGGGTAGAGGTGTGGTGGAGAGGAAAGAAAGCTGGAAGACAGGAGAGGCTGGATGAAGCTTGGCAAAGTTAACATGGTTTGATCAGCAGAAGTTTGGACAAAGGCCAGAGAAGAAAAGGCAGAAGATACGAGGCAAAAGGATTGAAGAATTGCGAAGTGAAATTATAGGAAGGAATGTAGATGGAAGGGGAGGGGGTGTGGAGAAATAGGTTGATCCCAGGTGACACATGTGGTGGGGTTGTTGTGTAACTACCTACATTCGATGTTCATACCCTTTGGGTTGTAAGCTACCCAAGCGGGATATTTTCAGGTGATACTTTGAGATCCATATGATAATTTATATATGGCATTCCCATAGTCTTTGAGGTGAGAGAGATCATGGGTTTTGTGGGTGGGGGATATTGCAGATGGTGCAGAAATTACAGAGCTGCACACACCCAGGCAAGCAGAGAGCACATAATCACACCAGTTGTTCTTGATAACAAACCCATTAATATAGCACCTTTAAGGGCCTATCCCACTTAGGCGAATTTTTAGGCGACTGTCGAAAAATGTTGAGCGTGGTGAAAAATTTTCGCCGACATGGTGACAATTTGGGCTGTCGTCGGCTGTTGTAGGTTGTCGTAGATTGTCGCCAGGTTAACGTAGGTTGTCGCCGATGCTGACTTCGGTGAATTCCATTGTCCCGGTCGCTGGCGGTTGCCTAAAAAAAATTGCCTAAGTGGGACAGGACCTGTAAAATTGTGACCTAACCCAAGAAGCATTATACGAATGTTAAATAGTCATGATATGCTACATATAGCAATTAGTTCACAAAGTATTTTAATGACACAAAGTTAACAGCTTCTTCCTTCCGAGACTGTTTTTAACCAAGGATGGTTACATTGCAAACATTACACCTACCATCTGGGAAGAATGCCATTTTCAAGGCTGGTGGTCTGACTGCGCAGCCAGCGACGCTGAAAACTACTGGCACAATTACTGGGAAATGAAGAGTTTGGAGAAGGGAATGGTGTAATTAAGAGACTGCTCAGGGAAGCTGCAAGGTAGAACAAAACAAAAACATTTAATTAGTTAGAAACTTCAACTATAGAATGCTTCAAACAGAATGTAAACAGAATCAGATCAGAGATTTTCCCGTGGCACCCATATAGCTTCTGAAGAAAAATGATTTCATGGATATGGAGGATTAAAAAACCACATCAAAATCCAGAAAGAAGAAAGTGCTTAATCTATTATTTAACTTTTTTTACATTGGATTTTGAATTTCACAAGCATATACAGAGTAAATCATTTGTTGCTTTTTTTTCTTAAAACCAATGAACTACCAATGCTGTAGTTTTAAGTAGGTCTTTAGAAATTGCATTCATTTGGTCACAAGAAATAAAAGATACGAGTAATTAAAAATATCTCTACCTGACCGTGCTATGCCACTGTCTCCATCTTCATTTGGACCTCGGCTTGGCATATCAACTGGTGTACTGTGAGCTGAAGACAAAATGTTTAATTAGGACCTTCAGAATAAAAAAAACAACTCTGATCATAGTTAACTTCTATTCCCAGATGAGCAGCATTGAGAAAGAGCAGTTAGCAAAAAGTTGAAAATATTTTGACATTAAAGACACGTTAACATCAATGGGCCAGATGATGCATGACCCAGCCTGCATCTCACATTCACCTCCCACAGGATTTTTGCAGCCACATTCAACTTTTGCAGCTATATGGATCTCCAGGCAAGCTGAGTGGAGAGGAGATCTTAGGCACCATCAGCGCGCACAAAGTACAAACGTTCAAAATTTCATTGTGGAGGTTCTGCACAGAACAATTATTGCTGACCACGTACAGCAATCTCTAATAACATGGCGATAAACGAACAAGTAAAATAATTTAAATTTAACACGTTTCGCTAAACGTTGTATCATTTTACTCCTAATTTGCTTTGGTGTCAAGGAATAAAAAATATAAATTACCTCTGATTTAGAAAATAAAAAGGAATACATCAATTTTAATACCCAAACATTAAAAAATGAGAAAATGTATATACAACCAATTTAAAACCTAAGTACACTATTACATCCATGACATCAGTGTGGTTTCACATATTCATAGAATATAAATTTAGTCTATTTATTCAAAATAGAAACAAATTTGTTCTACTCCATTTAGAATTGAACTACATTCTATTTAGGTTTAAATAGATTTAGGTTTAAATAGAATTGAAAATCAATTGTCAATTCAATTTAAAATGTATTTCCTCAAAACAACTGCATGTCTCCACTTTTTGTATCTTCTGCCATGGGGTGTGCTCGAAAACATTTTATACCCATGACAATTTCTTCTCTAAAGGACCCATTTTAACCGTGAAAGATTAAAATCATTCCACATTCTTCGTTACTTTCTCTCAACAATACCTGGTCATTGTTTGCAGAGGCTTAAAATCTTACCAATCCTACCAATCAAATTTCCTTTCTAGCAATACAACAAGATTTCTCTTTAATCCAAATACCATTGTTAATTTTCCCATCAAAGTTACCTGTGCATTTATTTATTAATTTCCAACAATTATATGCTATCCCATGCTTACAAATACTCAATTTATAGACACCTCTAAATACAAGTGAGCTCTTGTGATATCATTAAAGTCTAAAGTCTAATCTACATATATTGTTCCTATAAGTGTAGAAATTATTTCCCCTCCAATTTTGGTCATTGTTTCCCTACCAGTGCTTTTCATTAGAGTATGGTAGACAAAAGTGCTGGAGAAACTCAGCGGGTGCAGCAGCATCTATGGAGCGAAGGAAAAAGGCAAAGTTTCGGGCTGAAACCCTTCTTCAGACTGATGGAGGGTAGGGGGGGGGGGGGGGCGTGGAGAAGAAAGGAAAAAGGAGGAGGAGGAGCCCGAGGGCTGAGGGAGAGCTGGGAAGGGGATGAGACAGCAAGGGCTACCGGAATTGGGAGAATTCAATGTTTATACCACCAGGGTGCAGACTGGTATTGTGGGGGTTATGAGGTACGGTGTACAGTGATTTTTTTTTGTGCCATGACGACTAATGAACAAAATCAACTCAAATTTCTCCATCCACTTGTCCAACTCATACCTCATTAGCCTTCAACAGCTTTATCAAAGTCCACTGCCCACAATAGATGCCCTGGAGACCGGCCATAATTAGAATAGGATTTGCCTTACCCGTAGGTTGTAATACCCAGGTAGTGATTTTGTAATCTAAAAGTCACCATTGACCTTTCAAACTGTCTCTGTAACTTACAAGGCCTATCAGCAGTGTGACATAATAATCAACATAATTTTTCTGGCTGCACCTACAATAGCACTCAGCAGTTTCAATTATTGACAATCCTGCCTGCTGAGTTTGGGACTTGAAGGTAGCAAAATGACTGTTCATCAACATTTCAATATTCAGTGAACCACTTAACCAACATTTGAGCAACCCCGTTCGCATGATTTCCAAGAATACAATCAGGAAATGATCTCGTACAACTTCTCTCTGAGCTACATAGAGTCATAGAGTGATACAGTGTGGAAACAGGCCATTCGACCCAACTTGCCCACAGCCGACATGTACCAGCTACACAAGTCCCACCTGCCTGCATTTGGTCTATATCCCTCCAAACCTGTCCTATCCATGTACCTGTCAGACCACCATCCAGATTCCAACAGATAGAAAGATGGAAAATAGGTGCAGGAGTAGGCTATTCGGCCCTTCGAGCTAGTACCGCCATTCAATATGATAATGGCTGATTATCCAAAATCAGTAGCCTGTTCCTGCTTTCCCCTCCCATATCCCTTGATTCAGTTAGACCCAGGAGCTATATCTAGCTCTCTTGAAAACATCCAGTGAATTGGCCTCCACTGCCTTCTGTAGCAGAGAATTCCACAGATTCACAACTCTCTGGGTGAAAATGTTTTTCCTCATCTCAGTCCTAAATGGCCTACCCCTTATTCTTAAACTGTGACCCCCTGGTTCTGGACTCCCCCAACACTGGAAACATTTTTTCCTGCATCCAGCCTGTCCAATCCCGTAAGAATGTTAAATGTTTCTATAAGATCTCCCCTCATCCTTCTAAATTCCAATGAATAAAACCCCAGTCGATCCATTCTTTCATTATATATCATTTCTGCCATCCCGGGAATTAATCTGGGGAACCTACTCTGCATTCCCTCAATAGCAAATTATGCCCTTCCTCAAATTAGGAGACCGTTAAGCAGTTCGGCATCATTACAGGGTCCTGGTTGCAAATTCCTAACACTGAGATGAAAACTCTTCAACAAAGAGCAGCAATGAAGTGAGAATGCATATAGCAGAGCTACCAAATATTGGATTATATTCACAAAAATATACTGGATGAAGGGGAATGTAATACTTTCAACATTTACGAAAGTCTTTTATTATAAAGAATGAAATGATTTCCATTGACTCGGAATTCCACAAATATGTAGGAAGGAATAAGATCATAACTGAGAGGAGTAGAATTAGGCCATTCGGCCCATCAATTCTACTCCGCCATTCAATCATGGCTGATCCATCTCTCCCTCCTAACCCTTTTCTCCTGCCTCCTTCCCATAGATTTGAAATTTGATTTGAATACATTTGAAAGGAAATACTTTCACAAGGGTAAATACAATTTGCACAAAACCATGCCCACTGAAATGATCCAAATTTGAGACATTTTATGAACAGGTGAAAGAGAGAAGAAATAACATGGAAAATAGAGCAATACATACAGTAAAACACTAATAGACCCAATTATTCAGAAATCCTGACATTTGGCTCACCGGGTGACGATAGCTGTGCTCCTTTTCACACACCATAGAACTGGGTCTGGCATTCCCTGGAAACATACCTAGCCTCTGTTTACCCACACTCCCTTTTGTGTACCTCCCTTTAAACTTACTTAGTTCACTGGAAAATTATATTATTCCACTGCTTAACCCCAGAAAAACTGAAAGAGTGTTGGACTATTGGCAATAACACCCTATAGTCTGGAAAATCTGCTCATATCCACGAAATCTCAAAGCATGCTGGATAAATTGATATCTCCATTTGGAGCGTGTTTGGTTACAAAAATCCTATGGTAAAATTTTAGATATGCAATCTTCCACTTTGTGTAGTCAAATTAAGCTGACAAAATACAATCAACATGCAGCACCATGCAATTTCTAAAATGGCAAAATCTTTTACAAATTCAGTGTCGTTAGTAAATTCCAATCTAAGCAGTCAATTGGCTCATAAGAATTATTTTCATTTCATGTCCCATACACATTGCATTCAGAAAGTAATCAGACCCCTTCACTTTTTCCACATTGTGTTACATAACAGCCTTATTTTAAAATTGATTAAATTCATTTTTTTATTTCATCAATCTACACACAATACCCCAGAATGAAGAAGCAAAAACAGGTGTTTAGAAATTGTTGTCAAGTAATTAAAAAGAAACTGAAATATCACATGTACATAAATATTCAGACCCTTTACTCAGTACTTTGTGAGGCATCTTTGGCAGTGATTACAGCCTCAAGTCTTCTTGGGTATGACGCTACAAGCTTGGCAACCTGTATTTGGGTAATTTCTCCCATTCTTCTCTGCAGATCCTCTCAAGCTCTGTCAGGTTGGATGGGGAGCATTGATGCACATCTATTTTCAGATCCCTCCAGAGATGTTCGATTGGGCTCTGGCTGGGCCACTCAAGGCCATTCACAGACTTGAAGCCACTCCTGCGATGTCTTGGCTGTGTGCTTAGGGTCGTTGTCCTGTTGGAATGTGAATCTCCGCCCCAGTCTGTGGTCCAGAACGTGCTGGAGCAGTTTTTCATCAAGGATCTCTCTAACTTTTCTCCGTTCATCTTTCCCTCGATCCTGACTAGTCTCCCAGTTCCTGCCGCTGAAAAACATCCCCACAGCATGATGCTGCCACCACAATGGTAAGTATGGCATTGGCCAGGTGATGAGCGCTGCCTGGTTTCCTCCAGATGTGACGCTTGGCATTCAGACCAAAGAGTTTAATCTAGGTTTCATCAGACCAGAGAATCTTGTTTCTCATGCCTTTGGGCAAACTCCAAGCGGGCTGTCATGTGCCTTTTACTGAGGAGTAGCTTCCGTCTGGCCACTCTGCCATAAAGGCCTGATTGGTGGAGTGCTGCAGATATAGTTGTCCTTCTGGAAGGTTCTCTCATCTCCACATAGGAACTCTGGAGCTCTGTCAGAGTGACCATCAGGTTCTTGGTCACCTCTCTGACCAAGGCCCTCCTCCCCGATTGCTCAGTTTGGCCCAGCAGCCAGCTCTATGAAGAGTCCTGGTGGTTCCAAAGTTCTTTCATTTAAGAATGAAGGAGGCCACTGTGCTCTTCGGGACCTGTAATGCTGTGGATATAATTGTTTTATATCCTTCCCCAGATCTGTGTCTCGACACAATCCTGTCTCGGGGGTCTACGGACAATTCTTTCGACTTCATGGCTTGGTTTTTGCTCTGACATGCACTGTCAACTGTGGGACCTTATATTGACAGGTGTGTGCCTTTCCAAATCGTGTCCAATCAATTTAATTTACCACTGGTGGACTCCAATCAAGTTGTAGAAACATCTCAAGGATAATCAATGTAAACAAGATGAACCTAAGCTCAACACCTGTTTTCGCTTCTTCATTCTAGGGTATTGTGAGTAGATTGATGATGAAAAAAAAAAAGAATTGAATCCATTTTAAAATAAGGCTGTAACGTAACAAAATGTGGAAAAAGTGAAGGGGTCTGAATACTTTCTGAATGCACTGTATACACAAACAAAATACATACTGGTACTCTTCAGATTAGTTAAGCACACAACCAAACATGACACAATTAAAGATGTGGTGGAAAGCATTGTCATTTGGAAGCAAAAACTGAAAACAGCATCCATGTATCAATCAATCCACCTGTTAAAACTGCTGTTGAATGCATAGGCAGAATTCATTAACTTAAGAAATGATCTATTTCTTCAACTATGCAAATTGCATTTACAAAAGCACATTTTTTAGTGATGAATTTTGCTTTAAAACTGGGAACATACACTTCCGAATCAGGTTTACTAAATGCATTTATAACCTTTCTGCCTTTGTATTCTGCTATGCATCTCAACAAGACGAGATAATCAGCATGCTCATTGTGTGTTCCACACTCTGCTCAGCATTCCACAGAACCTGCAAAGAAAGAAGCGCTTCTGATGAGACGGAGCGTCCCCAGATCTGCGGGACACAGTAACAGTTTGCTGCCACAAACAACCAAACGACCTGTCGATATAAAACAAAGGGTTAAACAAGAATGACCACACAAGTGAAAATAGAAGTTATAATTGGAAATAATTAAAACATTGAAGACCATCCTTACCCAGATTATTGCAAGCATGGAAATTGCTGCCACCATTCTGACCAGGACAAGGATTTCCAGCAGTGCTTTCCTGGTTGATATATTCAAAGCTGTCATGTAGCCTGTAAAACATTGGTCCAACGCATGAAAGCATACAAACCGCATATTTATGAACTAGTTAAATGATTTTTAAAAAGCTAATAGTTCATCGGGATATACCTGCAAACTGCAACATTAGAACTTAGCTTTGATCGACAGTTGTAATTATAAATGCCCTCTTTAAAATGTATGAAAATATCCAAGAAGGTTGTTGTTACGGGTTACTTGCTTGAATAATATTAATATATTATTTTATCCAATTGAAAGGAAGCATTTTAACATTGGCATAACACCAGATTTGTTTCACTCCTTGCCCAGGGCCAAGGAAATGTGATTAAATACTCTATTTTTTAAATCACATTGTCTCAAAGAAGCTTGGTTGCAAGGATGTAACTTGATCCAAAAAAATCTCTACCTAAAACAATCCTCGTCCTTATGTCAGTGAAGCTAACCCATTGAAGACATCGAACACTGATGTATAGTATCATGGTTGAGTCAAACACAAGGGAGAGACACAGAATCATACACATTGTTTGACAGACACAGGAAGCCATTCCTCCCATTGTCTCACTGAGGTGTTCAGGTTTCAGGCTGATAACTTCCTAATAGCTCAACGCAAAACATTAAATGTGTTTCTCTCTCCATAGACATCATCCCACTGCTGAATTTTTCTACAATTTTCTGTTCTTATGTCAGATTTCCAGTTTCAGCACTATTATGCCAACACGTGATATTCAACTTTGACTATTGCATCATTCAGCGCAAATGCAGCAAGCCTTTCAATGCTTAAAAAACACTTGGATAGAAAGATAGTAAATATTGGATCTGACGCTCATTGAATCATACAGCATGGAAACAGGCCCTTCTGCCCAAATTGCCCCATCTATATTAGTCCGACCTGCCTGATTTTGGCCCATATCATTGTAAACCTGCCCTATACATACACCTATCTAATTGTTTCTTAAATGTTGCAATAGTCCCTGCTTCAACTACCACATCTGGCAGCTCGTTCCATACATCCACCACCCTTTATGTGGAAAATGTTACCCCTCAGATTCCGATTAGATATCTCCCTCCCATCCTCTTACCGTCAACCTATATCTTCTGACTTTTGATTCCCCTACTCCGGGAAAGAGACTGTGCTTCTACCCGATCTATTCCTCTCATGCTGCTCAACAAATTCAGTTACCTCTAGTATAATTTAATACATAATACTTGATTTTCAAAAATGTTTCACAAAAGGGCAAGCAACTAAATATGACAGAAGTCTGTGGAATAGGAACAAACAACAAGCCGGTAAATTACATTGCCACGGAAATCAATAATTAATTGCAAATGCTTTGTCGAGGTACTAACAACAAATATCCTCAGAAACAAGAGTTAGAATTGTTGTTCTTAGTTTTCACTACTGATCTCGATGACAATGTAATATAAACAGGTTTGGTGACACGAAGGCACGGAGCATAATTGAATGTTTTCAGCTTTATTTGAAAGCTTTGTGAAAATGCACCTATATCTATCATCTAACATTTTATCATAGATACATCTGCAGCCAGTATCTGAAGAGATGTTTTAAATATTTAATCAAACATTTTGATACCAGAGATATAAAAAACATTTTCAATCAAGTATGAATTATATATTTCACTGCAAGTAGTTACACTAGTGGAATCTTACATGTTCGAACTTCCACCAACAGAGCCCATCCTGGCAGAGAAAACCTTACTGATCATCAGCTGAGGGGGAGAGCTGAATAGAAAAATGCAAAAATACTTCAATAATAAGTATAATACATCAAAGGCAATATTACCATTCAGCTGAAATTCAGATTAGGAAACACATCTGTGGTGGTTTGCAGCTATGATTCTTACACATCATTAATTTGTATTGAACTCAAGTATCTACAATATATTGCAAATTTATCAGAAATGTCACACTGTTGTGACAAATGACATACCTTCTCCATTATCTTGCAATATAGAGCAAGCTCTAGTTTATTACAGATGCAATTTCTATGGAATAATTTCCCATGGATTCCACCGAAAGCAACTGAGCAAAATCACAGTGTAGCAAAATATTTTTTTATAATTGCAAGGACATGGAAGACTTCAATGCAATTGTTATTTCAATACGTCAAACGATACATTGCTTACCGTATGTGATGTATTTTCAGTGTAGAGCCTTTGTAACTCATTGCAACAGAGCCAAACATCATTTCTCCAAGCATATTGACATCAGATGCAGGTCGAGAATACTGCAAACAAGAGCTCATGTGGATAATAGTCATACAGGTCAACAAATAGAGAAAAATCCCCCCTTTCTTTTTAAAACAACTATAATCCAGGAGTTCAAGTGAAGTCATGTTTGAAACATTATTGCAATCCAAAGTAAAATGCCAGTTTCTCACAAAGGCAGCCATAATGTATGAGAATTAAGGCCCTGTCCCACGGGCAGGCGGTTACAGGCGGTAAGCGCGGCGTAGCAGGAAGTGGGGCCCGCGGGGTCGGTCCCACGCAGATCGTCGGAGCCGTATGTAGTTGGTCCCGACACCGCTCAGAAAAACTGACACTGTCCAAAAATCCCGTGCGGCAACGGCCTGCCGCCCCGCTGCCGCCTCGAGCACCGCCTGGACGTCGCGAGCACCGCCTGGACGGAGTACGCTAGCGCGTTGCATTGCGCGATGACGTCATCACCCAACGCCGCATGCATTCGCATGCTCGTGGGACAGGCCGTACGGTAAACACTCGGCCTCCGCGCGGCAACCGCTTCCGGATAGGTTGCGCTTGCCGCATGCTCGTGGGACAGGCCGTATGGTGGCAGCCGCGCGGTCCCCTTCCTGCTACGCCGTGCTTACCGCCTGGAACCGCCTGCCCGTGGGACAGGGCCTTTAGGCTCTGAGACTTTAATCTCGCTACATTAAGGCTCGAGTCTTCCTGTTTTTAACCATTAATCAAGGACACCTCAAAAGATGAACTAAAGAAAAACAAAATGAGAATTATAATATTTTATTAGAAGACGCTCAACCGCCTGAGAACAGGAACAGGGCGTCAAAAGATGCCATGGCCAGATGGGGCTATGAAACTGGCCAAACCACCTGTGAATGTGGAGAAGAGGACCACACAATGCAGCACTGCCTTGTCTGCCCCCTACTACCCAACCAGTGCAGCTCAAAGGATCTTGCAGTGTTCAATAAAAATGCAAAGGACTGTGTAAAGGAATCGGAAACTGTCATATAGCCAACCAGCTTCAAAGACACGAAAAGAAGATTAGAAACAAAGTTTAATTTCAGGAATTTTCATTTGCTGTCTTTTAATGTGAAGATCTCATGCACTGGCTACGTAACGCAAATAAACATTTACTCATTCACTCTTTTTTTGATAATGAATATGTAGCAATGTTACAATATTTTGAGATTTTAAAAATAAAGTCTGTAATTTATCCCATCAGATAAAGCATAAAAAGACGTTTAATTTGACACCTAATTCACTTTCACATCTTCAGTATTTAAAAAGTTATGGCCATTTTCATACTCGGAAATTAGCATCTTGTTCCCTATTGCTTTTCCATTGACTTAACACAAAAGCACATAACTTTCTTAAAAATTAAGAGAACTGAAAGAAATTTTCAGTTATTATAGATTGAAGCATTCTGAAACAAATATGAAACAATCTTACTTAGATGACATGAAATTAAAGCATATAATTAGTTAGTTACCTAATTGTAGCTAATTACAAAATTCAATTACTAGATCTAAACATCTATCAATTTCTTAAGAATAGATTAACATTTTTAAATAGCCTAAGTGTCCAAATAACATTCACACAAGAATTCACAATATAACATAATTTTAAAATCTCATTGTCATGGATTTACAGGCCAAATGGAAGGAATTGAATGTTTAATACCTGTAAATTAATGGCCATTTAAATAATCTTGTGAATGGGGTTTTCTGGAACGCGATCAATTGGAACGTTGATTTGCGGTGAATTTAACCCCGTATCGGCATGAAAAATTCTGCCGTTAGTTCGGGGAAAAGAATTACCGTTTCGCATTAAAAAATGTGAATTAAAGGCTTCTTAAGAAGCACTTTTATACATTAAAATAAACTACTTTCGTTTACCTGTCCCGTGTGTGAAATCCGTCCCCGTTGTCGGCTTCAGAAGCTGATTTTAAAATGACTCCAGCGCTGATATTGTCGATCGAATAAAAATAAAAAATACACAAAACGCCCGTAGGAACGATTTTTCAGCAAACGCTTGCACTCCAACGAAATATTAACCAGGACAAGGTAGGAGACACCCGCGTTTTAACCCCGACACCCCCCCCCCCTTTAAGGCGCAAAAATCGCGCACACGGCCAGTGGCAGAATTGCAGCGTTGCTGAAGGTAAGTATTGTAACATACCTAGAATATAACCAAGTGACATTTTTTGGTCAATGAGTAGCAAAATGGGAACTGAAATCAATTGGCTTATTGAGACAAATATTTAGGTGCGGAATTTTTGTATACCAATCATCAAAAGTAAAGGAGTGTTGGCATGCAAGACCCCAAGCAGACTGGGATATGGACCCAAAACACCGTACTGCTTGCAGTTAAAAGGTGAATGAACTATTGTAGATCACAGCAATTCATGAAGTCCTAAATCTTACTTAAAGTTCCATTTACATGAATATTAAAACTCTACATTAAAATACTCAATGTACATCACTCCAGCAGGATGTACTTATTTGGTACAAAAGCACTTTTCATCAAATATACCAGCATCACTAGGATTTCACATTAAATTTTAGTCTGTCTACCATAATTGACTTTATTTGCACTTTATCAGCTTACCTGATACCTAGGCATGTGCTCCTTTGTGTTTGAGGCATTGGATGATGAATGCTGGGTGCAGTTGCCACTGCTGTTTGTAGGGCAACATTTTTGTTGCAATTTGGATGGATCATCTGAAGTTTTCTAGGAAACAAAGATCAATTTCAGGATTTTCTTTTTGCGCAGTTTATGTACAATCTTTAACTTGATAACCTAGTATATTCATTGTGACTCCACCTTTGACATACTTCTTAATTTACGGTGCACAGAATTAGATACAATACTCCAAATTAGATCGAACCAGTGTGTCATCATTGGTTTAATACACAAATTCATTACTTTTATACTCCACATCTGCAGTTTTAAAGTAAGTTTACATATTTAAATTTTATTCTGACATCGCAATGGTGCTTTGATTGTCACGTGTGCAAATAGTGAAATTATTTTCTAACACAATCCAGTAAAGTATTGCCATACCTAAGCACATCCCCGATTAACAAAGTGTAGATTTGAAACCTTAGACTGTGATCTAGCAACCTCGAAATTTGTACTATTTTCATTGCCTTTTTCATTCTTCCATTAAAAATGTATTTTGTGTCCACTCGTTTCTTCAATCCTTCTTACTCCGCTTACGACTGTTTTTATTTTCCTCATTGTGTACTGGATTCTCAAATTGCATCAGCTGCAGAATTCATTATAGCCTTTATACCCATTGAAGGTCAACTAACGTAGGTTTGGCTGGAAGGTTAGATCACATGGAATCTATGGTGAGCTAGACAATTGGATTCAAAATTGGCTGAGAGGAAAGGGTCAAGGAATACTTGTGGAGGGTTGTTTTTCTGATTGGAGGCCTATGACCACTGGAGCACCCGTGGTGTCAGTGCTGAGTCTGTTGCTGTTTGTTATACGCATTAACAATTTGGATGACAATGTAATTGTTAGTAAATTTGCAGATGACACAAAGATAGGTGGTGCAGTGGACACTGAAGGTTATCCAAGTTTACAACAAGATATCTCAGTTTAGTAGGTCAGCCAAGGAATGGCAAATGGAATTTAACTCTGAAAAGTGAGATATTTTGTTTTTTTGTACGTCAAATCAGGACTCAACTTACGCAGTAAATGATAGAGCCTGGAGAGTGTTATAGAACAAAGAGATCTGGGAGTACCTATGCAGGAAGGATACTGGTTTACACCGAAGATAGACACAAAATGCTGGAGTAACACATTTTGTCTGAAGGTGGTTCTCGACCCAAAACGGTACCCATTCCTTCTAATTAGAAAATACTGCCTGATCTGCTGCGTTACTCCAGCGTTTTGTGTTATCTTGGGAGTATATGTGCATGGTTCCCTGAATGTGGACAGGGTAGTGAAGAGGTTTGACATATTTGCCTTCCTTCGGAAGGGGACTGAGAGTAAAAAAGGTTGGTACATCAGCTCTACAAGTCATTGCAGAGTCAAAACCTGGAGTGGTGTGCGCAGTTCTGGTCACCCAGTTATAGGATGGATGTCATTAAGTTAGAAAGAGTGCAGAAACAATTAACCAGGATGTTACCTAGATGTGAGTGCTCGAGTTATAGGGAGAGGCTGGATAGACTGGGACTTTTCTCTTTGCTGTGTAGGAGACTGAAAGGTGATGTAATTGAAGTGCACAAAATCATGGATAAAATGAACGCTCAGTCTTTTCTTCCAGGATAGAGGATTCTAAAGAAGGCAATGTGAGAGGGGAGTGATGCAAGGATATCAGCTGCAATTTTTCCCCTCAGAGGGTAATCAGTATCTAGAATAAGATATGCCAGAAGAAAGAGGTGGATACAATTAATACTTTTATATGGTATGTGGATAGGAATGGTTATAGGAATATGGAGCAAATGGGACTAGCCCCATTTGCCCATTTGGTCAGCATAAACAAGGTGGATTTAAGGGGCGTGTTTCCACACTGTACCTCTCTACGAGTCCAAGGACAAAAAACTGAATGAATAATGAAGGGTTTCGGCCCGAAACGTTGCCTATTTCCTTCGCTCCATAGATGCTGCTGCACCCGCTGAGTTTCTCCAGCACTTTTGTCTATAGTAAATGTACAATTAAGGGAACAGACACGGATCTCTTGCAACAAAAGTTATTTAGTCTGAATGAGGGATAGGGTTCAATTTGGAAGTTTTAGAATAAAAATCAAAGCGTGGCAGGAAGAGCCATCAATGAAACTGTGCAGCAGATATTGGAACCAGAGGAACTAACAACTGCACCAAGTCAAAGCTCAAGCCTCTATTTGAAAGCATGCAATATTTAATAGGGGTGAAGGATGTCCTGGACAGGGAACTCAACATTCCAGGTTATTCCACAAGAATAAGCAAAAATGAAACTAGAGGGCCACAGAAGTGTTGTTTACTAAGGAAGAAATCACTGGTGAGTTAGTATTGATATACATGCAATGATTAGACTGTGGAAATTAAGAAATACAAGAGGACGGCAGCATTGATGTATGTGGTCTTTCGACACCCAAACTGTTGTCATGGTAGGACAAAGCAAAGATGGAGAAATATTGAAGGCTTGCAAGAAGGAAAGTGCAGTTATCATGAGTGATTTTAATGAGCTTATCAATTTGACTAATCAAACCAGCGCATGTACCAAGAAAGAGGGATTTGTGGAGTGCACCAGGAATCATTGCTCAGAGAATTATGCTACAGAACCTATCCAGAAACTGGCTATTTTAGATTTGGTCATGTCATAGATAAGGGTCCTCTTGTGACTAGTGATCACAACATTCTGGAATTAGATACTCACAAGATCAGACAGGAGAACAATTAGGCCATTCGGACCATCGAGTCAACTCCGCCAATCGATAATGGCTGAACTATTTTCGCCCCCCCAACCCGATTTTCATGCCTTCACCCCATAAAATTTGAAGTCCATACCAATGAAGAACCTATCAATCTCCTCATTAAACAGGCCAAATTACTTGGCTTCCACAACTTCCTGTGGCAATTGCACAGAATTAGCTCTCTCTCTCCTTTTCCATTGTCATTTTCGAGTGCTCCAATATCCACTCCTGCCTCTTTTACTCTTTATATATCTGAAGAAACTTTTGGTGTCCTCTTATATTATTGACTAGCTTACCTTCATATTTCACCTTTTGTCCTCGTATTGCTTTTTCAGTTGCCTTCTGTTGGTTTTTAAATGCTTCCCAATCCTCTAGCTTCCCACCAATCTGTGCCATATTTTATGCCTTCTCGTTTACTTTTATGCTATCTTTGACTTCTTTTGTCAGCCATGGTCACCTCATTCTCACCTTAGTATGTTTCTTCCTCTTGGAGATGAAAAGATTTTTCATCTTATGAATTGCTCCCAGAAACTCCTGTCATTGATGTTCCATTCCCGCTAGGGTCCCCGTCTAATGAGCTATAGCCAGCTCCTCCCTCATGCCTCTGTTGTTATCTTTATTCAACAGTAATATGAATGCATCTGTTTTCAGCTTTTCTCTTTCAAACTGCAGGTTGAATTCTATCACGTATGATCAATGCCATGGGGTTCCTTCACCTTAAGCTCCCTAATCAAATCTAGTTCATTACACAACAACAAATCCAGAACTGCTTTTTCCCCACTGTGGACTCGACCACAAGCTGCTCTAAGAAGCAACCTCATCGGCATTCTACAAATTTCTTCTCTTGGGACCCAGTACCGATCTGATTCTCCCAGTCTACCAGCATCTTGAAATTCCCCATGACCACACTAACATTGCCTTTCTTACATGCCTTTTTGATCACCTGATATAATTTGTATCCTACCTCCTGGCTACTATTTGAAAGCTTAATAATAACTTCCATCAGGATCTTTTTACCCTTGCAGTTTTTCAAACTCTACCCCCAAGGATTCTACATACTCTGTTCCTATGTAGTTTCTTGTTAAGGATCAGATTTCATTCCTCACCAACAGAGCCACCCCACATGCCTGTCTTTTCAATTGGACATGTGTGCTTGGATGTTCAGTTCCCAGCTCTGATCCAGAGATGAGAACTAACCCCTTGGGTCCTCAAAACCAGTGCCCTCAGCTCAAATAAGGGAAATTACAAAGGTATGAAGGAAGAAATGACTGGTAAAAATAAGTTAAGTTAATAAATGAATAGAGGCATTAATAAATGAATAGAGGCAATTATTTTAGCAACAATTTCAATGTGCTCAAGGGAAATTTATCCCAATCAGAAAGAGAGACTCAATGATAAAGATGAACAGTCCATGATTAACAAAAGGAGATCAAGGACCAAAAACTAGAGCAAAGTGCCAAAAACTATTGGTAGACCAGAGGAATGGGAAATTTTCTGAAACCAGCTGTTGAGGACGAAGAACCTCAAAGGAGGAAGAGAATGGAATGAGTAAACTGGCAAATAATAATCAAACTGCAAGAGTTTCTATTAATGTACAAGATATACAACATCGAATATACAAATAAAGCTAAAATATATCCACAGTTTGCAGATGATATAAAAGTGGGTGGTATTGTGTGAAGATAGTGAAGATGGTTGTCAAAAATTGCAGCAGGATCTTGATTGGTTGGCCAGGTGGGCTGAGGAACGGTTGATGGAATCAACATTGAATACAGAGAAATGTGAGGCATTGTATTATGGAAAGTCTAACATGGGCAGGACCTGCACTGTAAATTATAGACCTCTGGGAAGTATTGTTGAGCAAAGGGATCTAGGAGTGCAGGTACATTGTTCCTCGAAGGTGGCATCACAGTTAGATGGGGTGGCCAAAAGGGCTTTTGGCACATTCAGTATTGAGAGAAGTTGGGAGGTCATGTTGCAGTTATATAAGACTTTGGTGAGGCCACATTTAGAGTATTGTGTTCAGTTCTGGGCACCATGTTATTAGAAAGATGTTGTTAAGTTGGAAAGGATGCAGAGAAAATTTACCAGAATGTTGCCAGGACTTGAGGGTCTGAGCAAAAGGGAGAGGTTGAGCAGGCTGGGACTCTATTTCCTTGAGCACAGGAGGATAAGGGGTGTAAGGGGTGATCTTATAGAGGTGTATAAAATCATGAGAGGAATAGATAGGTGGACACACAGAGTTTCTTGCCCAGAGTGGGGAAAATCGAGAACCAGAGGGCTTAGATTTAAGGTGAAAGGGGAAAGATTTCATAAGAATCTGAGGGGCAACTTTTTCACGCAAAGGATGGTGAGTGTATGGAACAAGCTGGCGGAGGAGGTAGCTGAGGGAGGGACTATCGCGATTAGAAAGCACATGGATAGGACAGGTTTATATGGGCTAAACTCAGGCAAGAGGGACTAGTATAAATGGGACATGTTGGTTGGTGTGGGCTGAAGGGCCCGTTTCCACACTGTATGACTATGACACTGTGGGAGAGTCAGCCATGATTACAAGTTAAGTGGGCAGTCATTTAAAACAAAGATACACACGAATTTCTCCTTACAGAATCTCAAATTCTCTATCTCAGAGGGGTGTAGTGTGGAAGTAAGATCAATAGACGTATTTAAAGATTTAATGAGGAGGCAGATACATTTTAGAAAAATTAGGGTGATCACTAGAATCATGGTGATTACAAAAGGAACAAAAGGGGTTAAAACTAAAACAGATGCAAAGAGTGGATATGAAAGGAAATTATTTATCAGCACTATAGCAATTCAAACATATCAGTGGTAAAGAGGTGGTACATGAAGCAATGGGGCATATCAAAGGCAGAATTGGAACGCACATGGATGCTGGTCAGTGTTAATATACTAAACGAGTATTCTATATCTATCTTGAAGGATAATTGCGAATTCAAAGTAATAGTGAAGGAGGTGGAGACAGTTGAGACGCTACATATGCTCAAAATAGCATAAAGACATTGGGTGAGTTGACTGAAATTAAAAGTATGAGGATGCAACCTATTCAGTCCTGACAACTTACCAATTGAGAGAAATGCAAGAAGTCATCGCAAGGGTAATATCCAAAGATTATGGTTATGTGGTTGATTCCAAAGGACATTTACTAGAGGTGATGTTATTCCATTGTTCATTAAAGGGAGTCAAGATAATTACAGCCACAATGAGCTAGTCAGGTTAACCTGCGATGGAAAGCGTCTGAAAACATTGATTCAGGGCAGGAATAAGTTATTTGGATAAAAATAGATGAATTAAGACAAAACAGTCACGTTTTGTTAAAAGGAAATTATGTTCAACCATTTGAGAGAAATTTCAGTTGGTATGGGTAGACTGAATGAAAATATTGTAGTTGATGTGGCATTCATGGTCTTCCAGAAAGCTTTTGATAAGATGTTGCAAAAGTTGAAGTTGAAGCACACAGCATAAAAGGAGCATTGAGAGCAAAGAAACATGGTTGACTGAATAACAGGCTACAAAGGGCCATGGTAATTGGTTTTCAGATTGGAAGAAGCTTCCACAGGGATTGAAATAGCCCCAAGAACTATATATAACACCTAAAATATATTTGATGATTTGGCTTAAACTACTTTTAATAGAGAATGCCACAGGTCCCCTGCTGCTAGAATGTTGTAGGTTTTTATGAGATCCTCCATCTCTCTTCACTCTAGTGAACTGAAGCTGTCTTTCACCATGCCAGTCCTGTCATTTCAGGAATCAGTGTAGCAACCATTCACAAACAATAGGAAAATACATTTCTGATTACGGGGTCACGTAAACTTTGCCTGATTGGTCTGGAGAATGAGGAAACTTTCAGTTTTGTTTTCCACAAATTGCCATTGGTTTCTCCTTTGGCTCAGGTGACTTCATAGCACCTGACTACATCAAACAGCGTCAAGTCATCAGCTATCAGAAAGTTACCAGGATCCATCACCTTAAACAGAATGACTGAGAATCTAAAGTAGTATTATCTTGCGAGAAAGAACAATCATAGATTCATGTCTAGCAGTGGAATGTTTGAGCAAGGTTTGGTGGGCATTTAGAAGATATTTTGTAATGTTTCAACAGAATGGGACAAGTTGTCTACCTCAATATTTACAATATATAATAATGGGTTTGGTGAAGGAATGAAGAATTGAGTATTATATCCAAGTTTGAAGACGTCTGGTGGAGTAGACAAGTAGTGATGAAAGGGGAAGTTACGAAAGTGTGACACACAGATTAGTCAATGGAGATGTAGGTCAATCTTTGGTAGCATTAACTTATTTCAATACGTTGGGAATGGGAGACTTACTGAGCCACTTTAGAGGGTAATTTAGTCAACTGCATTAGTGGGTCTGGAGTCATACATGGATGGCGATGACAGAATTCATTCCCTAAAGTACATTAGAAAGAGTTTTTGCAATTATCCAGCAGTTATCATTGCTGTGACTATTGGTTCTTTTTCCAGATTATTATTCAAATTTAAATTCCACAGCTGCCATGTAGGATTTCAACTCGTGTCAGACAAGGACAACTGCTATGCCACCAATCCTTATTTTAACATTCTATTTTTAACTACAGGCTACTCAGTTTACTAAGCCTTGGGAACCCTGTAGCAGAGAGAGACAAGAATAGAAGAATCCAAGCAGCAAGTGCCTTTTTGGAATGGTTTTGAGATCAAGCAAAGCTTTCATCCAGATTTACCATTCTTCATCTCTAACTTTTCTCATTTGCTTCATTTCAAAGAATCTGGACGCTTTCAGTTTCTGCCTATTCATCCTTGGGATCTATTCACTCCACCACCAGCGACTTTGCTAAAACCATCATCCGTCTCCCCCCCCCCTCCCCTGTCCCCCCCACCTAAATCTCTCCACCTCTTTATTCCTTTTGGGACACTGCTTAAAACCACGGTTTAACCAAACTTTTAATCATCTGCCCCAGTGACTCTTTGACATCAGGCTTGACCATGGGAGCTAATGTTATGATAAGGACATATACTAAATTTGCATTGCCATTTTTCCCCACTTATCATTTATAAACTGTAAATTGGGTTACATAATTCCAGTACATGACAGTAGACTGCTGATATATTTTTGAACTCACTATTTTCTTTATTAAAATTAGGCAGATTATACCATACTCTTATCACAAGCGTGGTGAGATATACTACATCCATCATATCTTTTGCAAAGAATATCTCCCATCCAAATGTCTTTATCTTTAAACAGTGCATTCATGTAGTCAAAATCTTTCCAAACCGTTGTTGGTTACCTGCACTTTGGCACCTTCAACTTTGCGCACTGCTTTAGAATCAAAAAGAACATGTCTGCCTCTCCTTTCACAATCCTGGTAAACAATCAGTCGAATCTGGTCAAGTTGAAACTCTACAAGTCTCCAGCTGTAAAAGGAAGATATTATGAATGAAGAGTAGTCTTTGACGCGTTTCTGCAATGTTAAACTGTTTTGCTCAACAGAACAAATTAAATGTGGCAGAATGAATAAAAGCAAATGTATTGCAAGAAACCTACCCACAGGAAATAAATTGAACAAGTTCATATAATTATGGATATAAGCATACCTTTATGGGATAGTACAAAGTAGTTTTATGCTTGCCTGGGCTCACTTCCTATGATGTGAGAATGTAATGGATTACTGAGAGCAGTAGTCAGAGACTTGCATGGAGAGTTAAGTGACTTCTTGTATTTTTCCTTAGGTAAGTTTCTCTACATGTAGACTTATTATGCCACATGCACACAAATCTTGTCAATCCTAACCAATCTACATTACACGTAATGTGTATGAAGGAACTGCAGATGCTGGTTTAAATCAAAGAAAGACACAAAATGCTGGAGTAACTCAGCGGGACAGGCAGCGTCTCTGGAGAGAAGAAATGGGTGACGTTTCAGGTCGAGACCTTTCTTCAGACTGACATGCAGTGGATGCAAACATAATTTACAAGATGTACCGGATATATCATCAATACAGACAACCTAGATTATGTAACATTTTTTTGTTTGATACCCGAGAAGCTATCAATACAAAACTATAGAAAATCACATTATCAATGGCTAATAAAATGAATTAATATTTATTCTACACTGATCACAAGTGTGGAACACATAGTGTCAGCATATTGAAGTTGTCTGGGGAAAAATGCCTACAATTTCTTTCAGCTCCATGATTTTCAATTTCATGGGACCTTTACGATATCTCTCTGGGATTGCTTTTAAAATTTAATCTTTTGTTCAATTTTACCCAACATCTAAAACAACGAGTTAAACAGAGTAGTTATCAAAAATTCCCAAATATTTCACTGCAGAAATGACTTGAGACTAAATTGGTTGGATTTTCCCTTCCAATGCTACCCCAATATCATGCAATTTGCGCTTACACACATTGTTGATGTGGTTTAATGCAAAATTGGGGATTGCAGATCACTACACTGAAGAAGGTGACTGACCGAGTAGATACCAAGAGACCATTTCCACCAGCTGGAGATCAAAAATTGAGGGGAAATTTGTATATCTTAGCTGTCAATGTTCATTTGAATATATTCAGATTGATTCCGAGGAACTGCCTAAGATATAGATTGAACAATGCAATTTAGGGCACTACTGGATAAAGTTTCAAATTCCTGATACAAAACTATATACAAACACAAATTGCACATTATCATCTTGACTCTACTCCTGGTACACGCAAAGACTTTGTTTTGGGGTTGGAAGTCAGTAATCTGCACAAGTATGGACTCTGTATGAGAAATAGCCGTCATCTGTAGCTAAACATTGCTTTTTCCTGATGTGCTCAGACAATCTGCCACAGAGCTCGCCCAATACTGTTAATACATAACACACAAATAAAATGGCTCAAATTAATAATCCTGACACATTCCCTTAAATAATACTCAATTTTTCTGCTATAATCAGATTAAATCTTCAAGTGCAGAATAAAATGATCTGTTTGTATAGATGTTGATCTTTACATTACCCATTGAGAAATTCCTCATTCAACTCATTATTGCTGAGGCACTTACTACTGTACTGGTTTCAAGGCTCCCGACAAATTTAAAAAAACTGCAGGTGTCAGAATTTTGGATTGAAATATTAACTATTTCTCTCACCACTGAAGGCTACCTGATCTACTCAGTAATTCAAATACTTTGTTTTTATTAAAGCACATGTTCATTCTTCAAAGGACTGACATGCCATGTCCCAATTAAGTTCCTCAGTAAATATGCCAACTGGCGTGATCACAGTGAAATGATGATATATTTACAGGATTTCCTTGTGAGCTTGGAAGACCCAACCAATAAACACGCTACTATAACTGATAATAAATTCGAAACCAGTTTATAGGCACCAAACCAACGTTGTTGATAAACATAGAATATCTCAGTGGGTCTAGTCAGCATCTGGAGAAAATGGATAGATGACGTCTCGGATTGGGACTCTTCTTCAGACTGATTATAGTGGAGGAGGTGGGAAGAACTGGAGGGGGGGAAGGGGGCGAAAAGGGTGGGAGAACGAGGAGGGAGGCATTTGTAGTTATCTAACATTGGAGAATTCCACCTTCATACCGCTGGGTTGTAAGCTATCCAAGCAAAATATGAGGTACCATTCCTCAAATTTGTGTGTGGCCTCACTCTGGCAATGGAGGAGGCCCAGCACAGAAAGATCAGCATGGGAATAGGAAGAGGAGTTAAAGTGGTTAGCAACCAGGAGATCCAGCAGGCCTTGGTGGACCGAGCATAAGTGTACAGCAAAACGGTCACAGAGTTTACAGTTTGTGTTGCCAATGTACAGAAGCCCACATCAGGAACACTGGATGCAGTAGATGAGGTTAGAGGAGGTGCATGTGAACCTCTGTCTCACCTGGAATGTCTGTCAGGGTCCCTGGGCGGATTTGAGGGAGGAGGTACAAGTTATCTCCTGCAGTTGCAGGGAAAAGTGCTTGCAGAGGGGGTGGATTGGGTGGGAATGGATGAGTGAATCAACAAACTGCAAAGGGAATGGTCTCCGCAGAAGGCAGGTGTGAAGATGTGATAAGTAGTGGGATGAAGTTGGAGGTGATGGAAATGTTGGAGAATAATGAATTGCATGCGGAGGCTGGTAGGGTGAAAGACGAGAACCAAGGAAACTGTGTCTTTGTCGTTGTTATGTCTGGGGAGAGAGGGAGCGAGGGCCACGTTCATTAATGAATGAGGACTTCAGATTTCCTCGTATGGAAAGCTTCATCTTGGGAGCAGATGCAGTGGAGTCGGAAGAATTGAGAGTAGGTGATGGCATCTTTGAAAGAAGCAGGGAGGGAGAAAGTGCAGTCAAGATAACTGTGAGAGTCAGTAGGTTTGTATTGACGTCAGTCTGTCGAGAGGTGCAGCCTGACCTGATGAGTTACGAAAGCATTCTGTGTCCAATTGCACTTGCTGCCAGGACTTAAAAAAATAATCCAATTGCACTTCCCCTGCCTCCCCCAGCACTTCCTCCCCCTCCTGTTCAGCCTCCCTGTTTTTAAACTTTAAAAAACTTGATGGCAGGACTTAGTGTTCTGGGATTGCAACATTGTTGCGGGGAGGGCCAGCAAGGATTTGGATCCCATTGTGACATCATGGTTGTAACTGCCAGAGTGCAGATGGAAGAATTTTTTTTCAAACTGGGAGTTTGGTAAAGTTAAAAATGTGAATAACTTGTAAAATATAACATCAATCTTAACGAAACTTGTTGAAAATACACCACAGGATAATTGTGAGTAAGGTGGTGCAAAAAATGTAGCGCCATCGTGTACCGTTTTGGCGTAGTTCCGGGATCTCACTCGCACTCAGAATCACAAACAAACAAGATGAGAGTTTTAGACCAAGTGGGACCCGTTGGGTCCCTGTCACATGGGAGGCCTGGTCCCCCAACGCAACCGTTCCCCCGAAGCAATATTCCACCACTAACCCATAGCCTCATCGGGAGGCGTGGTCTCCCAATGCAATCTGTTCCCAACGCAAAATTCCACCACTCACCCGTTCCCCCAACGCAATATTTCACCACTCACCCATAGCTCCCAACTGCGCAGGGGCGGGTCATTTCCCCTTATTCCCCTCTCGTTATCTATATCTATATCTGTATCTATCTATATACTTTTAAAACTCGGTGTGTGTGTGGGTGTATGTCATTCGGCATTTTACCTTTGAATTTTGCCTTTGATTCGTTACTCCGTGAAAACCAGACGCAAAAATGCCGAGATTTTTACCATTTCGCTAGCGATTTCACTTTTACATTCGCTGATCCACTCCTCATTAAATGTAGTCATTTTTCTGTACACATTTTTAATAAAATCCTTCACCCCACCCCCCACTCACTAATTTTTCGCCTCCCGCTGGTCACTTTCTCATCGCGTGCCCCGCGCGACTGGCTGCTGCCGCCCGGCTCTCCTCCACTTCACCCCCACCCCGGCTCTGGCACGCTGGCGGAAGCCAAAGATCGGCTGGTCCCCCCGCTGCTTTTCGCCTTCGTCGCTGGCGGCCCGCAGGCTCTCGGGATCACGCCCGCACGCCCACTCCACCCTCCCTTCCCCCCTGTACTCGGGGTCTGAAGCGCCGAGGATGCGAGGCCTCACAGTCTCTGATGGGGCCGCATTCACAGACTTAACCGTGAGCGGCCCCCGCGTTTAACCAGGGCTCTGGGAACTCGGCATCTGATGGGGACGAGGAGGCTTCCAGAGGGACGGCAGGGACAACTTAGAATCCAGCAACAGAGTGGCTCCATTAATAGATTCATTCCACAGTGAGTTCAGTTCGGTAACAACCCCCCCCCTCTCCTCCCTGTCCCCCCTCCCTTCCCCCCACCTCTCCCCCGCCCTTCCCACCCTCCCTCTCCTTCCGTATCTTGCCCCTCTCTCTGTCTCTGCCCCTTCTCTTTCTGCCCTCACTCTCTACCCCCCTCCTCCCTCTCTAGAAGCACGTGCGAGTTCGGGGCTATGCGTCAGTAGATAGGGCCATTATGGGGTAAAAGGAGCAAATTAATAATCTTAATACAATATCAAGGGGGTAGTTAGCGTGTGTGCAGGGGGGGCAGTTAGTGTGTGTGACGCCGCATGCTGCGCCCCCCCCCCCCGCAACCGCACATTGGGGGAACAGACCCAATGGGTCTGCACTTGGTCTAGTCATTACTAAAAGTCTCATCTTGACCACTTCCTGTCTACATTGTAAATAATTTTTAGAAAAATCGTTACCCTATATCGCTATGATTTTTTCACCATCGTATTCACCGTCCTCCTCTCCTCCAACCGCCCCAAGGTTTTTTCCAATCGGTGAAATAATAAAAATGTTATGAATGTTTAAAGAATCGTGAGATCAGCAGATTGATCTTCTCACCTGTCAGTCACCATGATGAAGATAACACCCCTTCCAGGGGCCAGGAGAATAAAGCCCCGAAGGCCGGACATGAGCCAGTCACCCCGGAAGACCGTGAGTGAGAGTTGAGTCCAGAATTGTGAGTCTACGCCGTGAGTGAACTGAACTGTGAGTCTGCATTGTGCGTGAAGTGAATTGTTGGTCTGCCCTGTGCTGCTTGAAGTCAATTGAATGTAAGGGTTGGTCTGCCCTGTGCTGCTTGAACTCAATTGAATGGAAAGGTTGCAGGGCGCGAAATTAACGGTTGCCCGGGTGCCAATGGCCAACTAAAGTCCCGCCGGGCAACCTAAAAGCGGTGCCATTTCGCCCGACTTGGCAAGCACCCAGGACACCTGCCGTTCAACTCTGAGCGGGGCCCCCCCTCTATCACTCTCTCTCTGTCACTCTCCGTCTCCAACCGCCATCTGTGTCCGGGCCGCCAGGTCTCCACTCTCCGGCCGCCTCATCCGCCATCACATGTGCACTGCCACGGCCTGCACATGCGCACAACCAAGACCAGCACATCGGCCGCCCTGCACATGTGCACTGCCATGGCAACTGGTCGGCGCCGGGCACTTTCTCCCTCCCTTTGCATTGTGTGAGATCTGGCCGCCATTGCTGTCCGGTCACCGCCTCGCCGCGACCGCTGAAAACCAACACAGAATCACTCCCTGGAGCTGGAGTAACTCGCTGGAGTAACTCTTGCTTCTTGGTTTCCTGGTCCTCCAAAAATATTCCAAATGGAATTTAAACTGGAGGTGTTGGAGGGTCCATCACCAAACTCCAAACCCTGAACAATAACAGCCTATTGTACTTTATCTGTTTATTTGTTGTGTGTATATATATGGTCTATGGTATATAGACACAATGAACTTTTATCTCCTGTTCTGTATTATGTTTACATATTCTGTTGTGCTGCAGCAAGCAAGAATTTCATTGTCCTATCTGGGACACATGACAATAAAACTCTTGACTCTTGACTTGGACTTCAGCAAATAAGGGTTCTTGGGGAAAAAAAGAGCTTCCTTAAATGTAGTTGCGTCTGGTTCGGTAACTATGATAGGGTGAAGACTATTCCATGCTTTAATTGTGCGGGGGAACTCCATGGAGCAGCCAGCATCTCTGGATAGAAGAAATTGGGTGATGTTTCGGGTAGAGACCCTTCTTTAGACTCCCTCTGGTTTTAATGTTTTTAGTTTAATTTAAAGATAGTGTGGAAACAGGCCCTTCGGTCCACTGAGTCCACACCGACCACCGATCACCCGTACACTAGTTCTATCCCACATTAGCGACGCAAGTCAAGAGTCAAGAGTGTTTTATTCTCTCAGTTAGAACAATGAAATTCTTACTTACAGCAGCACAACAGAATATGTAAACATAGTACTCTGTAAACAATGTTATTAACGAGAAAACAAAACAGTGTGTGTGTGTGTGTGCATGTGCATAATATATATACCCACACACACACAATTTTCCTCCAGGGATTAATAAAGTTCTATCGTATATTGTCATGTGTGTAGGAAGGAAATGTAGATGCTGGTTTAAACTACAGATAGACACAAAAAGCTGGAGTAACTCAACAGGTCAGACAGCATCTCTGGACAAAAGGAAAATATTACGTTTTGGGTTGTGTCTGAAAAAGGTTCCTGCACACCTTTGGAATGTGGAAGGAAACAAGAGCACCCAGAGAAAACCCATGCGATCTACAGGAAAAGGAGCAAACTCCATACAGACAGCACCCATATTCAGGATCAATTCCGGGTCTCTGGCACTTTTATTCAGCAACTTTATGGCCAATGTACTGCACCATAGTCTTGAACTGAATTAAAACATACAGTAGCTGTAAAGGAGGGACATAGCGTCACTTAGAGATTTAAGACTGAAAATGGATAGTTTATTTTTTTTAGTAACCAAAGTTATCAACGTATAACTTTGTGTGTGTTGGAAAACAAAATATAGTGGCACAGCTGGTAGACTTGCTGCTTCACACGCCAGAGATCTGTGTTCGATCCTGTCCTCGGGCACTGTCTGTGTTGAATTTGCACATTCTCCCTGCAAGCGTGTGGGTTTCCTCCCACATCCCAAAGACACATTGGCTTTGTAGGTTAACTTGTCTCTGTAATATTTCCACTAATGTGTAGGGAGCGGGTGAGGAAAGTGGGATAACAGAACTTGTGTGAATGGATGGTAGACAAAAAAGCTGGAGAAAATCAGCGGGTGAGGCAGCATCTATGGAGCGAAGGAATAGGCGATGATTTCGCTGCATGTCATTGTGGTATGTATCATGTCTTGATTGGTGAATGTTTAGCTTGTGACTTTATTTGAAGCAGAATACGTGAATGCTTCATTGAGCATAATTCCGACTGGTAACTACGCACTCCGTCCGAGCACATTATCGCATGTGTCATGCAAGCTGTTTTAAATGACCACCTAAACTGTCATTTGGCAACCTAAAAAGCTGCCTAGGTTGCCCGGCTGGCAACAGCGAAAAGAAGTTAAGTGAGAACCCTGGTGTCGCAGAGACAAAACGACAGCACCGTAAGGAGAGAGAGAGAGAGAGAGAGAGAGAGAGAGAGAGAGAAAGAGAGAGAGAGAGAGAAAGAGAGAGAGAGAGAGAGAGAGAGAGAGAGAGAGAGAGAGAGAGAGAGAGAGAGAGAGAGAGAGAGAGAGAGAGAGAGAGAGAGAGAAGAGGGCTCGACGACTACCAACCACTGCCAGTCTCCATTGCCATGTTGCACCAAGGTGTGTGGATCGCGGATCGGCCTCTAAAGACATCTGCAGACCCACAAGTAGACGACCCTATGGAGAGGACAGTCATACTGGTTTTGAGTACCCGCCAATGAGGTCAAGACATTAAGTACAGGAATGGAAATGTTTAGTTTTGTTTAGAGATACAGCGTAGAAACAGGCCCTTTGGCTCACCAAGTCCATGCCGACCACAATCACCCTACACTAGTTCCATCCTTCACAGTAGGGACAATTTAGAGCATCCAATTAACCTACACGCCTGCACATCTTTGAAATATGGGATGAACCAGAGCACTTGGAGAAAACCCATGTGGTCACAGGGAGAATGTACAAACTTCGCACAAACTGCCCCTGTAAATCGGGATCAAATTGGGGCCTCTGGCGCTGTGAGGCAGCAACTCTACGGCTGTGCCACCCAAATGCCATGTTGCAGTTGTACAAAACATGGTTAAACTGTGTAGAATTCTGGTTGCGCGCTATTGGAAGGAAGAGTGCCGAAGGGATTCACCAGGATGTTTTATACCAGGCTATTCTTAGAAGGAAAAATTGGAGAGATCAGGTTTATTCAGACTGAATGGAGGAAACTGTGAGCTGACACTTGAGATTTATAAAATTAGGAGAGGCAGAGATAAGGCAAAATTTACAACAAACACACAAATGACCCTTTTGTAAAATTATTACTGACTACAGGCAGATTACCCACATACAAAAAAACAGCATTCATGACCACTTAGTTGTTATGTTGGAGCCCAAATGCCATAGAGCCACAAAGCATAGAAACAGGCACTTCGGGCCAACTTGCCCACACCAACCAAAATGCCTTCTTCACTGGTCTACACTATATCTACACCAGTCCTACCTGCCTGCATTTGGCACATATCCTTCTAAAGAACAATAGCCTTACATCAATATGCAAGGCATGTTTAATTTTACTTCGGGGTCACGTGAGTGACTATGTGAAGACCCCGTCCAGCCGCACATGCGTCATATCGATCAGACGCATAGCGTTCATGACCGTGTGTGGAGGAGCAGGAGCTCCTCCAGCCGGTGAGTAAAAAGCAAAGTTAAAGTAAAAAGTCGGAAGGTAAGTGGTTTCATTTTCACTTACAGGGTGCTTTTCTTCCCGCTCAGACGTATTGGTAGAGGTCCACACAAGTTACAATGGGAAAAGAGCGTAGGGGAAGGAGAGGACAGGGACGCACCGCAGGTAAAACCCCAGATTCTAAGGGTAGCGGGCGTCAGGCAGAGGAGTCAGTGGCATCGAAGCCATTTAACTCCCGTTGCGGTCGAATGTGCTGTTAAACCGCCGACGGCAGGGCGCAAGGCTGGACAAAAGTCGGCCCGACCTGTAGACTCGGATGAGTCAGACCCGGAGGTATACCCTCCTGAAGCAGAAAATATTATGGCTGCAAGGGTCGCTAGCTTAGAGCTCCTGAGGGGAAAAATGATTTACAAAGAACTCCCACAGGAGGATTTAGGTCAGTGTTGGCCAATAAAGGATACATACATAGAATACATAGATACATAGAAAATAGGTGCAGGAGTAGGCCATTCGGCCCTTTGAGCCTGCACCGCCATTTAATATGATCATCACAGGGTGTGCCTTGGATGGGACAGGCACAAGGGTGGCCTACAGGAGAGCCATCAGAAATACCAGTGCAAAGCTATTACAGTGGTTGGCCTACAGGAGAGCCAGTGCCAGAAATGCCCGCAAAAGAGGCAATATATATGTGCTGGCCTACAGGAGAGCCAGTGCCAGAAATGCCCGCAAAAAGGCAATATATGTGCTGGCCTACAGGAGAGCCAGTGCCAGGAATGCCTGTAAAAAGGCAATATATGTGCTGGCCTACTGGAGAGGCAGTACCAGAAATGTCTGAGCAAAGACAGTACAACCGTACATATGTGCCAGCACCGACAATTTCAAAAGAAAACATTATGAAGCGTTGGCCTAGAGTTGAGCCAGCGCCAGCAGCACCTGAAACAGGGCTGCCTATCCGTGGGCCTACAAGAGAGCCCGCGCAGGGGGAATCTGGCAGAGACTTACCTGGAACAGGGGAGCCAGAAATTACCCAACATAAAGATGAATATCTAGATTCAAATGATGATTTATATCAGGACCAGAGTCCATTATCAGAGCTAAAATGTTCCAAGGCTGGCACAAACGTTTGCTGTTCCCACAGTAACAGGGGAACCTTTGAGAGAGGAAATAGTTATGACTATAAATTATCTACTCTCCCATCAGCCCCAGGAATTAACTATGGAGGTATTGGATGAAGATTTTATATCGGATTTACAACAAAATGCCTTAGCACTCATGTGTAGTGCGCACTTTGAAATAAATTGTATTCGTGAAAATACAATAACACCAAATATTCATCCTAAGTATGCAGGCTCTGCAAACCATCCAATATACAAATGCCTAAAATCTTGGAGAAAATCTAGCAAAGAAGCTAAAGGATTACCTATGCTGAGCAGAGCGGTGCGAAGGCAGTATCCCTACAGGCGAAATGCTGGTGCAGGAGAAGGAACAAGCCTATCATTCTCGTATGCACGTTGACGTGCTGCACCAAGGATACGTGGAGGTTACAATGTGCCTACTAGAAGGGTACAACAATTGCCGGTGGCAAACCCCGAGGTAGGGGGGCTTGGTCTGGTAAGAAACACAACAAATGTTTCACACTCACAAATAGGGGGAAGGTTACGATTCTTCCTCAAAGAATGGCAATCAATAACAAATGATTCATTTATTCAATGTAGCATTGTAGGATTCAAAATTGAGTTCACTCCACGTTTGGATCCTTTAATTCAGCATAATTCAAACTGGTCACGGATTTTCTCAAAGTAAAGTAAAGTAGTAAAGTAAGTTTATTTATATAGCGCCTTTCAATCAGATTACTGAAACCAAAGCGCTTCACAGACAATTAACCATATAAATAAAAGTAAAAAGGTAGAATAAAAAAGACACGACACACTATTTAGAGATTCAACATGAACATCCCGCCACAGCAGAGTCGACACTCTCCACTGTGAGGGAAAGGCACCAAAATGTCCAGTCCTCCTCCCAGTCCACCCGAGATCGGGGCCAGTCCGAGGGCTCCGCAGCCAGTCGCCGCAACGGCAGCCCGATGTTGTAGACCCACCCGCCGGGAAGCTGGAACACCAGCATCGGGTTGAAAGTCCTCAGCGGCCTTGGAAGTGTCTGGAGGGGCCGCTCCCTCCCCGGAGACTGTGACGCCCGTAGTCTTCAGGCCGCGCCGGTTGGAGCTTCGACTCTGACTCCGCGGTGTTTTCGATCCAGCGCCGCCCGCCCGCGGCAGGATGCCCTCAGACTGCAGCCCGCGGCTGCTCGATGTTGGTGGTCGGCGGTCACAGCACTCCGGAGCGGCGACCCGGCAAGGCATCGCCCGCTCCGTGTTGGTGTCCCAGCGCTGCGCCGCCGAAGCTGTGGTCCCCGGCAGGAAACGCCGCTCCAGCCCGATGGAAGGCCGCATGGGGAGAGCGAAGATGCGATTCGGAGGAAAACCGCATCTCCGACCAGGTAGGACTGGAGTTGAAAACAGTTTCCCCACCCCCCCACAGAGAAAGAATAGACCTCCAAAAAAAATGTTTTAGACAATAAAAAAGTTAGAGGACGGACTGCAGGCAGGCGGCCATACAAATGGCGCCCACTCCTGCACATCCGCCAAAGGAACAGAATAAGTTGATCAAGGGAGAATTGAAAATTTTATGCGGAAAAGGAGGTAATAGAAAAGTCAGTAGAACAACACCATCAGTTTGTGTCAAATATTTCTCAGAGTAAAAAAGGATGGTGGATGTAGAATCCTTTCGGATCTGAAAAATCTTAAACCTTTATGTACAATAGAAACATTCCAAAATGGAAACATTTACTAAATGCCATTCAGCTGGTCACAAAGAATTGCTACATGGCAAGCACAGATCTGTAAAATGCATATTATTCTGTGAAATGCATGGTAATGATCAAAGATATTTGAAATTTAGATGGATGTCAGTTATGGCAATTTAAAGCATTGCCCAATGGCCTGACATCAGCACCAAGATTATTCACTAAAATTACTCAAACCAATTTTAGCTCTGCTAAGAGCTGAGGGCCATGTATTAATGGTTTATTTATATGATATTCTGATTGTGGGGGACACTTTGGCTATTGCAATATTGTCAGTATCTAGAGTCAAATACATTTTGAAAAAATGGGTTTCATTATTCACCTACAAAAATCAAAATTGTTACCAAGCAAGAATAATTGATTAGCCAGGGTTCACAATTAACTCTGAACACATGGTAATCACCTTGCCAAAAGATAAGGCTGCAGTTAATTGAAGATTGCACTAAACTCATAAACGAGGACAGGCCTTCAATTAGAGAAGTGGCAAGCTTGCTGGGCAAATTAATTGCTGGGTTTCCAGCTGTCAGGTTTGGACCATTACATTATCAATGTTTACAGAAGGCTAAGGTACAAGCATTAAAAATGAATACAGGGCATTTTGACAGGCCATGAAATTAACAATTGGATCCATTACAGAAATAGAATGGTGGATTAACAATGTCTCTAATGCTCCCAGAAAAGTTCTGGTAGAAACACCTTCCGTCATTCTACAGACTGATGTAAGTGCTCTTGGATGGGCACAACTAACATGATTTCCAGCTGTGGAGGTAGGTGGAATGTCGATGAAGTACCTTTGCTTGAAAATTAAGGAATAAATTACCTAGAGCTGTTAGGAGCATTTCATGGCCTTAAAGCTTATTGCACTAATATGGGAAATGTGCATGATCAGGTACAGGTTGAAAATACTACAGCTGTAGCATACCTAAATCACATGGGTGGTATCAAATCAGAATCATGTGATAGATTGGCAAATGAAATTTGGACCTGGTGTATTGCCAGGAAAAATTTGGCTGTCAGCAATATATTTACCAGGAAAATTTAACTTAATTGCAGTCAAAATATCACTTAAATTTAATGATAATACAGAATGGATGTTAAATCAGGAAATATTTACACAAATTGTAACACAATTTGGAATGCCAGAGATTGATTTGTTTACATCAAGACTAAACCACCAATTACCTAAATATGTGTCATGGGAACCTGATACTGGTGCAGTAGCGGTGGATGCTTTCTCGCTACATTGGGGTGGTATGTTTCTGTATGCATTTCCACAATTTTGTTTAATCAACAGATGCATACAGAAAATTAAACAAGACTCAGCCTCAGGGATTTTGGTTGTACCAGATTGGCCTACACAGCTATGGTACCCACTGGTGTTAAAAATGATCCCCAAAAAAACCTTATGATTATTCCAAAGCAGATAAAACTGCTTGTACACCCTGTAACTGATGAACCACATCCTTTACATGATCGTATTGGTTTGTTGATTTGCAGATTCTAAGAAGGCCATATCTTGGAAAAGGATTATCAGATCGTACGGTGGATGTTATGACAGCAGCCTGGAGGAATAGTACCCAGAAGCAGTACATTTCCTATATAAAGAAATGGGAGGTGTTTTATTCAGGAAAGAGTATTGCATATAACACAGCAGAAATTTCAGATGTAATAAAGTTTCTTAAATTCTATACTACAAATTAAAATTAAGTTATAGTGCGATCAATACTGCACGAAGTGCACTCTCTGCATATTTAAGCAGTGAATCAGAACAAAATCAATAGGATCACATCCTTGGGTCTGTAGGTTTATGAAAGGAATTTTCAACTCCAATCCTCCTAGACCTAGGTATACAAAAATCTGGAATGTAAAAGATGTACTGATGCTGCTGAGGGATTGGAATCCTATTGAAACTCTGTCATTAGCCAAAATCACCATGAAATTGGTTATGCTCATGGCATTAGTTTCAGCTCAGAGAGTTCAAACATTACAGAAACTAAGAATTGACAGAATGAAGGTGGGGCGAATGCCGTTACATTCTATGTCTATGATTTACTGAAGCAAAGTAGACCTGGGTTCACGGGATGTAAGTTGGAGTTTTCAACATATCCTAGCAGATCCACGATTATGTGTAGTAACATATGTAAAATGTTACATAGAAACAACAACAATCTTAAGAGGCACAGAATTGGCATTTTTTATTAGTCAGAATCAAATACACAGGACAAGATGTTAAGAAGTCCCTTGTGCCAATAGGTGGGGAGCATTTCACGACATTCGTTGATTGTTGAGAGTGGTAGACGCTCAACATCGGGGGGGGGGATGGGGGCGGGGGTAACCTTCAGGACAGTTGGGCACAGGACACATCATCAGTAGTGTACCCTTGCATCACTGGGTGTTTCGGCCTTTTAACACTATACACCCTCCACAAGGGCGGCCCGCTGCAGGATGATCAACCCTCAGCGCATGTCCCGTGTCAAACCGTCCCAAAGATTCACCCCGACATACTTGGGGCCCAGCATGGGTCTTTCCGCTTGAGCCAAATCCACCGGCTGCTTCTTTCAGCCGCCTCTGAGAGTGATCTTATGGTCTTCCGCAGAGCCTGACCGTGGATTCCAAGCTCCTTCAGCAGTCTGATGGTAGATGACGCAACAAATCCTCTGCATCCCACTTCAACTGGATAGACTTTGGTGTTCCAGCCACGCTGCGTTGCCTCTGCTGCAAGCTCTGCGTAGCGCAGCTTCTTACGCTCATAGGCCTCCTCAACAGAGTTCTCCCATGGAACTGTGAGCTCTATGATGTAAGCAGTCTTCTGTGAAGGGGACCAGAACACCAAGTCTGGCCTGAGGGTGGTGGAAGCAATTTCAGGTGGAAAAATTAGTTGTCGGCCGATGTCCGCCAGCATCCTCCAGTCACGGGCCCTGCATTGGCTTCCCTCTTCTGATCTGGTGGAAGGAAGTTTAGAAGTTTTCTGTCCTTCTCGGACAAAGGTTATTATCCTTAGGGGAGGGGGATTGCTTGCTCTCGGAGGCAAGGAGTTGGTCGCACACCGCCTGTTCTCAAGGGCTGATGCCAGGCTTTTTAGTACCTGATTATGCCGCCACGTGTATCTCCCTTGCGTGAGGCTGGTCTTGCAGCCTACCATGATGTGTTTGAGGGTCGCTGGAGTTGGGCAGATGGCACAGGTTGGATCCTCGCCGTACCACTGATGGAGGTTCTTTGGTGATGGAAGCACGTCATATGTCGCTCTGATGATGAAGCTGATCTTGCTTGCTTCCATTTCCCATAGTTCTTTCCAGCTGATCTTCCTCCGCTCCACACCTTCCCACTGCATCCATTGCCCCTGCTTGGCAAGAGAGACCGCCTTTGCACTTCTTGCGGCCTCCTCCTGTCGCCGCACCTCCTCAACCACCAACGTCCTCCGCTCTGATGTTGTGGCCTTTCTCCAAGTTGGTTTACTTGTCGTAAGGCCAAAGCCTCCTCTTCCCTGCTGGACTTACCCCACTATGTCTTTGTGCCTCAGGGCTGATGAAGCTTGCTGTACACTGCATCAGATGGTGTCCACTTCCGGCCAGTTGCTAGGGGCGGCGCAACAGCACTGATGATCTTGTCTCTAGAGTCCCTCAGTGTCATCTGGAGTCTTACTTTAGAACACTTATATTCCTCTGTTAGACTAGTGAGAGGTAGTTCCAGGACCCCTTTGCCATAGAGGCCGATGTTAGTTAGACATCGTGGGACACAGAGCCATTTCTTCACTTATGAAGTTATGGTTCGCTCCATCTTCTCCACAGTTGTTATTGGGGCTTCATAAACGGTCAGTGGCCACATTGTCCGAGGAAGGAGTCCAAACTGTAGGCACCAGAGCTTGTTTCCCAGGCAGTAGGGTCTGATTGATGTTCTCCAGTCCATTGACAATTTCTTGCCTTAGTTGTTGCACCTGCTCTTTGTCCTTGAGACTTGCGTTATACCATCTTCCCAGGCTTTTAACTGGCTGCTCAGACACTGTTGGTATTGGGTCGTCACCGATACAGAACCTTGTGTCTCTAAGCACCCCCTTGACTATGGAGATGCTTCGAGATTTACTTGGTTTGATTTTCATTCGGGCCCACTTGATGTTCTCCTGCAGCTTTCCAAGTAGCCGCTTGGTGCATGCTGCAGTAGTGGTTAGTGTTGTCATGTCGTCCATGTATGCCCTGATGGGTGGCAGACGGAGCCCCGCCTTGGTTCGTTCACCGCCCACCACCCATTTTGAGGCCCCGATGATGACTTCCATGGCCATTGTAAAGGCCAAGGGTGAGACTGTGCAGCCTGCCATGATGCCTACTTCCAAGCGCTGCCATGTTGTACTGAAGTCAGCTGTTGTGAAGCACAGCTGCAGGTCTTGGTAATATTTCTTGACCAATGTGGTGATGAGCTCTGGTACATGGAAAAAGGCAAAAGATTCCCAAAGGAGTTCATGGGGAACTGAACCAAATGCATTGGCCAGATCGAGGAAGATCACATGTAGGTCTCTCTTGTCCTTCTTAGCTGCTTGGATCTGGTGCCAGATCATGCTTGTATGCTCCAAGCAGCCCGAAAATCCTGGAATTCCTGCTTTCTGTACAGATGTATCAATGTACTTGTTTGTTACCAGATAGGTGGACAGCCTTTGTGATACAATGCTAAAAAAGATTTTTCCCTCGACGTTGAGGAGACATGTTGGCCGGAATTGGCTGATGTCTGACGAATCCTTTTCTTTAGGTATTAGCACGCCGCCGGCCCTTCGCCACGCTTAGGTATTGTTTGCTTCTTCCACACCACCCTCATGAGCTTCCATAGAAAGCGTAACACATCCGGTGCGTTCTTATAGAGCTTGTATGGTACTCCGTTTGGCCCCGGAGCTGATGCTGCTCTTGCTCGCCGGACCGTGTTCTCCACCTCTTTCCATCTCGGAGGGCTGGTGTCCATGTTGAATTCAGGTGGTTGAATAGGCGGGATGTCATGTGGATGACCAACTGCTCATGCCTTTTCGTGTCTTTGTGGGCCTTTTCCAGGTGTTCCTCCAATTCCTGTTTTGATGTTTTCAAAGTTCCACTTTTTTCCTTTGCGAAGAGGTCTTTGATGAACTTGAAAGGGTTTTTATAGAACCGTGTTCTTGTGTGTTCTTTCTTCTTGCGAAGTTTCCTCAAGTTCTCTGCTTTTCGCAAGGTTGCCAATCGGTTCTTGATGTCCTCTTGGAGTAGCATGAGACCTTCTCTCTCTGCGTCAGTTGCTTTTTTCCATTGCTTTTTCAACTGTCTCCTCTCTCTGATTAGCCTCTCGATCTCCTGCTGCCTCCTGGACTTGATTGGTGTTGGTAACTTCTTTCCACCTCTCCCTTTACTCACCCCAAACCGTTCTTCTCCATAGCTGTAGATTGTGTTGCCCATCCTTTCAAGCTTTTCCACTGCTGTGCCCGCTTGTTGCTCCAAGATATGTATAAGGTCACTGTTGACCGTCTCCCACTCTTTCTTTTCAACAGCCTTGGGCCATTTCACTCCAGGTTTGTGCCCTTTGATCTTTCCCTCCAATGGAGGTCTTTGTAGTTGTTGCGTGGGCTCCTCCACCGGCATTTCTGTGCTTGTATCACCCTCTTCAGTGACATGGGTGCTGATGCTCTGCGAACTTTGGTTTGTGTCCCGTCGCTGTGCTTCACTCGACTGATTTGACTGGTTGCTTCGTAAGAAGTACTGGTCAATGCGAGGCCCATGTTTCTGCTCTCTCAAGCACTTTTTCTTCCCTTGGTGGATCTTTAAGCCCTTCACTGATGTTAATTTCTTCCAACCACAGATGCACACCTGAAGTTTGTGTCCCGCAGCTGTTGTGGATGTCTCATGTGCCATGCTCTCCTTGTTAGTAGTCGTTTCCGTTCCTGGGTCTATAACCGTGTTATCAATCGGTGAGCCATCTTCCGCCCCCGCTCTCGCAGGCTCTAGGGGTATTCTCTTTATTTTACTTTTAGTAGCATTTAGCGGGTGTCTCCAACTAGCTGAAACAGCGTTGGGGACTGCTGTCATGGGTAGCTAGCCCATGACGGCCCCAGTGGGGTCTGTTCCCTCCTGTCAGCTGTCTCTCCAAGCTGTCACATGGACTTTCCCATGTTGTCAGCTGTCCTTTCACAGCAGTCACTGGACGAGTCCAGATTATCAGAATCAAATACACAGGACAAGATGTTAAGAAGTCCTTGTGCCAATAGGTGGGGAGCATTTCACGACATTCGTTGATTGTTGAGAGTGGTAGACGCTCAACATCGGGGGGGGGGGGGGGGGTAACCTTCAGGACAGTTGGGCACAGGACACATCCTCATAAGAAAGTGTCAACACAGACAATTTCAAGATGGTTGAAACAGGTGTTGATTTATTCAGGTATTGATACTGATAAATTTAGATCACATTCCACCAGGGAGGCATCAACATCGGCGGCCAGGAAATTCAGATGTGCCAATAGACCTTATCCTCGCGGCCCGCAGGATGGGCAAGTGAACAGATGTTTCACAAGTATTACCATAAGGAGATTAAAGATCTCGGGGTGTTTAGTGATGCCGTGCTGGATTCAGTATTAAATCCCCCATTATAATAAATGGGCCTAATTTGTTACTTTAGTTAAAATAAATAGAACCATTAACTGATTACATTTAATGTTTTGGTTATGCATTGTTGATTGTGCTTATCAAATAGTGTCAATCAGTGCAGTGAGCACCTGGATTTTAATCCACGGTGTGAAATCACAGAGCTTTGAAATCTTCACGTAGTCACTCACGTGACTGCGAAGTAAAATAGTAAGATTAAACGAGAACTTACCAGTTTGAAGTTTGATCTTTATTTTATGAGTAACGTTGAGGGATTACGTGCCCTCCGCTCCCACCCTCATAAAAGGATCAAGCTGGTAGTTCTAAGTCTTTATGCATCTTACTATCATGCTTCAGTAATTATCGTCTGTGATTGTCACTCCGCTGCTTTGAAAGATTGACGCGTGTGCGGCTGGACGGGGTCTTCTTCACGTAATCCCTCAACGTTACTCCTCATAAAATAAAGATCAAACTTCAAACTGCAAAGTTCTCGTTTAATCTTACTATTAACATCAGCCAAACTGCTTCTGCTGAGCCCCTGCCACAGTTCTCCGCTTCCATGCCTCTATTTTCTCCAGTTCAAGCTATTCCATACTCTCCTCCCACATTTCACTTTTCATGAAACTGAGGTTATTAAAATTATTGCTACCCATGTCTGACTCTGCACCTTGGATCCACCCTTTCCTAAATGCTTCACCACCTAACCCACCTACTACCCAAATCTCTAGAATTCCCTCCAGCCCCAACACCCTGGCCCCATGATAAATAGCAAATATGATTGTTCCATCCTCCACTGCCCAGGTTTAAACTATGGAACCTCCTCTTCCTCCTTAAGAGTTAATTTAAAAAATTATAATTTATTTACATTTTCAAAATGAGTAAAAATTCATCGATAAAGACACACCTTTTTTTCCCCAGTTCCAAGAAGCAAATATTAAATTCTGACTCGGGCACAAGTAAAGAGGAGCCGGGGTAAAGTTACTCACGAACTCTCCCGCGTTTTCTCCTTGATTCGAACTCGGAGAATTACAGTAATAGCCGTTCGTAGGTACGCAGGGTTATTTTAACTCGTGGACATTTTTCAACATGCTGAAAAAACGTCCCGACTTACCCGATGCCCCGAGTTCCTATGGCTGGCATTACGAGCCGCTATGAAACATCAACGGACTCGCTACGAACATTCCCCAAGTTCGAATCAAGATGAAACCCGGGAGAGTTCGTGAGTAACTCGGGAAAGTGGGACAGGGCCTTAAGCCACCAGCCCCCTCAAGTCTGCTCTGCTATTTAATAGGATCATGATCTATGCTGCCCTCACCACCTCTTCTGTACCCATTCTCTATAATCCTCAATTTCTCTATCTTCATAGTTAAAAAAAAACATTTCTGGTCTCCATATCTTAAATGATCTTAGCTCCAGTACGTTTGGGAAGCAGTGTCCCAAAGATTCACTACCTGCAGACATGAGATCTCTACTAACCTCAGTTTAAAAAAAAACCCTTACTTTGTATCTATAGTCACCTTGTGCATGACTTCCACCCCCCCCCCCCCCAACCCCATCAAAAACACCCCATCTACCCTATGAAGCCCCCTCGGGATCTTACTTGGCTGAATGTGGTCGTCTCTCCTCATTGTGAACCCCAAGGATGCAGACTCAAACAGAGCTCTAAATGGAATAGAGTCCTAAAATTTTGGTTCCACAGATGCTGCCCGATTTGCTGATACCATTTCATTTGAAATTTCTAGTCTCTGCAATTTTTATTTTCAAATTTTGAATTGCTTTCCAACCCCAAAATCATAATTTCTGTCCGATAAAACGAAGCATGTATTTTACACCTTCTCCAAGCCACGTTTAAGCTCAGGAGACAGGAAGAAACTTGTGATTTTAGCAATACATTTTTTTCAAATGCAGAATCTGTATTTCTGCTTTTAACCAAGCATTTCATGAATCTGCTTTTAACCAAGCATTTCATTATTTAAATCAAAGCATCACACTGTTGTATCATGAGTTAATAGCTTATCACAGCTTAACATGATACTTTGTGCAGCTCCTCCAGACACAAGGTTTTACGAACTGACTCTGCAAGGTTGTTCAAACATTGGCTGCAATAGTCTCCAACTGCTGTCATGTGAGTGGCTGTCATCGGACAGCTCCTAGCAACTTGTGATCTCAGCAAGTCACACAGAATACAAATGTATGAAAGTTGTTCAAAATAAAATCTGCAGTTCAACATGCATGAAACTGCTAAAATGGATTATAGTCACGAGAATCGCACTTTTATAAGACAAATACGAATAAAAACAACCTCATAATAGCTTGAAAATGGAATACAATGCATGTCTTTCCTGTTCACCATAGGGGCATTAAGGCATCTGTAGTTTCTGTACTTCAGCCAGTTTCCAGGTACATCTGCTATGCACAAGTTAATCTTCTCATTCTAGCTCTCATAGCAAAATAATCACAAGCAGTATGGATGATGAAGTTAAGTACACAGCTAGCTGTAAGGACCTTTTGCATCAGTCCATAATTTAACAACTTGGAATTTGGCCTCCAAACATGCATTTGGGAAAGACACACTCCAGCTCGAAGACCAAAACTAGGAAGACCCTAAAAAAGGATCACCTTAAAGCCCAAGATTATCTTCCACTCTGTGAACAGCTGCACCAAACTGTATCATCCACAAACCCACTAATCATGCCTCCTACAGCCACATCCAAGTTATTCACTTGCCGGTACTACAAACAGAAAAACTACAAGCTTAATCCCTACGAAACACCACTAGTCACAGGCATCCAACCACAACCACATTCCTGTACCACCACATTCCATCTCCACCCTCTAAACCAATTTTAGATCTAACTAGACCAATTGCAGACCCATTGTGCCTGCGCCCCCAAAGCAAGATTCCACCACTCACCTATTCCCCCAATGCAAGCCATTCCCCCAACGCAATATTGCACCACTCACGCATAGCCCCCAATTGTGCAGGCGCGGCTCATTTCTCCTCATCCCCCAGCAGGGAGGGGGGTGCAGAGAGAGGGAGGGGGAGGGGTGCAGAGGGGGAGGGGGGCAAGTGGGAGGGGGGCAGTGCGGGAGGGGGGCAGTGCGGGAGGGGGGCAGTGCGGGAGGGGGGCAGTGCGGGAGGGGGTAGAGAGGGAGTGAATATAGATAGGGAGTGAGGATAGGATGGGGCAATCCGGGCTTGTCCATGACTCCGGACCCAGGCTCGCCCTTGGTTCCAGTGGCGGCTTCTTTCTCGGCCCCGGTCTCGGCTCTCACTCCAGCTTGAGTACCAGGCTTGGTTCCAGCCAGGGCCCGCGGCCCCCTACTCGCCACCAGGTGTCCCCCTACCCGCCACCACTCCTTGTTCACCGCGAGCGGTGGAGTGTCCTGTTCAGCACATTTGCTGAAGCACATTTGCCTTCACCCAGTCACCTGGTATCTAATTTATGGTCAGCAAAGTCTTAGCCAGAGCTGCAGCAATAGCAATCTCTTCTCTTCTTTTTCTTCTCTTCTCTTGCTTCATTCCTTAAGGACGTCACCTATATCTTCCAGCTTATGATATGGTGCGATTGATGGCAAAAGAAGAGTAGACCAGGCAGTTGCAAAGGTAAAAGAATTTGAAATGGTAAAAGCTGGAGGGGCAAAAAGATGGAATCTTGCTGGCGCTAGCAGAAATAGTCAGTCGTCTGCTCAGTTTTTCTCTTTCCTTCAATGTAGCGTAGCCAACAGCTCTGCTATTATCAACACATAACAAAGACTCAGCATAATGGCTTTTAACTGTTACACTAAATTATTCTGATGATATACACTAATCAGTCTGAAGAAGGGTCTCGACACGAAACATCGCCTATTCCTTCGCTCCATAGATGCTGCCTCACCCGCTGAGTTTCTCCAGCGTTTTTGTCTACCTTCGATTTTTCCAGCATCTGCAGTTCTTTTTAAACACTAAATTATTTGGTCGCACCCGATCAGAGATATTCCCTTTGTTCAACTTTCACCTCAACAAAAAGCTCTCCATTCTGTATCTCAGTTAAAAAAGGGTCTCAAACTTGTAACCCATTGCTTGACGCTGAATAATTCTAGCATTTTCTGTTTTATAGTAATTACCAGGACCTAAATAATTATGTTGTATTTACTGTGCAAACTCCAATGCTTCATGATAGTTAACGAAAGGCAGATCGCTAGATGTCATTAATGCAAACTTTCAGTGGAAAGGCATAACCAGATGGCAACTTTTGGAAAGCTGAACTTTGTTGTGTCATTTCGCACCTGAAACTGCTTAATGTCAACAAACAAATTCCAAATGGGGATTAACCCAGGTTGATAGCATAATCTTGCCAGCACAACAGAAATTTAGGAGCATTAGGCTGCTCTTTAAACAAAAACTCACTATATATATACACACACACACACACACACACACATATATATAAACATTCCAGTTAATCCAAAATAAATAGTAAATGTCATGCAAAAACTATGAAGACAAATCTCATTCCATCTCTCAAGAAAAGCAAATGAGAAAGAAATTGCTTCATTACTGCGCTGTACAAATTATGGAGCAAAAACCCTGTTATTATAAAGATTTGAGGTAGACACAAAATGCTGGAGTAACAGCGCGACAGGCAGCGCCTCTGGAGAGAAGGAATGGTGACGTTTCGGGTCGAGACCCTTCTTCCGATTATAAAGAATTCCTGATTTCAAATACATGTACATAGTTAGTCACCACATTCAAGTGTCACGAGTTGTTAAGAATGTCAAAGCTCATGGCTTAACAGCAGTATTTTGTCAGTCCCCGTCTTGCAATAATTTCATCTACCACTCTTAATTTCATCTAAAAATAAAATGTCCTTGTTTCTTTCCATATGGTATGTGTATTTTTAATTGTACTATTTGAAACTCAAAACTATAACAAAACAAATACAGTAAGTCAGCTCATAAATCAACACTCATGCTTTCAACTGCCCCCACTGTGCAAAGTCGTCTATTGAGCCTATAAGCAAACACATGATGCTCCACACCCAAGCACAGCTCAAATCAGTAGACAACTGTTGAACACAAAACTATGCAAGTATCACAGGTCACATTTGGGGTTTAATGGGTTTGGCAATGGATAAATGTTCCCAGTAAAAGGCTTAAACATATTGCAACAAACACTGTCAAAAATAAGTTATTTAACATACAAATTATGAACACAAGATGGAATTAAAGAAATTGAAATATATTCAAGGTCTTTCTCAAGTAATCATTTGTGACAATGTTTTGGATCAAACTGACAAATGTAAAAAAATTTGTAAAATTCCTCAGTAGGCCATTAATCTAAATATAAATACAGCAAACCCTAGCTTTTAACAGACCTCTTTATAATGGATTTTGTCTATATGGGCTGAGCCACTCAGCTTCACTGCCAGGCTGACTGCCAACACCATCCTGGCCCGTGCTGCCTCTCCGGCCAATCCTGCCGCTGCAGTCACCGCAGTCCCTGCCGCCACCACCGCCGACCCTTACCTGCACTCCGGCCACCCACGGGCCATGACCAATGACTGCACGGACCCTCGTCTCTTCTCCGGCCATCAACTCACCTGGATCCCAGGTCCAGTTCCAGACAGATAGCCAGAAGAAAGGTCTGGACCCGAGACGTCACCTATCCATGTCCTCCAGAGATGCTGCCAGACCCGCCGAGTACCCCAGCTCTGTGTCCTTTTGTGTATTAACCAGCAACCGTAGTTATTTGTTTCTACTAGTTACACAATGATAATTCCTTACCCAGTTATAGTGAATAATCAGCAATAACGGACAATACTTCCCCCCCCCCTTCCCCCCATGGTCAGTTATCATGTTATACTGAATTGTTTCCAATTTTGACCATCATTATTTGAAGAGAATATATAACCAAAGAAATATTGACAAACAAGAGCAAAATACAAGGCAAGAAAAGCATTCAATGGATTCACAATATATTAAGAATCTTGCCAGTTGTATACAATGCCAGACTATTCCCATCCACATGCCACTATCTTCACAGCCCACCCCCCAGGGACATTGCAATTGCATGGGCCCAAATAAATCCACAAGTTGTGAGGCCACACGATGTTGGCTTCCGATATTCTAGGAAAACAATTGAAATCGCTCTCTGAAGCCAATATTTAACCATCAGATTTACCATTTCAAGAATGATAAAAAGCACAAGAATATACAATCACGACAAATGCAACAAAACATTACAAAGAGTCTGAAGTATCCATCAGCAAGAAGCCTCCACAAATTGAGACATAAGATGTTGGATTCTTGAGCAAAAGGCAAAGAATTGGAGGAACCAGAAGTTAGGCATTATCTGTGGCGAGAAAGAGGCAGGCAATGTTTTGGGATGGAACCCTTCTTCCAACCCAAAACATCATCTGTCCACTTCCCTCTACGGATGCTGCCTGTTCCGCTGAGTTCCTCCAGCACTGTTTTTTGCTTTATAAATTTGGTTCCATTGCGTGGCAAATACAAATCTGAAAAGGTAAATACAGAAAGCCACACCACCATCACCACCCCGAACCAACATTCCAATAAGGATTTCATGAAGGGAGGTAAACATGGCTTTGGGATCCTGCTGCAGAGGGACAAAAAGGTAATTGCAGATGGCTAATTTTCAGCTGAACTGATTAGTTTTGAGACAGAGACATCTACCTAAAATATGTGAATGTCATGGTGAGTATGAAATGCTCCAAGTTCCCCTACAGAAGATGACGTGCTGTTCCGCTGGCTCCAATAAGGTCTCGCAAGAACCAAGCAGATCTGAGCAGGCATGGGATGGAGAACCAACATACTGATCGAACTGTAATAACTGAAGAAGTGTCTCGACCCGAAACATCACCTATTCCTTCGATCCATAGATGCTGCCTCACCCGCTGAGTTTCTCCAGCATTTTTGTCTACCTTCGATTTTTCCAGCTTCTGCAGTTCTTTCTTAAACAACCAAACTGTAATAATAATTTTGTTTTTCTATCTCTGCTGATAATCTGATCTGTTGGGCATTTCCTAAAACTGTAAACCTGCATTGCACAGCTCTTATGTGCCCCTTTGTTTCCCCCACTGCCTTCATTCATCAACCAGATGGCTTTATCATAGCTTATTACTACCATAACAACCCTGGCCTCAAGTTAAATGTATTACCTTTGTCCTATCCCTACCTCTGCCATTCAATTTGGAACTTCAACTAACTTATTTTCTTACTTTCCCAATTTTGACAAATGGTCTACAACCTGAAACATTTTACAGTTTATCTTTCTACAGATATTGCCCGATCTGCTGAGTAGTGTTTCATTTACGTTGCCATAGAACGTTCTTAATGGGTTCAACTCTAACTTCATACTCACACATAAAACTTCCTATTGACACATCTTTACAGCTACATTGAACTTTAAGGTACATTGAACTAGACTTTCAGATGGACGAAAAACTCAATGTAGAGGCCATTTGGTCACTCAAATATTTTCTTACAGATGATCAAACATGCAGGATGTCAATTGATAGAGATTTTAATACACCTCATACATTGGCTTCACAACATTGAAAAACATGATATGCAAGCATAGAAAATACATTAAAAAATGGGAAGGAAACGTATTTAGAATTAAATGTGTTCACGTCTACTCTTCTTTCACCTGCCAAACATTTAGTACACTTGTACATGCTTAAAATTAAACTGTCCTGCAAAGTAATGTTGGCACAGAAGTATTAAATTTCTCCCGAGAGCCAGCCGCTCCAATCAATCTGCACCCATGTATCGAGCCTAGATTGCGATATCAACTCCCCATCCATGCATACACTCTCACTCTTACTTTTGTTTGGGAAGCAGCTTAATTACTTCCACCCAAACTATCTGCCCTCTTATTGCTAAACAAACTTTATACTCTCATACTGGTTGTCTATGCACGAGTTACCATCCAGTGCATGTTCAGGTCAAATGAGGTCAGAGGCAAGAGGAATTCTGTGCAGATCACACAAGAATAACTGATAGAAGGGTCTCAACCCGAAATGTCACCCATTCCTTCTCTCCAGAGATGCTGCCTGTCCCGCTGAATTACCCCAGCATTTGTGTCTACCTAAGAATAACTCATATCTGGAACGGCCAGATTGTCTTACAAGGTTAGCTAGGCTAGGCTTAAAGCTGATGGAATTTGAGAATAAAGAGCGAGAGGAATCGTGACTGAAACATACAAGGGTCTTGACAGACTGAATGCCCAAAAACTGGTGTCCACTTCTAAGTTTATAATACAATGTCCTCTGCTTCAAGAGGATCTAATTACAGTTAATAGACTCACTCGGCAGTTTTTGTTTCTAAAAGAAAATAGATAACAGGAAGTGAATACAAACACATAGGGGAAGAAAAACATGATTTACACTATGTTAGAATATGTGGATATGGCATGGGGTGTTGGGATTTGGATGAAATGAAGAGCAAAGTTGGTCTCGGGAATTGCAGGAAACTTAACTGTTACCATCAACTTCCCGGCAACTCACCTCCATTCTAAATGCCATTGTTGATTAATTTTCTTGCCCCATGACTCATTTCTTATTAAAAAAAAACCTACAAAAGAGACAAATTAAGCAAAGAGCAAGAAAAATTGTTATCAGTAAAGTATACAGTTTCTAGCTGACCTTCAACAGCACTGATGCATGTCAGAGAGTATAGTTATCTTCATTTTGATAAAGCTGAATTGTGTTTAAAAATATAAGAAAATATTAAATGGATTCCTGGGCCAGCTTACAACTTATATTTAGTCTCAAAGTAGGCTTTTCCCCAGTAGATTGATACAGAAAGGCAAGTCTAGGCTTGCCTCAGGTTGCTGTGTATTGAGATAATGAATGACTTTAAAATGTGTCTACCATTTGACGAGAGGAAGCCCAGATTAATCCCAGTAAAGGGTATTGAGATAATGTCCGATGCCTTTAATATGTAAAATACCTTGTACCAATGTCCGATGCCTTTGAGATGTAAAGTCCGTGTACCCCATGACAGGATGCCTTTGATGCAACTGATGTAACGAGACAGCTCAGACGCATCCTGTAGTAACGTGTATTCTCTGTACCTCTGATCATAACTAATGTTTGTGGAATGTGCTAAGGTGACAAAAAACACTATATAATACCATGTAATTCTGTTGTTCAGGGAAGTGAACTGAGGACAGCCAAGTGTCTGTGTGCTCACTTGACTGGGGTTTTCCTTGCCACTTCCATCGGCCGATAATTAGTATTAGTAAAGTTTAAATTGGTCTACCAAACCGTATTGTGAGTTGTCTGTTTATTAAGAAGTGAACCTGTTTGTTTGAATAAAAGTAACTTTTTCAATTTGTCTCCAGAGGTTTCATATGGTATTTCTCCCATCTCTACTCTATCCCATATTCCCTTGCCCAACCACTCCTTTCATGCAGCCAATTTCTAGAAGTGGGCACTACACTTTCAAAGGCATCTTGCGGCACAAAAAAACCAATTATGGTTGTATCTGCAGCAGCTTGGATAGGTCAAAAGTCCATTTCCCAAATTCACCAGGGATTCCATCATCCTACTTTGTGCAAGTTCACTCTACCATGCATCACCTTAGGCAATGCTGTATAGCATCAGCTGAAGTAAAAACATTTCTGTGGCAACATTTGACTGCTACATGTAAAGAAGAGATCAGTGAAGCAGTTGAGACGCATAAACCCATATGACCGCGCATTTTCAAGTCACTCAATCCCCACAACCCCCTTCCCCCATCCCTCCATCCCATGGTGTTTAAAAAAAAAAAAAAAAGCATTGCACTTGCCATTATTTGGGGATTATAAAAATAACACCATTTCATGAATATAAACAGAGGTAGTAATGACATTTTAATCTCTCAAAAAAAGATTCACTAAAACATTTAGGATCTTTTGGTCAAGACCATACCCTCCTCACATTCCCTTCATTCCACCTTCAAAGCATGTGATGTGATTTAATCCAAGCAACAGCTAAATAAAGCAGCTAAGTTACCAGCCATATCATGGGTCCTTTTGCAATGCACAACGTTGAGAACAATTACCAATTACCACAGTCCAATGGTAAACGTTGCATGAAATGTATTTTTGATGTAGCTTCAAAATAACAAAGACAGTTAAAGATTCAAAGGAGTAAATAATTTCACTTATGAAATACAGGTTCACCACCACATGGTTGTCTGGTTACCTCCTATAATCTGGACATATATTACTTGAAATCCCCCCCTGGTAGACCCCCCGATCAAATTTACCCCTGCGACCGGGTCTCTGGAACCTCAGCCCAGTCGGAGCTGGCAGATCTGTTCCCATAGCCAACTTCTGAGGCTGACTCTCTGAAAATTATGATCTCTCCCTCCCATAATTTAAAAAGGCAATAGGCACATGGACCATTTTCTGCTTAGTGCAGACCATTTGAGAAATCATCTGCACTTCCTTCATTGTCACTGAGCTAAAATTGAGAACTACTTCCCTACCACCACATATACAAGAATAACTTTAGCCACACGATCATTGTGGATCAAAATCATGGCTATTCCCTCTCAATGGCCATTAGAGACATGGAAAAAAAGCTTGTCACACACCATGAATGAATCAACAACCCAAAATCTAATGGTCTTTATTGATCAGCATTCCCCGAAAATCCAGAGGGTTTTTCTATAATTAATGATATTCCAAAGGCATAAAATAAGACAATAAATTGAAGAATCTTTCATGTCCGCAATGCAGACACAAATCTAAAAGGTACAGTTCAAACGAACCATGCCATACAATATAGTGCACAATAAATTGAACAGTCCAGTTACTTTATAATTCCTCAAATGGTAGAATGTCATGCTGAACCTCTGTACAGCTCTACACCAACAAGTATAACCTACTGTTGAGAAATTTAAAAGAACATCAGAGGGGAATCAATAATTTCATTAATACGTGTAGAAAGCAAAATATAGAAATAAGTGATTTGTCAGAAGTTGAGTAAAGCTGCTACAGACCAAGAGAAAATAAAAGCGAGAACAGATTTATACTGACAATACATCCCTAAGTAATGCATCCAATTGGTCCCTTTTTTTTTTAGGAAAAAACAAAAAGAAATTACAATCATATATTGTAATTTACAACCCAAGGAAACCGTAACCAATAAGATATTTCATTTATTTTGTGTGGCACCCATTCTGGGCACAGTGAAACCTCCAAACCAATGTGATAATATCCAGAAAATCTGTGTTGGGTGAGATAAATATTCACCAAGTCATTAGGCGTGTCTCATTGTTATTTCTGTGAAGCAGAACTTTTGAGTGGTCAGAAAAAAGTTACTTCCTCGAGCTATTTTGTTTAATCCCAACAATTTATTTCCCTACAATTCTCACCCCAATTCAAATGTCAGTTGAATCTGACACACAAGCTCAGCTGTCCTGCAAACTACAACCAAGCTATACTAAACGTGGGTTCATGTTGCTGTTAGTCATAATGAGATCGCATTTTGTAACCTAATCTGTGAAAAACTATTTGTCATGATACTATTCCACCAGCATGTGCAGTAAAATTTAAGGCAAAATATGTTCTTATACATTAAATGAAGTAATGCCAGGAGAAAAGTAAAAAAACGTTGAGCATTCAGTACTTCGTTTTATCATGCCCATTATTTCTGTGAAATAATCAAAGAAACCTACATCATTAGCAGAACATAAAACCTCTCAAATTGAATCTTAAATGCAGGTAATCTTTACTACATGTTGAAAAACACACTGCAGTGAAAATATATATAACTAACAGCACTATATGTACCAGAAATGATTTAATGTTACAATTATCCTCACAATTCGCAATTAAGGCATTAAACTATGGCGGTTTATACAGGCATGCTGACTTCATCACTATAGTTTTCCATCATTTCACTTTCTCCAGGTTTATCAGACTACTTATCCGATGAGCAGAAATTTCTTTCAGGCTAAATAATGGGAAGTCTTTGGTCACCATGAAATTTCCTATCCACATACTTCATACCTCACCCTGGAAAATGCCCAAGATGTCAGAACCCAGACTGCTTTAAATGTCATTGCATAGTCGACTCCCAGATGTTCCACTCTGTAAACTTTGGATCAACAAAAACCTCTACAATACGCTTCTCAACTTTCATACTTTCGACCATCACCCTAAGCTCCCAGTTAAATGTATTTTTGTTCTCAGTCCAGTTGCCCAACTCTCATTCCAAAACCAGACATAGTTAAGATAGACACAAAATTCTGGATAACTCAGTCTGAAGAAGGGCCTCAACCTGAAACACCACCCATTCCTTCTCTCCAGAGATGCTGCCGGACCCGCCGAGCTACTCCAACATTTTGTGTCTATCTTCGGTGTAAACCAGCATCTGCAGTTCATTCTTACACCTCAGACATATCTATGCTTCTCAATTAAATTCAATTGTTCATCCCCAAATTTACATGTGGCACTTCTGACGGCTGTGCTTTCAAATACCAGAGATAATATCCGGAGTTCACCCCTTTGTTTCTTTTGAAGAGAAATTCTGTTAACCTTTAGTCATCTCCCCAATGAGGGCTAAAAATGTCTATAATGATTATGTGAACTGCATTGGGACACTTTGTTACATTCAAAATGTTGCACAGGGTGTATTCGTTTAAAATCCCCAAACTCAGGTTAAGGCTCTGTCTCACGGGGTTGCGGTCATTGGCGGTGAAGCGCGGCATCGCCGGAAGAGGGGACCGCACGGCAACCGCGAGAGCGCCGCACGGATGCTGCACGGGGGCCGAGTGATCTCCGTACGGCCGGTTCCACGAGCTTGCGGCGTCGGGTGATGACGACATCGTGCAACGCGATGCGCTACTCGATGACGTCATCGCGCAACGCAACACGCGATGACGTAATTTCGGTTCGCGGGGCTGTGGCGGCAGTAGTGGTGATCGCGGCGCTGTGGCGGCGGCTGTGGCAGTGCCCGTGCCGCACACGTGCCTCACTGGCGGCGGCTGTGGCGGTGAAAGTTCGACTCACGGCGCTCGTGCCGCACTGGCGGCGGCTGAGGAGGTGCCCGTGCCGCACTCGTGCCTCGCTGGCGGCGGCTGTGCGGTAGGAATAGTTTTTTCGACATTGTTGGTTTTTAGTGAGCACCGTGGGATCAACACCGCACGGCCCCGGCGGTGTGCGTTGGACCGACCCCGCAGTCTCTGGCGGTCCACGAGCGGTAGAAACTTCCTGTTTCACTGCCAATGACCGCAAACCCGTGAGACAGGCCTTTTAGGAAAACAAAAAGAGAAAATTCTAACTAATTGACAATAGAAGCCACCTCATGGAACAATTGTTACAGTTGCAACCAAAGTCAATGTTCAAGGGATAATTTTGATAAACTTTCTCATTTGTCACAATAAATAAATAAAAATAACAGATTTCCAATTAATAACAGTAGCTGTAATGCTGCAGAATTTTCAACCCAATTTGATTCAGTGAAAAACACAAGAGGTTAACAATAACAATAAATCAAATTGAGGGACAAACAGATTATGTGTGCTTGGATATAACTAGCTATCATACAGGCATTAAGCGAAGCCATGACTCACTTCAGACAAACGTACTGCTGACTTACATCAAGTTCATATTTGAAAGCTGACCACATGACCAGAAGGGAAGAGAGATAAAAAAAACTACCCTCCCCACACACAAAGAAAAGCAACATTTGGTTGTGAAAGGCCAATCTCTAGAGATCTAAAATGAACTTTTAATAAGGCTAGGAGTAAAATTATTCAGAGTTCCCTTGAACTAAAATTAAAATTCATGTACAGTAGACAAAACTGATGTCACGGGTGGACAGGGTGGGGAAGGTTGCTTTTGGCACATTGGCCTTCAGTCAAGAAATTAAGAATAGAAGTTGGGACATTAGGTTGCAGTTGAACAAGATGTTGGTGAGATCGCCCTTGAAATATTATGTTCAGTTTTGGGCATCCTGCTGTAGGAAAGGGTGCAGAGAAGATCAAGAGAATTTCTCACAATGTGAACATTTCCCATTGAATTACAGACTTTAATTGGTCCCAATAAGCTATTTTTCATTCAAATTAAGTCATTTTATTGGAAGTGACAAAGTGACCCACTACCACTATTCAACAGCCAAAGCCAACAGTAGATTTGAGGATGGACAAGGTTCCTGGATGATGAAAAGATTCAGGATGTGGAGATATCAGGAAAAAGGGATTGGGATTTAAGGATTTGCATTCTTGGGAGATAGGTAGCGTAGGAGTTGTTCAGGGAGATAACGGGTTAAGGCATATTGACTTGGTGGAAGTAGCATGAAGGCTTTGGGATTACTTTAAAAAGCCGGTATAAGAAATGAACATGGTTACTGCAACTCCCCACAACGCAACGGGTCAGAGAAAATGCCTTGCAAATTAAGAACACGGCAGCACCACACTCAGTTCACTGGAGAGGGCATAGTAAACGAGGTATTCTTGACTGCCAACTTAAATGATGCAGTGACATCCTACCCAGACCATTGAGTCTCTACTACCCGAATTGCCATATTGCAGAAGACGTCTACATTCCTGCCTCCATCTTTTCTCAATTTATATTTTAAATATAGTTACCATCAAGTATTTTCCAGATGAAGATAACTTCAGAACAGTACACAACATTTACTACTACCTGTTTACATGTTTTAATAAAGTAGTTGAAGTATTCACAAACTCAAATTATTTCATATCCTTACAACATTACAAATATTTTTAAAATCATGTTTACTAGGTGATGAACTGAACAAATATTATTTTAGAATAATTGTTCCCCTTTAAAGGATTACTGGATTGTTTGTTTAGTAAAGAAAGTTGAAGAAGGTTTAACAAGTAAACAGCTATTTTAGTTTTAGAAAATTTAGGAGATGAGCCCCAAAGTCAGACATGTTATGACGGTTACATTATTTTCCAACTTAATTAAAAACATTAAGGTTAACATTCTACCTAATTAAGCAACATTATACTAATAACAAAACAGTATTACATGTGAGTGCAATGAAGAACAACAAAGCAATAGGAATGGGTGCTCTGTCATTCACTAAAATAATTGTAACCTTTTACACCATTGTCATTTTCCTGCACCAAGCCCAATTTCCTCTATTCACTCAATGTGTAAAGAAAAAATCAAACACGATCAAAATATTTAATAACTAAGCTTCCACTGCTCTTGTGTTTTTTTAAAAATAGTGACGCACGACATTTTGGGTGAAGAAATCGTTTTCTCATCTTTGTCAAGAATGGCAAACCTTGACAACTGTACTTAGCCTTACTTTGACATTCTGAACCCTGGTACTAGACACCAGGGTATCTGCAAAAATAAATAATTGCAATTACTATTTGTCATGGCATGAAAGCCATTTGAGCCCTTTAAGTCAATACCAACTCCAAAAACAATCTTAGTCCCCCCCCCACTGACTTCAGTGGGATATGGGCCAAATGTGAGTAAATGGAACTGGCATAGATGGAGCATTTTGGCCAGCGTTTTCCAGTTGAGTCGAAGGGCCTTTTCCCCTGCTGTATGACTACATGACTCCACCCTAGTTCTCCTACCTACAACAAGTATCACTTATTGTTGCTGATAACATACCAACCAATAAATCTTTGGGATGTTGGAGGAAAGCCAAGCAGGCAGAGGAAACCCAATCACAGGGAAAACAAGCTAATTCCAGACAGCTCAAGTCACAGTTAAACTAGGGCTGCTGGAGGCATCAACACTATCTGCAGAATCATTGCTACCCTATACCACTGTGCCACCCTTGTCTTAGTTCAATTCAATAATTAAGGTACAAACACAGAACTAAAACAAGTTATCAATAAAAATGTGCACTTTATTACAAACCGTTAATATTCCTCTTAAAACAATGTAACTTTTCAGCTTCATATTTCAAGTGCGTTCTATCAGCATTATTATATTAGGTCACGAAAATTAGTCATAACATTGATGTAAAGGCAACAACACAGGGTTAACTATCAACCAAAAGTAATTTTGCAATCTCAAGAAATTTTCAAACGATGAAAACAATTGCTGGACAGCGTGCACAATAGTAAATGTTAAGCGTTTAGCTGCCCTTTGAGCAATCTATGGCTCACCCCAGAACCAAAGACCCAGACCCAGAGACCAACTGTGCCAGAGCAAACTGCCCCAGTGCCAGAGCAAACTGCACCAGAGCCACTGCCCCAGACCCAGTGCCCCAGAGCCTGATCCACTGCCCCAGAGCCAGACACACTGTCCCAGAGCCAGACCCACTGTCCCAGAGACAATGCCTCAGAGCCAGTCCCACTGTCCCAGAACCACTATCCCAGAACCACTATCCCAGAGCCAGACGCACTGTCCCAGAACCAGTGCCCCAGAGCCAGTCCCACTGTCCCAGACCCACTGTCCCAGAGCCAGTCCCACTGTCCCAGAGCCAGTCCCACTGTCCCAGAGCCAGTCCCACTGTCCCCAGACCCACAGCCCCCTCATTGCACATCAGGCGTTTCACTCGACATCACCTTAACTCCGAACCCTCCTTGGAATTTTTCGAAGGCGTCGCCGCATTTGCCCTTTTATTAAACAGCTTCTGCAGCAGGGTTGGAGCCATTTCGTACCATTTTACTGGTACAAAAAGAGATCATTCGGCAGCATTGCGAGTGAAAGTTGGACAACTCCATTGAGCTCGCCGCTGTCATGTGACTGTGACTGTGACCGCCCCCGCCCCCGCCCCCCCATTGGCCGCCGCCCCCCCCATTGGCCGCCGCCGCCACTGCCAGCGATCCTCCCATTGGCCGAGGGCGAGGCGCCGCCACTGATGATTGCTCCGGGGCGGACAAACGAGCGCGCTGTGATTGGAGGGACCGCAAGCGCCTCCGCCAATCAGAGAGAGCAAGCGGTGAGGCCCCGCCTCCCAATTGTGACTGTGGCCGCCTCCAGCGCCCCCTGCAGGAGGGAAGCTCAACGTCAGTCCCAGCACCAAAGGGACTTCTCCTCATATAGACTCTCCCTCGATAATACTGGAGTAACTCAGTGGGTCAGGCTGCATCTATGGAGCGAGGGAATGGGTGACATTTCGGGTGGAGACCCTTCTACAGACTGAGTCCTGGGAGAAGGGGACACAGAGATATGGAAGGGTAAGGTGTGAAAACGACGGATCAAAGCAGACGATTGATCAAGGAAATGTATAGGAAGTGTGCCTACTTTGAAGAAGTTCTCCTCTCTCTGACTAGTGTAGGAAGGAACTGCAGATGCAGGTTTACACCGAAGATAGACACAAAATGCTGGAGTAACTCAGCAGGACAGGCAGCATCTCAGGAGAGAAAGAGTGGGTGATGTTTCGGGTCGAGAACCCTTCTTCAGACTAAAGAATCTGAGTCTGAAGAAGGGTCTCAACCCAAAACGTCACCCATTCCTTCTCTCCAGAGATGTTGCCTGATCTGCTGAGTTACGCCAGCATTCTGTGTCTATCTTTGGTTTATACCAGCATCTGCAGTTCCTTCCTACACCAGTCAGAGAGAGGAGAACTTCTTCAAAGTAGGCACACTTGAGGAGATTTCACAGTGGAGCAGACGAAATGTGTAGGAAGGAACTGCAGATGTTGGTTTACACCAAAGACAGGCACAAAATGCTGGAGTACCTCAGCAGGATATGCTGCATCTCTGGAGAGAAGGAATGGGTGATATTTTGGGTTGACGATGATCAAGGAAATGTAGAATGGTATATTGTTAGCTGATGGGAAGGTGACAACAAGGCATACGATTAGTAACATTAATCAGGAGGGCAGTGAAATTAAGTGTACTATGGTGGGGGAGGGACGTGGAGGGAGAGGGACTGCAATGGTTACTTGAAGTTAGAGAAGTCTATTTTCTTATCACTGGATTGTAAGCTGCCCAAGAGAAATATGAGGTGCTGTTCCTCCAATTTGCATTGTGCTTCACTCTTGACAGTGGAGGTGGCCCAGGACAGAAAGGTCAGCATGGGAATTGGAGGACTTAAAGTGTTTGGCAACTTGGAGATTGCATACTCTTGGAGGACTGAGTGAAGGTGTTCAGCGAAATGATCGCTGAGCAGTGCTTCTCCCTGTAGGTTTGCTCCTGGGCTTGGCCAAGATGGTAATTCGCTGGTCCAAGCAGCAGGCAGTCGAGGGTTCTGCCAGAGACGACTGCCCCTCTTCTGGACCTACGCCCGTGCTCGTGTGTCGCTGGTTTCATAGATACATAGAAAATAGGTGCAGGAGTAGGCCATTCGGCCCTTCGAGCCTGCACCGCCATTCAGTATGATCATGGCTGATCATCCAACTCAGTATCCCGTACCTGCCTTCTCTCCATACCCCCTGATCCCCTTAGCCACAAGGGCCACATCTAACTCCCTCTTAAATATAGCCAATGAACTGGCCTCAACTACCCTCTGTGGCAGAGAGTTCCAGAGATTCACCACTCTCTGTGTGAAAAAGTTTTTCCTCATCTCGGTCTTAAAGGATTTCCCCCTTATCCTGGACTTCCCCAACATCGGGAACAATCTTCCTGCATCTAGCCTGTCCAACCCCATAAGAATTTTGTACGTTTCTATAAGATCCCCTCTCAACCTCCTAAATTCTAGCGAGGATAAGCTAAGTCTATCCAGTCTTTCTTCATATGAAAGTCCTGACATCCCAGGAATCAGTCTGGTGAACCTTCTCTGCACTCCCTCTATGGCTATAATGTCCTTCTTCAGATTTGGAGACCAAAACTGTACGCAATACTCCAGGTGTGGTCTCACCAAGACCCTGTACAACTGCAGTAGAACCTCCCTGCTCCTATACTCAAATCCTTTTGCTATGAAAGCTAACATACCATTCGCTTTCTTCACTGCCTGCTCCACCTGCATGCCTACTTTCAATGACTGGTGTACCATGACACCTAGGTCTCGCTGCATCTCCCCATTTCCTAATCGGCCACCATTTAGATAATAGTCTGCTTTCCTGTTTTTGCCACCAAAGTGGATATCCTCACATTTATCCACATTATACTGCATCTGCCAAACATTTGCCCACTCACCCAGCCTATCCAAGTCACCTTGCAGTCTCCTAGCACCCTCCTCACATCTAACACTGCCCCCCAGCTTAGTGTCATCCGCAAACTTGGAGATGTTGCCTTCAATTCCCTCATCCAGTTCATTAATATAAATTGTAAATAGCTGGGGTCCCAGCACTGAGCCTTGCGGTACCCCACTAGTCAATGCCTGCCATTGTGAAAAGAACCCGTTTACTCCTACTCTTTGCTTCCTGTTTGCCAGCCAGTTCTCTATCCACATCAATACTGAACCCCCAATACCGTGTGCTTTAAGTTTGTATACTAATCTCTTATGTGGTACCTTGTCGAAAGCCTTCTGAAAGTCCAGATACAACACATCCACTGGTTCTCCCCTATCCACTCCACTAGTTATATCCTCGAAAAATTCTATAAGATTCGTCAGACATGATTTACCTTTCGTAAATCCATGCTGACTTTGTCCAATGATTTCACCACTTTCCAAATGTGCTGCTATCCCATCTTTAATAAGTGACTCTAGCAGTTTCCCCACTACCGATGTTAGACTAACTGGTCTGTAATTCCCCGTTTTCTCTCTCCCTCCCTTCTTAAAAAGTGGGGTTACGTTTGCTACCCTCCAATCCTCAGGAACTACTCCAGAATCTAAAGAGTTTTGAAATTTTTTCACTAATGCATCCACTATTTGTGGAGCTACTTCCTTAAGTACTCTGGGATGCAGCCTATCTGGCCCTGGTGATTTATCGGCCTTTAATCCATTCAATTTACCCAACACCACTTCCCGACTAACCTGGATTTCACTCAGTTCCTCCATCTCCTTTGACCCGCGGCCCCCTGCTATTTCCGGCAGATTATTTATGTCTTCCTTAGTGAAGACGGAACCAAAGTAGTTATTCAATTGGTCCACCATATCCTTGTTCCCCATGATCAATTCACCTGTTTCTGACTGCAAGGGACCTACATTTGTTTGAACTAATCTCTTTCTCTTCACATATCTATAAAAACTTTTGCAGTCAGTTTTTATGTTCCCTGCCAGTTTCCTTTCATAATCTATTTTCCCTTTCCTAATTAAGCCCTTTGTCCTCCTCTGCTGGTCTCTGAATTTCTCCCAGTCCTCTGGCATGCTTCTTTTTCTGGCTAATTTGTACGCATCATCTTTTGCTTTGATACTATCCCTGATTTCCCTTGTTATCCACGGATGCACTACCTTCCCTGATTTATTCTTTTGCCAAACTGGGATGAACAATTTTTGTAGTTCATCCATGCAGTCTTTAAATGCCTTCCATTGCTTATCCACCGTCAACCCTTTTAGAACTAATTGCCAGTCAATCTTGGCCAATTCACGTCTCATACCCTCAAAGTTACCTTTCTTTAAGTTCAGAACCGTTGTTTCTGAACTAACAATGTCACTCTCCATCCTAATGAAGAACTCAACCATATTATGGTCACTCTTGCCCAAGGGGGCACGCACAACAAGACTGCTAACTAACCCTTCCTCATTACTCAATACCCAGTCTAGAATAGCCTGCTCTCTCGTTGGTTCCTCTACATGTTGGTTTAGATAACTATCCGCATACATTCCAAGAAATCCTCTTCCTCAGCACGCCTGCCAATTTGATTCACCCAATCTATATGTAGATTGAAGTCACCCATTATAACTGTTTTGCCTTTGTTGCACGCATTTCTAATTTCCTGTTTGATGCCATCCCCAACTTCACTACTACTGCTAGGTGGCCTGTACACAACACTCACCAGCGTTTTCTGCCCCTTAGTGTTTCGCAGCTCTACCCATACCGATTCCACATCCTCCAAGCTAATGTCCTTCCTTTCCACTGCGTTAATCTCCTCTCTAACCAGCAACGCTACCCCACCTCCTTTTCCTTTCTCTCTATCCCTCCTGAATATTGAATATCCCTGGATGTTCAGCTCCCAGCCTTGGTCACCCTGGAGCCATGTCTCCGTGATCCAAACTATATCATAATCATTAATTGCTATCTGCACGTTCAACTCATCCACCTTATTACGAATGCTCCTTGCATTGAGACACAAAGCCTTCAGGCTTGTTTTTACAACGCTCTTACCCCTTATACAATTATGTTGAAAATGGCCCTTTTTGATTTTTGCCCTGGATTTGTCTGCCTGCCACTTTTACTTTTCACCTTGCTACCTATTGCTTCCGCCCGCATTTTACACCCCTCTGTTTCTCTGCTCACCCATTTAAGAACCCCACCACCTCTTATTCTCTGTTTATTATTGTTTTCTTCTTTCCCCCCTACATGTTGGGTCTGAGTGCTTTCCTTCTCTGCCTCCTGCCTCACACACTGTCTAATAGCATTCTCTATTTGAGACCCTCCCCCCAACCGTTTCGGAAGTACGCGGTCTCTGGAGACCCGGACTGCTGGTCACCGCGGAGGGGGAGGGGTTAAGTGCACTGTAGATAAGGTTGCCAACATTGTAATTTGATAACTGTTTAATTGTTATATGCAAACTGCCAATGGCAGTCTTGATATTTTTAAATTACTCTGGATTTGTGATTAATTGAATAAAAGCTCCTTGTTAAGGAAAAGAAAAAGGAGCAAAGGAAGCATGATATGCATAGCAAATAACTGCCAGTCAAGCCCACCATGCCTAGAAATAACAAATACTCAAAGGATTTGCCCTTCAGTGAGTTGAAACAAGAGGCGATCCTGTTGAGGATGGAGGAACTCAAAGCTGTTTAAATGCGAAGAAGAGATTCCAACAAGTGTACCCGTTAAAAGAGTTTAGAAAAGGTTTTCTAGATCAATATGTCGATGAACTAATGAGAACATTCAGATTTTATTGTTGAAAGAGAAAAGGATAATTTAAAAAATACTCGTGTTAAGGGATGTTTAGGGAAAATAGTCATAACATGATAGAATTTTATGAAAGGTTCAATCTGAAACCAAGGTCTTACAGCAATCTGTGAATGTATGAGTGGCAGTTTGGCTATGATAGATTGGGAAACTACATCAACAATAGGAAAGGCAATAGAAATCTGGAGAAAATTGATAGGGTAGATGCTGACAGGATGTTTTTTCCAATTGGGTAAAATAGAACCAGGGGGCATAGCTTCAGAGAACGAGGAGGAATTTCTTCTCGAGGAGGATATTAAATATTTTTCAACCATAGATTGAATGGCAGAGCAAATCAGTGCCTGTTTCTTATGAAAGGATGGGAAATACAAATAAATTATGGATTTTAAAAGTATCTTATTCTTGATTCTTTCATAAGAGAAAATATCTTCTTCACAACTACCTTAAAAGGACCCTTCAGAGTCTTGCATTTCAACTGAATCTTTCTCATTATTTTAAATGCCATTGGTTTCCAGATAGAAATTGTGAATAAGACACAAGGCGACTACAATGAAATATGGATGAGTTAAGTTAATGGGAAAAGATCTGACAATTGGAATATGATGTTTGAATCAGCGAAAATGTCCATTTTGTTGGGAAAAATAAAAGCAAAACATTGGTGAGAAATTTTAGAGCTCTGACATGCAAGAGGCTTTTCACTGTACCTCGGTACACGTGACAATAAACTGAACTGAGATCCAAGTCCTTATGGATAATAAACAAAAGGCTATTATGCAGGTACAAGTACTTAGGAAAGTTAGCAAGGTGTTAACAGAGTAGAGACATAGTCAGGGCATGTATGGTTAATATATGAGTCATTGATATCAGCAAGTCAGCTTTCAAACTACTTCAATTAATGCTTATATTGTATCACAGAACCACAGTTGTTGATGGATACTTGCAAGCGGTGATCAGCTGTGAAATTACATGGATCCAAATCATTTAGGAGCGGCACAATGACGCAGCTGAGAGAGCAGCTGCCTTACAGAGCTCGAGACCGGGGTTTGATCCTGACCTCAGGTGCTGTCTATGGAGAATTTGCACATAGTCCCGATGACAGCGTGGCTTTCCTCTGGATGCTCCGCTTTTCTCCCACATCCCAAAAATGTGTGGGTTTGTTGGTTATGGCCTCTAAGCAGTCCCCAATGTGTGGGGTGTAGATGCAAAAGTGGGATAAACTAGAACTGGTGTGAATGGTTGGCATGGACTCGGTTGGTGGAAGGGCCTTTTTCCATGTTGTATCTTTCAAATCAATCAATTGGAAAAATCCTACCCACAACAATGTAGTTGCACGATTATTCAAATGACTACAATGGTTTAAAAGTGGCTCAACAAACCCTCCCAAGTGCAATAAAAGATGAGCAATACATGCTCAAGTCAAGTCAAGAGAGTTCAATGTCATGTGTCCCAGATAGGACAATGAAATTCTTGCTTGCTGTAGCGCAACAGTATAAGGTAAGCATAAATACAGAACAGTTCAGTGTGTCTATATAGCATAGACCATATATATACACATAAATAAAGAGATAAAGTGCAACAGGCTATATAGTTCAGAGTTTGTTTGATGGCAAGTTTAATAGCCGGATGGCTGTGGGGAAGGAGCTGTTGCTGAACCTGGATGTACCAGATTTCAGGTTCCTGTACCTTCTACCTGATGGCAGCAGAGAGATGAGTGTGTGGCCAGGATGGTGTGGGTCCTTGATGATGTTGGCAGCCTTTTTGAGGCAGCGACTGCGATAGATCCCTTCGATGGTGGGAAGGTCAGAGCCGATGATGGACTGGGCAGTGGTCACAACTTTCTGCAGTCTTTTCCGCTCCTGGACGCTCAAGTTGCCGAACCAAGCCACGATGCAACCAGTCAGCATGCTCTCTACTGTGCACCTGTAGAAGTTCGAGAGAATCCTCTTTGACATAACAACTCTCCGTAATCTTCTCAGGAAGTAGACGCGCTGATGTGCTTTCTTTATAATTGCATCAGTGTGCTGGGACCAGGAAAGATCTTTTGAAATATGCATGCCCAGGAATTTGAAATTCTTGACCCTTTCCACCATCGTCCCATTGATATAAACGGGATTGTGGGTCCCTATCCTACCCCTTCCAAAGTCCACAATCGGTTCCTTGGTTTTGCTGGTGTTGAGAGACAGGTTATTGGCACCATTTGGTCAATCGGTCGATCTCACTTCTATACTCTGACTCGTCACCATCAGTGATTCATCCCACAACAGTGGTGTAGTCGGCAAACTTGATGATGGAGTTCGCACTATGTCTGGCTACGCAGTCATCAGTATAGAGTGAGTAAAGCAGGGAGCTGAGCATGCAGCCTTGAAGTTCTCCCGTGCTGATCGAGGATGACACATTTTTACCAATATGGACAGACTGTGGTCTGTGGATGAGGAAGTCGAGGATCGAATTGCAGAGGGATGCGCAGAGACCCAGATCTGAGAGCTTGGTAACCAGCTTGGAGGGGATGTTGGTATTAAATGCCGAGCTGTAGTCAATGAATAACGCCTGACGTATGCATTTTTGTTGTCCAAGTGGTCCAGAGCGGAGCGGAGAGCCAGTGAGATCACATCCACCGTTGATTTGTTGTGGCGGTAAGCGAACTGCAGTGGGTCGAGGTTCTTGTCGAGGTAGGAGTTAATATGCGCCATAATCAACCTCTCAAAGCACTTCATCACCATAGACGTTAGTGCCATTGGTCGATAGTCATTGAGGCACGTCACCTTGCTCTTCTTGGGCACCGGTATTATTGATGCCCTTTTAAAGCAGGTGGGAACCTCAGACCTCAGAAGTGAGAGGTTGAAAATGTCCGTAAAAACTCCAGCCAGTTGGTCCGCACAGGTTTTTAGAACATGACCGGGTATACAATCAGGTCCAGGCACTTTCCGAGGGTTCACCCCTCTGAAGGATCTTCTGACGTCGGCCTCTGTGACTGTGACTGAAATACCATCACGGCGAATGGGGGCTCGGGAACGCACATCAGTGTTCTCCCTATCAAAGCATGCGTAAAACGCATTGAGCTCGTCAGGGAGTGATGCTTCGCTGACAATTGAGCTGCCTCCTGATTTCGCTTTGTTGGAGGTGATGGCATTCAAGCCCTGCCACAATTACCGAACATCCGTCTCATCCTCCAGCTTGGAGCAGAAGTCCCTTTTGGCCTTTTTGATGGTCTTACCAAGGTCGTATCTGGACTTCTTGTAGACCTCTGTATCTTAACAATGATCTAAGCAAAGCAATCAGAACAGGGAATAACCCGGTAATTCTACTCATACTTCCAAGTGGGCTTGATGCCCACTTAAATGACAATTTGATATTCTTCATATTATATCTGCATCTATTCTGCACTCTCTTCTTCCTGGAGAAATAACCTTATTAGAAGAATGGGTGGTAATTTCCATTTCCTTAGCTGTTTAAACACAATTTTCTGAACAAGTAGAATGTTGTAAAATAGGCTACTTACTGCAAGTCATACATAGAAACATAGAAACATAGAAAATAGGTGCAGTAGGCCATTCGGCCTTTCGAGCCTGCACTGCCATTCAATATGATCATGGCTGATCATCCAACTCAGTATCCTGTACCTGCTTTCTCTCCATACCCCCTGATCCCTTTAGCCACAAGGGCCACATCTAACTCCCTCTTAAATATAGCCAATGAACTGGCCTCAACTACATTCTGTGGCAGAGAATTCCAGAGATTCACCACTCTCTGTGTAAAAAATGTTTTTCTCATCTCAGTCCTAAAAGATTTCCCCTTTATCCTTAAACTGTGATCCCTTGTTCTGGACTTCCCCAACATCGGGAACAATCTTCCTGCATCTAGCCTGTCTAACCCCTTAAGAATTTTGTAAGTTTGTATAAGTTTTGTAAGTTTCTATAAGATCTGTCCTATCTTCAACACAGTGGCTGATCCAGTAATATCAACAAATACTTTTGAAATAGTAATAATGAAAGACATCCCATATCAACAGTCATATGTTGAAAGAATGGAGCGACTGGGTTTGTATGCACTGGAATTTAGGATGAGAGGGGATCTTATTGAAATATAAGATCATTAAGGGTTTGGACATGTTAGAGGCAGGAAACATGTTCCCGATATTAGGGGAGTCCAGAACCAGGGGCCACCGTTTAAGAATATGGGGTAAGGCATTTAGAACAGAGATGAGGAAAAACGTTTTCACCCAGAGAGTAGTGAATTTGTGGAATTCTCTGTCTCAGAAGTCAGTAGAGGCCAATTCTCTGGATGCTTTCAAGAGAGAGTTAAATAGAGCTCTTAAAGATAGGGGACTCAAGGGATATGAGGAGAAGGCAGGAACAGGGTACTGATTGTGGATGATCAGCCATATCACAGTGAATGGCAATGCTGGCTCAAAGGGCCAAATGGCCTACTCCTGCACCTATTGTCTATTGTCTATTAACAGCAGAGTTCATCTGGGAGAAGGAATTTTACTTCTGAAATTCGTTTTATATTTTCTCATTAGAAGTCTTATACAATTATTTTCTGGGGAATGCCACATTCCTGCACCAATCTTGATCCCCTTAACATCAAGAAATTTATTGATATTTGCCTTGAATGTAAAGAGCAGCTGATCCTCCACAGTCCTCTGGCAGAAAATTCCAGAACCATTATCCTCTGTCTTAAGATTTGTTTTCATCTGTCCTGAATGGCCGGCACCTTATTTTGAGATTGTGTCCTCTTGACACTGGGAACTTCACCCTGGAGATGTATTATCTCTGCATTTACAGTTACAAGTATCAGAAGAAGTTTGTGTTCCAATGAGATCACTCCTCATTGCTCCAAACATAAGGCAGGAGAGAGGATAGACACAAAATGCTGGAGTAACTCAGCGAGTTACTGTCGTGGTTTTAAGACTCAAAGTTTGGATAAGATGACACAGACACGGAGAATTCTTCAAGAAGACGAAAGCCTTTATTTGCAAATATTCAGCTGGAACATTCAAAGACGGCACCACCTGCCCGTTCTCTAATTGCTCTCTGATCCACAGAAACAAGCAGCTTTTTATTGCACTCTTTCAGCCTTATCTCTGCTACATTATCTTTCATGCTGTACTCCTTTTCGCATCAATCTATCTTCAATTCTAATATTCTCTGTCTTGCCACAATTATGTTTCCGACCTTGGTTCAATCTTATTAAACTTTACATTTCCTCTTATATCTCGCCCTTCACTCACCACCTTTAAAATTAACTTCTAACGTCCTGTCCTGCCACCATTACGTTTCAGCTAAAGCCAATTTGAAGCCAAGGTTACACATACCATATTACACTGTTACATATTAGTTTATATGTTTACACACAAAGATACAAAATGTATTTATTAAGAAAACAAAGGTGCAAAAGTAAAAATAAGAAGTAACTTGTTTAGTGCCTTTATTACTAGATAAATGATTTAATTAAGTGCTGCTAACTAACTAACAAGCATGTGAGTCTAAGGATGTCTGATTACTAACAAGCACGTGAGTCTAAGGATGTCTGATTACATAAAATAGCTGACAACATCTGCTGGCTATGATAAATGTTTTAATTAAGTGTTCTATGACTTCCATATAACTCCCTCCTTTGAGACTTTTTCCAAGTCTCATCAGATAAAGAAAACCACACACACATCCCCCAGGTCTAATAACCTATAGAGCCCTAAATTGCAGGCTCTTTCAATTAAGTTAGTGTAATGCTGTGTAGCGTTCTTTCTCTGGCTCCCTGAGAAACTGGGCCAAAAACCCACCCCCATTACGTGAGGCAGGAAAAAAGATCCAGCTTCCCTTACAGACTTCGTTTAGCATTTCCCCAACACTTCATCTCCATTGTAGTAGTATTCTATCACCGAGGTCCACTTTCCTTGAGGGCCTGATTCGTCTTCACCCATTATCATTAGCAGTTGCTTCACAGTAGCTTTCACCAGGAGAGACTTAATACAGCGGAAAACACAGCACAACACGATTGCCACTGCAAACAGTACGACCCTAATGGTCAAACCAATTTTAATCAGCCATGCTCCCCAAACCCCCCAACATGCTCTCCAGCCACCCAAACAATTGATGTCTGAACCCTACGTTTCTATTAACCTCACTCCTTATCCATGGCTTTAGTGAAAGACCCCTCCGGGCTAGTATTATTACATATGAAGGTGAAGCATTGTTCCCCAAACAAGACACATACACCCCTTATTCTGACCTTATTTACACCAGTCTCATAGTCACTAATGTCTCCAAAACTCACGTTATCTTAACCATATAACAATTACAGCAATGAAACAGGCGATCTCGGCCCTTCTAATCCGCCGAACACTTACTCTCACCTAGTCCCATCTACCTGCACTCAGACCATAACCCTCCATTCCTTTCCCGTCCATATACCTATCCAATTTATTTTAAATGATACAATCGAACCTGCCTCCACCACTTTCACTGGAAGCTCATTCCACACAGCTACCACTCTCTGAGTAAAGAAGTTCCCCCTCATGTTACCCCTAAACTTCTGTCCCTTAATTCTCAAATCATGTCCTCTTGTTTGAATCTTCCCTACTCTCAATTAAAAAAGCTTATCCACGTCAACTCTGTCTATCCCTCTCATCATAACCTTCTGCGCTCCAAACAATAAAGACCTAACTTGTTCAACCTTTCTCTGTAACTTAGTTGCTGAAACCCAGGCAACATTCTAGTAAATCTCCTCTGCACTCTCTCTATTTTGTTGACATCTTTCCTATAATTTGAAGACCAAAATTGTACACCATACTCCATAATTGGCCTCACCAATGCCTTGTACAATTTTAACATTACATCCCAACTTTTATACTCAATGCTCTGATTTATAAAGGCCAGCACACCAAAAACTTTCTTTACCACCCTATCTACATGAGATTCCACCTTCGGGGAACTATGCACAGTTATTCCTAGATCCCTCTGTTCAACTTCATTCCTCAATTCACTACCATTTACCATGTACGTCCTATTTTGATTTGTCCTGCCAAGATGTAGCACCTCACACTTATCAGTGGGCGGCGTGACTTGGTTGCAGCGGCCTCTGCAGTCCGTCTGTCTTTTTTATTTTTTTTTGTTTCGTTTGAGTTTTGTTTTTAGTGTTTTTTTAACGGGGTATGTGTGGGGGGTGGGGGGCGGGGGGTGGGGAGGGGGAAACTTTTAAAATCTTTTCCCTGCACGGGAGAACCGACCTTTCTCTGTCGGGTCTCCGTTGTTGTTGGGGCCTGGCGCCGTGGAGCGGCCTCCAACCGGAACGACCTGGGGCTCCAGTCGCGGAGCCTGCGGACTTCTCACCATCGTGGGGCTGGCCGACTTCGGAGCGGGAGGGGCTGTGGTGGCGCGCGGCTGCGACCCGACCTCGGAGATTCGGAGGCTTCAGCCGCGGGACTGGTGGACGGTGACATTGGGAGCCCGCGGGTCCATGGTGGGAGACCGCTTTTCGGAGCTCCCGCAACGGCAGCTACTCCCGCCCGAGTTGCGGGGTTGAAGATGACCTGGAGCGGGGTCTGGCATCGCCCGGTGCGGCATTGGTGGCCATGAGACTTGCTGGCGCTACCGGGGGCTACAACATCAAGACCCGGAGCGGGGTCTGGCATCGCCCGGTGCGGCATTGGTGGCCGTGAGACTTGCTGGCGCTACCGGGGGCTACAACATCAAGACCCGGAGCGGGGTCTGGCATCGCCCGGCGCGGCTTTGGTGGCCGCGGGATATGTTTACAGTCGCCCGCCGGGGGCTTTGACTCTGACATCGGGAGGAGAATGTGGAGTGCAGGGGAGAGATAAGACTTTGCCTTCCATCACAGTGAGGAGGAGACTCACTGTGATGGATGTTTGTGTAAATTGTGTTGTGTCTTTTTTAATTGTTTGTATGACTGCAGAAACAGAATTTCGTTTGAACTTAGGTTCAAACGACAACAAATAAATATCTAAATCTAAATCAACATTAATCTCCATCTGCCATCTTTCAGCCCACTCTTCCAAATGGCCTAAATCTCTCTGTAGACTTTGAAAATCTACTTCATTATCCACAACCACCTATCTTAGTATCATCTGCATGCTTACTAATCCAATTTACCACACCATCATCCAGATCATTGATGTATATGACAAACAACAGTGGACCCAACACAGATCCCTGAGGCACCCCACTAGTCACTGGCCTCCAACCTGACAAACAGCCATCCACCATTACTCTCTGGCATCTCCCATACAGCCACTGTTTAATCCATCTTGCTACTCCACCATTAATACCCAACAATTGAACCTTCTTAACTAACCTTCCATGTGGAACCTTGTCAAAGGCCTTACTGAAGTCCATATAGACAACATATACAGCTTTACCCTCATCAATTTCCCTAGTAACCTCTTCAAAAAATTCAAGAAGATTAGTCAAACATGACCTTCCAGGCACAAATCCATGTTGACTGTTCCTAATCAGACCCTGTTTCCAGATGCTTATATATATTATCTTTAAGTATCCTTTCCATTAATTTGCTCACCACTGACGTCAAACAACGTTCTTGTTAGAACTCTGCTCTTCCCTCACTTCTTTGTCCTCCTGTTCACTTACCTCAGGGCTATTATCTAGTCGTACCTGCGGGACAGCCCTCATGTAAGGATTGAAATGGTACCAGGTAGATCAACCTTCTACCTGAACTGCGGTGGGTGGTTCGGAAAGCTCATACATACACCTTGTCTCCAGGTTTAAAGGGTCCTTCCTCCTGGTCCACCTCCAACTGCTTTTGCTTTACCTGTGCATAAATAGACTTGTATATCATAATTAACTGTTGCATATACTTCTTAACTTCTACCTCTAACTGTTCCAAACTCGGTCCCTTGTAGGGACCTCTCCATTGTGCCACCTACATAGGTCGGCCAGTAAGCATCTCATGTGGTGTTATGTGGGTTATTCGGTTAGTTTACATGCAACATCTCTTCAGTGCCGATGGCAGGGCATTGATCTAATTCAACTTTGTAGTTACACAAATCTTATTTATATTAACCTTCAATGTTCCATTTGTTCTTTCCACCATGCCCTGTGACTGCAGGTGTTACACACCCAAATCTGTGTTTTACTCTAAGGGCCTGTAGCACCAGCTTGACTACTCTCTGAATGAAAACAATCCGTTGTCAAAGCTGATTTCTGTAGGTCTACCAAACCTCTCGATTACCTCATTCATCAGAAACTTTACTACAGTCCTTGCACCTAAATCAATCCAAGCTTACCCTATACATAATAACAGCTGATCATCGTCCAGATGCTGTTCTGGCTGCTTCGTCTGCACTTTGATCTCCCTTCTTATGTGCTTGGCATTTAATGACAGCTAGTGCCCCTGGCTTCATTATTGCCCTTATCAGGTCTGTACTTTACTGCTAACTTTTCATGGGGTCTCCGTTGCTTTCCTCAAAGCCTTTCTGTTTCCCTACTGCTCCAAACATGTGACAGACCCCATGAACATATGCTTAGTCGGTATAAACTTCAGCTTTCTCACCTTCCATCATGTCACATGCTGCTCTTAAAGCCTTAATTTATGCCAACTGAGCTAAGCAAGATTGCAGGCTTCCAATTTAATTACCTTAAAGTCTAATTCATCCTGATGCACCACTTCAAACCCTGCATACTTGCTATTATGATCCCTTTAACAAGAAACATCCACAAGCAAAACCTTTTTGTCCTCTTCATTCAAAGGCATTGACTGTATAACATTTCTCCGACTTGTGTGTCCTTCTTCCTTCATTATTTTCCTTAATGACATCACAATTTCAACATACTTTCCAATCTAGTCTGAACTATATCCTTCAATAAACTTCAATTATCTCTTCAATTTGATCCTGCGCTATAGCTTTAACTTCTTTAGATATTACTCGTCCTGAATATTCTACCTGCTGCTGACAAAACAGCAACTTCTTCCTGGATACTTTACGACCTCCTATGCCATCTTTTCCAAGAGAATTAAAATGTCTCTCTCACATTGCTTCTCACTTGTGGAATAAACCAACAAATCATCCACATACTGTATCAAATACTTTCTAAGGGTACACCTTCCAAATCTGCCTTTAACATCTGATTTTACTTCGGAGTCACGTGAGTGACTACGTGAAGAAGCCCCGTCCAGCTGCACACGCGTCATTATCGATCAGATGCATAGCGTTCATGACCGTGTGTGGAGGAGCAGGAGCTCCTCCCGCCGGTGAGTAAAACAAAAGTAAAACAAAAGTCGGAAGGTAAGTGGGTTACTTTTCACTTACAGGAGCGTTTCCTTCCCGTATAGACTTGTTGGTGGAGCTCCACTCAAGTTTATTATGGAGAAATGGGAAGGAGAGGCGGCCAGGGACGCACCGTAGTAAAACCCCAGATCCTAAGGGTAGCGGGCGTCAGTCAGGGGAGTCAGTGGCAGCGAAGCCATTAACTCCCGTTGTGGTCGAATGTGCGTTAAACCGCCGGCGACGGGGCGCAAGGCTGAGAAAAAAAATATATATATATATATATATATATATATATATATATAATAATAATAAATAAATAAAAATTGGCCCGACCTGTAGACTCGGATGAGTCAGACCCGGAGGTATGCCCTCCTCAGGCAGGAAAGAGTATTACACTGCAAGGGTCAAAAACTTTATAACTCCTTATGGGGCAGATGATTTGTAAAGAACCCCCACAGGAGGATTTAAGTCGGTGTTGGCCAATGAAGTATAGCACAGGAGGTGCCTTGGAACAGGCACAAGGGTGGCCTACAGGAGAGCCATCAGTGCCTGTGCAGAAACATTAAAGAGGTTGGCCTACAGGAGAGCCAGTGCCCAAAAATGCCAGAAAAAAGGCAAGTTATGTGTTGGCCTATTGGAGAGCCAGTACTAGAAATGCCTGAACAAAAGGCAGCACAAACGTGCAATGATAAATGTGCCAGCACCGACAAATATAAAGAGTAAAAATAATGAAGCGTTGGCCTAGAATTGAGCCAGCGCCAGCAGCACCTGAAGCAGGGCTGCCTGTCCATGGGCCTACAAGAGAGCCCGCGCAGGGGGAATCTGGCAGAGACTTACCTGAAACAGGGGAGCCAGAAATTACCCAACATACAAATGAATATCTAGATTTAGATGATGATTTAAATGAGGACCAGAGCCCATTATCAGAGCCTCAAATGTTCCAAGGCTGGCACAAAACTTTGCTGTTCCCAGAGTAACAGGGGAACCTTTGAGAGAGGAAATAGCTATGACTATAAATTATCTACTCTCCCATCAGCCCCAGGAATTAACCATGGATGAGACTATCAAAAAATATGAGTCCCGGGAAATTGCAGCAGTTGCAGCAGTGAATAACTTGATATGGTTAATTTGAACAGTGGTTTACGCTCACAAGAATTGAAATTACACAAGTGCTGAAATTTTTGGGGTCAGTGGTTTGGATGAAGGTTATATATCGTATTCACAACAAAATGCCTTAGCACTCATGTGTAGTGCGCACTTTGAAATAAATTGTATTCATAAAAATGCAATAAGACCAAATATTCATCCTAAGTATGCAGGCTCTGCAAACCATCCAATATACAAATGCCTAAATCTGTTTTGGAGAAAATCTAACAAAGAAACTAAAGGATCACCTATGCTGAGCAGAGCGGTGAGAAGGCAGTATCCCTACAGGCGAAATGTGGTGCTGGAGAAGGAGCAATCCTATCATTCTCGTATACACGTTGACGTTCTGCACCGAGGATACGTGGAGGTTACAATATGCCTACTAGAAGGACAACAACTGCCGGTGGCAAACCCCGAGGTTAGGGGGCTTGGTCTGGTAAGAAACACAACAAATGTTTCACACTCACAAATAGGGGGGAGGTTACGATTCTTCCTAAAAGAATGGCAATCAATAACAAATGATTCATTTATTCTATGTAGCATTGTAGGATTTAAAATTGATTTCTCCAATTCAGCATAATTCAAACTGGTCACAGATTTTTTCAAAGGAAGAGAATGGGTTGATCAAAGGAGAATTGAAATATGTTATGCAGAAAAGGATGATATAAATGTCAGTAGAACAACACCATCAGTTTGTGTCAAATATTCTCCTAGGAATATTCTCCTAGAAAAGGGATGGTGGATGTAGAATCATTTCCGATCTGACAAATCTTAACCTTTATGTACAATAGAAACATTTCAAAATGGAAACATTTACTAATGCCATTTAGCTAGTCACAAAGAATTGCTACAAGGCAAGCATAGATCTGCAAAATGCATATTATTCTGTGAAATGCATGGTAATGATCAAAGATATTTGAAATTTAGATGGATGAGTCAGTTATGGCAATTTAAAGCATTGCCCAATGGTCTGATTTCAGCACCAAGATTATTCACTAAATTGCTCAAACCAATTTTAGCTCTGTTAAGAGCTGAGGGCCATGTATTAATGGCTTATTTAGATGATATCCTCATTGTAGGGGACACTTTGGCTGCTGCAAAAGTGTCAGTATCCAATCAAATACATTTTGAGAAATTAGGTTTCATTATTCACCTACAAAAATCTAAATTGTTACCAAGCAAAAAGATTGATTACCTAGGGTTCACAATTAACTCCGAACACATGGTAATCACTTTGCCAAAAGATAAAAAGCTGCAGTTAATTGAAGGTTGCATAAAACTCATTAACGAGGACACACCTTCAATTAGAGAAGTGGCAAGCTTGCTAGACAAATGAATTGCAGGGTTTCCAGCGGTCACGTTTGGACCATTGCATTATCAATGTTTACAGAGAGCTAAGGTACAAGCGTTAAAAATGAATAGAGGGCATTTTAATAGGCCCATGAAATTAACAATTCAATCCATTACAGAAATAGAATGGTGGATTAACAATGTTTCTAATGCTTCCAGAAAAGTTCTGGTAGAAACACCTTCCGTCACTCGACAGACTGATGTAAGTGCGCTGAGTTGGGGCGCTACTAACATGATTTCCAGCTGTGGAGGTAGGTGGAATGTGAATGAAGTACCTTTGCTGGAAAAACTGGGAATCAATTACCTAGAGCTATTAGGCGCATTTTACGGCCTTAGAGCTTATTGCACTGATATGGGAAATGTGCATGTTCAGGTACAGGTTGACAATACTACAGCTGTAGCATACATAAATCACATGGGTGGTATAAAATCAGAATCATGTGATAAATTGGGAAATGAAATTTGGACCTGAGGTATTGCCAGAAAAATGTGGCTGTCAGCAATATATTTACCAGGTAAAAATTAATACAATTGCAGACAAAAGATCACGTAAATTTAATGATAATACAGAATGGATGTTAAACCTGAAAATATTCACACAAATTATCACACAATTTGGAATGCCAGAAATTGATCTGTTTGCATGAAGATTGAACCACCAGTTGCCTAAGTATGTGTCATGGGAACCTGATCCTGGAGCAGTGGTGGATGCTTTCTCGCTACATTGGGGTGGTATGTTTCTGTATGTTTTTCCACCATTTTGTTTAATCCACAAATGCATACAGAAAATTAAACAAGACTCAGCCTCAGGGATTTTGGTAGTACCAGATTGGCCTACACAGGTATGGTACCCACTGGTGTTAAAAATGGGGGGGAAAAAATCCTTATGGTTATTCCAAAGCAGATTAAACTGCTTGTACACCCTGTGACTAATGCATCACATCCTTTACATAATCGTATTGGTTTGTTGATTTGCAGATTCTAAGAAGGCCATATCTTGGAAAAAGATTATCAGACCGTACGGTGGATGTTATGACAGCAGCCTGGAGGAATAGTACCCAGAAGCAGTACACTTCCTATATAAAGAAATGGGAGGTGTTTTGTTCAGGAAAGAATATTGCATATAACACAGCAGAAATTTCAGATGTAATAGAGTTTCTTTCAACGCTACACTATGAATTGAAATTAAGTTATAGTGCAATTAATACTGCACGAAGTGCACTCTCTGCATATTTAAGCAGTGAAACAGAACAAACTCCAATTGGAGCACATCCTTGGGTCTGTAGGTTTATGAAAGGAATTTTCAACTCTATTCCTCCCAGACCCAGGTATACAGAAATTTGGAATGTAAAAGATGTACTGATGTTCCTAAGGAATTGGAATCCAGTTGAAACTGTCATTATCCAAAATTACCATGAAATTGGTTATGCTCATGGCATTAGTTTCAGCGCAGAGAGTTCAAACATTACAGAAACTCAGAATTGATAGAATGAAAGTAGGGCAAAATGCCGTGACATTCTATGTCTATGATTTACTGAAGCAAAGTAGACCTGGGCTCACAGGATGCAAGTTGGAATTTTTAGCATATCCTACAGATTCACGACTGTGTGTAGTAACATATGTGAAATGTTACATAGAAACAACAAAAGTTTTAAGAGGCGCCGAATTGGCATTTTTTATTAGTCATAAAAAGCCTCATAAGAAACTGTCAACACAAACAATTTCACGATGGTTGAAACAGGTGTTGAGATATTCAGGTATTGATACTGATAAATTTAAATCTCATTCCACCAGGGCGGCATCAACATCAGCGGCCAGGGATTTAGACGTGCTAATAGACCTTATTCTCGTGGCCGCAGGATGGGCAAGTGAACAGATGTTTCACAAGTATTACCACAAGGAGATTAAAGATCTCAGAGGGTTTGGTAATGCCGTGCTGGATACAGTATTAAATCCCCCATTATAATAAATGGGCCTAATTTTGTTACTTTTATTAAAATAAATAAAACCATTAACTGATTACATTCAAATGTTGTGGTTATGCATTGTTGATTGTGCTTACTCAAATAGAGTCAATCGATGCAGTGAACACCTGGATTTGAATCCACGGTGTGAAATCACAGAGCTTTGAAATCTTCACGTAGTCACTCACGTGACTCCGAAGTAAAATAGTAAGATTAAACGAGAACTAACCAAGTTTGAAGTTTGATCTTTATTTTATGAGGAGTAACGTTGAGGGATTACGTGCCCTCCGCTCCCACCCTCATAAAAGGACCAAGCTGGCAGTTCTAAGTCTTTATGCATCTTACTATCATACTTCAGTAATTATCGTCTGTGATTGTCACTCCGCTGCTTTGAAAGATTGACGCGTGTGCGGCTGGACGGGGCTTCTTCACGTAATCCCTCAACGTTACTCCTCATAAAATAAAGATCAAACTTCAAACTTGGTAAGTTCTCGTTTAATCTTACTATTAAAAACATGGGACTAGTATTTAAAACCCTGCCACATCCTAGCCTAGGTGTATTTAATACCTCTTCTTAATGTTCTTACCATAGCTATGTTCACCACTATCTTAATATAATTATTAGTATTTCCTGATTACCATATCTGTTCACATCCCCAACACACCTTATCCATTACCTGTCTTACTAGCCTTTCTTGACCTCCTCCTTGAGATCCCTCCCTCCCTTGGGGACCCCAGTCCTGTCTGGGCTTATATCCAGATTTATTTCACTCCTGATAGGGCATTTTGAGGAAACACTCCTCCAAAGACATTTATTATTGGCATGGAATTCTCTGGCCCCTCTTTGGCTCTGTCATAGGACTCACTGTGTGTTGGTGCATCATTTATTTCAGTCTTTTCAACCAGGTCTGTTGTTATTGACAACATTGTCTTTCCTTTTTTCACGCTCTTTCTTTTTGAGCTCTTCAAGTTACATTTGCATCATTTTTCTCTGTACCTTCCTGCTGGTCTGCGTCTTTTTCCTATCTGCGATATTTCTCGAACTCATTGACCAAATGATCGCTGAATCGGGGGTGGGAAATAGATGACAACCCCACCACCCCCTCCAATCTAGACTTGACTTTAGGAGGAATGACATCCACCACAGTGGTTCAGAATATAGTGTTCATTATCTGTTTGCCTTCAATTTCTTGTTCAGTTTCAAGTCTCCACCTTTTCAGCTGGTTCTCCAGATAGGCTGCTGGATTATTTGCCTCTCCCAGTGGATCTCCCCTTTATTCCTTAGGGTCCACCTTAAGTGGGTAACATTGTCCGAGGGCCTGCCATACCCTCTGCCTGACTGTGTCAAACAGCATGCCATTGTTTATTGCATTGTTCACAGCATTTTTATACCAGCCATCTTCAGTAGTTCTGTCAGTTTAGTGGTTCCTATCACTTTCACCAACAGTGCCTTCAAATCTCCCATAGCCAATAATCGTCCCATGTTCTCCTCCAAAGCCCTAATCCATTTCCTGCCCCATCAGGAATATTGGGTAAGGTATTTTTTAGCCCTCTCAGTTTATGGGTGCCCCAAAGAATAATCTGTGTCTGTCCTGCTCTTTTCTTTTTAAAGCAGTCTCATCAATTTATCCCTCTGCTTTCCACTTTAATCCTTTCTGGTATGCCTTCTTTCTTATTCTAAACTCAATTTCTTGCTTCTCAGATATTCTAGCTTCTTTGCAAATGCATTCACCTTTCTCTTAAAATCTTCCACTGACTCCTCCTGATTTATTACTTTCACACCTGTCGTTACCTCCTCACTGCCTCTCTCCTTTCTTTCTAAACTGCCTAAGTGCATCTAATTCCTTTCCTCTCCACTTTTCCCACCTTTCCAACATATCTGTGGTCATATAATTCATAATTAACACTTCCATCTTGTCACACATTTATCTTGAAAGTGCCTTCCTTGGGCCACTTCCTCACAACATTTTCTTAAAATCTTAGCAATCATTACCCTTCTCCAACCATAATGTTTACCATAAAACAACAAACCATAAAAGCTGGTCATGTTTCAGCAATTAACTTATTTCCAATTATTTCAATCCATTCTCACCACTATTTAAAATTTCCAATTCCTAGAACTAGTAACAATTTTCTAAATTAACTTTACTGAAAAGAAATCTAAAAGAAACAACAGAAATACCAAGCAACCTACATTTTCCAACTTTCCCCTTTTAAGTTACGAGGATACAAAGTGTTAAACAAAGTGTTAAACGTTACCTTACAGCTGTTCGTAACCTCCCCCATTGCTTACAATCTCTTAAAGGACATATCACATATATGAACTTCCTCATTCATTCAAAACCAGTTTTTACACACAAATCACATTCGTTCCATTCTTACTTCAAAGAAATTATGCAATTTTCTACAGATTATAGTTTATATAAACACATTAACATTTATATAATTCTTATCTTCCTTTTAAGTTAAAGTAGGATGGTCTAATCCCCTATCAGTCAGGTACCTGAGCGCTGTGATTGGACATTGATTCAGATCATGATTAGTCAGACTCACCGTCACTCAAAGTCTAACCACACCCCACTAAGATCACAACCAATCAAAATCCTAGTCACTCAACATCTGACCACACGCCACTCCCATTAATTTCCAGACAAAGGAAGCACATTTGGCCAGAGAGAATACTGAGAGACCAAGCAGCAGAAAGAATGCAGCAAATTTATCCCCACAAACAGTTAAGAAACTCAGTCCTTACACCTCCTCCGTCCTTGTAGTCACTATATTACCTTAATATATTATTATTGCTATATAACCTTCCACTATTCTTATTGCTATTCTACAATATTTTATCACTGTGTATAGCAATGTTACAAAATTTTGAGATTTAAAAAATTAAGTCTGCAATTTATCCCATCAGATAAAGCATAAAAAGAAGTTTAATTTGACACCTAATTCACTTTCATATCTTCAGTATTAAAAACGTTATGGCCATTTTCATACTCGGAAATTAGCATCTTGTTCCCTATTGCTTTTCCATTGACTTAACACAAAAGCTGTGATCGAGGACAGTCAAAAGCCCATAACTTTCTTAAAAATTAAGAGAACTGAAAGAAATTTTTAGTTATTATAGATTGAAGCTTCTGAAACAAATATGAAACAACTTACTTAGAAGACATGAAATTAAAGCATATAATTAGTTAGTTACCTAATTGTAGCTAATTACAGAATTCAATTACTAGATCTAAACATCTATCAATTTCTTAAGAATAGATTAACATTTTTAAATAGCCTAAGTGTCCAAATAACATTCACACAAGAATTCACAATATAACATAACTTTTAAATCATTGTCATGGATTTACAGGCCAAATGGAAGGAATTTAATGTTTAATACCTGTAAATTAACGGCCATTTAAATCATCTTGCGAGTGAGGTTTTCTGGATCGCGATCATTTGGAATGTTCATTTGCGGTGAATTTAACCCCGTATCGGCATGAAAAATTCTGCCGTTAATTCGGGGAATAAAATCACCGTTTCGCATGAAAAAATGTGAATTAAAGGCTTCTGAAGAAGCACTTTTATACATTAAAATAAACCACTTTCGTTTACCTGTCCCGTACGTGAAATCCGTCCCCGTTGTCGGCGTTGAGGGCTTTCAAAGCTGATTTTAAAATGACTCCAGCGCTGACATTGTCGATTTAATAAAAATAAAAAATACACAAAACGCCCCTAGGAACGATTTTTCAGCAAACGCTTGTACTCCAACGAAATATAATACAGGACAAGGTAGGAGAAACCTGCGTTTTAACCCCGCCCCCCCCCCCCCCTTAAAGGCGTCAAAATCGCACACACGGCCAGTGGCAGAATTACAGCGCCGCTGAAGGTAGGTATTGTAACATACCTACTGTGTACACCATTTCTGTTACCCACTTACCTTAAATTTGTATTTTGCCCGTACAAACCCTTAGTCACCTAAGGTGGTATCCACAAAATACTTTATTCTGCCCTTACAAGCCCCTGCCCTCAGGGTGGTATCCACAGAATGCCTTATTCTGCCCGTACAAACCCCTGCCCTCAGGGTGGTATCCACAGAATGCCCGCCTCGTCCGTGCAACCCCTGATGTCTCAGGGTGGTATCCACGAGGTCTAATAAACTCTCACCTGCTTCGTCCGTGCAACCCCTGGCCTCCCAGGGTGGTATCCACGAAGTCTTAATAAACTCTTAATAATATCACACAATGCAATGCTGTACTTACCACAGATATTATTTACTCACCACACCGCAGCCTTCTCGGACAATCCTCCGGGCCTCCTTTTTAGAACAATTTTGTGCCAGATTCTTGGGTCGGAGAGACCTTCTAACTACCTAGGCACTTCTGTGTCCCAATGGCTTCCCATGTTCAACAGGTTATTAGTCCAAATGAAGCGGAAAACCGCATAATTTTATAGGTGGCCACCCTTTTCCTGTTGTCCCTAGGAGCCAAGAGGGGTTGGGAAGTGCCCTGGGCTGTTTGTCTTTTAATTAATGGTCTCTTACCGACCCTGCTCGCTGCGCCAATTTTGTCGTGGTTTTAAGACTCAAAGTTTGGATAAGATGACACAGACACGGAGAATTCTTCAAGAAGACGAAAGCCTTTATTTGCAAATATTCAGCTGGAACATTCAAAGACGGCACCACCTGCCAGTTCTCTAATTGCTCTCTGATCCACAGAAACAAGCAGCTTTTTATTGCACTCTTTCAGCCTTATCTCTGCTACATTATCTTTCATGCTGTACTCCTTTTCGCATCAATCTATCTTCAATTCTAATATTCTCTGTCTTGCCACAATTATGTTTCCGACCTTGGTTCAATCTTATTAAACTTTACATTTCCTCTTATATCTCGCCCTTCACTCACCACCTTTAAAATTAACTTCTAACGTCCTGTCCTGCCACCATTACGTTTCAGCTAAAGCCAATTTGAAGCCAAGGTTACACATACCATATTACACTGTTACATATTAGTTTATATGTTTACACACAAAGATACAAAATGTATTTATTAAGAATACAAAGGTGAAAAAATAAAAATAAAAATAAGAGGTAACTTGTTTAGTGCCTTTATTACTAGATAAATGATTTAATTAAGTGCTGCTAACTAACTAACAAGCACATGAGTCTAAGGATGTCTGATTACTAACAAGCACGTGAGTCTAAGGATGTCTGATTACATAAAATAGCTGACAACATCTGCTGGCTATGATAAATGTTTTAATTAAGTGTTCTATGACTTCCATATAACCCGCTGAGTTGCTCCAGCATTTTGTGTCTTGCTGAGTTGCTCCAGCATTTTGTGTCGATCTTTAGTGTAAACCAGCATCTGCAGTTCCTTCCTACACAAGACAGGATACGCATAGCCTAAAAATAACAAACCCACTATTTCACAAATTTACCTGGAAAAATGTTGCTGATCCTCACCCCATCCCACTATTGAAAATATATCCTCCTTCGGGAGATCAGGCCCACATACAATATTACAAATTAGGTATTCCTACAGACTTAGAAAACTAAAGGCAAAGTCTCCGTTCCCTGTACTCAAGTTCTCTTGCAATCGAAGCCAACAAGCCATTTGTTTTCCGAAGTGCTTGCTCAAGCTGTACGTTAATGCTCACTTATTGATACACAACGACACCCAGTATCTGAATACCAATTACTTTTAACCTCGTTCAGTGCACACACAAAAAACACCTCCGCGTTTAGTTTAAACGCGTTCAGTTGTTCTGCGGTTTGATTTTACTCCTAAAACAGACGATTAATGTTTTGGACACACGAGAGACTGTTTATGCTGGAATCTTCAGCAAAAAAGATAAACAGTGGTTGAAACTCAATATGTCGGTGGAAGGAGAGGGACGGGTGATAGAGGAGGATTCGTGTTGGGAACCTCCTTCAATGCTGGGGTTGCAGCGGATGTGTGGTGGATAGGAGGCGGAAGCTTTGTGTGCGCTTGCTCTGCCTGTGTGTGTGTGGAGACGTGCAGAATGGCTCATCCTTCTCCCCATTGCAAGCCCGCAAACCCCTCCAATCCGCGGATCTTCCTGGATGTGAACGTGGGGGGCAATTTAGGTAGGTAAAAAGGAGGGTGAAGAGAGGCGCTTGCTCGGTGGTGTGCCGGGGTCCCCACCAGTCTGAGCAAATCTGAGCAAGAAAATACACAAATTGCTGGAGTAACAGCGCGACGGGCATGGGAACTAATCATTGTTGCTTTGATCTTATGCTAAAGAATATGTAAGGGCCCTGGGGGTATTAAGCATAAAATAAGACTCGTTAAGAGCTGGAGTAACTCAGCAGGTCCCGGCCCGAAACGTCGTCGATCCACGTCCTCCAGTGATCCTGACCCGCTGAGTTAAACTAGCAGGTACACAAAAATGCTGGAGAAACTCAGCCGGTGCAGCAGCATCTATGGAACGAAGGAAATAGGCAACGTTTCGGGCCGAAACCCTTCTTCAGACTGAAGTTAAACTAGCATGTGTCTTGTTATTTGTAAAGCGGCATCTGTAGTTCACCATATTCCGTATCTCCATTATTCTTAAGCATAGACTGTTCCGCAAAGATCGGGTTGCAGAAGACGCTTTTAATTTTTCAGCAAGTCAGGCAGCACACGTGGAGATAGACGGTCGGTTCATGTTTCAGGACATCTGAATTAGGACAAAATAGAGTTCTGTAAGTTCCAAGATGCAGGGAAAGAGGAGAAAAATGAAGGGGGAAAATATGTTATAAGGTAGATTGCAGAAGCAGTTAATACCATAAAGCCATGATAGTGAGAATAAGTTGAAAGAAGGGGCAATGGAACCAAAATCAGTGTGAATGTAATGTAGGTCGAGTTAGAAGATGAAATGCAGTTTTCTGAGCGGACGTTGAGCAATTGGAACGGTAATAAATTCAGGATAGAGCATTCAGTGAGACAATGGTTCTTGTACTAATGCAAGCACAATCCTGCTTTTTACACGAGCAACGCAAATATATTCACTCAGCCTTCAATGATTTCACTGGTTATCATTTTCTAATACAATGCAATCTGTTATTATTCATCTTAAACAATGATGACAGTACAACATGTACCTTTAAGCAGTACTCGGGAACATTAAGGTTCTGGATACATATAACTTTCCATTTACAATACGTAAACAAAAAATATCTCTTTGAAGCAGTTTTGTTCGTATAAAAAACAGCACACTTCCACTTATCTTGAATAGTTTAACTATTCCAGGGAATGACCATGGACAATTGGCGGATTATTTTTTCTATCTAACAAGCTGCTGTATCTCAAGCCATGAATATAGCATCTTAGAAATTGTTCATTTCTAATTTTCCATACTTTGAATATGTAGTTTAAATGATTAAACCTCAAAAAGCAGAATTCATCCAAATAACAGGTTCCATGCAACTGCCCAAGACTTGTCCTTTCACCTCCTCCTTTCCCAAAGTCCAAAGCCACAAGCAGTGGTTTTTTAACACATCTTTCAAGCCAGTATACCATACCCACTGTTTGTTATTACCACCTTAACATTGGGCAGACCTATCTAAAATATATCAGATGACCAATTTGCTGAACATCTTCCATTCTACTCAAACGTGATCCTGTTTTAAGTGACAGCTGATCCTGACTATGGTTGCTGTCTGTACGGAGTTTATACATTCTCCCTATAACCGTGTGGGTTTGTTTCGGGTGCTGTAGTTCCCTCCCATACCCCAAAGACGTCCAGGCTTGTAGGTTAATCGGCTTCCATAAAAAAATTGGAAATTGTCCCGTGTGTAGGATAGTGCTAGCGTACGGGGTAATCACTGGTCGGCATGGACTCGGTGGGCAGAAGGGCCTGTTTGCGCGCTGTATCTCTAAAGTCTCACTGTTGTTGAATCCTTTTTAAGGCGAGCAATTTTACTGGAAGATGGAACCATTTTTATTTAAAGAGAGGCACAAAATGCTGGAGAAGAGGAAGAGGTGATGTTTTGGGTCGAGACCCTTCTTCAGACTGAGAGGGAGAGGGAAACTAGAAATATGAAAAGGTACAGAACAAATCAGAGGCGGCACCGATGGCCAAGGAGCCAACAATGGCCTATTTTAGGTGAATTTAGGGAGCTAGGAGATAAACTTAAAAGTAGGACCACAAAGGTAATAATCTCTGGATTACTACCAGTGCCACGTGCTAGTCAGAGTAGAAATAGGAAGATATTTCAGATGAATACGTGGCTTGAAAAATGGTGCAAGGGGGAGGGATTCAAATTTCTAGGGCATTGGAACCAGTTCTGGTGGAGGTGGGACCAGTACAAACAGGACGGTCTGCACCTGGGCTGGAATGGAACCAATGTCCTTGGAGTGTTTGCTAGTGCTGTCGGGGAGGATTTAAACTAATGTGGCAGGGAGATGGGAGCATGAGCAGAGAGACAGAGGGGTGTTAAATGAGGGTAGAAGCAATAAGTAGCAAGGTGAAAAGTAAAAGTGGCAGGCAGACAAATCTAGAGCAAAAATCAAAAAGGGTCACTTTTCAACATAATTGTATAAGGGATAAGAGTGTTGTAAAAACAAGCCTGAAGGCTTTGTGTCTCAATGCAAGGAGCATTCGAATTAAGTTGGATGAGTTGAATGTGCAGATAGTTATTAATGAATATGATATAGTTGGGATCACTGAGACATGGCTCCAGAGTGACCAAGGCTGGGAGCTGAACATCCAGGGATATTCAATATTCAGGAGGGATAGACTGAAAAGAAAAGGAGGTGGGGTAGCGTTGCTGGTCAGAGAGGAGATTAACGCAATAGAAAGGAAAGACATTAGCTTGGAGGATGTGGAATCGATATGGGTAGAGCTGCGAAACACTGAGGGGCAGAAAACGCTAGTGGGAGTTGTGTACAGGCCACCAAACAGTAGTAGTGGAGTTGGGGATGGCATCAAACAGGAAATTAGAAATGCGTGCAACAATGGTAAAACAGTTATAATGGGTGACTTCAATCTACATGAAGATTGGGTGAATCAAATTGGCAGGGGTGTTGAGGAAGAGGATTTCTTGGAATGTATGCGGGATAGTTTTCTAAACCAACATGTAGAGGAACCAACGAGAGAGCAGGCTATTCTAGACTGGGAATTGAGTAATGAGGAAGGGATAGCTAGCAGTCTTGTTTTTTGCGTGGCCCCTTGGGCAAGAGTGACCATAATATGGTTGAGTTCTTCATTAGGATGTAGAGTGACATAGTTGATTCAGAAACAAGGGTTCCGAACTTAAAGAAAGGTAACTTTGAGGGTATGAGACGTGAATTGGCCAAGATAGACTGGCAATTAATTCTTAAAGGGTTGACGGTGGATATGCAATGGAAGGCATTTAAAGACCACATGGATGAACTACAACAACTGTTCATCCCAGTTTGGCAAAATAATAAATTAGGGAAGGTAGTGCATCCGTGGATAACAATGGAAATCAGGGATAGTATCAAAACAAAAGATGAAGCATACAAATTAGCCAGAAAAAGCAGCCTACCAGAGGACTGGGAGAAATTCAGAGTCCAGCAGAGGAGGACAAAGGGCTTAATTAGGAAAGGGAAAATAGATTATGAAAGAAAACTGGCAGGGAACATAAAAACAGACTGCAAAAGCTTTTATAGATATGTGAAGAGAAAAAGATTAGTTAAAACAAATGTAGGTCCCTTGCAGTCAGAAACAGGTGAATTGATCATGGGGAACAAGGACATGGCAGACCAATTGAATAACTACTTTGGTTCTGTCTTCAGGAAGACATAAATAATCTGCCGGAAATAGCAGGGGACCGGGGGTCAAATGAGATGGAGGAACTGAGTGAAATCCAAGTTAGTCGGGAAGTGGTGTTAGGTAAATTGAATGGATTAAAGGCCGATAAATCCCCAGGGCCAGATAGGCTGCATCCCAGAGTGCTGAAGGAAGTAGCCCCAGAAATAGTGGATGCATTAGTGATAATTTTTCGAAATTCTTTAGATTCTAGAGTAGTTCCTGAGGATTGGAGGGTAGCTAATGTAACCCCACTTTTTAAAAAGGGAGGGAGAGAGAAAATGGGAAATCACAGACCAGTTAGTCTAACATCGGTAGTGGGGTAAATGCTTGTCAGTTATTAAAGATGGGATAGCAGCACATTTGGAAAGTTGTGAAATAATTGGACAAAGTCAGCATGGATTTATGAAAGGTAAATCATGTCTGACGAATCTTATGGAATTTTTCGAGGATGTAACTAGTAGAGTGGATAAGAGAGAACCAGTGGATGTGTTATATCTGGACTTTCTGAAGGCTTTCGACAAGGTCCCACATAAGAGATTAGTATGCAAACTTAAAGCAGACGGTATTGGGGGTTCAGTATTGATGTGGATAGAGAACTGGCTGGCAGACAGGAATCAAAGAGTAGGAGTCAACATGTCCTTTTCAGAATGGCAGGCATTGACTAGTGGGGTACCGCAAGGCTCAGTGCTGGGACCCCAGCTATTTACAATATATATTAGAGATTAGAGATTCCTTTATTTGTCATTCAGACCTTTCGGTCTGAACGAAATTTCGTTGCCTGCAGTCATACATATAATAATAAATAACAAAACACACAATAAACACAAATTAACATCCACCACAGTGAGTTCACCAGGCACCTCCTCACTGTGATGGAGGCAAAAGTCTTAAAGTCTCTGTCTCTTCACTCCTTGTTCTCCCTCTGCGCTGAGGTGATCCAGGCTTCTGATGTTGTGACTCCACCGGGTGATGGTAAGTCAATCCCGCGGCTGAATCCGTGCTCCGTCCGCGACGGGCCGGTTCAAACCCCGCGGCCCGGGGTGGCCGAAGCTGCCGAAGCTGCCGCCCTCCAGTCCAGCGGACGCAGCTGTAGTTGCGGGAGCCCCAGAAAAACAGGTCACCAACCTGTGACCTGCGCGCTCCCGACGATGTCGTCCACTGGGCCAGCCGCGGCCAAGCCCCGGATTCAGGTCGCCACCAGTGTCTTTGGTCGCCACCGCCGGAACGCCACCGCAGCCTCGAAGCAGGCCAGCCCCGCGCTGGTAAGTCCTGGCTCTGCCTCCGGAGCCTCGAGGTCGGTCGCTCGCAGTTGGAGTTGGAGGCCGGCAGCTCCGCCATTAGGCCTCAGCGCAGACGGAGGCAGAGAAGGGGGATACGACAAGAAAAAGTCGCATTCCCCCGAAGGAAGAGACAAAAGGCATGTTTCACCGTCCCACCCCACACATACACAACCCAATAAACTAAAATTTAACTAAAACAGGACAAAAGAAAACAACAAAAAAAGTAAAGACAGAGGGACTGCAGGCGAGCCGCTGCTGTACGACAGCGCCGCCACTTCCGGATTTGGACGAGGGAATTGAATGCAACATCTCCAAGTTTGCAGATGACACAAAGCTGGGGGGCAGTGTTAGCTGTGAGGAGGATGCTCGGAGGCTGCAAGGTGACTTGGATAGGTTGGGTGAGTGGGCAAATGCATGGCAGATGCAGTATAATGTGGATAAATGTGAGGTTATCCATTTTGGTGGCAAGAACAGGAAAGTAGACTATTATCTGAATGGTGGCCGATTAGGAAAAGGGGAGATGCAACGAGCCTGGGTGTCATGGTACACCAGTCATTGAAAGTAGGCATGCAGGTGCAGCAGGCAGTGAAGAAAGCGAATCGTATGTTAGCATTCATAGCAAAAGGATTTGAATATAGGAGCAGGGATGTTCTACTGCAGTTGTACAGGGCCTTGGTGAGACCACACCTGGAGTATTGCGTACAGTTTAGGTCTCCTAATCTGAGGAAAGACATTCTTGCCATAGAGGGAGTGCAGAGAAGGTTCACCAGACTGATTCCTGGGATGGCAGGACTTTCACATGAAGAAAGACTGGATAGACTCAGCTTGTACTCGCTGGAATTTAGAAGATTGAGGGGGAATATTATAGAAACTTACAAAATTCTTAAGGGGTTGGACAGGCTAGATGCAAGAAGATTGTTCCCGATGTTGGGGAAGTCCAGAACAAGGGGTCACAGTTTAAGGATAAGGGGGAAGTCTTTTAGGACCGAGATGAGAATTTTTATTTTCACACAGAGAGTGGTGAATCTGTGGAGTTCTCTACCACAGAAAGTAGTTGAGGCCAATTCATTGGCTATATTTAAGAGGGAGTTAGATGTGGCCCTTGTGGCAAAAGGGATCAGGGGGTATGGAGAGAAGGATACTGAGTTGGATGATCAGCCATGATCTTATTGAATGGCTGGCTCGAAGGGCCGAATGGCCTACTCCTGCACCTATTTTCTATGTTTCTATGTTTCTATTGTTGACTGTGGAGGAGGTAACGAAGGGATATGAACAGTGCAACGAGCAGGATGATCAGGGTGCAAGTGTTACTTGAAATTAGAGAAATCAGTATTCATACCGCTGGGTTGCAAGCTCCCAAGCAAAATATGAGGTGCTGTTCGTCCAATTTACATGTGACCTCAATGGAGTAGGTCCAGGACAGAAAGGCCATTATGGGAATGGATAGGGAAGTTAAAAATGTCAGCTGTGATTTGTTCTGTACCTTTTCTTACCTCAAGTTTCCATCTCCCCTGACTCACGGTCTGAAGAAGGATCTTGGCCCGAAACGCACTTTTTCTCCAGAGATGCTGCCTGACCTGCTGAGTTACTCCAGCATTTTGTGTCTGTGTTTGATGTAAACCAGCATCGGCAGATCCTTTCTAACCATTTTTATTTAGTTCTGTTTGACTCGGATTTCGTACTTTTTGAAAGAAAGACTGGCGTTTTCAAGATTTAAATAATATGATTTCAGAATTATATTCAGCCACACAGCATTAGCGATTCTGATGGTGGCAATTTTGCTCAAACCCATTTAAGGGGTTGGGCATAAATCTAGACTGACATTCCATAAAAGTAGCGATATTTCAGATGAGATATTGTTTGCACCTAAGTGGCACAGCCGATAGAGCTGCTGCCTCAGTGCCAGAGATCCGGGTTCATTCCTGGTGCTGTCTTTTACAGTCTCTCCTTGTGACAACGTAGATTTCCTCTGGGTCTGAAGAAGGATCTCGTCCCGAGACATCACCCATTCCTTCTATACAGGGATGTTGCCTGTCCCGCTGAGTTACTCCAACATTTTGTGTCTATCTTCGGTGTAAACCAGCATCTGCAGTTCCTTCCTACACATTTCCCCTGGGTGCACTGGTTTCCTCTCACATTCCAAAGATGTGTGGGTTGGTAGGTTAATTGCAGGGCTGCCAACGCTCATGCATTGAGCGTGAGACACGCATTTGACGAAATTCTCACGCTCTCACGCTGATGACAAGTTCTCACGCTCAAAAAAAATAATAATTTAAAATATAAATAAACAACTAAAACAACACTCCTCCACACTCACCAATGAGAATAGTTTTCTGTCGGCGGGTTTCCGGTAAAGAACGAGCAATTGGCCTAAGCCCATCGCACAATGGCAATGTAGACAAAAATGCTGGAGAAACTCAGCTGGTGAGGCAGCATCTAGAAACATAGAAACATAGGAAATAGGTGCAGGAGGAGGCCATTCGGCCCTTCGAGCCAGCGCCGCCATTCATTGTGATCTTGGCTGATCGTCAATCAATAACCCGTGCCTGCCTTCTCCCCATATCCCTTGCTTCCACTAGCCCGTAGAGCTCTATCTAACTCTCTTAAATCCACCCAGTGACTTGGCCTCCACTGCCCTCTGTGGCAGGGAATTCCATAAATTCACAACTCTCTGGGTGAAAACGTTTTTTCTCACCTCAGTCTTAAATGGCTTCCCCTTTATTCTAAGACTGTGGCCCCTGGTTCTGGACTCGCCCAACATTGGGAACATTTTTCCTGCACTCGCTTGTCCAGTCCTTTTATAATTTTATATGTTTCTATAAGATGCCCCCTCATCCTTCTAAACTCCAGTGAATACAAGCCTAGTCTTTTCAATCGTTCCTCATATGACAGTCCCGCCATCCCAGGGATCAATCTCGTGAACCTACGCTGCACTGCCTCAGTCACAAGGATGTCCTTCCTCAAATTAGGAGACAAAAACTGGACACAATACTCCAGATGTGGTCTCACCAGAGCCCTATACAACTGCAGAAGAACCTCTTTACTCCTATACTGAAATCCTCTTGTTATGAAATCCTCTTGTTATCTATGACTGAGTTTGTGCCTTCTTCAGACTCAAGCATTTCTCCAGCATTTTTGTCTACCGCTCTATAGATGTTGCCTCACCCGCATTCACATTCCCGTGCAGATGGCGTGATCGATGAGACACGGCGGTGGTCCCAGCACCGACCCCCCCACCCCCACCCCCCGAGGCACCACTCACACCTCCCACCCTCACCTTCGGCGGCCACTCTGTCCACACCGCATGGAGTTTTAACCCTGGCCCGGAGCCAGGAGCGGACCGGGTGAGTGGGGGTGTCGGTGCCGCCTCCGGAGCCGCGGGGATGAATCTCGGGCTGTAGCTTCACTCCGATGCCTGACCCCCGGGTCACTGTCCCTCACCTCCTCTGGACCCCCGGGTCACTGACCCTCACCTCCACCGGACCCCCGGGTCACTGACCCTCATCTCCCCTGGACTCCTGGGTCACTGACCCTCACCTCCCCCAGACCTCCGGGTCACTGACCTTCACCTCCCCCGGACCCCAGCTGGACACAGAGCACCTGGTCCAGCCCGCATTCCCGGGGATGGGGGGAGAGAGGGAAATGCTGCCCGGACATCACCAAGTCTCCGCTCATTCCGGGTGTTGTCGCCGCTTCACTGACACACACTCTCACACACAACCTAACACACACCCTTACACACACACTGGCGCACACACAAGGTTTAAAGGGATATGGGCCGAATGCGGATAAATGGGACTAGTTTAGATGGGGCATCTTGATCTACATGGACAAGTTGGGATGAAGGGCCTGTTTCCATGCTGTAAGACTATGACACACTGTCGAAAGGGTGCAATTGCTCTGGAGAGGATCCAGGGGTGATTTATGAACATATTGGCAGGGCTGGAATTTTTTTTTCACTTTGAAGAAAGATTTGATAACTGGGATTGTATTCTCTGCAGCAACGGAGGTGAAGAAAATATTTAGTTGAGGTGAATAATATTAGAATAGGACTTGTTTCGCTTAACAGAGTGTAGGAAGGAACTGCAGATGGTGGTTTAAACTGAAGATAGACACTAAAAGCTGGAATAACTCAGCAGGACAGGCAGCATCTCTGGAGAGAAAGAATAGGTGATGTTTCGGGTCGAGACCTTCAGACTGAAGAGGTTGAAAACCAGCCATTAAACACAATCACTGGAGATTTGTGTTATCCAACTAAGGGCAGAAATCGGAATCATGTGTTCATCTTTATTGACGTGACACCATAATAAATATATTACAGAAAAAATAATTTAATGGGGTGGCACGGTGACGCAGCGGTAGATTTGATGCCTTGCAGCACCACAGACCCAGATTGGATCCTGACCACGGGTGCTGTCTGTACAGTATTTGTACATTCTTCTTATGACCACATGGTTTTCTCTGGATATTCCGGTTTCTCCCAAATCTGAAAGAAGTGCAGGTTTGTAGGTTAATTGGCTTCTGTAAATTGTCCCTGGCGTGTAGGATACAACTGGTGTATGGTAGATTGCTGGTCGGTGTGGACTTGGAGGGCCGAAGGGCCTGTTTCCATATATATGTTTTACATATACATCTTAATTTCATTGAACCATATACGGTTGAATATGTGGCATTATTTTTGTCTTGTTTCTATAGTCAAAGGGTAAGGTTGTTTGATTTATTTGTGCAGAACAGTGATGGAAGTCTGACTCTTCTTGCCTTGTTTCTATGTTTTGGTTTCTCTCTCTCTATATATATATATATATATATATATTTATATATATACATAACAGCATGAATTATTATCTATTGTGCTGCACCTGTTGATCAGAGCCTGGCTCTACTGTGGAATGTAATTAGGAATGTAATTTAGCCTAACCTTCATACCTAATCCAATTTGAAGCATAAATGTTGCATTCAAGTGTAAGTTAAAAGACTCACTACATACATTATGCACCAGATTGCACAATTTCAAGCTGAAAAATGGAAAAGCTCCCTACCATGGGAGGGGGGACTCCTCCCTCCTCCTTCCCCTCCCTCCCACCCCCCCCCCCTCGGTCGCTACGCTCCCTCGCAATTTCTCACTCTCAACTCTCACCCAAAGTTGGAAGCCCTGTAATTGACCTCTATAAAATTGCCGCTGTTGTGTAGGGAGTGGATGAGAAAGCGAGATAAACATAGAACCTGTGTGAACAGGCGATTGATGGTCAGCAATGGGCCCAAGGCCCTGTTTCCATGCTAAACTAAACTACAAAAAAACATCTTGCCAATGACAAAAGTGCAAAATAAATGTCATGCTTTATCTTTGATCCTTAGGCATCATCATATAAAAATGAATTTCTTATATATTAATGAGAAGTAGTTAGTCATCTGTCCATCAGGGTTGCTCTACTATTCATTAAGATCACAGATGATTTTAGCACAAATTTCCTGCACTATCCTTGTATCCCTGGATCCCCTTAATATCAGAAATCTATCAATCTCTGTTTTGAAAAAACAGAAAACTGATCTTCCACGACTTCTCCGGTGAAAATTCCAAAGATCTGTTACTCTCTGAGTGAAGGAATTCCTCCTCATCTCAGTATTAAGAAGCCTACCTCATGCTGAGACTGATTCCTCAGCTAGGAATAGCAATCTACTGAGCATCCATCCTGTATCAATAGACAATAGGTGCAGGAGTAGGCCATTCAGCCCTTTGAGCCAGCACCGCCATTCACTGTGATCATGGCTGATCATCCACAATCAGTACCCCGTTGCAGCCTTCTCCACATAACCCTTGACTCTGCTATCTTTAAGAGCTCTATTGAACTCTCTTGAAAGCATCCAGAGAATTGGCCTCCACTGCCTTCTGAGGCAGAGAATTCCACAGATTCACAACTCTCTGGGTGAAAAGGTTTTTCCACATCTCCGTTCTAAATGGCCAACCCCTGATTTGTAAACTGTGGCCCCTGGTTCTGGACTCCCCCAACATCGGGAACATGTTTCCTGCCTCTAGCGTGTCCAATCCCTTAATAATCTTATGTTTCAATAAGATATCCTCTCATCCTTCTAAATTCCAGTGTTTAGCCCAGTCGCTCCATTCTATCAACATATGACAGTCCCGCCATCCCAGGAATGAACCTCGTGAACTCCCTCAACAGCAAGAATGTCCTTCCTCAAATTTGGAGACAAAAACTGCACATAATACTCCAGGTGTGGTCTCACTGGGGCCCTGTACAACTGCAGAAGGACCTCTGATAAGGTTCACTACTTTAAAAACAGACAACTCACAAAAACGTTAGGTAAACCAATTCAAGCTTTACTGATCATCAGCCGGCGGAAGTGACGGGGATACACCAGTCAAGTAAGCAACAGACACTTGACTTCCCCACGCCACCACTTCAATGAACAAAGAATTGCACGGTGTTTTATACTGTGTGTCACTTAATCACATTCCAAAGATGTTAGTCATGGTTACTAGATGCAGCCAATATACATCGCTACAGGACGAGTCTGAGCTTGTCTCTCTTATCAATTGGTAGACACATTTCAACGGCACTGGTCATTGTCTCAATATACATCAACCTGAGACAAGCCCAGGTCTGTCTCCCACCAACTGGCACTCTTACATTGGAGAAAGCCTGCTTGAGAAGGAATACAAACCACAACCTAGTTAAGCATTCCACCATGTATCCTTCATACATTTAAAAGCATTTAACCGTTTCATTTCCTCCTCTTATCATTTTGATGACAACAATTACAGTCCTCGCCGAGTACATAAAAAGTCCAAAAGCATCTCAACAGACAAATTAAGAGTACTATTAGTAATATAATCAATCCATAGTGGACAATAATTCCCCAATTCCTTCCAAACATATTAAATGATCACCAACTCCCCCCGGAGCTATAATCATGATTTCCTACCTTCTTTATTCTAGCCAATTCCATTCCATTCTGACATGGGCGGCCAAGTCGGCAATGTTGGAGGAAGTGTCGGGGATAAAAGTACAACGTTCTTGACCAATTATGGCGCACGTCCCTCCTTTTACTGCAAGGATAAAATCGAGGGCCATTCTGTTCTGTAATACTACAGTTCTCATAGCTACCATCTCAGCTGTTCCCCCTTCTATCTCCTTCTGGGTCGCACTTAAGGAGGCGGCAGTGGCATTAGCAAGCGTCTTCATAGCGGTGGCCATATTAATGAGTTCCCGTGATACTACCATAGGACAGGAAGAGAATCATAAAAAATTGCTCAGCCTTCGTTAGGCTTTGCTTGGAAATCCCCATGTGCTGGTTTAACTGTTTCATGCTTCTCATGTGTGGAACCACATATGCAACATAACAACACCCTGTCCAGTGGTGGGGTCCTCTTAGTCGTTCTCATGTTGCCCCATCTGCCGGCGGCATTCCTGGTAACCATGGGTAGGCCCAGAATCCACATACAAAATATGTGCCATTAACCGGTCGGGGTATTTCTGCTGCGCTAGTCATGTTTAATTTCCAATCTCGTTTAAAGGGAGGGGTGTACCATCCTTTAAATATGGGTTAGTCCTCAAGTTTGCCATTCTGTTGGCACCCATTAGTTGCTGTTTTATTGCGAAAACAGTGTAAGGCCAGAATCTCAATAAGATTAAGGGATATTTTTAAGAGGGGTATTCCTCCTCCATCATTATATGGGATGTGCGTTCGCACCCAGCATGCACTTATTTTATCACGACGGGCAAATTCAAAACTCATTGACAGAAACAAATTATTTCCCTAAGTCTGGGCCAACCCCAGAATAAAAAGGAGGGTCAATAGTCCCATCGTCCTTTCTTGGTTCTCCGAACCGTTTACAGTCAATCAGATGTATCCAAACGGGGGTGATCTTCAATCTTCACGGCGGTTGGTGTTGTTGGTAGCACTTGGTACAGTCCCTTTCAACACGGTCTCAATTTCTTCCAGCCAGTACCTTATCAGTACGTACTCTGACAGTATGGACTCATCCCTGTGTTCAACTGGTAGTGGCTTCTGTGCCTCTCGTACCTGGGAATGCAGACCTGGCAAGGCATGGGTTAATTGCTGTGCATACATAATTAGTTAATCGCTGAGGGCCTGTAGGTGTAACTTCCACACTCTTAGTTGCACCCCAGGGGGTACGTGATAAGGCTGAATTATGTTAAAAATATAAGAAAATATTAAATGAATTCCTGGGCTAGCTTACAACTTATATTTTAGTCTCAAAGCAGGCTTTTCTCCAGGAGATCGATACAGAAAGGCAAGTCTGGGCTTGCCTCAGGTTGCTGTGTATTGAGATAATGAATGACTTTAAAATGCGTCTAGCATTTGACGAGAGAGGAAGCCCAGAGTAATCCCAGTAAGGGGTATTGGGACAATGTCCGATGCCTTTGAGGTATGCAGTGACTGATGACTTTGAAATGCGTATCTTGTACCAAATGTCCGATGCCTTTGATATGTAAAGTCCTTGTACCATGTGAAAAGATGCCTTTGATGCAACTGATGTGACGAGACAACTCAGACGCATCCTGTAGTAACGTGTATTCTCTGTACCTCTGACCATAACTAATGTTTGTGGAATGTGCTAAGGTGACAAAAAAACACTATATAATACCATGTAATTCTGTTGTTCAGGGAAGTGGACTGAGGACAGCCAAGTGTCTGTATTGCTCACTTGACTGGGGTTTTCCTTGCCACTTCCATCGGCCGATAATAAGTAAAGTTTTGAACTGGTCTACCAACCGTATTGTGAGTTGTCTGTTTATTAAGAAGCGAACCTGTTTGTTTGAATAAAAGTAACTTTTTCATACGTAGCGTGGGGTCACCCTCATTTCAAGGAGGGCCATCTTCTGGTAGGTTCATAGCTTGTCCTGATTATCAATTTAAAAGGCGTTAATCCTGTCTCTCTAGCTGCGGTTGTTTTGAACCATCAGAATGGCTGTCCAGTCTCGGTCAAGGCTTTACTTAAACTCTTTAGTGTCCTATTCATTCCCTCCACTAATCCAAAACTCTGCGGGTGGTTTGGAAATGTGAAATCAGTCCTTAACTACTGACAAGGCAGAAGCCTCCTTCATCACTTTCCCTGTGAACGTGTTCCCTGATCAGAGTCTATCTGAAGAGGGACCCCCACCTAAATATTATCTCTTTGACTCCATGTCATAATTCTAGATGTTCCATCTTGGCATGGGAATACCTTTACGCAGTCACTTGCTTAAGCACATCAGTGCAGCCCAGCTACCACTGAACAGCATGCAACTGGCCTCATTCTGTCTTCATGGTCTGTTACTACCACTTTTTGTAGCCCTCTTTCATTATCACAACACAAATGGTAGAGTTTTAGTCAAATATGAGAATCCCAGTGCTGGGAAGGAGCTCAGGGTTAGTTGGTATTTTTCTCTTCAATTGTCCAAATATGTTTATCCTCCCCAATCTACTTTATCTCTCACTGCTGGATTCATTACTGCTCCTCCTTCCTCTTTGCATCAGGCTTTTCCCTTCTTCTTTCTCATCTTTCTTTTCAGTCTCCGAGTCGCGATCAGTATCATTTTCTTCTGGGGGTGCCCTTCCCTGAGCGGTGGTTGGAGCCCCCCCCCCCCTCTCTCCCTACGGGATCTTAGTGGGGTAGCTCCTGCCACCAGTACATATAGGGGAGATGGTCTACACTATTCCCAGCTTTGTTCCCTATTCCCCCCCGAATTTGTTCCCTATCCCCCCTCTTCCATAAACAGGGTCGCCATGCCAGACAAGGGTTCCCCGGGGTTATTTCATTTTGGTGCCTTTTTTTTCTTATTTTTCCGTTACCAATTGTCGCTTAATTTGTGACTCTATCAGGCCTTTTTTTTCGGCCTTTTCATGTTCTTTTATCATGCCAATTACATTCTGCTTGTAACACATCCCAATTCTTAGGTATACCATCTTTTTTCACCTTTTCTGCCATTTTAACAGTTTCTACATTCCATGTTCCTCCGACTGGCCAGGATTCATCTCCCAAACGTTTGGTTAGCTTATAACTTACTATTCTATAGTCTTTGTAACTTTTAGGATTCAAATAACACATATGTTGGACGGGCGTTCCCCCATCACTTTTATCAAGATTATTCCCCATAGTCTCTCTCAGCACGGCTACTTTGAACGACAAACTTTTTTAGTTTACGGAACAAATTGCCAACTACTTTCCCAGTAGCAAAATACCTTACCAACTACTCTCCTCGTAGCAAAATCTCTTACCAACTACTTTCCTAGTAGCAAAAATGTATTAATTTACGACAAACCTTTTTAGTTTGCTCTGTCCAATCGCCAACTACTCTGTTGGTAGCAAAAACATACACAATTGGTCTTACCGTTGTCTTTATTAAGGACCTCGGCAGGGAACCAGATCAACCTCTGACAAAGGACCACAGATGTTCCCGGGAGCTTCTACGGGAGTTCGGTCTCAAAGTGTCCGATTAGTGCTCAGTTTTCTCCCTGTCCGATCCCGGTCACTCTGCAGCCTCTTACATAGTCATCCGTTGATGGTCCCAGTGAGATCCTGCCAACTACGCCAATTATAAGGTTCACTATTTTAAAAACAGACAACTCACAAAAACGTTAGGTAAACCAACTCAAGCTTTACTGATCATCAGCCGGCGGAAGTGACGGGGATACACCAGTCAAGTAAGCAACAGACACTTGACTTCCCCGCGCCACCACTTCAATGAACAAAGAATCGCACGGTATAGTTCCCTGTTTTCTCTCTCCCGCCTTTCTTAAAAGATGGGATAACATTAGCTACCCTCCAATTCACAGGAACTGATCCTGAATGTATAGAACATTGGAAAATGATCACCAATGCGTCCATGATGTCCACAAAGGGTACAGGAAAAGTATACCTATAGATAAAGAATTTGCATGGTAAAGGGGAATGGACGAATTGGCCACTGAATCACATAGCATGGAAATAAACGTTTCTGCTCACTATGTCCATAACTGCCATCAAAGGCCTATCTGTACAAATCCTTTTTTCCATCACTTGGCTTGTAATCACGTAAAAAAAGCTTTTAAATGCCATGAGAATACAAGTCTCCTCCACCTCCTTGGGCAATGCAACCCAGATTTGAACTGGTTGGAAAAAAAATAATCCTCAAAACCTGCCTTTACCCATTACCTTAAACCTGTGCCTTCTGGATATAACAGCTGCAAAGGAGAACTGGCTTGAAGAAGGGTCCTGACTCGAAACCTCACCTATCTGCTCCCTGGGAAAGCTGACTTTTGAATGTTGTAGCTTTTTCCATGGTTTAGCACACAATAATTTGTAGGGGGCATAAGTGGAATAGGTTGTGGATACTATGGCAAAAGCTTTGATATGTAACAATTAAACTCTTAAACCTCAGTTTGTGGTATGTACAAGAATCAAATTTGTAATGTCCTGCAATTCCACCTTAAACTTGAGATAATAGAAGGAGACCACTCTGACCATTGAATTTTCACCCTTGCAAATTGATATAATCATTAATAAGGAGGACATTGTATTTTGAGTTAACTAACATGGTTGGATGGCTATCATTTTTGACGACAATATTTAGAGAAAGCTAGCAGTGCAAGTGGGTGAACTACTGTTTGTAGACAGCTGCAGCGTTTGTTTTCATGATAATTTCAATGCAAAAAATGTTTTAAACAGCAGGATTTTTTTTTTTAACGAGTTCATTTAACTGAAATCTTCAGTATCTTTATTCTCGCAGTTGGACGGATAGTTCTGGAGCTATTTGCAGATGTTTGTCCTAAAACAGCTGAGAACTTCCGTGCATTGTGCACCGGAGAGAAGGGAATTGGACCAACTACCGGAAAACCTCTCCATTTCAAAGGCTGCCCCTTCCACAGGAGTAAGTCAATTGTTCTGATTGTCCACTGTGAATTGATGTGATGATCTTTACTTTTAACTTTGAATAAAATATGTATTTTTTAATTACCAAATAATTAATGAAAACATTTGAGTAATTATTTGTAATCTTTTCAGTCATAAAGAAGTTCATGATTCAGGGAGGAGATTTTTCCAATCAAAATGGAACTGGAGGTGAAAGCATCTATGGCGAGAAATTTGAAGATGAAAACTTTAAATACCAGGTTAAAAAAAAAAATGTGTTGTGAATATATCTAGTGGCTGGATGTAGATGGTCTATTATCAGCATGATTTTCCCAGACTATACAAAATGTGATATTTTTAGCCTCTGAGCGACATTGTTGGACAGAGTTGAGAGAACTTTACTGCATAGAAACATAGAAAACAGGCGTAGAAGTAGGCCACTGGGCCCTTTGTGCCTGCCACCGCCATTCAATATGATCATAGGTGATCATCCAAAATCAATACCCCGTTCCTGCCTTTTCCCCATATCCCTTGATTCTGTTAGCCCAAAGAGCAAAATCTAACTCTCTCTTGAAAACATCTAGTGAATTGGCCTCCACTGCCCTCTGCGGCAGAGAATTCCACAGAAAAAGTTTCTCCTCAACTCAGTCCTAACTGCACTTGTTAACCACGCTTGCATAATTGTACATGATGTGACAATGTCCCATTTTTTAGCACCGATATTGAGTACAAAGCTCTGCAAGACTTTGCTTGTACAATTCCAACATCTTTAGTTTAGAATTTTTGCTCTTTTATGTTACTAATTAGTGGCATATAACTGTATTGATATAATAAAAAGAGCTCTCAATAGCTATTTTTGCAAGTGAATATATATTTTACTCTCTTTAATGAATAGTGCTTCGGAAAGCGTATTACCAAGTAAATATAACATAAACAAATTTACCAAAACTAAAGGCAAAATATACTAGCTCTGTACTGCTTCCGTGGAGTACGGACCCTCTGTAGCAAATGTAAAGTTACAATTTGTATGATTTTCTTGTATCTTAGTTGTTTCTTCAATGAAAGTGGTGATATTTGTGCTGCAAGCAATTTATTTATCCTTTCACTACTGCAGCATGATCAAATAGGACTGCTTAGCATGGCCAATGCTGGAGCAAACACCAATGGTTCGCAGTTTTTCATCATTACTGTGCCTACTCCTCATCTGGACAACAAACATGTGGTTTTTGGTCAGACCCTGAAAGGATTTGGAGTGATAAAGATGCTGGAAGCCGTTGAAGTGAAAGATGAGAAGCCTGTAAAGGTGAGAAGAAATAAGATCATCAAAAAAATAGAATGGGTCCAGATATATCTTTTGCGCTATTTGTTGACTGATATTTTATGTATGTTTTAGAATAAGTGTTTTAATTTGCTGTTTGATAGTTTCACATTTAACCAATTTTGAACAGAATGCTTTTGATTTAGCTCTTCATTGACCAAAATGCTGACTGACTTTAAGTGAAAGCAATGATTTGTGAATACACAACTACTTTTATAAATATCAAAAGAACTGCTGATGCTGAAATAATGAGTGAAATGATGGGAATGTTGCAAATCAGGTAGTAATTGCGCAAAGAGAAACAAATTAATGCTTCAGGTCTGAAAGAACTAGTTTAATCTTTGTGATCTGTACAGCTGACTCAAGTGGAAGGTGACTTGTAGCTTAATTATCTTGCAGCACAGAAATACGCCTTTCAGCTGACAGTGTCCATGCTGGCCATCAAATGCCCTTTGCAGCATATTAGCTATTGCCATTTATGCCTTGGGTGATTATACTGCTCATCTAGATACTTCTTAAATGCCTGGGACCCAATGTCTCAAACAGTGGGTTTCAGATGCAAAGTAACCTCAGGTGGGAAAAAAGATACTCCAACCCCCTCTAAAACACCTACAGCTTTCCCTACATCTATGCCCTCTAGTTTTAGATACCTCTGCTATGGGGATGACAAAATCCTACTATCTGACACATAACTTTGTATGTCTCCTCTACTCCAGCAAATACAAACCTACCTTAACTCCCAGGCACATCATTGTGTAACTTCTCTACAGCATCTCCACTACACTCGTGTCCTTTAGATAGTGTAGTGGCCAAAATTGTAAATTATGGCTGAACCAATGTTATCTGAAGTTGTACCATAACCTCCCTGCATTTATATTCAATCCCATCTAATGAAGGCATGTATTCCATATGACACCTTCACCATATCTGTCCAATATCGGGGATCCTTGTTTTTTTTACATTGAAGTTCACTGTTCCTAGAATGCCAACTGGATTAAAGGATTTCAGCTGCAGGAAGTTGGATAGACCTGAATTATTTATCTGGAATGTTGGAGGTTGATGGGGGAACTTGATAGAAATATATAAATTTATGAGAGGCATAGATAAGGTAGACAGTCAGAACCTTTTTTCCATGGTGGAAATGTCCATCACGAGAGGGCATAGCTATAAGTTGAGAGGGGGGAAATGTATTGGAGATTGCAGGGCACATTTTTGTTTTACATGGAGTCGTGGCGCCTGGAACTCATCGCCAGTGGTGGTGGTGGAGGCAGATACGGTAGTGGCATTTGAGAGGCCTTTAGACAGGCACGTGGGAGTTCAGGGAATAGAGCGGGGTTTCTCAACCTTTTTACCCTTGCGGAACCCTTGAAATGTCTTAGGGAACCCCTGAGTTGTGGATTGCCGGGCCCGCCGCCATTTTGAGATCGCCATTTTGACTCGTGTCACAATGGCGATCTCTGCTGTCAGCCACGCCTGCACAGTTGGGGGTGATTGCCAGGCCGGGATGACCATTTTAACATCCAGCGTTGTGTATCGGTGAGTGCTACTGGGGGAATATTGCGTTGGGGAAGGGGAACCTAACGGGTCCACGCTTGGTGTATTTCAGGAGTGTTAAACTCATTTGGGGTCACGGGCCGGATTGGACAAAATGCAACTTAATGTGGGCCGGATCAGTTGTGCACGTGCGAACGCACGCTCCCACAGCTTTCATTGCCTTCCTTCTTTCAACCTGCTCTCAGTCTCTGCCATAACTACAAAGTGTTTCACTTTACAAATTTCGTTTTTTATGAAGAAGATTGCCTAGCAAGCGTTACTTTTATGATTGGTATTAACTTACATTCGTAGGCTGCAAGAAAGCTGTGATGAGAGAGAGAAAAAGCTATGCTATTTTGACTAAGATTGTTTTGGGAGCCACACCCTTTGCATTAATAAACCATTTGAAATCGAACATTAGTAGACACAAATGTAGACCTTACAAAACAAATTGTTGTTTCATTAGGTCTACCATTTTAGTGCTGACATCCAAGAGAGACTCCGGGTTGTGGCCTCTCCTGGTCAGGACGTTCGGGAGACTGGGAAGGGTCTAGAACAGAGACGCTTTGCGGTCGGCTGAGCTCTATCCTCCTTCATGCTGCTCCACACATTGTAACGAGAAAAGTAGCACAGCATTCAAACCCAGCACCCAGCCGCTCCGCACCACGCAACCTAACCCCGCTCAGCGCCCGCCCCCTCCCCCTCCCTCTCCCTCTCCCTCCTCATTGGGCACAGCTGACAGTCCCTTCTCCTATTGGGCCAGCCTGGTGTCAATCACGCGGGATGACGGGCAGCCCGTTTGTCTGGCTCTCGCCGCGTTTGGACCCCCCGAGTGGCATCTGCGGTTCGATTGGTCAGGCTGGGTGTTAGTCAAGGAGTCGTCACAATGCTGGCAGCTGGCATCGCGCAGCCGCGGCCTCTCACGCCATATAAGGAGCACGCGGCTGACTAGGGAGGCGGGTCACGAGCAGCAGCTCAGGAGGAGCCCGGACGCCCAGGCACTGGGAACATCTGCAGCCCGATCCAGCACCGGGGACAGCTGCAGCCCGCTCTGGCATTGGGGAAATCATCCCGCGGGCTGCATTGGACCCCTTCGTGGGTCAGATGCAGCCTGCGGGCCGGTAGTTTGACACCCCTGGTCTAGTTGATCACTATTTCTCGCGGAACCTCTAGCGACCTCTCTCGGAACCTTGGCGTTCCGGGGAACCCCGGTTGAGAAACGCTGGAATAGAGAGTGTATCTGTTTTGAAGAGGTACTGGGGTTACCTGCACTCCCTTCCGCGTGGTCACACCTTTTCTCTTCCTGGATTTTCAGTGTGACAACCTTGCCATCAGTACTGTCTAAGAAGCTCTCATTTTCCCAAATGGTCCTGAGGTCATCCAGCTGCTGCTCCAGTCCCTTGATGCGATCTTTAAGGAGCTGCACCTGGACACATTTCCCACAGGTCTGGCCATCAGGGGCACCAGCAGTTTCCCTGGCTTCCCACATCCTACAGGAGGAGCACTGCAACAACTTTCCTACCATACCACTGCAGCTAAAACAACAGTCTCATGAGCATAGACACTAAAAAGCTGGAGTAACTCAGCGGGACAGGCAGCATCTCTGCAGAGAAGGAATGGGTGAAGTTTCAGGTCGAGACCCTTCTTCAGACGAGCTCACTGAATCTTAGCCTCCTTGCCAAAGACTCTTAAGCCGAAGACTCACACTTTAACCAACACACAGCGCTTCTCCCAAACACGGCCACTCCGCCAAGCCTTGCCTTATTTTTATTTGTTACCCAAATCCCAGTCCAAATTGTCTTGCCTCTGACCTCGGGGAGAAGGCAGGAGAATGGGGTTGAGAGGGAAAGATAGATCAGCCATGATTGCAGGGTCAACTTGATGGGCCGAATGGCCTAATTCTCCTCCTACCACTTATGAATTTAACTGTCTTCAACTGACTACTAATTGCTCTGTTTTCCAAGTCTCCCGCTCTTTTCAAACTGAAGGGCAAAAGACTGTAGCTGCTTACTGTTACGTGCTTGTGCTCTTGTCCTGTCCCTCGTCTTATCTGTCTTCTAATGACTTCGCTAATGGCTCTCTTTTCCAAATCTCACGCTCTTTTCAAATTAAAGACTACTGTGATGCTCTCCTTAATCAGTAAAGCAATCCCCACCACTCCTCTTTTGCACCAAACTATTTCTCACCTGTACCTGTAGCGATGTTACAAAACTTACCTTCAGCGGCGCTGCAGTTCTGCCACTGGCCGTGTGCGCGACTTTGGCGCCTTTGAGGGGGGGGGGACGGGATTAAAATCCAGTTTTCTACCGCCTGTCCGAGGCGGATGTCCTCGGGCTGCTAGCTGCTGCAGAAAAATCGTTCCGACTTCCCTTCCTGATTTTTTTCTAAATCGCGAGACAATTTAATAATTATATTAAAATAAAATGCAACTTCTAACGCCATCAATGCCTACAATGTGACGGATCTCAAGTACGGGACAAAACACGGTGTAAGTCGTTTATTTTACATATAAACTTGCTTCTTGGGATGACTTTAATCAATCTTCTATAAGCGAAAATGTGATTTGGGCCCCATACGAACCGGCAGTGTTTTTCCTGCCGATATGGGGTTCAAATTCACCGCAAATGCAACTTTCCAATTGATCGCGTTCCAGAAGCAAGATGATTAAAATGCCCATTTTATTTGGAGATAAGCCATCTAAATTGTCTATATTTTGTGTTATTCTCTCTCTCCATGATCATTATTTTTAAACTAAATATTCACAACAGTTTGAGTCACATGTATTGTGCAAAAAACAATAATTTAAATTATATTTTGGGTGGATGTTTCTAGATTAATTTATGGGAATTAAACAATAAATTCCTTCCATCTGGGATATAAATTCATGACAGTGAGATTTAAAAATCATGTTATATTGTGAATTCTTGTGTGAATGGGATTAGTTTGTTATTTGGATACTTAGGCTATTTAAAAAAAGTATAATTTTCTTCAGAAATGTAATCTACAGGACATTGTTAATGGGAAAGTAGTGGGCAGAAAGGCATGTCATGTGTGGTTTGAAGAGCAAAAACTTGTAGTTTACAATGCCAAAATTGAAAAGTTGAGGAAAAACAAGGTGTACAGTTGATTATTGGTTACAATCTGAGGAGTATGATGATGCTACTGATTATGATATGCCAATGTACCAGCTAGCAACTGATCTTCTCCATAAAGACTTGGTCTATTGCTAGAAATTGTAATTTATTTACCTATCTGTTACGGATTTACAGCATATAATACAATAATATTAAAGTTCTGATCTTGAGAATATCACATTTTTGAATTTTCAAGGCAGTCTGGGTGTTTATTACTATTTCCGTCACAACGGTCAATTTTGTAATTAACTACAATTAGGTAATGAACTAATTATATGCTTTAATTTCAGGTCATCCAAGTAAGATGTTTTATATTTGTTTCAGAATACTTCAATCTATAATAACTGAAAATTTCATTCAGTTCTCTTGATTTTTAAGAAAGTTATGGGCTTTTGACCGTCCTCGATCACAGCTTTTGTGTTAAGTCAATGGAAAAGCAATAGGGAACAAGATGCTAATTTCCGAGTATGAAAATGGCCATAACTTTTTTAATACTGAAGATATGAAAGTGAATTAGGTGTCAAATTAAACTTCTTTTTATGCTTTATCTGATGGGGTAAATTGCAGACTTGATTTTTAAAATCTCAAAATTTTGGGAACTTAACATTGCCAGTCCTGTTCCTCCCTTATTCAGGTTTCCGGAATGGCAATAACATTTCAGTCGCACATTCTTGTTAGCACCTAGAGTGCCTTGCCTTTCTATGTTTCACCTGACAACCCATCCTCACAACCCTGGTCCAATCTATCACGGATATCCCATGCAGCTTCTGTACCCACTTTCTCTGCAGCATAAAACTATTTTTTTCTTTCCCAGTTGTGACAAAGGGTCTTTGACCCAAAACATTAATCCTGTTTCAATTTCCACAACGCTGCCTGAGTTTCTGAGTGTTTCCAGAATGTTCTGTTTCCAAATTGTGATGTTAGTACAACTTCCCATTTGATGGATATGGGGGGGGGGGGTATGGATCATGTGCAGGCAGGAGAGATTAGTGTAACTTGGGATCATATTCAGCACAGACACTGTGTGCTGCACTGCTCACATGTTCTATGCTCTATTTGACTGCTTCACAGTGAGCAGCACGAGCCTGTTCCTAGACAAGTCAGATAGTTGGGTGCTTTGTGACAGCACAAAGTGTGGACTCGTACCTAGGTGTAGTGTGGAATGAGTGCTGCACTTGTGGAGGTGCCATCTGTTGGGAGTGATATGAAACCTGGATCCTATTTAAAAAGGATGTAGAAGGTCACATGAGATTATTTCGAAACAGAGACTTGACCAATATTTATCCCTCAGTCAGAATAACTAAAATAGATGATCTAATTATTATCAGGTTACTCTCTGTGGGCAGTTGCTATGTGCATTTAACTGTCCCACATGACAACTTGAATGCAGTTCAAGTGTATTTTATCAACTATAACACGATGACATGCTGAGGTCACAAAAGACACAAGGAAATGCAAGTTTTTTCTTTTTTAAATTCATCATTCTTTTGGTGTGCTTGCACTCATATCAGTAGAAGGAAAAGATAACCATGTTAGGACTTTAAAAAAAGGGAGAGTAAAAAAAGGTATTGATTTTCCACACCTCAAAATAAAATAGCATGTGACTTTTCTTATTCCTCCCAAAACTGATCTTGTGTCAGTGGTGATGTGCAATTACTTGCAATATAATCAATGTTTTCCTCGGCCTTCTGTACCTTATAACCCCCGATTGAATGTCATCTGAAAATTGAAAATTGTTTGCAAATCCTAATTTATATGTGGACCAGGGGGGGCGGGGGAGGGGGGGGGGGGGGCAACACTTTCTTGATTTACCAGCATGAGTCCTGAACATTTACTTTCCTGAACATTTACTTTCACTCTTGTGTTGGAGCCAGTTGATTAGGGGGAAAAAGCAGGAGTTACAGGTTGTTACAGGTTGTCCATTGAGCAGCCAGAATGTGAGGAGAGGGATGGGAAGGAATTTCTTGATGATGCAAAGCAAACAGACAAAACAAATTTTTAAAGTGGTAGAAGATGGAAGCTACATGAAGAGTAGCTTAATTTTATCTAGCATGGATAAAGGACAGGTCAAGAAATTTGGGCAGAATGGCCATGCTTCTCAATCATTTCCTATTATGTTGGGGTTTACATACTGGATGTGTCTGCTATCGCCTTTTACCAGGGCACTATTTTTTCACTTTAATCATTTGAAAGGAATAATAGCTGTGTGCTGGATAGAAGTCCCCGAGGCCTTCAATTTGTTTTTTTTTTAACTCTTATTAATTTTCCATAGATAAGAATCAGCTTTCGACTTATTAGGTTACTGAAATGTGGTTTGTCTCAATTTACTTAATCAGAGTATGTTAGACATAATTTCCACGTATTATAACCTTTCAAGATGTTATAATAAACTGGTCTTACTTCGTAACGATCTGCAGGAAACAATTAAAGCTGTTATAAAAGTTGATGTTTTCATTTGCTGAATATTCTTAATATGGTAAACTTTTAATCTGTGTAAGATTTCTTTGCTTACTGTTTACTGAAGGTGTATTTACATTACTGCAGCAATGTACTATAGAAAACTGTGGAGAACTTAAAGAAGGAGATGATTTGGGTCTAGCTCCTGCTGATGGATCAGGGGATGCATATCCAGATTTCCCAGAGGATATTGATGGAGATTTAAATGATGTAAGTAATTTTGAGTTCTTTCCAAGTAGATTTGCTGGGAAATTTGTTGTATGTCTTTACTTTTCTATTTTAGTGTCCCCTACTCCTACCTAAAAGCACTTTGGAATTTTGTTCCATGGGTGGTTCCTCTTCCCTACGATCTCACCTCCAGATATTTTCATGTGCAAGTCTAGCCCAGAAGAAAATGTCAACGTTAAAACCAATCCGGTTGTCCTCTCCTTCAGTATTGAGTGGGGGGATCACCAGCTGACAGTTGTGAATGGTAGTCTTAACTCCCCACCTAAATCAAAAGTCATTAGTTAAATGTTCCCATTATACCTTGTCTGAAAAATCAGTAATTGAGCAGACTCAGAATTATACGATGTAGCTCCGTTGAATTACATTTAGCCTGCTGAGATTATGAGCATCCTCACAATTGTGTTGCTTAAAACCAATTTCATAAGTTCATAAGTGATAGGAGCAGAATTAGGCCATTCGGCCCATCAAGTCTACTCCGCCATTCAATCATGGCTGATCTATCTCTCCCTCCTAACCCCATTCTCCTGCCTGCTCTCCATAACCTCTGACACCGCTGATCCATTTCATCTGACATTTAAGTAGCATGATGGTGCACGACTTTAGAGGTTAAATGGTTTGTCTTCAGCAACAAAGTGGATGCTCCTCTGAACCTGTGCACCCTAAATATGAGGAAAATGAAATTGTAGAACTGCTTGATCTTAAATGACCTGACATTTGATGAAGACATGGGCCGGGTGACTGTTGATTTTGGCTCTCCACACACATCAGTGGGCCAGCTGCAGTGTGCTGTTGAAAGGAAGATATCCTTTGGCTTTTAGCTGACACAACTGTGTGTTTGAAACATAACTAGAATCGCCACTTGATCACAGGGCTAAGCATGATAAAAGCAAAGTTGCCAGTTTAGACTTTGAGGACTCTTGGAAATGCTGAAGCAAATTGATAGTTTTGTCCATTTGCAGAACACATTTGTTGTGCAGATTAATCGCACAGAAACTGTGGAACCATTTTGAGAACAATCTAGCAAGGAGGTTTACTTTGTAACGCAGGGAACGAAGTATAAAATAACTATTTAAAGTCTGACAATACAATGTTCAGTTTCAATGTAGCAAAGAATTTAGTTGATATTTGGGGGACAGAGTAGAATTGATTTGAAAGATATTTGCTGAAATGAGCAACAATTTAGAAAATCCAAGCTTTTTTGATATCTATTTTTTTAAATTACAAGAATCATTGCAGTGTTTATTACATCTTGTCTTGTTTGACTTTAGAGATACAGCACGAAAACAGAGCCTTAGATCTACAGAGTTCGTACCGAGCAGTGATCACCCCAGACACCAGCACTATCCTACAAACTAGGGCAGGGGTTCCCAACCTTTTTTGTCCCGTTTACCCCCTGGCAACTTTTTGAAAGTAAATTTACCCCCACCCTGTTTTGTTCAGTAATTTAAGTTTACACTTCTACCAGAATAAAGCAACCGAAAAGGGGACATTTCAAAATACTGTCTTTAAGAATCAACAAATTTACCCCAGGGGAACTCTTGCACTAGGGCCAATTAACCTATAAAGCTGTACATCTTTGGAGTGGGTGGAAACCGGAGTGCCCGGAGAAAACCCACGCGGTCACAGGTAGAACGTACAAAGTCTGTACAAACAGCACCTGTCGTCAGGATTGAACCCGGGTCTCTGGCACTGTAATGCAGCAGCTCTCCCACTGCGCCACTGTGCCGCCCCTAAATTGATCAGTATGATCAATGATCAATCGATAAATCGATAAATGATCAACTTGATCAGTATTTTTGGGAATGCCAATCCTATTAACTGCAACCTTGGGGCAGCAAATCTTTAGATGCACAGATACAAAGAAATAAGCAGCATGTGATGACTACAATTTGGACAACGAGTTCTGCAATTGTGTTGATTTCTGTGCTTTTGATTTTCCGCAATTTATACTGCTGCAGACAGACAAAAAAAAGATATCTCCGGGAAAAGTGAGCCAAGAACTGCAGGTGGCGTTTGATAACTATTTTCTGTCGAAGTTGACTGCTGAAAGTCAAGCGAGACTGCTAGGTGCCCTGTTCAAGGGCAGGCTTCACCCTTTTGATGAGATAACCCAGCAATTTATAAGTACTGCAAGAGAAGGAAAGCGGGAACATAACCAAAGCAATCATTCGGAATCCATTAGGGTACCAATTGTGGTTCCCTCCACAGTAGGCTGTGGAGGTCAAGTGGATGGATATTTTTAACGCAGAGATAGATAGATTCTTGATTAGTACAGGTGTTAGGGGTTAAGGGGAGAAGGCAGGAGAATGGGGTTAGGAGGAAGAGATAGATAAGGCCACGAGGAGTCTGTGATGGATGTTTATGTTAAAATGTGTTTTGTGTGTTCCGTTGCTTTTTATTTGTATGACTGACTTGGCAAATGAAATTCCTCGTATGTTGCAAAACATACTTGGCTAATAAAGTATTATGGTGATTGAATGGCAGAGTAGACTTGATGGGCCAAATGCCCTAATTCTGCTCCTATCACTTATTACCTTACAGGGTTCCACATTTAATCCTTTACCAGTATATTGTTTTTGTTTCATTGCATTTTCTTGTAATGATCAAGCATTTTCAAAATGATTAATTTAACAGGTTGATACTGTTTTTCGGATCGCAGAAGACTTAAAGAATCTTGGAAATAACTTCTTTAAATCCCAGAACTGGATCGTGGCAGACAAGAAATACTCCAAGGCGTTAAGGTAGTTATATTGGGCTAGAAAGTGCTGGTAGACTTAATTGTACTTGAGGTTAATTGCACTTACCATTGGCCAAGATCGTGTTTTATCTGGCCCGTTGACTGGAATCTGCTTGCAGTCCTCACTCACCTGCACTTACCTGAGCGAGACATGGAAAGCTGGTCTTGCTGCTCCTCAGGCCTGGGAATCACATGGACCTTGTGCAGTGAGTCTTGAGGTCCAACTTCCAGAACCTCTTGATAGTCTGTGAGACGAGGCAAAGCTGGGAGACTTTTGTTTGCAAGCCTAATGCACTTTCACTGGTTTGCTAAGGGTTGTTAACTGGGAATATTCTCCATGGCACTGATAATGAACTGTTACAACAGTGGTCTCATTCTTCAAGTTATGAATATTGTAAAGATTTTAAACATATTTTGTCATATTTTAAGCTTAGGTTACATTGTTTTCCTTTTTCCTCCCCTCAATTACATTTGTCTTTTTCTTCATGGTCCACATTGACTTGATCTAACTTCAACGCTGCTTCTCCGTCTTAATTTTACAATCCAACAACATTTTTAAAAAATCATAAATGGGATGGGTGTTATTAGGAAACCGTTGTTTATTGTCTATCCTAATTTCCATTGAGATAATGGTGAGGATTATGTGTGGTTTAAACATTGTCAGAATGCTGTTGACAGGTGCAGGAATTTGGCCCTCTGATACAGTGACAAATGTGTATTCCCAGTTAGGAAGGTGTGCTTGTTGGAGGTTGCGATGGAATGGAATGCCGAATGGACTATTGCTTTGTTGTGTATAATGCTGAGATGGTTACTGAAGCTGCTCACTGTTCACTTGTGCCCCAGATGTGCTGTTTCTTTGCCTGCACTCTGCACTTGTGTAAGCAACAAACATTTGGTCAAAACCATTTGCGCCAAAAGCTGTAGGAAAGAGTCTAATTGACAGCGCTATCTAGCTAATTATACTTTAAACCAACTGTATGAAGGAAAACAAATGCTTCTATTGACCAATCGATTATGAACAGCAGAGTCTTTGAATTTCAGATATGATCATAGTTTAGCGACAATGCCAACGTGGATTCAAAAATTCCTTGAATTCTTTTTGTCCATTCTCATTCTCCATAGATAAAAGATTGGGAAGCTAGTTTTTGTGACTGAAATGCACATTCAGCAGTGTTTACTTGTAGGATTGTAATTTGCATCTTGTAACAATAGTTACACAGGGGATGCTCCATTTCATACTCCTGGCTGGACATAAGATATGTTAGTGATCATAAGGTCATAAGTGATAGGAGCAGAATTAGGCCATTCGGCCCATCAAGTATACTCCACCATTCAATCACTTGGCTCTCGCTTAACTTTTTTTCCCTGTTGCCAGCCGGGCAACCTTGGCAGCTTTTAAAGTTGCCAAATGACAGTTTAGGTGCTCATTTAAGATGGCTTGCATGACGCGTGCGATAATGTGCTCGGACGAAGTGCGTAGTTACCAGTCGGAATTATACTCAATGAAGCATTCACATATTATTTCTGCTTCAAATAAAGTCACAAACTAAACATATTCACCAATCAAGACATGATATATCCCACAATGACATGCAGCAAAATTATAAGACAGTATCTCAACTCTTTTTACACATTGCAATAAATGCAATTTCTATTAGTTCTTTCCACTTCCAAACAAAAATGTGGTTGGATTATTCAGCGTATGATCAACCTGTGTCAATAAATCCTGGACCATGGAAAACATATATGCGTACGTATAGTTGTGAATGTTGCTCATTAAATAACTACAGTACTGATACTCCATATTAAGAGCATTGATTTGCCGTTAAAATGAATTCTGTAATAACGTGTCAACGGCAGCAGTGACAATCGAACACTGCGGTTTTAATGTTTCACGTGTTCACAATTTAATTAATCCATCTTTATGGATTAAAACAAATAATAACATTGGGAATTAAAAGACATTTGATTGCATTCCGTTATCAAACATAGTCAATGTTCGCTCTGAAGACATTTCCAGCACAATAGGGTCAGGGAGGAGTAGGTAAAATTGTGAGGGGAGAGCACCGGGGATGTCAGTGGTGTTGAATGGGGGGAGTTCAGTACTGGATGGATGGGGGTAGACAAAAGTGCTGGAGAAACTCAGCGGGTGAGGCAGCATCTATGGAGCGAAGGAAATAGGCAACGTTTCGGGTCGAGACCCTTCTTCAGATTGTTCCCCCCATTCTTCTTGAATGGGAGGATCAGTACAGGATGGATGGGGGGGGGGAGATCAGCGCAGGATGAATGGGGGGGGTCAGTACAGTGTGGATCGGAGGGTCTGTGCAGGATGAATGGGGGATCACTATAGGATGAAGGGGTAAATGGAGGGTGGGTCAGTACGGGATGAATGCGTGGATTAGTACAAGATGGATGGGGATCAGTACAGGATGGATGGAGGAGAAGTGCAGGATGGATGGGAAAGGGGTAAGTACAGGGTGAATTGGGGAACCAGTGTAGGATGGATGGGGGGGGTGGCAGGAGAATCAATGCGAGGTGGATAGGGTGATCAGCGCAGGATGAATAGATGGGGGGGGGGTTAGATGGGGAGGGCAGCACAGGGGATGTCAGTGAGGACTGAATAGAGGCGGGAATGGGGATCAGTGCGGGATGGAGTGGAGGGGTCCCAGGATAAAGGGGTGGAGGGGCGTACAAGAAAGAGAGAGAGAGAGAGAGAGAGAGAGGGAGAGGGGGGGCGAGGTGGGGAGGAAGGAAGGTCAGCGCTCCTCGGACAACATCGCCCCACTGCCTTGGCCGATGGGAACTCCTCGCCATCGCCTCCCTCCTCCGCCAGCCAACAGCAAGGTGCGGGGCCGGGCGGTGCAGCTCAGAGATCCTATAGCTATAAGATCTTTGGTGCAGCTGCTTCAGCCGAGTCCGAGCGAATGACGGGCTCCGAACTGCGGCAGCAGCGGCCGCGACAGCGGCTCCATCTCCTCCTCCTCTCGCATCCCGCCCGCCCTGATAAGGGCCTCTGCTTGTAAATCCGGTAACGGCGCAAAACAAACCCTCCCGCACGCCGAGGCCTCCCCCTCCCTCCTCCCGGCCTCGGGAGTGCGGGACGGTTTGTTTTGAAAGCGCAGTTAGCGGATTTACAAGCAGAGGCCGCTATCAGGGAGGAGGAGGATATGGAGCTGCTGTTGCCGCTGTGCGGTGCCCGTCATTCGCTCCGACCCTTCATCACCCCCGCACCTAGTATATTTTCCCCAGCACAGCCGCCGCCGACACGAAACGTCGCGTTCCTTTTCTCCAGAGATGCTGCCTGACCCGCGGAGTTACTCCATTTTTTTGTGACTATCCTCGGTATAAACCAAGTTGCCAAGCCGGGCAAAATGACTTGGTGTTTACGTTGCCCAGCGGCGCTTTGAGTGGTCAGTGGCACCTGGGCAACCGCTAATTTCGAGCCCTGAATCATGGCTGATCTATCTCTCCCTCCTTATTCCATTCTCCTGCCTTCTCCCCATAACCCTGACACCCGTACTAATCAAGAATCTATCTATCTCCGCCTTCAGATGTCTTTCAGGGAAGGGAATTTGCCATTCTTACCTGGTTCTGGCCTGCAGATGACATCAACTTTATTAACGTGGTGGAGTTTTAACTGTCCTCTAACATGGGAGACCACGGCATTCAGGGAAAACTTGGGATGGGTAATAAATGCTAATGATGCCCATATCCCATGACCATATACAAGTATAATCTTCACCTCAAAAGCTCTATGACTATTAGTGTAAGGGAGCATACGCTTTCCACAGAGAGTACTTCAGTTCACCAACCTGGCTGTGATACAAGATCACCCCTTTGCCTGTAAAACATCACACGCCAAATATCAGTGGTAAACTCGATATAAGGTTCCGTCAATGTACTGAGTGCAACCATGTTGAACATTGTATATGCCTAACAATGTTCCTCTCTGGTTCAGAAAATAACATCGAAATGCCATTTAAAACAGAAGCAACAGTGGGACTCACTGCACTTAGAATGAATATGGATGTCCTTCCTGTACTCTCTGGCTTTAACCAGGTGATCTAAGGTGATTCTGCCGAATCTTCTGACCCCCTTCCTCACTGTCTGCAACTCCTCCAATTTTGGTGTTGTCAGCAAACATACTCACCAACACATCTACATTTACATCCAGGTCATTTATGCATATCACAGGGTCTCGATCTGAAACGTCACCCATTCCTTCTCTCCAGAGATGCTGCCTGTCCCGCTGACTTACTCCATCATGTTGGGTCTATCTTTGAGGTCACAGCAAAGATCCCTGCGAACTCTACTGGTCACAGACTCCAGCCAGAATATCTTCCTTCCTCCATCTCCTTCATTGTTTGAATAAGCCAGTTCTGAATCCACACGGCCAAGTCACAGTGAATTTTGTGCATCGTAATCTTCTGATCATCTTACTATGAGGGACTTCATCAAAATCTATACTAAAATCCATGTATGTAATATCACTATATCTTCATCAATCTCCTTTGTCACCTCAAAAGCTCAATCAAATTAGTAAGACACGACCTGCCGCGTACAATGCTGTGCTTGCTCTGCCTAATTAGCCCATTCGCTTCAAAATGGGAGTAAACCCTATCTCAAAGAATTATCTGCTATAGTTTCCGTACCACTAACCTGAGGGTCACTAGCTGATAGTTCCCTGGATTCTCTTTACATCCCTTTCTAAATCCTGCTGTGTTAGATCACAACAGCGAATAATCCCAACCCCACCCAGGGAAAGTGATAGAAACATGAGCTAAGTTTAAGAAAGAACAGCAGATGCTGGAAAAATCGAAGGTAGACAAAAATGCGGGAGAAACTCAGCAGGTGAGGCAGCATCTATGGAGCGAAGGAATAGGCGACGTTTCGTGTCGAGACCCTTCTTCTGACTGAAGAAGCAACATGACATAAAGTCAGAACACGAGTTAAAGTGTGTAGAGTCAAATCTGTACTCTGTCTCTACAGAACAATCCATCATAAGATGGACATCTCAAATAGCATTGCATGTGAATGATGGGTCCACCATAGTGTGATGCATAGAAACAAAAGCAGTAGCTTTTGCACATGGAAGTTGTACATTGAGCAAAATATACTGTGTTTAAGCAGCTACTATGTGATAATGTATATAAGGAGAAGACAGATTTCCTGTTAGTTCAGCTGTTATGCACAATCTGGGAGGTCCTAAGTTTGGTGCTCACTCTCAGCTGAGTTTTCCTAAGTTTGTAATTGGGAATTGATGAAGATCAGAGTTTTTCTCTTCTCCCTTCCCAGGACCGCTGTTTGAAAATTGCACGTATGAATGTGTGGGTGAGTGCAGGATCAAGTTTGGTTATGATATCCCTTTGGTTGAATACTTTCTTGATAGCAGGTTGAAGGTCACAGTTGTTTTATTGTGGCATGGTTTTCATGTAACTGTCTCTCTGCTGAAGGGAGAGGGAGTAGATTTTCAGAATTGTGGTGGATGGAAGGCACATTACAGAAAATGGGTTAAACAGAAACTGGTATGGGGTAATGGTGAAAATTGCAAACAACTGGCAGATTACTGGGAGAATAAGGGGAATGGCAATGTAAATGTTTCTGGAAGGTCCCCTATTTTAAATTTGTTTGAATTTTGCAAAATTACTCTGATTTTGAACTTAAGATGTTTTCCTTTTAGATATATAGATGCACTAAGAAATGGAATTAATCAGGAACTAGGAGAGAAGACAGACGCAGTTAAAAATCTGGATGGCGTTGCACTGAGCTGTCATCTGAACATAGCTGCGTGCAAGTTGAAACTATGTGACTGGGATGGTGCCATTCAACGCTGTGATGAGGTTTGTGTTCACAAATTTATCCTTGCGTGATGGTTTTGCTGTGAAGTTAATCTCACATTTACAAGGGGACGTTTCCTACTGGATGGAGTTTTTTTTCAAATTTGAACTTTAGAATAAAATATTAAAAATGTGCTGGAAAAATTAAAAAGGATCCATGGAGAAACTTCAGTAATCAATGTTTTTGCGTGCAAATATTCAGCACAATTGAAGAATGTTAAAGTTAGCAATGTTTAATTAGGTGCTGAACAAAAAGAACCTTTTGGCAGGTGCTCAGTCCCTCATGCTTACTCTGCATTCAGTTGGATTATGGTTAATCTTTTAAAGTCGCCATCTTCTTGCACTGACTCCACATATAGAGTCACAAGGTATGAAAACAGGCTTCAAGATGGCGCCCGACCCAGGCTACTCCTTGAGTGCTAGTCACAGAAGCAGATCTGCCATCGCACATTACAATCACTCCGCACTTTTAAATCTTTACTCCTACAGAAACATTTCTTACTTTAACTATGATCACTAAACGTTATTCCCTTTGCATGTATCTGTACAATGTGCCGAGAGCCTTCTTGACCAACTTCTCAGCTCAAATTCTCTGCTCTTTGGTTTGAGGTACTAGTAAGTAGAACACAATTACATTGCCTTTTCTTGTCTTTCTCCATGTCCTGGTAAAACTATCTTCATGGAAAATTCCTAAGTCATCAAGAATGCTGAGGAAAGGTGGGAAATGGCAGGGTACCTTCCACACATCTTATGCCCTGGTGCTTGAAAGAATTTTCATTTAATGGACTTGAACCCACATATCGGAAGCTTCCGCACGACAGAGGTGACTTCAAAAGGCACATAGAACTTTGATAATTCGGCAGACAATCATTCGCATGTTCAGGGAGGCGTTCGGGGAGTTGTTTGCCTGGAATTTAGATCAGATATGGCATTCACTGTAAGCACTCCAAAATCGAAGTAACCTGGAGGAAGGAATTGCAGGTGCTGGTTTACACCGAAGATAGACACAAAAGCTGGAGTAACTCAGTGGGTCAGGCAGCATCACAGGAGAAAAGGAATAGGTGTTGTTTTGGGTCGAGAACCTTCTTCAGACCTTCTTCAGATGTAACCTGTAAAAAATAATGAAAGTAATCTTTTCTGATGGCAATGCAAAGTGTTGGAATAACTCAACACGTCAGGCAGCAGCTGTGAAGGCAGTGGATAGGTTTCGGGTCTGATTGGGAGAGAGGAGAGGAAGCTGGAAAAGAGATGTAGGAGTGGGACAAAGCCTGGCAAGTGATTGGATACAGGTGATGGAGGGTTTAATTGGCAGGTAGATGAAGTAAGTGACAAAGATTAGAGATGAAAAGTAGAAAAAGGGTGTCAGATAAGCAGAGGAGAGGAGAAAATTGTAAAACCAGAGGGAGGAGTATAGGTGGAGGTGTGGTGGTGTTGGTGGGGGGGAGATGGGTGGATATGGGTGCAGACTGGGATGGGAGGGGTATTATAGTTGGAGAATTCAATGTTCATACCTGTGTTTTAACCTACATCCAAGCAAAATATAAGATGCTGTTCCTCCAGTTTTCTTGTGGCCTCATTCTGGCAATGGAAGAGGCCCAAGATAGAAAAGATTAGCATGGAAAGGTAATTAAAACAGTTGGCAATCGGAAGACCCAGCGCAGACGGAGCACGTTGGGCGAAGTGGTCGCCCAGTCTACGTTAGATTTCACCGATGTAAAAGACGCCACATCGGGAATTCCAAATGCAGTTGAAAAAGTGCATGTGAACCTCTGTCTGACCTGTAAAGGCTACTGGAGTTTCTGGATGGACGTCAGGGATAAGATGTAGAGACAGTGTTATATCTCCTGTGCTTTCAACAGAAAGTACCTCAGGAGTGGAAGGGGGGGGGGGGTGGAGCATGGTGTGGATGGGAAGGAATGAGTGAGACGATGAGTTGAGGGTAGAAACAAGGAACTGCAGATGTTGTTTTGCATAGGCAGTGCTGATGTGACTCAGTGGGTCAGTTGAGGAGGGAGTGGTCTCTGCAGAGATCGGGAAGGGATGGTGATGGGAATACATGACTACTGGTGGGATCACTTAACGGTGGCAGAAATGTCGGAGCATATGGTGGATGTTGGTGCGGTGCAAGATGAAGACCTGTGGAACTGTATCCTTCTGTGTGGGGGGGAGGGAGAGCGAGAGCAGAACTGTGGGACTCAAGAGGAGACGCAGGCGAAGGATCCATCCACAACATCAGGGGAAACCATGTTTACGGAAGAAAAAGGACATCTCAGATTTCCTAGAATGGAAAGCCTCATCTTGGAAGCAGATACACCGCAGATGGAGAAACTGAGAGTAAGAGATGACGTCCTTGCAAGAGGCAGGGTGGGTGGAGGTGTAGTCAAGGAGCCAGGGTAACTTGAAGGTTTCTGATTAAAGTCTTGCTCATCCTGAACTGCATACTTCCAGTCGGTATCCACACTGCAGGGCGGCACGGTGGTGCAGCAGTAGTCGGGTTCGATCCTGACTACGGGTGCTTGTCTGTACGGAGTTTGTACGTTCTCCCCGTGACCTGCGTGGGTTTTCACCGAGATCTTTGGTTTCCTCCCACACTCCGAAGACGTACAGATTTGAAGGTTAATTGGCTTGGTATAAATGTAAAATTGCCCCTAGTGTGCGTGGGGTAGTGTTCTCATGCGGGGATCGCTGGTTGGTGCGGACTCGGTGGGCTGAATGGCCTGTTCCGTGCTGTACCTCTAAACTAAACAAAACTAAACTTTCTGATGATTACAGTGTTGGCTCACAACAATAACCTTGGTTGACGTGCGATACACATTGGTTGTAAGTCCAGAAAAGAAATGTTACTTGGCAGTCACGAAAAAATAAACGATTACTAATGGTTGAATTCTATTTTTACAAGGCTGATTTCACACTGACCTTCCACAGTGCTCAGCCTGTAATCAGTTTGACAAAAGACACTTTTTGGAGATCTTAACCCCAGAAATACATATTCAGTGGATGCCGTAGTGTTCCCCTAACTTTCCTCTGTAGCGATCCCCTAACTTTCCTTCTGTAGTATTCCCCTAACTTTCCTTCATCTTGGGATCTATTTCACCCTATGGGTGAAATAGATCCCATGATGTCCAAGGGCTCTATTTCACCCTCTCCACCTCCACCCTCTCTTTCCCTTCCTAGTTTCCGTGGCCTAATCTTTACAGTTTTTGTCCAAGTGGACGATATGAAGCTATAAGTCTATAGTACATTCTACATTAATAAGCTGGATCCGTGCTTAATGATGGCTAAGGTATGAGGGAGGGTACATGTGTTTATCTGATCAGCATTGAAGACCAGTGTTTATTGTGCTGTAGGTGCCATCTTGGTATATTTAGAGGTCATGATACCTTTTCTAGGATTGATTTTTTTAAATCTCTCCTCCTTGATTCATTCACGACTAAGACTACAATCTTTCTCACGGTGGACCTTAATCCACTCACCATGCTCTCTCCAGCCCTCCACATAGCAGTCATAATCCATCTTGTCAGTGTTTGGCTTTTTGATGAATGTGCCTTTGAGGGTTGGCCTTCAACTGCTGCACAGCAAAGTAGCATCAGCTATGATGAATAGGGAGTTCTTCCTCCAGGATCCAGGTTGATTGGAATTAAACATAGCCTTTTGTTGCTGCATACTTCATAGCAGCTAATTTACAAACCTTTTTGAAGGAGACTCAATTTACTGCTGACAGTGAAAATGGCCATGTTTTGGCACCAGATAAATGGCAAAATCCAGTTTCTAGCCATCACCTTCTTTCCTTCACCGTGTTAATTTTAATTGATCAGAGGTTTCAGTACAGGAATCTGAAACTCTGGTGCTTGTTATCTTGTAGAGCAACCACATAATTTAGGTACAGTGGGTTTAAAAAAAATTACTTTGGCTAGAATTGACTGGTTGGTAAGATTTTAGAGTCCATTATAAAGGATGAGGTTTCTGAGCACTTAGAAATTCATGATAAAATAGGCTTGGTCAGCATGGTTTTTTGAAGGGGCGATCTCGCCTGATGAATCTGTTGGAATTCTTTGAGGAAGTAAATAACAGGACAGACAATGGATGTTGTTTACCTAGATTTTCAGAAAGCCATTGATAATCTTGAGGCTGCTAAAGATGATGAGAGCCCATGGTATCAAAGGGCAGATACTTGCATGGACAACTTGCATGGTTGGCTGGATGGCAGAAGGCAATGAATGGCAATAAAGGGGGCTTTTTCTGGATGGCTGTTAGTGACTAGTGGAGTTCCTCTGGGGTCGGTGCTGGGGCCGCTACTCTTCACATTGTAAATAAATTATTTGAATGAGGGGATTGAAGGCTTTGTGACCAAGTTTGCAAATGACATGAAGATAGATGGAGGGTGAAGATAGTGTAGAGAAAGCAGGGACTCTGTAGAAGGACTTGGACAGGTTGGGAGAGTGGGAAGAGAAGTGGCAGATGGAATGCAGCATAGCAAAGTGTGGAGTCGTGCATTTTGTTAGTAGGAATAAAGGCGTAGACTATTTTCTAAATGGGGAGAGAATTCAGAAATCGGAGGTGCAAAGGAACTTGGGAGTGCTGGTGCAGTAATGCATAATTTTGAGAGGACTAGAATACAAAAACGGGGATGTAATAAGGCGCTGATCAGACTGCATTTGGAGAATTGTGAGCAGTTTTGTGCCCCATAGCTGAGGAAGAATGTACTGGCACTGGAGAGGGTCCAGAGGAGGTTTACGAGAGTGATCCCAGGAATTAGTGGGTTAACATATGATGAACATTTGTCGGCACTGGGCCTCTACTCGCTGGAGTATAGAAGGATGAGGGGGATCCCATTGACACGTACAGAATAGTGAACGGCTTGGATAGAGTGGATGTGAAGAGGATGTTTCCACGAGTGGGTGAGTCTCGGACCAGAGGTCATAGTCTGAGAATTAAAGGACGTTCCTATAGGTAGGAGATGAGCAGCAATTTCTTTAGTCAGAGGGTGGTGAATCTGTGGAATTCATTGCCACAGAAGGCTGTGGATAATGGATATTTTTAAGGCAGAGATAGATAGATTCTTGATTAGTACGGGTGTCGGGGGTTATGGCGAGTAGGTAGGAGAATGGGGTTAAGAGGGGAAGTTAGATCAGCCACGATTGAATGGCAGAATAGACTTGATGGGCCAAATGACCCAATTCTGCTCTATGAACATAGGTTGGAATTTATTGTATGAGTAAAATAGGTAGGTAGCTCAAGTAAAATTGTTCATTCACTGTAATTGCATAAAATAGACCAACATTTGATAGCAATGTTACAACATTTTGAGATTTAAAAAATAAAGTCTGCAATTTATCCCATCAGAAAGCATAAAAAGAAGTTTAATTTGACACCTAATTCACTTTCATATCTTCAGTATTAAAAAAGTTATGGCCATTTTCATACTCGGAAATTAGCATCTTGTTCCCTGTTGCTTTTCCATTAACTTAACACAAAAGCTGTGATCGAGGACAGTCAAAAGCCCATAACATTCTTAAAAATTAAGGGAACTGAAAGAAATTTTCAGTTATTATAGATTGAAGCATTCTGAAACAAATATGAAACGATCTTACTTAGATGACATGAAATTAAAGCATATAATTAGTTAGTTACCTAATTGTAGCTAATTACAAAATTCAATTACTAGATCTAAACATCTATCAATTTCTTAAGAATAGATTAACATTTTTAAATAGCCTAAGTGTCCAAATAACATTCACACAAGAATTCACAATATAACATAATTTTTAAATCTCATTGTCATGGATTTACAGGCCAAATGGAAGGAATTTAATGTTTAATACCTGTAAATTAATGGCCATTTAAACCATTTTGCGAGTGAGGTTTTTTGGAACGCGATAATTTGGAACGTTGATTTGCGGTGAATTTAACCCCGTATCGGCATGAACAATTCTGCCGTTAGTTCGGGGAAATGAATCACCGTTTCGCATTAAAAAATATGAATTAAAGGCTTCTTAAGAAGCACTTTTATACATTAAAAGAAACTACTTTCGGTTACCTGTCCCGTGTGTGAAATCCGTCCCCGTTGTCGGCATTGACGGCTTTCGAAGCTGATTTTAAAATAACTCCAGCGCTGACATTGTCGATTTAATAAAAATAAAAAATACACAAAACCCCCGTCGGAACGATTTTTCAGCAAACGCTTGTACTCCAACGAAATATAATACAGGACAAGGTAGGAGAAACCCGGGTTTTAACCCCGCCCCCCCCCTTTAAAGGCGCCAAAATCGCGCACACGGCCAGTGGCAGAATTGCAGCGCCGCTGAAGGTAAGTATTGTAACATACCTACATTTGACTCGCCCAAAATATTTTGCATTCTAGTTTCCAATAAGATTGGGGAATATGAGTGGTGACATGTGTAAGATCAGAGTACCCAGTGTTTGCAGCAGAATGTATTTATCGTCATCATTCAGAATATGGGCAGTAATAGTATATTCGGATAGTATTACAGAAATGACCATTGATGTGAAACCTGGGTGTTACATGGCCTGTATGGCAATCATGGAAGATAAATAGGAAAATGGACATCTTTTAGTGTTATAGACAATAGACAATTGGTGCAGGAGTAGGCCATTCGGCCCTTCGAGCCAGCACCACCAATCAATGTGATCATGGCTGATCATCCCCAATCAGTACCCTGTTCCTGCCTACTCCCCATATCCCCTGACTCCGCTATCTTTAAGAGCCCTATCTAACTCTTGAAAGCATCCAGAGAACTGCTCCACCGCTTGAAAGCTCCACCGCCCTCTGATGCAGAGAATTCCACACTCACAACTCTTTGTTATTGGTTTTGCTCAAATACTGCATACAAATTATGAAATTTTAGGCCATTAATCTAATTTAGTAAGAAACAATATCATTTTAAGGATCTTGGAAAGACTGAAAGAAAACTGTAATTCTGTGGTATATAATTGCTTGTTAGAAAATATACTGAAGTTTTCATTGATGGAGGAATCCAACTTTTCATTGCTTTTAAATTTAAATGCCTAATCAGTGGATTTGATGCATTTTTCTCAGATCACTGAATAATTGTTCTAAAATCTAGCACTTCGTTATCTGGGCATGTGAAGAATGTGATGAGTTACACACACACACAGGTATTATATGACTGTTCCTGCCATCAGTATTGATGAAGTGGAAGGTAAAATAGCTTGTTACTTTGTCTATCTGAGCCAAATTCCTATTATCATTGTGTATGCGTAGGGGAGTAAAATCCATTTACCCTGCCTTGCTTTTTCCACTGCAATGCTGAAGATTTATTAAATCGCAGGTAACAGATCTCATATCTCATAAGGGCGGCACGGTGGAGCTGCTGCCTTACAGCGTTTGCAGCACTGGTGACCCGGGTTCGATCCCGACTATGGGTGCTGTCTGATCGGAGTTTGAATATTCTTCGCCTGACCGCGTGAGTTTTCTCCGAGATCTTCGGTTTCCTCCCACACTCCAAAGACGTACAGGTTTGTAGGTTAATTGGCCTGGTATAAGTGTAAATTGTCCCTAATGTGTGTTGGATAGTGTTAATGTGTGGGGCTTGCTGGTCGGTGTAGACTTTGTGGGCTGAAGGGCCTGTTTCTGTGCTGTATCTCTAAACTAAACTAAACAATTTCCTTTAAAAGGCTCTGGCGATTAATCAATCAAACACGAAGGCACTTTACAGAAGGGCTCAGGCTTGGCAAGCAAAGAAGGATTACGATCAGGCATTGGTACAGTAGCACATTATTAATCTCTTAATCTCTTGAACACAAAGTTTGACAAAGAATTGAATGGAATATATTGAAACGAGAGAGTTGAGAACTCAAAAGTACCAGTATAACATTGGAGTCACATAATTTTTTGTTTTTGTCTAGGATGATCTTAAGAAGGCTCTGGATATAACACCCGAAGACAAAGGCAAGTTGTAAAAATCATTGACAGACACAAAATACTGCAGTAACTTAGTGGGACAGGCAGCATCTCTGGAGAGAAGGAATGGGTGACGTTTCAGGTCGAGACCCTTCAGACTAGAGTCGGGGGAAAGGGAAACGAGAGATATAAACAGTAATGTAGGGAGATATAGAACAAATGAATGAAAGATATGCAAAAAAATAACGGTGATAAAGGAAACAAGCTATTGTTAGCTGCTTGTTGGGTGAGAATGAGAAGCTGGTGCGACTTGGGTGGGGGAGGGATGGAGAGAGAGGGAGTGCTGGGATTACTTGAAGTTAGATAATCCAATATTCATACCACTGGGCTGTCATCTGCCCAAGCCAAATATTAGATGGTGTTCCTCCAATTTGCGTTTAGCCTCACTTTGACAATGGAGGAGGCCTCGGACAGAAATGTCTGTGTAGGAATTGGAAGGGGAATTTAAGTGTTTGGCTTTGTTTCTGGTACCTTCACATTCATATGAAAATAATTTGCTGTTATCTGTGGCTCTCATATTAAGTTTGCTTTCTTGTTACATTTTTGCAGCTGTAAACAATGAAATACTCAGAGTGAAGCAAAAGAAAAAGGAACTGAAAGAGAAGGAAAAAGCGACTTATGCAAAAATGTTTGCTTAATAATCTAATTTTTGTTTACAGTTCTGAACAGCCCCGGGTTTATTTTGGGAATAATTTTGAGGGCATTGATGTATGAGTCTGTAGTCTGTTTGTCGGATAATATCTATTGTCGAGAAAAAACAATAGAGTTTAGATGGTGGGTAAACATTTGGATTTAGCTGCACTACTTGTAATAGAATTGTTAAAAATATTAAAATAAATATCGAAAACAAAGGTCTGAACTGTTTATCCTGCCGTAGAGGATGATTTTTCTGTTTATGACTCTTCACAGTAATTACATCAGAGAAGTCAAATCTGGAAGAACGCTTATGCCTTTAAATTACTATTGCCATTTGAAAGAGATTAGTGAATTTTTGGTGAATATTTTATACTTTATTGTCACATGTGACAAGTCACAGTGAAATTATTTGCTTGCATACCCAAGGTTTTACTTTTACCCAAGGTATGCAATAGTCGCCACATAAAGGACGGTGAAAAATTTACAAAGTATCCTGCGCCAAGCCCACCTTTAACCATATAACCATTACAGCATGGAAACAGGCCATCTCGGCCCTTCCAATTCAATTCCAATTCAATTTATTTGTCTTTTGAGGGACAAATTTGTCATTTGGACCCCTTGAGGTCCAAACGAAATGTCGTTTCTGCAGCCATACAATACAAAACAAAGAAGACCCGAGACACAACACAATTTACACATACATCCATCACAACGCTGTGATGGAAGGCAAAAATAACGTATCTCTCCACTGCACTCTCCCCCCCCCCCCCGATGTCAGAGTCAAAGTCAAAGCCCCCGGCGGGCGATGGTGATTGTCCCGCAGCCATTAAAGCCACGCCGGGTGATGCAAGGTCGCGCACCGGGTCTTGGTGTTAGAGCCCCGGCGCGCGCCCGCAAAGTCCGGCAGCCATTCCAAGCCGCGCGGGGGGATAAAGCCCCGCTCCAGGTGCTCCTCAACCCCGCAACTCGGGCGGGAGAAGTCGCCGCTGCGAAAGCCCCGAAAAGCGGTCTCCCACCAGGGGACCCGCGGGCTTCCAGTGTTGCCGTCCGCCAGACCCGCGGCTGTAGCCTCCGAATCTCCGGGGGTCGGGTAGCAGCAGCGCTCCACCACAGCTCCACCCGCTCCGGACTCGGCCAGCCCCGTGACGGTGAGTAGTCCGCAGCTCCACAACTGGAGCCCCAGGTCGTTCCTGCTGGAGGCCGCTCCACGTTGCCCAGCCCCAACGACAACGGAGACCCGACAAAGAAAAGGTCGGGTCTCCCGTGCAGCGGAAAGATTTTAAAGTTTCCCCCCCCCACCCCCACCCCCACCCCCCCACACACATACCCTGACAAAAAAAAAATAATAACTACATAAAAACGAGACAAAAATAATAAAAAGACAGACGGACTGCAGAGGCCGCTGCAACGAAAAGTCGCGCCGCGCCTTCAAGTCCGTGCCGAAATTTTTTAAATTTTTTTTAATTTTTTTTATTTATTTATTAAATAAATACTTCCCCCTAGTCCCATCTACCTGCACTCAGACCATAACCCTCCATTCCTTTCCCGTCCATATACCCATCCAATCTATTTTTAAAGGATAAAATCGAACCAGCCTCCACCACTTCCACTGGAAGCTCATTCCACACAGCTACCACTCTCTGAGTAAAGAAGTTCCCCCTAATGTTACCCCTAAACTTCTGTCCCTTAATTCTCAAGTCATGTCCCCTTGTTTGAATCTTCCCTACTCTCAATGGAAAAAGCTTATCCACGTCAACTCTGTCTAACCCGCTCATAATTTTAAAGACCTCTATCAAGTCCCCTCTTAACCTTCTGCGCTCCAAAGAATAAAGACCTAACTTGGTCAACCTTTCTCTGTAACTTAGTTGCTGAAACCCAGGCAACATTCTAGTAAATCTCCTCTGTACTCTCTCTATTTTGTTGACATCCTTCCTATAATTAGGCGACCAAAATTGTACTCCATACTCCAGAATTGGCCTCACCAATGCCTTGTACAATTTTAACATTACATCCCAACTTCTACATTCAATGCTCTGATTTATAAAGACCAGCACACCAAAAGTTTTCTTTACCACCCTATCTACATGAGATTCCACCTTCAGGGAACTATGCACAGTTATTCCTAGATCCCTCTGTTCAACTGCATTCCTCAATTCTCTACCATTTACCATGTACGTCCTTTTTTGATTTGTCCTGCCGAGATATAGTACCTCACATTTATCAGCATTAAACTCCATCTGCCATCTTTCAGCCCACTCTTCCAAATGGCCTAAATCTCTCTAGACTTTGAAAATCTACTTCATTATCCACCACACCACCTATCTTAGTATCATCTGCATACTTACTTATCCAATTTTCCACACCATCATCCAGATCATTGATGTACATGACAAACAACAGTGGACCCAACACAGACCCCTGAGGCACCCCACTAGTCACCGGCCTCCAACCTGACAAACAGCCATCCACCATTACTCTCTGGCATCTCCCATTCAGCCACTGTTGAATCCATCTTGCTACTCCACCATTAATACTCAACAATTTAATCTTCTTAACCAACCTTCCATGAGGAACCTTGTCAAAGGCCTTACTGAAGTCCATATAGACAACATCCACTGCTTTACCCTCATCAATTTCCCTAGTAACCTCTTCGAAAAATCAAGATTAGTCAAACATGACCTTCCAGGCACAAATCCATGTTGACTGTTCCTAATCAGACCCTGCTTATCCAGATGCTTATATATATTATCTTTAAGTATCCTTTCCATTAATTTGCCCACCACTGACGTCAAACTAACAGGTCTATAATTGCTAGGTTTACTCTTAGAACCCTTTTTAAACAACGGAACAACATGCGCAGTACGCCAATCCTCCGGCACTATTCCCGTTTCTAATGACATTTGAAATATTTCTGTCATAGCCCCTGCTATTTCTACACTAACTTCCCTCAATTTCCTCGGGAATATCCTGTCAGGACCTGGAGACTTATCCGTTTTCATATTTTTCAAAAGTGTCCGCACCTCCTCTTCTTTGAATCTCAGTTTCCATTGCTACTCTGCTTGTTTCCATTACCTCACATAATTCCATATCCTTCTCCTCGGTGAATACCGAAGAAAATAAATTGTTCAATATCTCCCCCATCTCTTTTGGCTCTGCAGATAGCTGTCCACTCTGACTCTCTAATGGACCAATTTTATCCTTTTGCTATTAATATAGCTGTAGAAACCCTTTGGATTTACTTTCACCTTACTTGCCAAAGCAACCTCATATCTTCTTTTAGCTTTTCTAATTTCTTTCTTAATATTCTTTTTACATTCTTTATACTCCTCAAGCACCTCATTTACTCCACGCTGCCTATAATTATTGTAGATCTCTCTCTTTTTCCGAACCAAGTGTCCAATTTCCCTTGAAAACCATGGCTCTTTCCAATTTTTACTATTTTCTTTCAACCGAACAGGGACATAAAGATTCTGTACTCTTAAAATGTCACCTTTAAATGTCCTCCATTTCTCTTCCACATCCTTCCCATAAAACAACATGTCCCAATTCACTCCTTTTAAATCCTTTCGCATCTCCTCAAAGTTAGCCTTTCTCCAATCAAAAATCTCAACCCTAGGTCCTGTTCTGACCCTCTCCATAATTATATTGAAACTAATGGTATTGTGATCACTGGACCCGAAGTGCTCCCCAACGCTTACCTCCGCCACCTGCCCTGTCTCATTTCCTAACAGGAGGTCCAGCACTGCCTCTTCTCTAGTAGGTACCTCTATGTATTGCTGCAAAAAACTATCATGCACACATTTTACAAACTCCAAACCATCCAGCCCTTTTACAGAATGTGTTTCCCAGTCTATGTGTGGAATATTGAAATCTCCCACAATCACTACCTTGTGCTTACTACTAATATCTGCTATTTCCTTACATATTTGCTCTTCCAATTCTCGCTCCCCATTTGGTGGTCTATAATACACCCCTATAAGTGTTGCTACACCTTTCCCATTTCTCAGCTCCACCCAAATAGCCTCCCTAGACAAGCCCTCTAATCTATCCTGCCAAAGCACTGCTGTAATATCTTCCTTGACAAGCAATGCAACACCCCCACCTCTTGCCCCTCCAATTCTATCACCCCTGAAGCAACGAATTCCTGGAATATTTAGTTTCCAATCACAGCCCTCCTGCAACCATGTTTCACTGATCGCCACAACATCATACTTCCAGGTGTCAATCCAGACTCTAAGCTCATCCACCTTTCTTACAATGCTCCTATGTTCTCCCACTCCCTCACGGCGGTCTCCCCACGCCGGGTCCTCCTTTGTTGTTCCTCCCGGCGGCAGCGTCTTCACTCCGACGTGGTCCGTCGGTCGGCGACGTCAATGTATGCCAAGTTGCCTAACCAAGGTTGTTCCACTTGCCTGCATCTGGCTCAAATTCCTCCAAACTATTGTTTTCTGTGCACCTGTGTCTTTCAAATGTTGTAATTGTATTTGCTTCAACCACTTCCTCCGGCAACTCATTCCATGTACGCACATCCCTGGGTGTGAAAAATTGCCCCTCAAGTCCCTTTTAAATCTTTCCCCTCTCACCTCAAACCTATGTCTACTGGTTTTAGACTCTCCTTCTCTGGGGAAGATGACCATTCAACATATCTCTGCCCCTCATGACATTTTATACCTCAACGGTTACCCCTCAACCTCCTCTGCTCCAGGGAATGAAGGGCCAGCCCCTCTACACAACTTTTCTTACATTCTTTACAGTTTAATGAGATGCTTTCTTTAGTATTTAATATTGTGAGCAATTTTGGGCACCATATCTGAGATACGATGTGCTGGCCCTGGAGAGGGTTCAGAGGAGGTTTACAAGAATGATCCCAGGAATGAGTGGGTTAACTTGTGATGGGCGTTTGATGGCACTGGGCCTGTACTCGCTGGAGTTTAGAAGAATGAGGGGGGGACCTCATTGAAATGTACCGAATAGTGAAAGGCTTGGATAGAGTGGATGTGGAGAGAATGTTTCCACTTATGGGAGTCTAGGACTAGAGGTCATAGCCTCAGAATTAAAGGACGTTCCTTTAGGAAGAAGATGAGGAGGAATTTCTTTAGTCAGAGGGTAGTGAATCTGTGGAATTCTTTGCCACACAAGGCTGTGGAGGCCGTCAATGGATATTTTTAAGGCAGAGATAGTTTCTTGATTAGTATGGGTATCAAGGGTTAGTGGGGGAAGGCAGGAAAATGGGGTTAGGGGGGAGAGATAGATCAGCCATGATTGAATGGCGGAGCAGAATGGCCTAATTCTGCTCCTATCACTTATGACCTTATGATCCCATCGTAATCATAGAAAACCTTAATTGAGCCATTGTCGAACCTGGAACATTGAGCTGTCAAATTCGGTTTCCAAAGCTTACCTACTGCCACAGCCAGAGCATGTTCTGTTTATCCGATTCTTGAGGTCAACATTTAAAAGTTATGAACAGAATATTTTTACATAGTGGCCTGGAATTTCTTTCAGTTCATTTCACCCAGCTTAATTATAATTTGAAAATTAATGACGAATTGCAATTTAAATGCAACATTCTATTTTTACTTGATGCACAAAATGGGTAATCTACCCTTTTTATTGGAAAAACTGACCACATTTTGCTCTGGCAAATTTTCATCTGTCAACTGTACTGTCCTTGAAAATGACATTTTGTGGGACATTGATATAGTTGTCACCCAATTTCTGTAACTTGTCACTTTTCTTTTCCTCTGCAAAAAGCACACAATGATACAAACAAATTATAATAATCGCAGTGATACAAGAAGCAATTGTACCCCTCAACATTTCAATGGGGTTTAATGAGGAATTCAACCATTCATTATTCATTGGTGCTGCAATATCACACTTCTGACAAATGATGGCTAAGTCTATATCCTTCTTGCAGGCTGGTATTCCGACCATCAGTATTTAAGTCTATTTATAAACTTGTCAAATTCCAAATGAATTGTAATTTGTGAAATACATCGGAGGCATAAGTTGGATATTTTTGTGGTTTGTCTTCTGGTCAGGTTTGTCAAGTTGAAATGAAAATGTGTACAATTAGCAGCAAATGGCAGTATCTGATTCATTCGATAATAGCTTTCCAATATATCTGTTAAGAAACTATTAAATTTTGTCTTTAAATATAAAACTTATTGCATTATCATTATTAACGTTGATTCGAATACTCCAAGCAATTTGATGTTTGCCTAAATTTGTGCACGTTAACTTGAAATCTGCACTCATTGAGGTTCTTTACTCGTGTCCAGTGAAAGATATTCTCTCAACAATACAACGCACAACAGGGTGATTTGACAGTGAAATTAATACCTGGCTAAAGAATATTACGAGTGGTACTTAAACGCTCAACCAAGACCAATAAGACTGGTGTCTTATAGCACCTATTGGGTTTGAACAAAAAAACATTTTATTTTTACAGGCAATAAGTTTCATTTTTTTTTCCTTTTCCCACACTTTTCATACAGTCTTAGTGTGGAAACAGGCCATTCGGCCCAACCTGCCCACACCGGCTAGCACGTCCCAACTGGTTCACGATTCCCCTACTCTGGGCAAGAGTCACTGTGCGTCTACCCGATCTATTCCTCTTAAGAATTTGCGCACCTCTATCTTCTCCGCACCCTTTCCAGCATGATATGGGAAAATACATAGGGAGGGGTGGTTTGGGTGGAAGGGATGAATTAACCAGCGAGTTGCGGAGGGAACGGTTTCTGCAGAAAATGGAAAGGGGCAGAAATGTGAAGATGTGGCTGGTGGGATCCCGTTGGAGGTGTCAAAAATGTCGGAGGATTATGTGCTGTATGTGATGGCTGATGGGGCCGAGGAGGCCATTTTGAGGGCCTCATAGAAACATAGAAACATAGAAAATAGGTGCAGGAGTAGGCCATTCGGCCCTTCGAGCCTGCACCGCCATTCAATATGATCATGGCTGATCATCCAACTCGGTATCCCGTACCTGCCTTCTCTCCATATCCCCTGATCCCCTTAGCCACAAGGGCCACATCTAACTCCCTCTTAAATATAGCCAATGAACTGGCCTCAACTACCCTCTGTGGCAGAGAGTTCCAGAGATTCACCACTCTCTGTGTGAAAAAGTATTTCCTCATCTTATCCTTAAGCTGTGACCCCTTGTCCTGGACTTCCCCAACATCGGGAACAATCTTCCTGCATCTAGCCTGTCCAACCCCATAAGAATTTTGTACGTTTCTATAAGATCCCCTCTCAATCTCCTAAATTCTAGCGAGTATAAGCCAAGTCTATCCAGTCTTTCTTCATATGAAAGTCCTAACATCCCAGGAATCAGTCTGGTGAACCTTCTCTGCACTCCCTCTATGGCTATAATGTCCTTCCTCAGATTTGGAGACCAAAACTGTACGCAATACTCCAGGTGTGGTCTCACCAAGACCCTGTACAACTGCACTAGAACCTCCCTGCTCCTATACTCAAATCCTCTTGCTATGAAGGTCAACATACCATTCGCTTTCTTCACTGCCTGCTGCACCTGCATGCCTACTTTCAATGACTGGCGTACCATGACACCCAGGTCTCGCTGCATCTCCCCATTTCCTAATCGGCCACCATTTAGATAATAGTCTGCCTTCCCGTTTTTGCCACCAAAGTGGATAACCTCACATTTATCCACATTATACTGCATCTGCCAAACATTTGCCCACTCACCCAGCCTATCCAAGTCACCTTGCAGTCTCCTAGCATCCTCCTCACAGCTAACAGTGCCCCCCAGCTTAGTGTCATCCGCAAACTTGGAGATGTTGCTTTCAATTCCCTCATCCAAATCATTAATATAAATTGTAAATAGCTGGGGTCCCAGCACTGAGCCTTGCGGTACCCCACTAGTCACAGCCTGCCATTGTGAAAAGGACCCGTTTACTCCTACTCTTTGCTTCCTGTTTGCCAGCCAGTTCTCTATCCACATCAATACTGAACCCCCAATACCGTGTGATTTAAGTTTGTATCCTAATCTCTTATGTGGTACCTTGTCGAAAGCCTTCTGAAAGTCCAGATACAACACATCCACTGGTTCTCCCCTATCCACTCTACTAGTTACATCCTCGAAAAATTCTATAAGATTCGTCAGACACGATTTACCTTTCGTAAATCCATGCTGACTTTGTCCAATGATTTCACCACTTTCCAAATGTGCTGCTATCCCATCTTTAATAACTGACTCTAGCAGTTTCCCCACTACCGATGTTAGACTAACTGGTCTGTAATTCACCGTTTTCTCTCTCCCTCCCTTCTTAAAAAGTGGGGTTACGTTTGCTACCCACCAATCCTCAGGAACTACTCCAGAATCTAAAGAGTTTTGAACAATTATCACTAATGCATCCACTATTTCTGGAGCTACTTCCTTAAGTACTCTGGGATGCAGCCTATCTGGCCCTGGTGTTTTATCGGCCTTTAATCCATTCAATTTACCCAACACCACTTCCCGACTAACCTGGATTTCACTCAGTTCCTCCATCTCCTTTGACCCGCGGCCTCCTGCTATTTCCTGCAGATTATTTATGTCTTCCTTAGTGAAGACGGAACCAAAGTAGTTATTCAATTGGTCCGCCATATCCTTGTTCCCCATGATCAATTCACCTGTTTCTAACTGCAAGGGACCTACATTTGTTTTAACTAATCTCTTTCTCTTCACATATCTATAAAAAAATCTATTTTCCCTTTCCTAATTAAGCCCTTTGTCCTCCTCTGCTGGTCTCTGAATTTCTCCCAGTCCTCTGGTATGCTGCTTTTTCTGGCTAATTTGTACGCATCATCTTTTGCTTTGATACTATCCCTGATTTCCCTTGTTATCCACGGATGCACTACCTTCCCTGATTTATTCTTTTGCCAAACTGGGATGAACAATTTTTGTAGTTCATCCATGCAGTCTTTAAATGCCTTCCATTGCATATCCACCGTCAACCCTTTTAGAACTAATTGCCAGTCAATCTTGGCCAATTCACGTCTCATACCCTCAAAGTTACCTTTCTTTAAGTTCAGAACCGTTGTTTCTGAATTAACAATGTCACTCTCCATCCTAATGAAGAACTCAACCATATTATGGTCACTCTTGCCCAAGGGGGCACGCACAACAAGACTGCTAACTAACCCTTCCTCATTACTCAATACCCAGTCTAGAATAGCCTGCTCTCTCGTTGGTTCCTCTACATGTTGGTTTAGATAACTATCCCGCATACATTCCAAGAAATCCTCTTCCTCAGCACCCCTGCCAATTTGATTCACCCAATCTATATGTAGATTGAAGTCACCCATTATAACTGTTTTGCCTTTGTTGCATGCATTTCTAATTTCCTGTTTGATGCCATCCCCAACTTCACTACTACTGCTAGGTGGCCTGTACACAACACCCACCAGCGTTTTCTGCCCCTTAGTGTTTCGCAGCTCTACCCATACCGATTCCACATCCTCCAAGCTAATGTCCTTCCTTTCCACTGCGTTAATCTCCTCTCTAACCAGCAACGCTACCCCACCTCCTTTTCCTTTCTCTCTATCCCTCCTGAATATTGAATATCCCTGGATGTTCAGCTCCCAGCCTTGGTCACCCTGGAGCCATGTCTCCGTGATCCCAACTATATCATAATCATTAATAGCTATCTGCACGTTCAACTCATCCACCTTATTACGAATGCTCCTTGCATTGAGACACAAAGCCTTCAGGCTTGTTTTTACAACGCTCTTACCCCTTATACAATTATGTTGAAAAGTGGCCCTTTTTGATTTTTGCCCTGGATTTGTCTGCCTGCCACTTTTACTTTTCACCTTGCTACCTATTGCTTCCGCCCGCATTTTACACTCCTCTGTTTCTCTGCTCACCCATTTAAGAACCCCACCACCTCTTATTCTCTGTTTATTATTGTTTTCTTCTTTCCCCCCTACATGTTGGGTCTGAGTGCTTTCCTTCTCTGCCTCCTGCCTCACACACAGTCTAATAGCATTCTCTATTTGAGTCCCTTCCCCCAACCATTCTAGTTTAAATTCTCCCCAGTAGCCTTTGCAGATATCGGTCCCCCTCAGGTTCAAGAGCAACCCATCCTTTTTGTACAGGTCGAACCTTCCACAAAAGAGGTCCCAATGATCCAGAAATTTGAATCCCTGCCTTCTGTACCAGTCCTTCAGCCACGCATTTATCCTCCACCTCGCTCCATTCCTACTCTCACTGTCGCGTGGCACAGGCAGTAATCCCGAGATTGTTACCTTTGCTGTCCTTCTCTTTAACTCCCCTCCTAACTCCCTAAATTCTCCTTTCAGGACCTCTTTTCTTTTTTTACATATGTCATTGGTTCCTATATGTACCACATCCTCGGGCTCCTCTCCCTGCCCTTTCAGGATATCTTGGACACGTTGAGACTCATCACAGACCCTGGCACCAGGGAGGCAAACTACCATCCGGGTCTCCCGACTGCGTCCACAGAATCGCCTGTCTGACCCCCTAACTATAGAGTCCCCTATTAGTATTGCCCTCCTCTTCTTTTCCTTACCCTTCTGAGCAACAGGGCCGGTCTCTATACCGGAGGCCCGGCCGCTGTCGCTACCCCCAGGTAGGCTGTCCACCCCAACAGTGCTCAAACAGGAGTACGTATTGTCAAGGTGTACAGCCACCGGGGTACTCTCTAGTCCCTGCCTGTGCCCCTTGCCTCTCCCAACCGTGATCCACTTGCCTGCCTCCTGTGGTATTGGAGTGACCACATCCCTGTAACAATGACTTCCTCGCTCTCCCTGACCAGACGGAGGTCATCGAGCTGCTGCTCCAGGTTCCTAATACGGTCCATTAGGAGCCCCATCTCGATACACCTGGCGCAGATGTGGACGCAGATTCCATCATCTATAATGGAAGAGGGGAACCCCCATTCCCTAAACAATGAGGGATGTCCTAGTATGAAACACCTCATCGTGAGCGCAGATGCGAGGTAGACAGAGGAATTGGGAGCAGAGGATAGAGTCTTTGCAGGAGGTAGTGTGGGAAGAAGTGTAGTCTAGATAGCTGTGAGAGTCGGTAGTTATAATCAATGTCAGTCGATAGTCTATCTCCTGTGATGGAGATGGTGAAATCAAGAAATGGTAGGGAGATGTGGGAGATGGTCCAAGTGAATTTGAGTGCAAGATGGAAATTAGTGGTGAAGTTAATGAAGTCCATGAGTTCTGTGTGGGTGCAGGAGGTAGCCCTGATGCAGTCGTCAATGTAGCGGAGATAGAGTTCGGGGATAGAGCCAGTGTACACCTGGAACAGGGATTGTTCGACGTACCCTACAAATAGGCAGGCATGGCTGGGGCCCATATTGCCGGATTTCAATTTAAGATAATGGAGCAGTATAGTCACTGGCACTAATTCCTCATTTTCGTTATCAGGGGAGAAAAAGAGAATGAACAATGCAAGTTGCAACAAGGATAATGCTTGTATTTACATGAATCAACATGCGCTTTGGGCAGCATTTTAGGGCTGCTGATGGCAAATTACTAACCTATTTTGCTGTACATTAAATTTTCACATTTTTTGATGGAAATGGGGGTAACGTGCAGAATAAAATGACGTTGAGATCACCTTTTGCCCAATTAGCTTCACTAACAACTGAAACATTGTTTTAGTCTTTGGGACTGACAGCTAATATTGCTCTTTTATCATCAATACTTATGGAATAAATCCTTACCTTGACTCTAATACTTAAGTATTCATCTTTTCTTGAAATTAATATAGCTGATATAGATGGTTATTTAAAAAAATGGACTAGCTTGTGACTGTAATGTTATTCCATCAATTTTGGTGGTACGTTCCAGATCACAGCACTCTCTAGATGCATAGGTTCTTCCTCAGATCGCCTTCAACCCTTTTACCCCTGATCCTAAATCTCTGCTCTCTAGTTTCATACTCTCTACCTTCCCTCAAAATGTTGCATATACTGTAGCTATCTTGCCTACTCGGCCTCTTCCACTGCAAGGAAAACAATTCCAGCCCATCCAGTCTTTCCTCATAACTGAAATGCTCCAATTCAGGCAACATCCTGAAGAATATCCAATGCACCCTCTCCAGTCCAATCATGCCCATCCTTTAATGCGAAGACCAGAACTATACATCGTATTCCAGCGATGTCCAAACCAATGTTTTATAAATGTAGCATAACTTCCCTGATCTTATTATTCTGTGCTCTGGTTGATAAAATCAAGTATCCTGTATTCCTTCTTCACCACCTTATGCATTTTACTGCCATCTCAGAGGAAGGTTGTAGGCGCAAGATTTGTCCGAGATTCTAATAGTTAGGGGACAGATGTTTCTGATGACTTGATTCCAGATGCTGCAATTTTATTTATCAACTAGACTAAGTGGGACCCGTTGGGTCCCATGTTCACACGGGAGGGCTGGTCCCCCAACGCAATATTCCACCTCCAGCAATTCCAATATTGGTGGCCAGTTGGGGGGGGGGGGGGCTTTCTGGAGCGCTAGTATGGGTACTGTGGGCTGAAGGGACTGGTTAGTATGGGCCAAATGGATTCTTGGGGTGGAAGCTCAGTCACTCAAGCCTGATGTGCTGGCAGCTCACTAACGGCTGGTGGGCTAGCAGTTGACTCACGGGTATTCCTTGAAATTCCATTTCAAGCAGGGTGCAAGGCAACCAAATTCAAATGCAGTTTCCTACCATTTCAAGCAGGGTGCAAGGCCACCAAATTCAAGTGCAGTTTCTTACCACTTCAAGCAGGGTGCAAGGCCACCGAATTCAATTGCAGTTTCATACCACTTCAAGCAGGGTGCAAGGCCACCGAATTCAAGTGCAGTTTCCTACCACTTCAAGCAGGGTGCAAGGCCACCGAATTCAAGTGCAGTTTCCGACCACTTCAAGCAGGCTGAAAGGCCACCGAATTCAAGTGCAGTTTCATACCACTTCAAGCAGGGTGCAGGGCCACCAAATTCAAGTGCACTTTCATGCCATTTGAAGCAGGGTGCAAGGCCACCAAATTCAAGTGCAGTTTCATGCCACTTCAAGCAGGGTGCTAGGCCACCAAATTCAAGTGCAGTTTCATGTCAATTCAAGCAGGGTGCAAGGCCACCAAATGCCAGTGCTGTTTCATGCCATTTCAAGCAGGGTGCAAGGCCACCAAATTCGAGTGCAGTTTCATACCACTTCAAGCAGGGTGCAAGACAACCAAATTGAAATGCAGTTTCATACCATTTCAAGCAGGGTGAAACCACCATCACTATAAAACCACACAAAACACCACACTCACAGTTCAGTAGACATTCAGTGTGTTCAGTTGATTCACAGCTCAGTCGTGACCTCTCCCCCATCTTGCAGAGACTGAGCCACACCCACACAACTGGAAGGGGCGTGGCCTTCATGGCGTGATTGACAGGAGAGAGATTCTCAACATTTTTTGAAACACTAATAACACTTATTTTTCATTGATGGGAAGAATCTCCTGCACCTGATGAGTGACGAGGAACTGTGTAAGATGGCCAAAAATCACAGCCGTAAGTGGTAGCATTTTATCTAAAACAATATTCAGTGCAAACAGGAAGTTGTCAAGTTTCCACCAACAATAGCCATTTTTTTTTGCCGTGCAGCCTTTCAAAGCAGGTACCACCACCAACATCAGCCATTTTTTTTTGCAGTGCATCCTTTCATTGCAGTTACCACCACCAACAACAGCCGATTTTTTTGCAGTGCAGCCTTTCAAAGCAGTTACCTCCACCAACAGCAATTTTTTGTTGCAGTGCAGCCTTTCAAAGCAGTTACCACCCCCAACAACAGCCATTTTTTTGCAGTGCAGCCTTTCAAAGCAGATACCACCACCAACACCCATTTTTTTTTGCAGTGCAGCCTTTCAAAGCAGTTACCACTACCTACAACAGCCAATTTTTTTGAACTGCAGCTTTTCAACGCAGTTACCACCACCAACAGCCATTTTTTTGCAGTGCATCCTTTCATAGCAGTTACCACCACCAACAACAGCCGGTTTTTTTTGCAGTGCAGCCTTTCAAAGCAGTTACCTCCACCAACAGCCATTTTTTTTTGCAGTGCAGCCTTTCAAAGCAGTTACCACCACCAACAACAGCCATTTTTTTTTGCAGTGCAGCCTTTCAAAGCAGTTACCACCACAAACAACAGCCATTTTTTTTGTGGTGCAGCCTTTCAAAGCAGTTACCACCACCAACAACAGCCATTTTTTTGCAGTCCAGCCTTTCAAAGCAGTTACCACCACCAACATCAGCTGTTTTTTGCAGTGCAGCCTTTCAAAGAAGTTACCACCCCCAACAACAGCCATTTTTTTACAGTGCAGCCTTTCAAACAGTTACCACCACCAACATCAGCCTTTTTTTGCAGTGCATCCTTTCAAAGCAGTTACCACCACCAACAACAGCCATATTTTTTTGCAGTGCAGCCTTTCAAAGCAGTTACCACCACCAACAACAGCCATTTTTTTTGCAGTGCAGCCTTTCAAAGCAGTTACCACCACCACCAGCCATTTTTTTTGCAGTGCAGCCTTTCAAAGCAGTTACCACCCCAACAACAGCTATATATTTCTTTCCAGTGCAGCCATTTAAAAGCAGTTACCACCACCAACAGCCATTTTTTTTGCAGTGCAGCCTTTCAAAGAAGTTACCACCACCAACATCAGCCTTTTTTTTTGCAGTGCAGCCTTTCAAAGCAGTTACCACCACCAACAGCCATGTTTTTTGTTGCAGTGCAGCCTTTCAAAGCAGTTACCACCACCAACAGCCATTTTTTTTGCAGTGCAGCCTTTCAAAGCAGTTACCACCACCAACAACAGCCATTTTTTTGCAGTGCAGCCTTTCAAAGCAGTTACCACCACCAACAAAAGCCACTTTTTTTGCAGTGTAGCATTTCAAAGCAACCATATTTTCATTTTCAAACCACATTAAGGGCACTCACAGTTGAGTAGACATGTGTTCAGTGTTATTCAGAGCTCAGAGAGACGTGACCCTCTCACTTCCTCCATCTTGCAGAGACTGAGTGAGGCACACCACTTCCGGGTTTTATAGTCCCCCCCTCCCACCAGCAGGGGCAGCAGAGAGAATGGCGAAATTTTTAAAAACATTAATATCTCTCTGATTTTTCATCAATAAGGTGGTCAAAAATGACGGCCGTAACTGATGCCGTTCTCTCGGAAATCACATCGCAGTGTCAAAAGCGGTCAAGATCTTACTTTTAGTAATATAGATGAGCAGCTACAGAAAGTCCTGGAGGGAAAAGGTGAACAGCCATATCAGTATCACAACATGGATTCGCAAGAGTCGAGTGGTGGCGCCATAGAGTCTGGCAGCCTCGCCTGCAGCTGTTCGTTCTTCACCTTTTAAAATTTTTTTAGTTTGTTAAAAAGTTTTGTTCTGGAGGCCTTCTAGTCTTTTTATGTGGGGGATGGGATGGGGGGGGGGGGAAGGGGGAAACCGTTTTTTCCAGTCCGTACCTGGGCGAGGATGCGTCCTTCCTCCGAGCCGCATCTTCGCCCCGCCCCGCCCCCGCCCTACCATTTGGATTGGCGCGGTCTTTCCTGCCGGAGACCGGCCAGAGCTTCGAGCTGCAGCTTCAGCACTGAGGGACCATCGCGGAGCGCGGCGACGCCTTACCTGGGTCGCCGTGTTGGAGCCCCGGAGTGCTGGGCCTGCGGACTTCAACATCGTGGAGCTGTGGTCTGCAGAGCTTCCAGCCGCGGCAACGCTGACTTTATCAACGCGGAACCTGGGATCTCTCGCCGAGGTCGCCAGTGTTGGAGCTCCGCCCAGCGCGGCCTGTGGACATCGAAAGCCGCGGTCTCCAGGAGGAAACGACCGTTTCGGAACTCAAAGCCGCTGAGTGTTCTTCTGTTCCGACGCCGGAGTTCCATCATCCCGGCGAGAGGGCCTGAAACATCGGGCCGCCGTAACGGCGACTGCGAAGGCCTCAACAGGCCCTGACCACGGGTGAACATCAAAGAAGTGGACTGAACTTTGCTGCCTTCCCTCAATGGGAAACGTTGATCCCGCTGTGGGGGCATGTTTTTTACGTTTAATGTTAAATTCTATAATGTTGTGTTTATTTTATTTGTGTGCTGCAATGACAACTCAAATTTCACTGCACCATTCGGTGTACGTGACAACAAATGTCCTTTGTCCTGTGGAATTCTCTGCCTCAGAGGGCGGTGGAGGCAGGTTCTCTGGATGCTTTCAAGAGAGAGCTAGATAGGGCTCTTAAAAATAGCAGAGTCAGGGGATATGGGGAGAAGGCAAGAACGGGGTACTGATTGGGGATGATCAGCCATGATCACATTGAATGGCGGTGCTGGCTCGAAGGGCCAAATGGCCTACTTCTGCACCTATTGTCTATTGTCCTTTGTCAGGAGTGTTTTATTGTCATATGTCCCATATAGAACAATGAAATTCTTACTTGGACAACTTAAAGGACAAGGTCTTGCAGGCAGATGCAGGGAAGAAGCAGGATCTCAGAGTTAGTAATCCCCAGTGTCATGCGCCAACAATCATCAGTATAGTTGAACAAAATAAGAAAGGGGCAATCAGTGTTGGTAATGCAGAGTGGCTCTCCAAACACAAGCTGTCAGTGAAGTGGGAGGTTTATATTATCCATATATTAAGAGATACAGTCAATATGAAAGAGAACAGGATTGCTAAATTGTGTTCAGAATAATATTAGTCAGTATATAGCAAGAAAAACAAGGAGTGCAAGTTTGTATTTAGTTTTAGGGAATGAAGCTGAACCGATGGAAGAAGTTTCAGTGGAGGAGCCAATTTTGGGACGATGAATCCCATTACTGTTAGCATAGTTGTGGAAAACAACAAAGACAAAATAGGAGGTAAATGCTCCGAGGTTAATTATAATAATTCAGTAAATATGTAATGGAAATAGCTGGAAAATTAGGAAAGCAAAGGGAGGACATTAAATATTGGAATTGAAATCCAAAGATATTTTATAAACATAACAAGCACAAGGTAATTAGGGGTAGGGCATATTGGGGAGGGGAAGATCGCCTGGGTACAAGTGAGGGTGTGGAGGCAGTGTGCGATTCTTAACAAATATTTTGTTACCACATAAAAGGGGGAAATTATGTATTTGATGTAGTTAAGGTGAATGGCATGAAATGGAATGTTAGTAAGTGTAGAGAAGCTTAGCTACACTAATTGGAGATGGCAATAGCAGGAGAGGCATAAATAATAGGATTTGAACAAAATTCAATGGATTAGATATTAAAAATGACAATCAATCCATCACGCTAATAGATCGCTAAGCAGTGGAAGAGAACTGTAAGACATGTGTACACAGATAAATAAGTAAAGGACTGACGGTAAATATACTGGTGTCAGGAAACAAGCTTCAGGATCACAACCCATAATTAAAGGCTGCTAAATCTGGTGAAGGCTTTGAGCTCAAATCCCATTTATGTTTTCAACAATCAACAGGCTGATGTGGCACAATTGCAATAATTCACCAAACCCAACATCTGTGACTGTGAGGCTTGAACTTTTGATCTTACCACTGCTGAAAGTGCAAGTCATGTGGACTCTATGAAAGGGTGGTGAAGAAGGCCATTTGGCACGCTTGTCTTCATTGATAAAGGGATTTGAGAACAAAGGGTGGCACATCATGATGTAGCTGCAAGCCGTTGGTGAGACCCCATTTGGAGTATTGTGTGCAGTTCTGGTCACCCGATTGTAGGGAGGATGTCATTAATTTTGAACGGGTACAAAAAAGATTCACCAGGATGTTACCATGATTTGAGCTATAGGGATAGGCTGGATAGTTGAGACTTTTTTCTCTGGAGTGCAGGAAACCTGCAAACCTGTCTTATCGGGTGGCGCGGCGTGCGGCAGCCTCGCAGCAGTCTGTCCATCCTTTCACCCTTTTTGTTATTTTTAGTCTGTTTAACAGTATGTTCCTGGAGGTTTCTTAGTCATTTTTATGTGGGGGAGGAGAAGGGGGAAACCATTTACCAGTCACTTCCTGGTCCAGATGCTTCTATTCTCCGAGTCGCATCTTCGCCCCCACCCCCTCGCGGCCTACCATCTGGATTGGATCAGCCTTTCCTGCCAGAGACCGACCAGAGCTTCAGCGGCAGCGCAGCACTGAATTAACATCGCGGAGCGGTCGATGCCTTACGGGGATCGCCGTGTGGAGCTCTGGGGTATTGGGCCAGCTGACGTGGAGCTGTGGTTTGCGGAGCTTCCAGCCGCGGGCGGCACTGACTTCGCGGAGTCCTGGGATCCTTTGCCGGGGATCGCCAGTGTTGGAGCTTCATCCAGCTTGGCATGTGGACTACGGGAGCCGCGGTCTCCGGTAGGGAGCGGCCGATTCGGAAACGCCAAGCTGCTGAGAGGGTTCTTCCGTTCCGACGTCGGAGTTCCGTCATCCCGGCGAGAGGGCCTGAATATCGGGCCACCCGCAGCGGCGACTGCGGAGGGCTCAAAGGCCCCGACCACGGGTGAACAAGAGGAAGATGACTGAACTTTATTGCCTTCCCTCCCAGTGGGAACGTTGATTCCGCTGTGTGGGGATGTTTATGTTAAACTCTATCGTGTATTGTGTTCTTTTTATAGTATGGCTGTATGGTAACTCAAATCTCACTGTACCAATTGGTGCATGTGACAATAAATGTAACTTGAACTTGAGGAGGTTGAAGAAAGACCATGTCAAGATTTACAAGAACATAAGTGGCATGGATAACGTGAACTCTGTCTTTTTTCCAGAATACAGGATTCTAAAATTAGAGGCTATAGCCTTAAGCTGAGAGGAGAGAGATTTAAGAGAGACCTCATGGACAGCTTTTGACACTCGGAGGGTAGTCTGTAACTGGAATGAGGAACCTACAAAAATGATACGATTCCGACTTTCAAAAAACATTTGACAGATATGATTAGAAGGAGCTAAGAGGGGTATACAATACAATACCGTTTATTATCATTTGGACCTCAAATGAAGTTCAAACGAAATTTGGTTTCTGCAGTCATACAAGAAGAAAAGAACCAAGACACAACACAATTTACACAAACATCCATCACAGTGAATCTCCTCCTCACTGTGATGGAAGGCAAAGTCCTGTCTCCCCTGCACTCCCCATTCTCCTCCCGATGTCAAAGTCAAAGCCCCCGGCGGGCGATGGTAAGTAAGTCCCGCGGCCTTTCAGGCCGCGCCGGGCAATGCAAGGCCGCGCTCCGGGTCTTGATGTTGGAGCCCCCGGCGGGTGCTAGCAAGTCCCGCGGCCATATAAAGCCACGCCGGGTGATGTAAGGCCCCGCTCCAGGACATCTTCAACCCCGCAACTCGGGCGGGAGTAGCTGCCGTTACGGGAGCCCCGAAAAGCGGTCTCCCAGCAGGGACCCGCGAGCTCCCGATATCACTGTCCACCAGACCTGCGGCTGGAGCCTCCGAATCTCCGGGGTCGGGTCGCAGCCGCGCGCCACCACAGCTCCCCACGCCCAGAACTCGGCCAGCTCCACGATGGCGAGTAATAATAATGAATAATAATAATGGATGGGATTTATATAGCGCCTTTCTAATACTCAAGGCGCTTTACATCGCATTATTCATTCACTCCTCAGTCACACTCAGTGGTGGTGAGCTACTTCTGTAGCCACAGCTGCCCTGGGGCAGACTGACGGAAGCATGGCTGCTAATCTGCGCCTACGGCCCCTCCGACCACCACCAATCACTCACACACATTCACACGCAGGCAAAGGTGGGTGAAGTGTCTTGCCCAAGGACACAACGACAGTATGCACTCCAAGCGGGATTCGAACCGGCTACCTTCCGGTTGCCAGCCGAACACTTAGCCCATTGCGCCATCTATCGTAGTCCGCAGGCTCCGCGACTGGAGCCCCAGGTCGTTCCGGTTGGAGGCCTCTCCACGGTGCTAGGCCCCAACGACAACGGAGACCCGACAGAGAAAGGTCGGGTCCTCCACACAGGGAAAAGATTTTAAAAGTTTCCCCACCCACACCCAGTTAAAAAAAAACACTATACACTACACACTACACTCAAACGAGACAAAAAAAGAAAAAAAAGACAGACGGACTGCAGAGGCTGCTGCGACGTGGGTCGCGCCGCCTACCGGACTTTCAAAAAACATTTGACAGATATGATTAGAAGGAGCTAAGAGGGGTATGAGCCAAGTACAGGCAAATGGGACTATCACAGAATGCATATTTGGTCAGCATGGACAAGTTGGGCCGAAGGACCCGTTTCCATGCTATATAGCTATTCTATATAACCCCTCTAACTGATCATCGTGCAGAGAAACCTATATTTCAAAGGAGGGAATTTTCACTTTGAGCAAAAGGGCTAATCTAGAAAATTGATAATCCCAAAAATCTTGAACAGTTGATTTTATTAGAAACGGAATATTTACAAGTTTATATTTACATTCTGATAACACAATACATATTTAACTCATTTGAATGATGCACAGCACAAAAAACTGCTATTATAATTACACTGGAGCGAATTTTATAATTAAAATGTCTAATTATTATCTCCCCATACTATTAAAATGTTTGCATTGGTGTAAGTTGATTGATATTCAAGTCACATTTTAAGAAAGCTCATTGAATTTAAAATATTTCTTCTAAACAAAATCATATATGAACGTAAAATCAGTTTGTCAAAGGTACTGACCATATTTGAAATGTAACACTTTGGATATAAGGCACAATAGAACTGTTTTTTAGTTTTATTCCTTTTTTCCTTGATTGCAGTACTTAGTGTTGAAGTAGTTTTATGGTAGCATTTATTTTACAAGAATTATTTCTCAAGTAATAAACAGCAATCCACAACACTAAATGACATCAAACAATTGCACAAAGCAATTTCAGCCAACACACTGCCAAAATTAAATCCAATGAGATGCCAATTAGTAATAAAAATCATTTTCACTCAATGTACAATTACATTTGTGGATTAACTAAAATTAAAGGCTTCTCATTTTGAGGTATTGATTAATTGCCATCTGATGATGTTGATAAAAACACAACCTAGCAAGGTTACAGAATAAATACTGCCACAATTTTATTTGTATCTGCTCGACTGACATTTCTCCTGAATGAAACCAGAATGAAGCATATATTAATTAGAAAAATGTAATTCTTCCATTTTTAATTTACATTTGAACAATTAATATGAACATTGAGTTCAGACCTAACAATTCCAGTAATATACAATATGCCAGAACACAATACTGTAGCTAGGCGGTTGGATCAGGTTGAGTGTTTACATTCCATTATAAGCAGGGCCACCACCTCCTTCAGGCACCACCCAGTTGATATTTTGGCTGGGATCCTTAATATCACACGTCTTGCAGTGAACACAATTCTGAGCATTAATCTGCAATCTCATTCCGTTATCATTTTCCAAAGGAACATACTCATAAACACCTATGGGTGGGGAAAGAAATGATTCATGTAGTAAAGTATACGCAGGAACGAACATATGAAAGATAAATAGTAAAACTCATAGGCACCAAAATGCAGAGAAATCTCCAGAACTGACTGAACTGATCAGTAGAAGCAATTGGGTAGATAAAAGATGGTGATGAGATTCACTCATGGAATCCCACATGCATTCCTTTCTATTGCTGAGAATGGGTACACACAAAAATCAAATACAAATCAAATGTCAGTCTTCAAGAACACAGATGAATAGGTCAGAGAGAAGTGATTTTGACTAATGGTCATTGTGTGAACATACTTTTAAAGCAACTGAAGGAGAAACATGAAAACTATTCTCTTGTGCATAGATCGTTCCAATTGGAAAATGGATGTTGATTTGACCATCTTGCATTCAGATGCCCTATTCAATAGGGCCTCTGTCGAGCTGTGTTCTACCACAGTTTCTTCTCTCCTAGTGTCAGCAGTTTTTTGGAAATGGTGAGCTGTTAGTAAGACCCTGGAATCAGAGGAGGGAGCTCCATGTCTCTACCTGGTTTAAGGGAGCGGGGGCGCATATATGTTGGAGAATACGTACGCAGGGGCAGTCAACTGGAATATTTGAACGCAAATGACTGAAAATTTTATTTTTATGGTGGAAATTAAAGTCATGGAAATATACAAAATGGAAATGGGACTTGCATCTATAATTAGCGGGCATCCATCGGTATTAATCCCATCTTTCAGTACTTGGCCGATAGCCTTCGATGCTGAGTCAAATGCTCGTTTTACATGCTGTCAGATTAAATGCCGTCAGACACTCTTTTTCCAGCACAATCACCAGCAGAGTATTCCAATTACTCACCACACTCTGGGTGAAAACTTCTGCGCACAGATCCCTATTCTTAGCTATGTGAAAACATTTAATGAATTTATTTGAAAATTATTTCATATATTTCAACTCAAAGGACATCAAATATTTAATTGGCTGAAGCAGCATCACTTTAAACAGTGTTAGGTCAAGTTTTAGAACTATCTGAGCAACCTGTGAAATGGAACACAAATTCACAACCTTCAAACACAATAGAACAATTAATTGCATTTTACTGAAGTAAATGCAGGAGGAGGAGAGTGGAGATATTGTAGAGGCTACAGTACAGAACCAAATATCATGGTAGTTTGAGATTTTGAATAAGTCTTTAAAAGCTGAAAACGCCAGGCTGGTTTCAGTGAAAGTGATCGTGAAGCCGGTTCTCTAATGTTTATTTGGGAAGGTAAACTGCCGTGTTAACCTGGTCTGAGTAAATATGTGATTCAATATGCTGATGAGATTTACCAATTTCACAACTTGCTGTAAATAGATCTTTAAACAATCAGAAAATAAGTTTATTTGTCTGTACATGGGCAGAAATTGAAAGACGGACTGGCAATGGTCACCACCACAGCTGGGAGCTTTTGTAAACAATTAGGGTCAGCACGGTGGCGCAGCGGTAGAGTTGCTGCCTTACAGCACTAGCAGCACCGGAGACCCGGGTTCGATCCCGACTACGGGTGCTGTCTGTATGGAGTGTGTACGTTCTCCCTGTGACCGCGTGGGTTTTCTCCGAGATCTTCGCTTTCCTCCCACATTCCAAAGACGTACAGGTTTGTAGGTTAATTGGCTTGGTATAATTATAAATTGTTCCTAGTGTGTGTAGAATGGTGTTAGTGTGTGGGGGTCGCCGGTCAGTGCGGACTCAGCGAGCCGAAGGACCTGTTTCCACGCTGTATCTCTAAACTAAAATATGTCGATATTAAATGTCTGGTTGCTCAAAATGACAAATTATACTAAAAAAAAAGTACTTGTGCTATAACTCCAGGATAAGCGATCAACTAAGAAAACCAAGCCAAAAGCCAAGATATTATCTAACTATCTAACTGAATATACCAACTTATGCAAAGGACAATAAATAACTCTGAATGCAAAAAACAGCTACCTACATGTTAACTAGCTCTTTAAAAAAACAGATCCTATAGATGCAAGTATATCATTAGGGTTATCAAGTGGGCACCTCCCTTCACTGGTGTTTCGTTGAGTTAGACCCACGACACCTCGAGAAGGCTCAGCAGTTGGTTCTATTGTCCCAGAACAAACCTCCTCAATTCTTGCTCTCAACACCTATGTTACCAGTATCTACTAAATAAAGGAAGCTGCAGCCAATTAGCTTACTCTAAATGCTAAATACCTGCATCTTATCTTCCATTAACCCTAGCCCATCATTAAACTTGTAACACCACAAATGTCACCTTTGCATAAGACACTTCCACAGACTACAATTACAAATAAATACATCCTGCAGGTCATTCGTTTTCTTTCTGTCCCCAACTGACACTATTTTTTCTCCACCAAATCCACCTACTGCCTTGCTCTGCTGCCTCTGACATCTGCTTTACGGCCTGATGCAAACTCTGTCCACATATTCCGAGCTCTCCAAATAGCGGCGTGGTCGATCTCGCTATGAAACCTCTACAACCCACCTCTTGCGTACTCTTGCTCTCCAACCTCTACAACCCGAACATACTCTTGCTCTCCATCCTTGCTGCACAACTTCTGCCGCCACGTCTACATATCTAAACCTTTTCCTCTCATTAGCCTCGTCCCCTAAGTTCACCATCATTTCTATAAATATACTATCCGCTGACTAACTGACCGTAACACTGTATCAGGCCTCAAACTAGTACTAATTATTTCCTATGGAACAACAAGCTTATCTCCCAAATCTAGCTGCATCTCCCAAGCATTGGCTCCCCGTAACTGGCCTGACTCATACCTGTCCAAAAACATTCCTCCTCTACCTTTCTCTCCCTCACGGACAAAATGAATCGCTGCACTCTCAGTCCTGATGTCTACTGAATTCACCTGTGCTCTCCTCCTCTCAACTGTTGCAGCCATGCACTACAAGATCTGGTTATGCCGCCAAGTATACCGACCCTGAGAAAGATTAGTTCTACATCCTGACAAAATATGCCTTAACGTTGCCACCTCTGAACACAAGGGACACGCCGGGTCCCCACCTACCTATTGTTTGAGGTTTCGCAGTGATGGCAGCACATCGTAAATAGCCCTTATAAGGAAACTTATATGACCCGCCTCCATACACCACAGATCCCTCCAGCTAAACCTCCTCTGTTCTACACTTTCCCAGTTCATCCACTTGCTGGACCTGAGCTACTGTCCTTATACATCTCCTGACACCATACCTGCTCTACAACCAATTTCCTCCTCTCTGTTGGACCTGCATTACTCCACACTGGTTACCCTGTGCTGAGCCCTAAGCCTTAATTATGATTTGGATTACATTTCCTTTTTATTGGTTGTATTATTATTTTATGCTTAAATCAATCTAATAGAGGTGTGTTTTATCTAGGGGCTAACTATTGTACTTCCTTTTTATCAATGGAACAATCCCTGCTCATATCAAACCTTTCACAACCTCAGGTTATTCAAAAGAGCTTAAGAGCTAATGAAATATTATTTGTGATGCAGTCAAGTCAAGAAACAGAGGGCTTCAGATTGCACCTGAACTGGAACCAATTTGGGAGGTTTGCAAGTGCTGATAAGAGAAGACTTGGTTTATTATTGTCATGTTTCAAGGTTTCAAGATCAGTTTATTGTCACATGTACCAATTAAGGTACAGTAAAAAACTTTGCTTTGCATGCTGTCCAGGCAAATCAAAATGACCATGAGTATAATCAAACTATACTTCAGTACACCAGGTAATACAGAAATTAAATAGTGTTGCAGTTACGGTGAAAGTGCAGATATAAAAAAATGCAAACGACGCAATGTGGTAGATTGGACAATTGGGAAACATCCTTAACATGAGAGGTCCATTTAGGAGTCTGATAGCAGCAGGAAAGAAGAGGTGTGATGGTAAGAAAATTGCAAAGGGTAGGCGCTGCAGTTCAATACAGAAGGAAAACAAAGTTTGTCCAGTACAGATTGCAATTGCAACTATTTTAATGCAAGATGCCATTGGACCTTGGGCAGATGAAGTGAGAGTATTGATCAGCACAAAAGAGAATGATATTGTTGCTGTCACAGAGAAAAAGGGGCAGGATTGGTAACAATGTTCCAGGGGAGAGAATTAGGGGAAAGAACTAGAAGGGGAGGAGGCATTCTAATACTGTTTTAGGAGTTCATCACTGCAGCAATGAAGGAGGATCTCATAGAAAACTCTTCCTATGGAGCCATAATTATAGACCTTGGAAATAAAAGGGTGATTAATTTGCTGGGGATTTACTACATTCCTCCTAACAGTCATTACAAGATACAGAGGCAGGAATGTAGGCAAACACTATGATAGTGTTTGAATAATATTAAGGTAGCATTGGATTTCGACTTACATATCATTAAGTAAAATCACCGCAATATGTAAGCCTTAGAAGAGGTGTAATTTTTTTTAAAGTGCAATCATGAGAGCTTTATGAGCTAGTACATAGTTCTACTTGGAGCAGCAATAGACCTGCTAATAGGGAATGCAGCCATACAAAAGGATGGAACGAATACAAAATGCTGGAGTAACTTAGCAGGTCACGCAGCATCTCTGGGGAAAAGGAATGGGTGACAGTTTGGGTCGAAACCCTTCTTCATAAATTTATTTTTAGAATTAGAGATGCAGCATGTTAGCAGGCCCTTCGATCCACCAAATCCACACCGACCCCAGCAATCCTCGTACACTAACACTATCCTACACACTAGGGACAAATTACGATTTTTACCGAAGCCAATTCACCCACAAACCTCTATGTCTTTGGAATGTGGGAGAAAACCGAAGCACCCGGAGAAAACCCACATGGTCACAGGGAGAACGTACAAACTCCGTACAGACAGCACCCATAGTCAGGATCGAACCTGGGTCTCCAGCGCTGTAAGGCAGCACCTCTACCGCTGCGCCACCCCTATGCTAGGCACCTTGATTGGCATAGATGAGTAGCGAAGGGCTCATTCCCATGTTGGATAAATGTGAGGTTATCCACTTTGGCGGCAAGAACAGAAAGGCAGATTATTATCTGAATGGTGTCAGATTAGGAAAAGGGGAGATGGAACGAGACCTGGGTGTGCTTGTACATCAGTCACTGCAAGTCAGCATGCAGGTACAGCAGGCAGTGAAGAAAACTAATAGGTTGTTGGCCTTCATTGCGAGTGGATTTGACTACAGGAGCAGTTGTACAGGGCCCTGGTGAGACTGCACCTGCAGTATTGTATGCAATTATGGTCTCCTAATTTGAGGAAAGACATTATTGCTATTGAGGGAGTGCAGCGTAGGTTCACCAGGTTAATTCCCGGAATGGCAGGACTGACATAAGATGAAAGGATGGGTCGACTGGGCTTGTATTCACTGGAATTTAGGATGAGAAGGGATCTTATAGAAACTTATAAAATTCTTAAAGGATTGGACAGGCTAGATGCACGAAAAATGTTCCCGATGTTGGGGGAGTCCAGAACCAGGGGTCACAGTGTAAGAATAAAGGGTAGGCCATTTAGGACTGAGATGAGGAAAAGCTTTTTCACCCAGAGAGTTGTGAATCTGTGGAATTCTCTGCCACCGAAGGCAATTCACTGGATGTTTTCAAGAGAGAGTTAGATTTAGCTCTTTGGCCTAAAGGAGTCAAGAGATATGGGGCAAAAGCCAGAACAGGGTACTGATTTTAGATGATCAGCCATGAGCATATTGAATGACGGTGGTGGCTCGAAGGGCCGAATGGCGTATTCCTGCACTTATTTTTTTATGTTTCTATGTTGTTGAATGCTAATGACTTATCTGGAATTGCCGTGAGGATATTAACCAAATAAAAATTAATTGCATAAACTGGTTAAGTGATGAAATCACCAAAGACCACAAGATTTTGTTGTGTTCATTTTTGCTTGACAGCTTCAGCATCTCTATACGCCCTTCATTCCCAAAAAGATAGGACAAATATATTTTAAAATATTAAGTGAACATAACTGCAAAAAAATCTACAATAGTTTGTTTTCCAATGCATGTCAACTACATGAAATATAATTACTCCAAGTCATTGAGATTATGTTGCAAGGATTTACGCCACAACCTCATGTCTGAAAAGATGACGATAAAATATATTAGTTAATAATACCTGCAGGACAGAATCTTTGCTCTGGTCCATCATACTCAGCCAAGTTCCTGTTTACCGGTACACTGTCATCCAGTAATGTTAAATGTGCTGGCTGATCATCTGCGTGATTGGTTCCACTAAGGGCCACAGAGGACAGAAGGTCAAAGCTGATATTTCCATCTGGCTTGGGGTATTCAATTGGCGTGCAGTCCTTGGCTGGCTTTAATTGTAAAAAATCTGCACCTGCAATTTGACAGACATGATTTTAGTCGAACCAGTGCAACATCAGCCGCTTGTCCCATTGCGAGTCAGAATAATGAAGCAATATCAGCTGTTCATCTGCTGAAGTATTTTCTTGGAATTCAATTCCTGGCTCAGAATGGGCTAGAATTAGTGCAAACTTATAAGCATCTAGTGGCAAAATAAAGGCCTGGATTATTTTAACCAGTGGCAGAGCAACTAAGATGGTTTGCTGGAGACACAAAAGACTGCAGATGCTGGAATCGTGAGCAACACACACAGCGCTGAAGTAATTCAGCGAGTCACAAGTTCCTAACTTATTGGAGCAGAATTAGACCATTCAGCCTGTCAAGTCTACTCTGCCATTCAATCACGGCTGATCTATCTTTCCCTCTCAACCCCATTCTCCTGTCTTCCACTCATAACCCCTGACACCCTCACCAATCAAGAATCTGTCAAACTCCATCTTAAAAATATCCATTGATTTGGCCTCCACAGCCTTCTGTGGTGATGAATTCCACAGATTCACCACTCTATGCAAGGTCAGGATTGAATATGGGACTTTGGCGCTGCAAAGCAGCAGCTCCTCTAGCTCTATCATTATGTTACCCTAGACAAATGTGTCATTAATTGTCCAGCTTATATTATATTTGGTCGTAAAAGACCATTGCTTGCAATTCAGTTCTCACACCTCTCCTCCTACCCAGAAGCAGGGGAGAATACCCCTTGTCCTTCCCTTTTGCCACATTAGCGGCCACACCTTTCATAATATCTGCTGCCTTCAGCAAGATACTGCCACCAGGCACATCTATCCTGCCTTTTCCACAGTCTGAACAGGCTTTTCCCCCATGATCATTTATGTTCACTAATCTCTTTCCCCTGGCACCTTCGCATGCAACCACAGGAGATACAACATCTGCCTTTTTATGCCTTCCCTTCCTAATATCCAGGAATTCAAACATCCTTTCTAAGTGAAGACAAAATTCATTTCTACAATATTGTATCCTCTACACTGGCAAAGTCAATTGCAGATTAGGGGAAAATTTTGCTGTATAACTGTTCTGTTTGCCAAAGTAACCTTGTACTTCCAGTTGCCCGTCTCTTTAATACTCCAGCTCACTCGGTCTTTGGCGTTTTACACTGTTCCAAAAGTCCCAGTGTAAACACGAGGAACAAACTCTCATCTTCTGACCACGCTCATTACAGTCCTCAGGAGAGCTTTGGATCCAACAGTTACAGATGACAAGTTTGTGCAAAACTGGCCCATTCTGATGAAGTGTTATTAACTTGCAATGTTGACTCCTGTACAAAGGAAGCTCATCCTGCTGGGCATTTCCAGCATTCCCTTCCATTTGGCATTTCCAGCAACTGCAGTGCTCTATATATCATAGTTCCAGCACTGTTTTCTCCGCAGTCCTCTTCCCACTCCCTCAATTTACACTGCATCCAGTAGCTCAGCAGAGATTAACAAACCAGACTATCCTCTCGCTGTAAGCGGCAGCACAATGTACATCATTTAATCTCTCAGTCTCTACCCGATCACACACCTCCCTTCATTCTCTGCGTTCCTCCCCCTTCATTGCTACTTATGGCCTTAATTTACTAAATTTTCTCGCTTTGATAGAAGGACATGTATCCAAAGGATTAAGTGTATCTCTTTACAATTATTGTCTGATTAACTGAACTTTCCAACGTTTGGTCTGAGCAATCATGGCTCATTTTCAGTTATTGATGTTAGAGCAATTGTACATGAATCAAAATTGTCATTTATTTTAAAGAAAATCCAAACTAAAAACTACATGTGCTGGATCTCTGAAGTTAAAAATGCTAAAAAAAAAAGTCAGCATGTCGGGCAGCATCTATGGAAAGAGAAACAGTTAACATTTTTTCTGGTATTGATTTTATAGATGTATTAATCACAACCTTTAAAAAAAATCATGGTTTCTGCTTGATGCGTGTCCAATTCATGGGGTCTTTATCCTGAAGAGATAAAATGACATTTCCCAAGTTAAATGTCACACTTCCCTTTCATCTTCACTATTTCTACTCAAATATCCCTATGGCTTATTTCACGTTCTAACTCAGCGCTAAATCACCTTTGTGTTTCAGTGTCCAAGGTTCCAATCCTCGAAAGATCCAATAAAATATCCCAGTATAAATCATTCCTCCATAAACACCGAACAGTCCATGGCAAGAGGGTCGGATATTCCTCACAGAATGAAGTTCTTTCCAAATCCAGGAGTTTCTTAGGTCCACATCGTACTCTGGTACATGAAGGCCTAAGTTCAGGTGAAAATAATATTTTACTTTTGGAAAAGGAAACAATTTCACAATAAACAATGACTTAAAAATTATTAACAATGTGTGAAGAAGTTGGAATAAAAATCTAAAAATCAACATTACATGCCTTGGACCACGAACTTTGAAGGATTGTTATCAGGAAAGTTTAATCAAAGGTTTCCAAATCCGTACCTTGAGTTACAGGTTTGTGATCATTTTGAAATAATTTCTTAAAGACAACATCTGCAGCAATCATGCCACTCTTCATCGCAGTATGTGTTCCTTTAATTTTTGGGACATTCATCAATCCCGGACTGCAGCCAATTAGCAGTCCTCCAGGGAAGGAGAGTCTAGGTATAGACTACAAGATAATATTGCTTAGGTTTCTTAAGTAATACATTATCCGGACAGATCTGTGACAGTATTCACTTTGCCAATAATTCTAAAACAATAAATTGCCAATAAATCAATATTGTTCAATCTAGCAGCTTTATAAAAGGTTTAAAAAAATCTAAAGGGTTTCATTATAACCAAATTACACATATTTAAATGATTTATGTTTCTTCATAATTTTCCATAGTCTGGCAGTGATAGGGCAATGGGAGTACATAAAAACAGTGGCAAGGGTTTATTGTGAACTTAACTATGATTTTAATTTATTAATTTTGTATTGATATAATCAAATTTAATGGAAGAGGCAGGCAGAGTAAAGGATTAGCTAAATCCATTACTATAAGTAGCATTAGAAACAAATGACGAAAAGGAACAACAAATATCTATCTCTTCAGAAAAGTATCTGCATAGGCTAATATTGCACACAATCCAGGCACTGAACTGGCATTTTACCATACCTGCAAACCACCTTCATTTAATGCACGGGCTCCATAGGCGATCCTTTTGCCTCCTTCTAGAGTTGGTGCTATTGAAGGATGATGTTTCCACCTCTGGAATTCTTTAAATGGATTCAGATATGGATTTTGATAATCTAAACCTACCTAAGAGCAAAACAAACAACAAATATAAACTCCGATTTTGTAATCGAGAGAAGTGAAAAAATGAAATGCAAAATCACCACGATATAGTGTGCCAACAATACTGAAGATGACAATGAAATAAACTTCACTACCAAAAAGAGTTTTCTTTTTGCTTTCTTGAACAAGGATTGCATTATAATCAGTCAGTACATGTAACAATACAAACATCATAGATTGACACCAAATGCTCAAATAACTCAGCAGGTCAGGCAGTATCTCTGGCGAACATGGATAGGTGACATTTCGGGTCGGGACCCAATAAAAACATCATGGTTGACCAGTTAATTGTATGAAATAATGTATCTTTGAGTTTTGAAGTATGACACACAAAATTTATTGACTAAATCAATTGTTTAAGAAAAACACATAGAGCTCTGAAAGTTTCCATCTTAATCAATATTTAATAAATAATCTGTGGGGTGTTGGTCATGGGGTAGGTATGAGAAGGTGTCCGAGAGCTGGCGCCTGCCTGCCTCAGAAGGATCGAGGTCAGTCTGCCAGATTCATGAAGGGATTAAAAAACACAAGGTGAGATTTTTTTCATTTGGGGCTTTGCAGATCAACAATGGGGAATGGATGAACAGTATTAAAGAGGATAAAGTGAGCAGAAATTTTGATTGGATCTATTTATGGGGTGTGGGCCAAGACAGTATTTATGGGGTGTGGGCCAAGACAAGTTACCATTTAAGTAACACAACTTTCGATAACTTCAGCAGAAAAGAAACAGAGGCAGGGTATGAGACAGGCAATATTACAAAGACAGTTTTGGGAATGGACCATGTGGGGCTGGAAGCTCAAGAAAAGTTCAGATCAAATGCTCTATGATTGACCTAACTGATTCATGTATGCTTGTACTTGTGAAACTTGTGATATTTGTGTCAAGGATAGGTATAGTCAGCCACAGAAAGAAATGTAACTATAGATGAAACACTCCCCACTCCAAACATTACAACATCAAACCGCACCATCATCTACCACAGATGGACGTATGGCAACAAATCACATTTGTGAAACTATCCCATCATTTCACCAATTTGCTCAGATTTATTTTCCAGATATAGTAAAGCACTTGGAATAAACTAAGGTAGACACAGACTGCTGGAGTAACTCAGCGGGACAAACGAAGACCATTTTATTCAGCCTATCTAACAAATAAGTCAGCAAACAGTAATAGCAGCAGTAATTAATACACTTACCACAAATCCCAAAGCCACCAATGGTTCCCCTTCATTTAAATGATAGAGGAATGACCCACCATATGTATGTCTGTCCAGGGGCCACCCCACAGTGTGCTCCACTCTACCAGGTCTCCATTTTGTTTCATCAATTACCCAAATCTGCCAGTAAAATGCAAATAAGAAATACATTAAATATTACCACAACGACTGCTTTAGCTGTGAGAACAGATTTTTTTTTTTTTAATCCAAAAAATGAGTCAGACTTGAAAGGATAAGTACTGTAAAACTAAAATTAAGTTAATCTGGCTCAAATAATAAAAATTGTTTAAAAATTTGCTAATTTTTGCTAAATTAAATAAATGGCTTTTTGTGATTGCGAATGGGAAAAACTTCAGGAAGAGTTGGATAAATATGGTGAACAAATAAAACACTTTTTGCCTCAAATGTATATATAAAACTGATATTAAACAAGTATAGGGGAAAATATTTTAAATAAAATACAGGTTGTATAGTTTAGTTTAGAGATACAGCGCGGAAACAGGCCCTTCGGCCAACCAGGTTGGCATCGACCAGCAATCCCCGCACATTAACACACATGGGGCAATTTACACTTATACCAAGCCAGTTAACTACAAACCTGTACGTTTTTGGAGTGTGGGAGAAAATCGAAGATCTCAGAGAAAACCTACGCGGTCACGGGGAGAACAAACAAACTCCGTACAGGCAGCACCCGTAGTCAGGATTGAACCTGGGTCTCTGGCGCTGCAAGCTGTAAGGCAGCAACTCTACTGTTGCGCCACCATGCCGTTCAGGTCCAGAATATGAAATTGTGTAGAGAAACTTTGGCTATAAAAAGGTTCAACATGAATGGATCAGCAATTTAAACAATAAATATTTGGAATTATGCCCAGAGCCTTAAAATACAATAGCAAGGTGATGATGTTTAAATGTGCATGGCGTTAGTTAATGCGCAATTAGGACTATCATATCTGGTTCTGAAACACCTATTGAAGGAGACCTATGATAGAAGTAGAAATGATTTTGGTACAGATGATTTGGTATCAATTTTTTGTTATTCAAAGAGTTCAGACATGTTTTTCAATAAAACATGCTGGTGATCCATCTTCTTGAACTGTTGCATTTTTTTGATGATGGCATTCATATATTTTCAGGAAACTGGGACTTCCAGAATTCAATGGTAGCGACAATGAAGAAACAACAACAAAAAATTCACATTTTATTTTGGACAGAATTAATTGACAGTTAACAGTCTGTTAAAGGAAAGTTATTTTTGACTAGATTGTTCTTTAAATAGTAGGTAGATGAATGAAATAGAATTGATATAGTGAATGCTGATGTTCGAAGAGCTTTAGATAAAGTGTTACATAATAAACATTCGGGGAACTGAAGTCCTCGGAATTAAAAAGGCAGTGACTGCATGGAGTAATCAACCATGTTTTCTTCCGACTGGATGGAAGTGTGAAACGATATTCGGGGGCTGGGGAAGGATGGTCAATAGTGGGATTATTTAACCTTTTCATGAATATTAGCAATATGGACTTTTATATATAGAGCATCATTTCCAACTTAATGTAAATGACATAAAACACAGAAACATAATAAACAATTAGATGAATAACAGACTGCAGAGTAGGGAGGCTGATGAAATAGGCAGACATAGCAGGTGAAAATTAATGCAGAGAATTGCAAATCAATTTGTTTTTATAGGATGAAAGAGGCAATAGAAACACAGGCAGCATCTCTGGAGAGAAGGACTGGGTGACGTAACCTTAGAGTGGACCCAGGAACAGAGAGATTTTGGAGATGTATTTGTGGAAGACATATAAGATTTGATGCTGTTGCTCACATTTTATGCATCTCAGATTTTTACTGCAGGCAATCCCTTTAACATTGGTGTTTTGAAATATTCTTTCTCTTACTCAAATATTCCCCATGTATTCAAATCTTTCCACCTTTGTAACTTGCCCACGACACAACATGCTTCTAAGATTTCCATTATGTTTCCCCTCCCCCCAACTCTGCTAAAAGATGGCACGGTGCAAAAGACCATCCTTTCATTTTGTCAGCTGTTTTCACATGGCAAGGCCACAAGTGGAATTTTCCTGAATTCCTTCTCTACATCTCCCTGCCTCTCTTTCCTCCTCCAAGCCTATGAACATCTATGCTTAAAACACCCAAATCAAGCTTTGGTCCACAATTCTCTAACCAAACATTTTTTTAACATTAAGAAATATGCTTCCTTACTGTACTTAGTTATATACTTGTGATTCCATTTTGTGTTAATCAATATCTCATCATAATCCAAGTTGAAGCCCTGATATGAATATACCAAGTGGCCAACAATGGGGGAGGAATTCAAACCACATTTACCTCTTTCAAACCTATACCATAGGTCTGTGGTTCACAGTTCTCCCTTAGATTGAAATGTTTATACAACTGCTTAGCAAGGTGTCCATGGCAACCTTCACCAAATATTGTCACTTTAGCATGTAGTTCCATTCCTCTTTCAAATGTGTCCTTCAGAAAAAGCGTATAGAAAAGTATTTCTATTACTATAGGGAAAATCAAAATGCAGTTTTCAATTCAATTAATAAATGCCCATTTTGCAATGCAATTTATAACATCTATAACTCTACTTGATTTTAGCTAAATTAGCTCCACACTAATAGAAAAAAAATGCATGTAAAGAAGAAAATTAATATAACAAAACGATAACAAGATAACAAAAAATTATCTTATTTACAAAATCACACAAAATGTAAATGAAGCTCAAATTTCGAGTGATATGCCTTCAACAAAGTTGTTGCTTTGGCAATATTTTCAAAGGAGCTTTATTTTATCATGTAAAAAAATACTTTGCAAAAACATAAAAAAGTGTTTTTTCCTAAATATTTGGATATTTAAATATGACTATAGCTACACCATTTTCCCTTAAATCCAGTTAGATTATGATCACTAACAATTCCAAATTGTACCCAGTGCTATTTCGTTGAAAGAGCCTCCAGAAGCTTCCAACCTTATTCAATTCTTTAATGGACCTGTCTTACTTAGGCGACACTTTAGGCGACTGCCAGGGACTAGTTATAATGGAATTCACCTACGACACCTGGCGACAACCTATGACAGCACCTACGACAACACCTACGTCAACCTACGACAACCTACGACAGCAACAATCGTCACCACTGTCGCCGAAATTTTTTTCAACGTGTTGAAAATTTTGTGGCAGTCGCCTGTGGTTGCCCCCAAAAATCGCCTAAGTGGAACAGGCCCATTATAGTGCAGCATGTAACCTGAAAATGAAAATAAATATCTGATAAAAGTATAGTTCACCTTCATTACTGACACTGAATACCTTTTATCCCCCTGTGATTACATGTTTCTAGTGTCATAGAGTCATAGAGTGATACAGTGTGGAAATAGGCCCTTCGGCCCAACTTGCCCACACCGGCCAACATGTCCCAGCTACACTAGTTCATTCCATTCGCAACTGCTCCTATTATGGTATCATACCCCATGACCTGGGCAATGCTCAAATATGAGCGATCAACCACTTTGTACTGATCATTTAAGTAAGATCCATCAAATTAGGAAGTTTTGTTGACATGTAATCAAAACACTTCTCACACGATACCTGATGAGTATTTCTAGCTCTCTGTTTGCAGGACCTTAAAAGGACCTTTGTATTTCCCTTATAAAAAAGGGGTAAAAGCATATACGGATATCTCAACAAAGGAACCAAAGAAACAGTGGAGAGTGTAGAAAAGGTTATTTCTCACATCTCAAATTCTCCCAATATTCTAAACATCTTAAACCAGGAATAATAATGCTGGACTATTTGCATGGATAAATGCAGCTGCAAAAACTCCCATTGAGGCAATCTGTTGAGTGGCACCACTGCTGCTGATCCCCAGCATCAATTTCCTCTATCAATGATGCACTCTTTCTGCCATATGTCCAAATTACCAGTTGAACTGCAGCAACTCACATTGCTTACTTCCACAGCACATCTCAAACCCACAACTTTATCAAAAGGTGAGCAACAAAATAATGGAAACACCCATCACCTCTAAGTTATTACAACCTTCCAGCACTAGACATAAGTGTCGAGTTAAATTTCATTTGGTTAAAAACTTGGTATGGCCGAACTAACACTCATCATAAGGACTACAGTGGCACACGTTGTTTGTTGCTGGCTTCCAACTAGCAGCAGGCATTAAAGAAAATGGTGTTCTGACTACATCAGCTTCATTCCAAGAAAACCTTTTTTTTGCAAAATGAGTTGTAAAAGGGAATGAAAATAAATCTTTTGGAATAAAAAAGAATTCTTCTTGCAAAAAAATATATAAACTGGAATATTTTGTCCTTTTGAACAGTAGAATGATTTAATATATGATTTAGTAGCCCTACCTTTGGTGAACCATCCTTATGAATGCCAACATCATTGGTAGAAATTCCTTTTATACTCCCATCATCATGGAATAATAACTAGATTACAAAAAAAAAACTTTTAATAATGCAATTGTTTAAATCATAATCGATGAAACAAGAAATAACGTAGGTCTGGTCACCATTTATTGTGATCACTAAGAAGTTCCACATGAACTCCACACCCTAACCTACAATTGCCTAGATTCCCTCACTATTCATAAAATCTACTGATGCAAATTGAAATATACCCAATGATTGAGTAAATATAGTCATTACCTTGATCTGAGAACATGCCCTTTGGTCCTTGACTCTCCCATGAAAGGACATATCCTCTCAGTTCCTTCCTACACTTCTCAGCATTTACTGTGTCTTGCTATCCCATACCCCTCCCTCCACAAAATCGACATGTTTCAATCTTTTAAATACCAATGAGTAGAAGCCCAACTTGTTTAACGTTTCCTTGCAGGGCAACCATCTATACCAAAGATCATTCTAGTGAACCTTCGCTGAACTGCCTCCAATCTAACAATCTCTGTTTCTAGGGGGACCAAAATTGTTCAAAGTACCCTCTATGTAGTCTTATTATTGATTGTACAGTTGCAGTGAGGCTTCCCTACTTTTATTTTCAAACCCCATGATAAAAGGCCCAACATGTATTCCGTAATACCTGCTCCAGGTACTAGGGGAGGCGAATAGAATGTTGATCCTTATTTCTCTCCCAGATTTCCATGCTCTGTACACAAGGATCTCCAAATCTGTTTTCTGCAGTTATTCTCCATTTACATAATATTTTGCAATTCGCCTTCCCACTGATCCTTGTGTTATCCACAAATTTGTCTAACGTACATTTGTTTTGTTCTTCCGAGTTGTTAATATATACTGTAAACAGTTGTGATCCCAGTGTTGATTCCTGTGATATACCTCTGGTCATCAGTAACCATCCAGAAAATCACCTCTCGCCCCCTCTTGCAGCTACCTGCCTCTTAACGAATCCTAAAACCATGTCAGTACAACAGTTCCAGCATCATGAAATCTTGTGGATTAATCATTTTTTTGAGGCACTTAGTTAAATAGTTTAGACTTAATAAACCAATTTAAGGCATAAACTAGGTTCTTACAATCCAGTCTGGTTGAGACATCGTGAAAACATTCTAACAAATTAATTAGACATGATTTCCCCTTTATGAAGCCATGTTGGCTCTGCTTGATTAGATTATGATTTTCAAAATGTGCCACTATTACTTTCTTAATCATTAATTCTGACATTTTTCAAAAAGTAGATTTTAGGCTAATTGGCCTAATAATATTATATAATATTTAGAGTAATATTACTGCGACTAATCATGAAAATAAAGCATCCGTGTACATTGGCCATTGCTACCTCAGACTGTACTTCGACACAAATCAAATTAAAGAAATGAACCTTCGATATGCTGTCTATTTCCATAAAGTCTTTTGGACAGTTCGAGTAGTCCATCAGGAAAACACATCAACAATTCAGTTTCGTTTTTTAAAGTTTAAAGATACAGCGCGGAAACAGCCCTTCAGCCCACCGAATCCGTACCAACCAGCAATCCCTGAACATTAACATGACCCTACACACTAGGGACAATTTACACTTATACCAAGCCAATTAACCTACAAACTTGTACATCTTTGTAGTGTAGGAGGAAACCGAAGATTTCGGTGAAAACCCATGCAGGGCACGGGGAGAACGTGCAAGCTCCGTACAGACATACAGACAGCACCCGTAGTCAGGATTGGACCCGGGACCCGTGTCTCTGGCGCTGTAAGGCAGCAACTCTACCACTGTGCCACCCCCCCAGTTATATTTTAAAACACCTTAGGGCATCCAAATCCTAATGTAGCATGATACTAAACAATCCAGATGTATTATTACATAAAATATGTTCACAATATATTTTTAATAAGTACATATTTTAAACTTTAATTGCTACTCACCTCAGAAGCTGCATATCCTGGATATAATTCCACACCAAGTTCTTCTGCTTGCTCACCTAACCATCTCACCATGTGACCCAAACGGACAATATAATTTCCATGATTCCTCATGGGAAGACCTTCACAGAAACAAGAATTGGGAGACAAATCTATATTTTAACCAAAGAAAGTTATTTTCAAATGCATACATTGCGAGGTGGTGCAGGAAGGAACATTTGAGATGTACAATATCTGACCAATAAATACACGCTTCCAGATTTACAAGCAATATGAAATATTTTTTAAAAACTTCTTCCACTCTGCAAATTGACTTGTAAAAAGGTTACAAACGTTTACTATACCTGGTAGCAATGGAACAGGAATTCTGTACTTTTCTGTCAAAATACCAAACATATCCTCCTTTACTGGAGTGTTCAGAGGGGCCTGTTAGGAGCATGCACATAAAAAAATCAATACGTTTCATTATAAATCTAAAGATATAACCTTTAAATAACAATTATGATTCTTAGGTATTTCTGAGCTGAATAACAATGATAATATTGATTTTGAGATTTCAAAACCAGTAGCAAGTTATGCTCAAATACTTTGTCATAAATCATATTCAATTTAACTTACTGGAGATTGTTGTTAAGGAATTAAAATATTTTATTGACCCAACCAAACTTTATGGGGGAAAGAGTGTAGAAAATTAATAATTACAAAAAAATCTGGTTGGCCACAACAAATCAGCATGTTCAGAAAGTTAACTTCATTTACTATCACTACTCAGCATTAACAAATCATGTTAATCTCTACGGAGAGAAAATGTTCCTACATGACTTGCAGCATTACCGTGTGTGTACAAAACTTTGCTCCTCAGATTCCTATTAAATCTTTCCCTTCTTATCTTAAATCCATATCCCTGCAAGATCCTGGTAATATCCCTGTAAAATCCTGATAATATCCTGGCAACATCCCTGTAAAGTCCACCGGCTGACGCCAGTAATGGTTGCCACGCCAACTGTCTGTCCTTTCCTTCTTTGTGTCTGTTTTGTATGTGCTAAATGTATGTTTTTTTAGTGTTCTTTAGCTTGTTTTATGTGTGGGGTAGGGGAGGTGTGTTGGAGGAAACTTTTTCTCATTGTTTACCTCGACGGAGATGCGCTTTTTTCCGTATCGTATCTCCGTCCGCACAGCGGCCTAACATTGAGGAGTTGGCGGCCTTTGCTGGAGATTGACCGGGAGCTCCATCGCGGGAGCCTGCGGACTTACCATCACGGTTCTAACTACTGTTGCCTCAAAATTGCAGTACCAAAATCAAATATATTATCCGTCATATTTTACCATATGGAAACTGTACCCAACCGTTCTGTTACAAGCATACCTTTGATATTTTCACATCAAATCGATTAGTATTGCAGCAAAATCTAGAAATTGTCATTTTTCAATAAGCCAATAAACAAACTTGCAGTAAAAATATAAACAATTTCCTCACCCCTCTGTCTCTCCAATCAGGGAACAACTCGTCCAGAGCTCTTGGATCCAGACATGCACCTGAAAGGATGTGTTCACCAAGCTGTGCAGACTTCTCCACCAAACACACTCGTATTTCCTTGCCATGTTTGTCAGCCAGCTGCTTCAGGTGGATTGCTGCAGATAGGCCAGCGGGACCTCCACCAATTATTACTACATCAGCTTCATCAGCGAATCGCTCCATGCTGACCCCTTGGAAAAAAGATGCAATACTAGAATAAGAAATATGAAATCATCCTTATTTCGAATATTTGCAAAAATTTGACTAAACAAACATGGCAAAAAAAAAGATAGACACAAAAGACTATCGACTCTGTAGAGAAGGAATGGGCGATGTTTTGGGTCGAGACCCGGGTCGGGTCATTCCTTCTCTCCAGAAATGCTGTGTGTACGCTGAGTTACTCCAGCATTTTGTGTCTATCTTCAGAGTAAACCAGCATCTGAATTCCTTCCTACACTGAGTTACTGTCTTTGTTAAATATTGTTTCTCTCTACGGGATGCAGCTTATACTTATTGAATCTGTTCTGCTGATAAACAATCAAGCTATAGCCATTATTGTTTCTGCATTCATGAAATAATCTTCTCAGTTAAATAAAAAGTTGAATATTGAAAGTAAATTAGAATTAGCAGAATCTTGTAACTGCACCCAAGTGAGATCTCATTAAAGAAAAAATAAACTTGCCATTACATTTTCTAATGACATAGAAGGCTCTTCAGCCTAAGGAGTCTATGCTGGCTCATAAAGCAATTCCCGTCCCACATTAATTTTCCCTGCAACCTATTCTCCCAATGTATCCCACTAATTACAACCCCCCCCCCCCCCAACTCAAAAATAATCCTACCACACACTAGGGATACTTTACATTGGTCAATTGATCTATTAACCAGCCCACCCTTGGTATGGAGGAGATGTGACTATTGGGGTGCCGCAAGGCTCGGTGCCAGGACCCCAGTTATTTAGAATATATATTAATGATATAAACGAATGCTGCAGGGAGTCTTGGATAGGTTGGGTGAGTGGGCAGATGCATGGCAGATGCAGTATAATGTGGATAAATGTGAGGTTATCTGAATGGTGTCAGATTAGGAAAAGGGGAGGAGCAACGAGACCTGGGTGGGCTTGTACATCAGTCATTGAAAGTAAGCATGCAGGTACAGCAGGCAGTTAAGAAAGCTAATGGCATGTTGGACTTCATTGCGAGAGGATTTGAGTTTAGGAACAAGGAAGTCCTACTGCAGTTGTACAGGGCCCTGGTGAGACCGCACCTGGAGTAATGTATGCAATTATGGTCTCCCAATTTGAGAAGGACATTATTGCTATTGAGGGAGTGCAGTATAGGTTCACCAGGTTAATTCCCGGTGATTTTAGATGATCAACCATGATCATATTGAATGGCAGTGCTGGCTCAAAGGGCTGAATGGCCTACCCCTGCACTTATTTTTCTATGTTTCAATGTTTCTATGTAGGACTCAGAGGAAAATCACCCAGAGAGAACACATAAATACCACACAGGTGGCACCAAAGGTCAGGATTGAATCCAGATTGCTGGCATTGTGAGACAGGAGCTCTACTATCTAAGCCATTGTGAACCAATCAATATAGGGTGCAAGTCACAGACAGTTGAGACTGGCTTGGCTTCACAGAATCAAGAAAGCAAATTCTTTGGCGAACACAGATCATGTCCATCACATTGGATGATTCAGTGAATGTTAGAAAAACTTTACAATGTCCCCAAAATGGGGTTGATCATGAGCACTCATGCAATTATTCAGAGGTAAAAGATTCAGCATGGAATGAAGCAACATGGATTTATTGCATCAGTGATCATGAGATATCCTCGTGAAGATTAAGGGCAGGAAATTAAAAATCACTAGGTTTATGGATAACGATATTGCTTACCTTCATGTTATGCATTGTTGCCTTCAATGCTGCTGTCACTTTCCACGAATTGAAACATACCCTTATAACTATAAGTAAGTGTGTCTGTGTCTGCGATCACATCTACTCAAAAAATCGACGCGCGAACGGGAACATTTTTACATATTCCTGTAGAGTTTTATCCCGTGCAGTCCAAAATTGTCTTATGTGAAAAATTCATGCTTTATTTCTCGAGTTACTTATGAAAATGTTCACAAATCTGAAATGTCTTTGAAAATAAAACCGAGCGGCTTTGGCTGATGACGTCACAATGGCTCTGCGTGCTGCGTCTGCGCTGCGAGTGATGTCCCCCCCACGAGCTGCCAACCCCCACTAGCTGCTGCTGCCATCCCCCTGCGAGCTGCTGCCGCCCCACGCGAGCTGCCGACCCCCCGCGAGCTGCCCCGGGCCGGGAGCTGCCGCTCCCCCCGCGACCTGCCACCCCACTCCCCTCCTCTCTCTCCCTCTCTTCCCCCCCACCCTCCCTCCCTCTCCCTTCTCCCCCACCCCCTCCCTTCCCCGCCACCCTCCCTCCCCCTCCCTTCTCTCCCCACCCTCTCCCTTCCCACCCACCTCTCTCCGCCCCTCTCTCTGTCTCTCTCTCTCTGCCCCCGCTCTCTCTGCCCACACTCTCTAACCCCCCTCCCCTCTCTAGACGTGCCTGTGAGTTGGGGGCTATGCGTCAGTGGATAGGGTGGGTATGAGGTAAAAGGAGCCAATGAATAATATTAATATATCAAGGGGGTGGTTAGTGTGTATGCAGGGGTAGTTAGTGTGCGTGTGCGGGGTAGTTAGTGTATGTGTGACGCCGCAGGCCGCCCCCCCACCACAACCGCGCGTTGAGAGGACAGGACCCAACTGGTCTAGTGAAATATAAATTTAAAAGGAACCAGGCAGAAATGTGGCAAGGGGTTGTGGCATCAGTTCATAGACAGACCATTTATGGTTGAACCCTCGTCAGGGGTTACGAGGGCTGTCACGTGATGTCATGGGTTAAGGGGAGTGTCCTGCTACATAAGCATATCTCACCTTGAGATCCACAGTCAACAGGTAGCTGAGCTTGAGGCAACACCCTCGCTCAGCTGCAGCAGCAATGACAATTATGTTAGTGGACCAAACTTGCATGTAACACCTGAATAAAGCAACTGTTTATTCACCACGTTTGGTGCCGCCACAGGGTAAAGAATGCCTGTTTGGTGATGAAAGAACCTGTCAAGCAAACTTAACAAGTGAACCACTCATTATATACCTTTTAGGATTTTAACGTTATATATAAGTTGGGGAAACAATAGTAGCAGCGACAGCAATAAAAACGACTCCATCTGGGCAGTGAAGATGTGGGAGATGTTATGCACGACCCAGGACTCATCAGAAGTTGGGAGATTGACCTCAATTACATTAAAAATATTAATAATTAACTGACGTAGTAGCATTAATGCTCTAGATTCCTAGAAAGGTGTATTGTTCTGAATAAGGGTCCTGACCCAAAACATCACACCCATATTCTCCAGAGACTCTGCCTGACCTGCTGAGTCACTGCGGTACTTTGTGTCCTTTTATGTCAACCAGCATCTGCAATTCCTTGTTTTTACAAGGTGTATTGGACTGTTTGCTTAGGCAATACTTGGGTGTAAGTACATTAAAAATCCTGCATGTGTGTTCTAACCATTATGCTGACAGCTGAAAGCTATTAATACCTAGCCGTCTTTCTGTTGTATGAGGTATTCATTTCTGTTTCTCATATCGTGTTCCTCTCACAAACAAATATTGTTTTGTTTTTGATTCGCCTATCCCGGGTAAGACTCTATGCATTTACCCCATCTAATCCCCTCATGGTATATTGTTTAGAAATGAATCTAAAGGAATAAAGATTGTGAGGATGCACTCTTCTTCTCTTATGACAAATAATCTCTCAAAAACACATTATTTCAGCTGGAATTAAAAGCAGCTACAACACGTTGGAAGAGACATGCTCATAAGACGAAAAATCTAAAGTGTCAATGTTACGGAGGAAAATACCGCATTGCTTCCTTAGAAAGCTGTGACCATTATGGTTATTGGATACACAATTAAATTTGGATACGTTGTATTTTGTCAACCAAAACCAGTCATAGGATGGAAAACTCTTCCTGCAATTGCTACACATAAACAACCGTACAAATGTAAAATGACAGTCTAAAACTGAACTACTCATTACCCGAGAACCTTAATGAATTAAAGAAATGTCTCCCAATAACATGACTACACTGTAGACTAAGGGAGTTCTATTAACCTAAATAAAACTCTAGAAATAGGAGCTTGGCATACTGGTGGGACAGAAGGTTAAATATAAAATTTACGTTGCATTTTAGAATAATTTACACAAATTGGATATAACCAATTTATTTATTTTAAGCTCCTGATGTGCCAAACAAAACTCAATTATATTTCATGGGAAATAAGGAAACATGGAAGGTATCCTTATAGAAAACCATAGGATGAGATATTCACATACAAAGTGCCTCATCCATACAGACAATTGTAGGAGGCAGCCTGAACCAATCGTGCATTGTTATGAATGTATTAGCTTAAGTACTATATAGAATACAAACAGGAAATATTGGAAGCATTCAGCAGATCAGGCAGCATTTGCAGGAACAAAAACAAAGTTAACATATCAGGTCCAAAACCCTTAGTGAGAACTATGAATGGAAATAAGAGAGACAACAAGTTAATTTGAAGTTGCAGAGAATGTGGGTGAAGAATGGATAGGATAAGAGTATATCTTGATAGGGCCAGTATCTCTGATAAGACCGGTAAATTGTAGAGATCATCCACTTGATGGGTTAATTGGGGCAGTTAGTGAAAAGAAAAGTGGAACAAAATGCTATCAGACGAAGGAAGATTAGAGAGTATGAATACAAACATTTAAAAACGGGTGAAATGCATGTCTGCAGGTCATGCTTAGCAAGTCAGGCTGTGCTAGTGAAGAGAGAAAAACTGGGTCAATATAGACAACTTGCAGATGAGATGATGCTGTGAGAAAAAGTGAGTTAACTGAAGTTATAGAATTCAACATTGTGTCCAGAGGGCTGCAATGTACACAATCAAAGGATAGGTACTATTCCTTAAACTTACTGCAGCCCTTGTTTTGGCAGTGCAGAAGGGCGGATACAAATACGCCAAAATGCGAATGAGACAGAGAATTAAAATGGCAGAGAGCAGAGAGATCCGAGTCACCCCCTCAGACAAAAAGCACATTCTCCCCAAAGTGATCATCCAATCTGCATTTGGTTTTTCCAATGTACAAGATACCACATTGTGAATGCTGAATGCAGTTCCCAAGATTGGAGGAAGTGCAAGCGAATCACTGCTTTTGCAAGGGCTGCCTGAATCCACGGATGGTGGCAAGGAAGTTAGACAGACGTGGCAGCTGCAGTTAAATGGGAAAGGGCTGTAAGAAGGGGAGTGGTTGGTGATCCAGAAGAACAGACCAGGGAGTCAATGGAAACATTCCCTTTTGAAATACTGAAAGGAGAGGGGAGACAAGATATTTTAGGTGATGGAACCTTGATGGAGATGGCATGAATGCAAAAAATGATCCATTGAATGAGTAGGCAGGTGGGTAGAAGACAAGGACCAGGGGTACTCCTTATTCGGTCCAGAAGACCAAAAGTATAGGAAATAGATGAAATATGGTTAAGAGTAATGTCAACTGGAGAAGTCACAACTTAAGAGAATGAAGACATCTCAGGCATCAATGTGAAAAGTTTTGCCAATAGACCAAAACTGACAAGGGTGGAGGAAACAGAAGTTAGGGTGGAAGATAGTTGAGATACTGTGGGAGTTTATAAACTTATAACCAATGTTTATTGTTAGCCAATCTCCTGCAGTTGAGATGGAGAGAAAGGGAAGAGTCTGAGATTAGGTACCTGAAGGGAAGACAAAGCCAAGGGGTGCTTTTTTGTGCGACTAAAGTTACTTTGGGTAGTTGTTGTGGTATTTCTCTTACTGGCTCTCCATTTCTGTCCAAAACGGAAACAATTGTAGTAACATCAGGCAAAATGCAATACAAAGAATTCAGTTTATAAATAGTGACTGCATCTTATAAATACACTATTTATTTGATGATATGGGTCTTTTTATGATTCTGAAGAAAATGGAAAATAAATCTTTGTACATCAAATCGGCAATTTCAAAACTCCAATTTCAACAGCCTTTCACTGTTCTGGATCAAAGTGAGGTTAGAAACAAACATTGTATAACTATATTCAGCAAGTTATGGTAATGTTTTCTTGCAGTAACAAAAGTAAAAAAACAAATTCTCATTATAGATGATCATTGTTAGTTATTCTGCACTTTTATTCTCATGGTGACATGATCTGCTGACTGGGTAATGCACAACAAATAACTTTTCACTGTGCCTCGGTACACGTGAAAATAAACCAAACTAAACTAAACAAGAATCTATATCCTGAACTGTTCTTTTACTTTCATCTGTTTAAATATTGGGAAAGCAAGCTTAATTTTGCATTGCAGAGGGATACAAAATAAATTTAAAATCATAAATCCTCAAAGCTGGCATGAAACCAGACTAATTTTCCCAGCATAAAATTCAAACTCCATGATAATTACCTTTCCATCGTGGATCTTTATCCCGTGGATGGATTGTGTAGTGTGTCGTGATACGGGAAGCTGAAGAGGAAACATATCTTTCCGCATGTACCAAGGACAGAAGAGATCCTCTCTGTACTGTGTTGACAGAACATAGACATGTGTGTACTGCAGAAGAAAAACACATTAACATACAGATTTTCAAAAGTACACATTCAAGATATTCAACATGAGACTCTGCCACGTAGTTAGAGGCTGATTTAAGTATGCCATGTAAAGAATTTGATCTTTAGGTCCATTACAAATCATATTATATTAATGCCAACCATAGTTCTCTAAAATTGCTCTGTCCAACTGCAAATATGCATCACACAAAGTAAGTATTTGTTTACAGCTCAGATTTGGCGAGTGCTTATATGCATATTGAGATCAACTCTAAAGCTGAAGTTTGACTGGATTCATTTTTCATCCAAAACATTTCAAGATATTTATCCCCACTATCAGTCGCAGTGTGAATTATTGTATTAACATCAGATTGATTTTATTTAAACCTGAAATAATGTTTAGAGCTCAAGATCTTAGGCAGATTCTCAGGATTGAGAATGGCTTATTTCCGTCGGTTTTGTGGATTGAGGTAGCTGATGGAGCCAATATGGGATCCACAGACTCTTGCAGATGGAGCAGATTGCAATTGTGTTTTATATTGTGGGATGATGCACTCCTTCTGCAATGCCTCGTGTGTGTCTGACGCATGGCCTCATGGTTTCCAACATCATGCTCCACATTATGCAATTGGTCATGAGCCAGAGATTCCCAGGAGTCGATGAGGATGTTCAGTTCAGTTTAGTTTATTGTCCCGTGTACAGAGGTACAGTGAAGAGCTTTTGTTGCATGCTAACCATTAAGCAGAAAGAC
>CM075977.1:270264269-270497662 GCA_038087875.1 Malacoraja senta
CCAAAGTCAGACATGTTATGACGGTTACATTATTTTCCAACTTAATTAAAAACATTAAGGTTAACATTCTACCTAATTAAGCAACATTATACTAATAACAAAACAGTATTACATGTGAGTGCAATGAAGAACAACAAAGCAATAGGAATGGGTGCTCTGTCATTCACTAAAATAATTGTAACCTTTTACACCATTGTCATTTTCCTGCACCAAGCCCAATTTCCTCTATTCACTCAATGTGTAAAGAAAAAATCAAACACGATCAAAATATTTAATAACTAAGCTTCCACTGCTCTTGTGTTTTTTTAAAAATAGTGACGCACGACATTTTGGGTGAAGAAATCGTTTTTCTCATCTTTGTCAAGAATGGCAAACCTTGACAACTGTACTTAGCCTTACTTTGACATTCTGAACCCTGGTACTAGACACCAGGGTATCTGCAAAAATAAATAATTGCAATTACTATTTGTCATGGCATGAAAGCCATTTGAGCCCTTTAAGTCAATACCAACTCCAAAAACAATCTTAGTCCCCCCCCCACTGACTTCAGTGGGATATGGGCCAAATGTGAGTAAATGGAACTGGCATAGATGGAGCATTTTGGCCAGCGTTTTCCAGTTGAGTCGAAGGGCCTTTTCCCCTGCTGTATGACTACATGACTCCACCCTAGTTCTCCTACCTACAACAAGTATCACTTATTGTTGCTGATAACATACCAACCAATAAATCTTTGGGATGTTGGAGGAAAGCCAAGCAGGCAGAGGAAACCCAATCACAGGGAAAACAAGCTAATTCCAGACAGCTCAAGTCACAGTTAAACTAGGGCTGCTGGAGGCATCAACACTATCTGCAGAATCATTGCTACCCTATACCACTGTGCCACCCTAGTCTTAGTTCAATTCAATAATTAAGGTACAAACACAGAACTAAAACAAGTTATCAATAAAAATGTGCACTTTATTACAAACCGTTAATATTCCTCTTAAAACAATGTAACTTTTCAGCTTCATATTTCAAGTGCGTTCTATCAGCATTATTATATTAGGTCACGAAAATTAGTCATAACATTGATGTAAAGGCAACAACACAGGGTTAACTATCAACCAAAAGTAATTTTGCAATCTCAAGAAATTTTCAAACGATGAAAACAATTGCTGGACAGCGTGCACAATAGTAAATGTTAAGCGTTTAGCTGCCCTTTGAGCAATCTATGGCTCACCCCAGAACCAAAGACCCAGACCCAGAGACCAACTGTGCCAGAGCAAACTGCCCCAGTGCCAGAGCAAACTGCACCAGAGCCACTGCCCCAGACCCAGTGCCCCAGAGCCTGATCCACTGCCCCAGAGCCAGACACACTGTCCCAGAGCCAGACCCACTGTCCCAGAGACAATGCCTCAGAGCCAGTCCCACTGTCCCAGAACCACTATCCCAGAACCACTATCCCAGAGCCAGACGCACTGTCCCAGAACCAGTGCCCCAGAGCCAGTCCCACTGTCCCAGACCCACTGTCCCAGAGCCAGTCCCACTGTCCCAGAGCCAGTCCCACTGTCCCAGAGCCAGTCCCACTGTCCCCAGACCCACAGCCCCCTCATTGCACATCAGGCGTTTCACTCGACATCACCTTAACTCCGAACCCTCCTTGGAATTTTTCGAAGGCGTCGCCGCATTTGCCCTTTTATTAAACAGCTTCTGCAGCAGGGTTGGAGCCATTTCGTACCATTTTACTGGTACAAAAAGAGATCATTCGGCAGCATTGCGAGTGAAAGTTGGACAACTCCATTGAGCTCGCCGCTGTCATGTGACTGTGACTGTGACTGTGACCGCGACCGCCCCCGCCCCCCCATTGGCCGCCGCCCCCCCCCATTGGCCGCCGCCGCCACTGCCAGCGATCCTCCCATTGGCCGAGGGCGAGGCGCCGCCACTGATGATTGCTCCGGGGCGGACAAACGAGCGCGCTGTGATTGGAGGGACCGCAAGCGCCTCCGCCAATCAGAGAGAGCAAGCGGTGAGGCCCCGCCTCCCAATTGTGACTGTGGCCGCCTCCAGCGCCCCCTGCAGGAGGGAAGCTCAACGTCAGTCCCAGCACCAAAGGGACTTCTCCTCATATAGACTCTCCCTCGATAATACTGGAGTAACTCAGTGGGTCAGGCTGCATCTATGGAGCGAGGGAATGGGTGACATTTCGGGTGGAGACCCTTCTACAGACTGAGTCCTGGGAGAAGGGGACACAGAGATATGGAAGGGTAAGGTGTGAAAACGACGGATCAAAGCAGACGATTGATCAAGGAAATGTATAGGAAGTGTGCCTACTTTGAAGAAGTTCTCCTCTCTCTGACTAGTGTAGGAAGGAACTGCAGATGCAGGTTTACACCGAAGATAGACACAAAATGCTGGAGTAACTCAGCAGGACAGGCAGCATCTCAGGAGAGAAAGAGTGGGTGATGTTTCGGGTCGAGAACCCTTCTTCAGACTAAAGAATCTGAGTCTGAAGAAGGGTCTCAACCCAAAACGTCACCCATTCCTTCTCTCCAGAGATGTTGCCTGATCTGCTGAGTTACGCCAGCATTCTGTGTCTATCTTTGGTTTATACCAGCATCTGCAGTTCCTTCCTACACCAGTCAGAGAGAGGAGAACTTCTTCAAAGTAGGCACACTTGAGGAGATTTCACAGTGGAGCAGACGAAATGTGTAGGAAGGAACTGCAGATGTTGGTTTACACCAAAGACAGGCACAAAATGCTGGAGTACCTCAGCAGGATATGCTGCATCTCTGGAGAGAAGGAATGGGTGATATTTTGGGTTGACGATGATCAAGGAAATGTAGAATGGTATATTGTTAGCTGATGGGAAGGTGACAACAAGGCATACGATTAGTAACATTAATCAGGAGGGCAGTGAAATTAAGTGTACTATGGTGGGGGAGGGACGTGGAGGGAGAGGGACTGCAATGGTTACTTGAAGTTAGAGAAGTCTATTTTCTTATCACTGGATTGTAAGCTGCCCAAGAGAAATATGAGGTGCTGTTCCTCCAATTTGCATTGTGCTTCACTCTTGACAGTGGAGGTGGCCCAGGACAGAAAGGTCAGCATGGGAATTGGAGGACTTAAAGTGTTTGGCAACTTGGAGATTGCATACTCTTGGAGGACTGAGTGAAGGTGTTCAGCGAAATGATCGCTGAGCAGTGCTTCTCCCTGTAGGTTTGCTCCTGGGCTTGGCCAAGATGGTAATTCGCTGGTCCAAGCAGCAGGCAGTCGAGGGTTCTGCCAGAGACGACTGCCCCTCTTCTGGACCTACGCCCGTGCTCGTGTGTCGCTGGTTTCATAGATACATAGAAAATAGGTGCAGGAGTAGGCCATTCGGCCCTTCGAGCCTGCACCGCCATTCAGTATGATCATGGCTGATCATCCAACTCAGTATCCCGTACCTGCCTTCTCTCCATACCCCCTGATCCCCTTAGCCACAAGGGCCACATCTAACTCCCTCTTAAATATAGCCAATGAACTGGCCTCAACTACCCTCTGTGGCAGAGAGTTCCAGAGATTCACCACTCTCTGTGTGAAAAAGTTTTTCCTCATCTCGGTCTTAAAGGATTTCCCCCTTATCCTGGACTTCCCCAACATCGGGAACAATCTTCCTGCATCTAGCCTGTCCAACCCCATAAGAATTTTGTACGTTTCTATAAGATCCCCTCTCAACCTCCTAAATTCTAGCGAGGATAAGCTAAGTCTATCCAGTCTTTCTTCATATGAAAGTCCTGACATCCCAGGAATCAGTCTGGTGAACCTTCTCTGCACTCCCTCTATGGCTATAATGTCCTTCCTCAGATTTGGAGACCAAAACTGTACGCAATACTCCAGGTGTGGTCTCACCAAGACCCTGTACAACTGCAGTAGAACCTCCCTGCTCCTATACTCAAATCCTTTTGCTATGAAAGCTAACATACCATTCGCTTTCTTCACTGCCTGCTCCACCTGCATGCCTACTTTCAATGACTGGTGTACCATGACACCTAGGTCTCGCTGCATCTCCCCATTTCCTAATCGGCCACCATTTAGATAATAGTCTGCTTTCCTGTTTTTGCCACCAAAGTGGATATCCTCACATTTATCCACATTATACTGCATCTGCCAAACATTTGCCCACTCACCCAGCCTATCCAAGTCACCTTGCAGTCTCCTAGCACCCTCCTCACATCTAACACTGCCCCCCAGCTTAGTGTCATCCGCAAACTTGGAGATGTTGCCTTCAATTCCCTCATCCAGTTCATTAATATAAATTGTAAATAGCTGGGGTCCCAGCACTGAGCCTTGCGGTACCCCACTAGTCAATGCCTGCCATTGTGAAAAGAACCCGTTTACTCCTACTCTTTGCTTCCTGTTTGCCAGCCAGTTCTCTATCCACATCAATACTGAACCCCCAATACCGTGTGCTTTAAGTTTGTATACTAATCTCTTATGTGGTACCTTGTCGAAAGCCTTCTGAAAGTCCAGATACAACACATCCACTGGTTCTCCCCTATCCACTCCACTAGTTATATCCTCGAAAAATTCTATAAGATTCGTCAGACATGATTTACCTTTCGTAAATCCATGCTGACTTTGTCCAATGATTTCACCACTTTCCAAATGTGCTGCTATCCCATCTTTAATAAGTGACTCTAGCAGTTTCCCCACTACCGATGTTAGACTAACTGGTCTGTAATTCCCCGTTTTCTCTCTCCCTCCCTTCTTAAAAAGTGGGGTTACGTTTGCTACCCTCCAATCCTCAGGAACTACTCCAGAATCTAAAGAGTTTTGAAATTTTTTCACTAATGCATCCACTATTTGTGGAGCTACTTCCTTAAGTACTCTGGGATGCAGCCTATCTGGCCCTGGTGATTTATCGGCCTTTAATCCATTCAATTTACCCAACACCACTTCCCGACTAACCTGGATTTCACTCAGTTCCTCCATCTCCTTTGACCCGCGGCCCCCTGCTATTTCCGGCAGATTATTTATGTCTTCCTTAGTGAAGACGGAACCAAAGTAGTTATTCAATTGGTCCACCATATCCTTGTGCCCCATGATCAATTCACCTGTTTCTGACTGCAAGGGACCTACATTTGTTTGAACTAATCTCTTTCTCTTCACATATCTATAAAAACTTTTGCAGTCAGTTTTTATGTTCCCTGCCAGTTTCCTTTCATAATCTATTTTCCCTTTCCTAATTAAGCCCTTTGTCCTCCTCTGCTGGTCTCTGAATTTCTCCCAGTCCTCTGGCATGCTTCTTTTTCTGGCTAATTTGTACGCATCATCTTTTGCTTTGATACTATCCCTGATTTCCCTTGTTATCCACGGATGCACTACCTTCCCTGATTTATTCTTTTGCCAAACTGGGATGAACAATTTTTGTAGTTCATCCATGCAGTCTTTAAATGCCTTCCATTGCTTATCCACCGTCAACCCTTTTAGAACTAATTGCCAGTCAATCTTGGCCAATTCACGTCTCATACCCTCAAAGTTACCTTTCTTTAAGTTCAGAACCGTTGTTTCTGAACTAACAATGTCACTCTCCATCCTAATGAAGAACTCAACCATATTATGGTCACTCTTGCCCAAGGGGGCACGCACAACAAGACTGCTAACTAACCCTTCCTCATTACTCAATACCCAGTCTAGAATAGCCTGCTCTCTCGTTGGTTCCTCTACATGTTGGTTTAGATAACTATCCGCATACATTCCAAGAAATCCTCTTCCTCAGCACGCCTGCCAATTTGATTCACCCAATCTATATGTAGATTGAAGTCACCCATTATAACTGTTTTGCCTTTGTTGCACGCATTTCTAATTTCCTGTTTGATGCCATCCCCAACTTCACTACTACTGCTAGGTGGCCTGTACACAACACTCACCAGCGTTTTCTGCCCCTTAGTGTTTCGCAGCTCTACCCATACCGATTCCACATCCTCCAAGCTAATGTCCTTCCTTTCCACTGCGTTAATCTCCTCTCTAACCAGCAACGCTACCCCACCTCCTTTTCCTTTCTCTCTATCCCTCCTGAATATTGAATATCCCTGGATGTTCAGCTCCCAGCCTTGGTCACCCTGGAGCCATGTCTCCGTGATCCAAACTATATCATAATCATTAATTGCTATCTGCACGTTCAACTCATCCACCTTATTACGAATGCTCCTTGCATTGAGACACAAAGCCTTCAGGCTTGTTTTTACAACGCTCTTACCCCTTATACAATTATGTTGAAAATGGCCCTTTTTGATTTTTGCCCTGGATTTGTCTGCCTGCCACTTTTACTTTTCACCTTGCTACCTATTGCTTCCGCCCGCATTTTACACCCCTCTGTTTCTCTGCTCACCCATTTAAGAACCCCACCACCTCTTATTCTCTGTTTATTATTGTTTTCTTCTTTCCCCCCTACATGTTGGGTCTGAGTGCTTTCCTTCTCTGCCTCCTGCCTCACACACTGTCTAATAGCATTCTCTATTTGAGACCCTCCCCCCAACCGTTTCTGAAGTACGCGGTCTCTGGAGACCCGGACTGCTGGTCACCGCGGAGGGGGAGGGGTTAAGTGCACTGTAGATAAGGTTGCCAACATTGTAATTTGATAACTGTTTAATTGTTATATGCAAACTGCCAATGGCAGTCTTGATATTTTTAAATTACTCTGGATTTGTGATTAATTGAATAAAAGCTCCTTGTTAAGGAAAAGAAAAAGGAGCAAAGGAAGCATGATATGCATAGCAAATAACTGCCAGTCAAGCCCACCATGCCTAGAAATAACAAATACTCAAAGGATTTGCCCTTCAGTGAGTTGAAACAAGAGGCGATCCTGTTGAGGATGGAGGAACTCAAAGCTGTTTAAATGCGAAGAAGAGATTCCAACAAGTGTACCCGTTAAAAGAGTTTAGAAAAGGTTTTCTAGATCAATATGTCGATGAACTAATGAGAACATTCAGATTTTATTGTTGAAAGAGAAAAGGATAATTTAAAAAATACTCGTGTTAAGGGATGTTTAGGGAAAATAGTCATAACATGATAGAATTTTATGAAAGGTTCAATCTGAAACCAAGGTCTTACAGCAATCTGTGAATGTATGAGTGGCAGTTTGGCTATGATAGATTGGGAAACTACATCAACAATAGGAAAGGCAATAGAAATCTGGAGAAAATTGATAGGGTAGATGCTGACAGGATGTTTTTTCCAATTGGGTAAAATAGAACCAGGGGGCATAGCTTCAGAGAACGAGGAGGAATTTCTTCTCGAGGAGGATATTAAATATTTTTCAACCATAGATTGAATGGCAGAGCAAATCAGTGCCTGTTTCTTATGAAAGGATGGGAAATACAAATAAATTATGGATTTTAAAAGTATCTTATTCTTGATTCTTTCATAAGAGAAAATATCTTCTTCACAACTACCTTAAAAGGACCCTTCAGAGTCTTGCATTTCAACTGAATCTTTCTCATTATTTTAAATGCCATTGGTTTCCAGATAGAAATTGTGAATAAGACACAAGGCGACTACAATGAAATATGGATGAGTTAAGTTAATGGGAAAAGATCTGACAATTGGAATATGATGTTTGAATCAGCGAAAATGTCCATTTTGTTGGGAAAAATAAAAGCAAAACATTGGTGAGAAATTTTAGAGCTCTGACATGCAAGAGGCTTTTCACTGTACCTCGGTACACGTGACAATAAACTGAACTGAGATCCAAGTCCTTATGGATAATAAACAAAAGGCTATTATGCAGGTACAAGTACTTAGGAAAGTTAGCAAGGTGTTAACAGAGTAGAGACATAGTCAGGGCATGTATGGTTAATATATGAGTCATTGATATCAGCAAGTCAGCTTTCAAACTACTTCAATTAATGCTTATATTGTATCACAGAACCACAGTTGTTGATGGATACTTGCAAGCGGTGATCAGCTGTGAAATTACATGGATCCAAATCATTTAGGAGCGGCACAATGACGCAGCTGAGAGAGCAGCTGCCTTACAGAGCTCGAGACCGGGGTTTGATCCTGACCTCAGGTGCTGTCTATGGAGAATTTGCACATAGTCCCGATGACAGCGTGGCTTTCCTCTGGATGCTCCGCTTTTCTCCCACATCCCAAAAATGTGTGGGTTTGTTGGTTATGGCCTCTAAGCAGTCCCCAATGTGTGGGGTGTAGATGCAAAAGTGGGATAAACTAGAACTGGTGTGAATGGTTGGCATGGACTCGGTTGGTGGAAGGGCCTTTTTCCATGTTGTATCTTTCAAATCAATCAATTGGAAAAATCCTACCCACAACAATGTAGTTGCACGATTATTCAAATGACTACAATGGTTTAAAAGTGGCTCAACAAACCCTCCCAAGTGCAATAAAAGATGAGCAATACATGCTCAAGTCAAGTCAAGAGAGTTCAATGTCATGTGTCCCAGATAGGACAATGAAATTCTTGCTTGCTGTAGCGCAACAGTATAAGGTAAGCATAAATACAGAACAGTTCAGTGTGTCTATATAGCATAGACCATATATATACACATAAATAAAGAGATAAAGTGCAACAGGCTATATAGTTCAGAGTTTGTTTGATGGCAAGTTTAATAGCCGGATGGCTGTGGGGAAGGAGCTGTTGCTGAACCTGGATGTACCAGATTTCAGGTTCCTGTACCTTCTACCTGATGGCAGCAGAGAGATGAGTGTGTGGCCAGGATGGTGTGGGTCCTTGATGATGTTGGCAGCCTTTTTGAGGCAGCGACTGCGATAGATCCCTTCGATGGTGGGAAGGTCAGAGCCGATGATGGACTGGGCAGTGGTCACAACTTTCTGCAGTCTTTTCCGCTCCTGGACGCTCAAGTTGCCGAACCAAGCCACGATGCAACCAGTCAGCATGCTCTCTACTGTGCACCTGTAGAAGTTCGAGAGAATCCTCTTTGACATAACAACTCTCCGTAATCTTCTCAGGAAGTAGACGCGCTGATGTGCTTTCTTTATAATTGCATCAGTGTGCTGGGACCAGGAAAGATCTTTTGAAATATGCATGCCCAGGAATTTGAAATTCTTGACCCTTTCCACCATCGTCCCATTGATATAAACGGGATTGTGGGTCCCTATCCTACCCCTTCCAAAGTCCACAATCGGTTCCTTGGTTTTGCTGGTGTTGAGAGACAGGTTATTGGCACCATTTGGTCAATCGGTCGATCTCACTTCTATACTCTGACTCGTCACCATCAGTGATTCATCCCACAACAGTGGTGTAGTCGGCAAACTTGATGATGGAGTTCGCACTATGTCTGGCTACGCAGTCATCAGTATAGAGTGAGTAAAGCAGGGAGCTGAGCATGCAGCCTTGAAGTTCTCCCGTGCTGATCGAGGATGACACATTTTTACCAATATGGACAGACTGTGGTCTGTGGATGAGGAAGTCGAGGATCGAATTGCAGAGGGATGCGCAGAGACCCAGATCTGAGAGCTTGGTAACCAGCTTGGAGGGGATGTTGGTATTAAATGCCGAGCTGTAGTCAATGAATAACGCCTGACGTATGCATTTTTGTTGTCCAAGTGGTCCAGAGCGGAGCGGAGAGCCAGTGAGATCACATCCACCGTTGATTTGTTGTGGCGGTAAGCGAACTGCAGTGGGTCGAGGTTCTTGTCGAGGTAGGAGTTAATATGCGCCATAATCAACCTCTCAAAGCACTTCATCACCATAGACGTTAGTGCCATTGGTCGATAGTCATTGAGGCACGTCACCTTGCTCTTCTTGGGCACCGGTATTATTGATGCCCTTTTAAAGCAGGTGGGAACCTCAGACCTCAGAAGTGAGAGGTTGAAAATGTCCGTAAAAACTCCAGCCAGTTGGTCCGCACAGGTTTTTAGAACATGACCGGGTATACAATCAGGTCCAGGCACTTTCCGAGGGTTCACCCCTCTGAAGGATCTTCTGACGTCGGCCTCTGTGACTGTGACTGAAATACCATCACGGCGAATGGGGGCTCGGGAACGCACATCAGTGTTCTCCCTATCAAAGCATGCGTAAAACGCATTGAGCTCGTCAGGGAGTGATGCTTCGCTGACAATTGAGCTGCCTCCTGATTTCGCTTTGTTGGAGGTGATGGCATTCAAGCCCTGCCACAATTACCGAACATCCGTCTCATCCTCCAGCTTGGAGCAGAAGTCCCTTTTGGCCTTTTTGATGGTCTTACCAAGGTCGTATCTGGACTTCTTGTAGACCTCTGTATCTTAACAATGATCTAAGCAAAGCAATCAGAACAGGGAATAACCCGGTAATTCTACTCATACTTCCAAGTGGGCTTGATGCCCACTTAAATGACAATTTGATATTCTTCATATTATATCTGCATCTATTCTGCACTCTCTTCTTCCTGGAGAAATAACCTTATTAGAAGAATGGGTGGTAATTTCCATTTCCTTAGCTGTTTAAACACAATTTTCTGAACAAGTAGAATGTTGTAAAATAGGCTACTTACTGCAAGTCATACATAGAAACATAGAAACATAGAAAATAGGTGCAGTAGGCCATTCGGCCTTTCGAGCCTGCACTGCCATTCAATATGATCATGGCTGATCATCCAACTCAGTATCCTGTACCTGCTTTCTCTCCATACCCCCTGATCCCTTTAGCCACAAGGGCCACATCTAACTCCCTCTTAAATATAGCCAATGAACTGGCCTCAACTACATTCTGTGGCAGAGAATTCCAGAGATTCACCACTCTCTGTGTAAAAAATGTTTTTCTCATCTCAGTCCTAAAAGATTTCCCCTTTATCCTTAAACTGTGATCCCTTGTTCTGGACTTCCCCAACATCGGGAACAATCTTCCTGCATCTAGCCTGTCTAACCCCTTAAGAATTTTGTAAGTTTGTATAAGTTTTGTAAGTTTCTATAAGATCTGTCCTATCTTCAACACAGTGGCTGATCCAGTAATATCAACAAATACTTTTGAAATAGTAATAATGAAAGACATCCCATATCAACAGTCATATGTTGAAAGAATGGAGCGACTGGGTTTGTATGCACTGGAATTTAGGATGAGAGGGGATCTTATTGAAATATAAGATCATTAAGGGTTTGGACATGTTAGAGGCAGGAAACATGTTCCCGATATTAGGGGAGTCCAGAACCAGGGGCCACCGTTTAAGAATATGGGGTAAGGCATTTAGAACAGAGATGAGGAAAAACGTTTTCACCCAGAGAGTAGTGAATTTGTGGAATTCTCTGTCTCAGAAGTCAGTAGAGGCCAATTCTCTGGATGCTTTCAAGAGAGAGTTAAATAGAGCTCTTAAAGATAGGGGACTCAAGGGATATGAGGAGAAGGCAGGAACAGGGTACTGATTGTGGATGATCAGCCATATCACAGTGAATGGCAATGCTGGCTCAAAGGGCCAAATGGCCTACTCCTGCACCTATTGTCTATTGTCTATTAACAGCAGAGTTCATCTGGGAGAAGGAATTTTACTTCTGAAATTCGTTTTATATTTTCTCATTAGAAGTCTTATACAATTATTTTCTGGGGAATGCCACATTCCTGCACCAATCTTGATCCCCTTAACATCAAGAAATTTATTGATATTTGCCTTGAATGTAAAGAGCAGCTGATCCTCCACAGTCCTCTGGCAGAAAATTCCAGAACCATTATCCTCTGTCTTAAGATTTGTTTTCATCTGTCCTGAATGGCCGGCACCTTATTTTGAGATTGTGTCCTCTTGACACTGGGAACTTCACCCTGGAGATGTATTATCTCTGCATTTACAGTTACAAGTATCAGAAGAAGTTTGTGTTCCAATGAGATCACTCCTCATTGCTCCAAACATAAGGCAGGAGAGAGGATAGACACAAAATGCTGGAGTAACTCAGCGAGTTACTGTCGTGGTTTTAAGACTCAAAGTTTGGATAAGATGACACAGACACGGAGAATTCTTCAAGAAGACGAAAGCCTTTATTTGCAAATATTCAGCTGGAACATTCAAAGACGGCACCACCTGCCCGTTCTCTAATTGCTCTCTGATCCACAGAAACAAGCAGCTTTTTATTGCACTCTTTCAGCCTTATCTCTGCTACATTATCTTTCATGCTGTACTCCTTTTCGCATCAATCTATCTTCAATTCTAATATTCTCTGTCTTGCCACAATTATGTTTCCGACCTTGGTTCAATCTTATTAAACTTTACATTTCCTCTTATATCTCGCCCTTCACTCACCACCTTTAAAATTAACTTCTAACGTCCTGTCCTGCCACCATTACGTTTCAGCTAAAGCCAATTTGAAGCCAAGGTTACACATACCATATTACACTGTTACATATTAGTTTATATGTTTACACACAAAGATACAAAATGTATTTATTAAGAAAACAAAGGTGCAAAAGTAAAAATAAGAAGTAACTTGTTTAGTGCCTTTATTACTAGATAAATGATTTAATTAAGTGCTGCTAACTAACTAACAAGCATGCGAGTCTAAGGATGTCTGATTACTAACAAGCACGTGAGTCTAAGGATGTCTGATTACATAAAATAGCTGACAACATCTGCTGGCTATGATAAATGTTTTAATTAAGTGTTCTATGACTTCCATATAACTCCCTCCTTTGAGACTTTTTCCAAGTCTCATCAGATAAAGAAAACCACACACACATCCCCCAGGTCTAATAACCTATAGAGCCCTAAATTGCAGGCTCTTTCAATTAAGTTAGTGTAATGCTGTGTAGCGTTCTTTCTCTGGCTCCCTGAGAAACTGGGCCAAAAACCCACCCCCATTACGTGAGGCAGGAAAAAAGATCCAGCTTCCCTTACAGACTTCGTTTAGCATTTCCCCAACACTTCATCTCCATTGTAGTAGTATTCTATCACCGAGGTCCACTTTCCTTGAGGGCCTGATTCGTCTTCACCCATTATCATTAGCAGTTGCTTCACAGTAGCTTTCACCAGGAGAGACTTAATACAGCGGAAAACACAGCACAACACGATTGCCACTGCAAACAGTACGACCCTAATGGTCAAACCAATTTTAATCAGCCATGCTCCCCAAACCCCCCAACATGCTCTCCAGCCACCCAAACAATTGATGTCTGAACCCTACGTTTCTATTAACCTCACTCCTTATCCATGGCTTTAGTGAAAGACCCCTCCGGGCTAGTATTATTACATATGAAGGTGAAGCATTGTTCCCCAAACAAGACACATACACCCCTTATTCTGACCTTATTTACACCAGTCTCATAGTCACTAATGTCTCCAAAACTCACGTTATCTTAACCATATAACAATTACAGCAATGAAACAGGCGATCTCGGCCCTTCTAATCCGCCGAACACTTACTCTCACCTAGTCCCATCTACCTGCACTCAGACCATAACCCTCCATTCCTTTCCCGTCCATATACCTATCCAATTTATTTTAAATGATACAATCGAACCTGCCTCCACCACTTTCACTGGAAGCTCATTCCACACAGCTACCACTCTCTGAGTAAAGAAGTTCCCCCTCATGTTACCCCTAAACTTCTGTCCCTTAATTCTCAAATCATGTCCTCTTGTTTGAATCTTCCCTACTCTCAATTAAAAAAGCTTATCCACGTCAACTCTGTCTATCCCTCTCATCATAACCTTCTGCGCTCCAAACAATAAAGACCTAACTTGTTCAACCTTTCTCTGTAACTTAGTTGCTGAAACCCAGGCAACATTCTAGTAAATCTCCTCTGCACTCTCTCTATTTTGTTGACATCTTTCCTATAATTTGAAGACCAAAATTGTACACCATACTCCATAATTGGCCTCACCAATGCCTTGTACAATTTTAACATTACATCCCAACTTTTATACTCAATGCTCTGATTTATAAAGGCCAGCACACCAAAAACTTTCTTTACCACCCTATCTACATGAGATTCCACCTTCGGGGAACTATGCACAGTTATTCCTAGATCCCTCTGTTCAACTTCATTCCTCAATTCACTACCATTTACCATGTACGTCCTATTTTGATTTGTCCTGCCAAGATGTAGCACCTCACACTTATCAGTGGGCGGCGTGACTTGGTTGCAGCGGCCTCTGCAGTCCGTCTGTCTTTTTTATTTTTTTTTGTTTCGTTTGAGTTTTGTTTTTAGTGTTTTTTTAACGGGGTATGTGTGGGGGGTGGGGGGTGGGGGGTGGGGAGGGGGAAACTTTTAAAATCTTTTCCCTGCACGGGAGAACCGACCTTTCTCTGTCGGGTCTCCGTTGTTGTTGGGGCCTGGCGCCGTGGAGCGGCCTCCAACCGGAACGACCTGGGGCTCCAGTCGCGGAGCCTGCGGACTTCTCACCATCGTGGGGCTGGCCGACTTCGGAGCGGGAGGGGCTGTGGTGGCGCGCGGCTGCGACCCGACCTCGGAGATTCGGAGGCTTCAGCCGCGGGACTGGTGGACGGTGACATTGGGAGCCCGCGGGTCCATGGTGGGAGACCGCTTTTCGGAGCTCCCGCAACGGCAGCTACTCCCGCCCGAGTTGCGGGGTTGAAGATGACCTGGAGCGGGGTCTGGCATCGCCCGGTGCGGCATTGGTGGCCATGAGACTTGCTGGCGCTACCGGGGGCTACAACATCAAGACCCGGAGCGGGGTCTGGCATCGCCGGGTGCGGCATTGGTGGCCGTGAGACTTGCTGGCGCTACCGGGGGCTACAACATCAAGACCCGGAGCGGGGTCTGGCATCGCCCGGCGCGGCTTTGGTGGCCGCGGGATATGTTTACAGTCGCCCGCCGGGGGCTTTGACTCTGACATCGGGAGGAGAATGTGGAGTGCAGGGGAGAGATAAGACTTTGCCTTCCATCACAGTGAGGAGGAGACTCACTGTGATGGATGTTTGTGTAAATTGTGTTGTGTCTTTTTTAATTGTTTGTATGACTGCAGAAACAGAATTTCGTTTGAACTTAGGTTCAAACGACAACAAATAAATATCTAAATCTAAATCAACATTAATCTCCATCTGCCATCTTTCAGCCCACTCTTCCAAATGGCCTAAATCTCTCTGTAGACTTTGAAAATCTACTTCATTATCCACAACCACCTATCTTAGTATCATCTGCATGCTTACTAATCCAATTTACCACACCATCATCCAGATCATTGATGTATATGACAAACAACAGTGGACCCAACACAGATCCCTGAGGCACCCCACTAGTCACTGGCCTCCAACCTGACAAACAGCCATCCACCATTACTCTCTGGCATCTCCCATACAGCCACTGTTTAATCCATCTTGCTACTCCACCATTAATACCCAACAATTGAACCTTCTTAACTAACCTTCCATGTGGAACCTTGTCAAAGGCCTTACTGAAGTCCATATAGACAACATATACAGCTTTACCCTCATCAATTTCCCTAGTAACCTCTTCAAAAAATTCAAGAAGATTAGTCAAACATGACCTTCCAGGCACAAATCCATGTTGACTGTTCCTAATCAGACCCTGTTTCCAGATGCTTATATATATTATCTTTAAGTATCCTTTCCATTAATTTGCTCACCACTGACGTCAAACAACGTTCTTGTTAGAACTCTGCTCTTCCCTCACTTCTTTGTCCTCCTGTTCACTTACCTCAGGGCTATTATCTAGTCGTACCTGCGGGACAGCCCTCATGTAAGGATTGAAATGGTACCAGGTAGATCAACCTTCTACCTGAACTGCGGTGGGTGGTTCGGAAAGCTCATACATACACCTTGTCTCCAGGTTTAAAGGGTCCTTCCTCCTGGTCCACCTCCAACTGCTTTTGCTTTACCTGTGCATAAATAGACTTGTATATCATAATTAACTGTTGCATATACTTCTTAACTTCTACCTCTAACTGTTCCAAACTCGGTCCCTTGTAGGGACCTCTCCATTGTGCCACCTACATAGGTCGGCCAGTAAGCATCTCATGTGGTGTTATGTGGGTTATTCGGTTAGTTTACATGCAACATCTCTTCAGTGCCGATGGCAGGGCATTGATCTAATTCAACTTTGTAGTTACACAAATCTTATTTATATTAACCTTCAATGTTCCATTTGTTCTTTCCACCATGCCCTGTGACTGCAGGTGTTACACACCCAAATCTGTGTTTTACTCTAAGGGCCTGTAGCACCAGCTTGACTACTCTCTGAATGAAAACAATCCGTTGTCAAAGCTGATTTCTGTAGGTCTACCAAACCTCTCGATTACCTCATTCATCAGAAACTTTACTACAGTCCTTGCACCTAAATCAATCCAAGCTTACCCTATACATAATAACAGCTGATCATCGTCCAGATGCTGTTCTGGCTGCTTCGTCTGCACTTTGATCTCCCTTCTTATGTGCTTGGCATTTAATGACAGCTAGTGCCCCTGGCTTCATTATTGCCCTTATCAGGTCTGTACTTTACTGCTAACTTTTCATGGGGTCTCCGTTGCTTTCCTCAAAGCCTTTCTGTTTCCCTACTGCTCCAAACATGTGACAGACCCCATGAACATATGCTTAGTCGGTATAAACTTCAGCTTTCTCACCTTCCATCATGTCACATGCTGCTCTTAAAGCCTTAATTTATGCCAACTGAGCTAAGCAAGATTGCAGGCTTCCAATTTAATTACCTTAAAGTCTAATTCATCCTGATGCACCACTTCAAACCCTGCATACTTGCTATTATGATCCCTTTAACAAGAAACATCCACAAGCAAAACCTTTTTGTCCTCTTCATTCAAAGGCATTGACTGTATAACATTTCTCCGACTTGTGTGTCCTTCTTCCTTCATTATTTTCCTTAATGACATCACAATTTCAACATACTTTCCAATCTAGTCTGAACTATATCCTTCAATAAACTTCAATTATCTCTTCAATTTGATCCTGCGCTATAGCTTTAACTTCTTTAGATATTACTCGTCCTGAATATTCTACCTGCTGCTGACAAAACAGCAACTTCTTCCTGGATACTTTACGACCTCCTATGCCATCTTTTCCAAGAGAATTAAAATGTCTCTCTCACATTGCTTCTCACTTGTGGAATAAACCAACAAATCATCCACATACTGTATCAAATACTTTCTAAGGGTACACCTTCCAAATCTGCCTTTAACATCTGATTTTACTTCGGAGTCACGTGAGTGACTACGTGAAGAAGCCCCGTCCAGCTGCACACGCGTCATTATCGATCAGATGCATAGCGTTCATGACCGTGTGTGGAGGAGCAGGAGCTCCTCCCGCCGGTGAGTAAAACAAAAGTAAAACAAAAGTCGGAAGGTAAGTGGGTTACTTTTCACTTACAGGAGCGTTTCCTTCCCGTATAGACTTGTTGGTGGAGCTCCACTCAAGTTTATTATGGAGAAATGGGAAGGAGAGGCGGCCAGGGACGCACCGTAGTAAAACCCCAGATCCTAAGGGTAGCGGGCGTCAGTCAGGGGAGTCAGTGGCAGCGAAGCCATTAACTCCCGTTGTGGTCGAATGTGCGTTAAACCGCCGGCGACGGGGCGCAAGGCTGAGAAAAAATATATATATATATATATATATATATATATATATATATATATATAATAATAATAAATAAATAAAAATTGGCCCGACCTGTAGACTCGGATGAGTCAGACCCGGAGGTATGCCCTCCTCAGGCAGGAAAGAGTATTACACTGCAAGGGTCAAAAACTTTATAACTCCTTATGGGGCAGATGATTTGTAAAGAACCCCCACAGGAGGATTTAAGTCGGTGTTGGCCAATGAAGTATAGCACAGGAGGTGCCTTGGAACAGGCACAAGGGTGGCCTACAGGAGAGCCATCAGTGCCTGTGCAGAAACATTAAAGAGGTTGGCCTACAGGAGAGCCAGTGCCCAAAAATGCCAGAAAAAAGGCAAGTTATGTGTTGGCCTATTGGAGAGCCAGTACTAGAAATGCCTGAACAAAAGGCAGCACAAACGTGCAATGATAAATGTGCCAGCACCGACAAATATAAAGAGTAAAAATAATGAAGCGTTGGCCTAGAATTGAGCCAGCGCCAGCAGCACCTGAAGCAGGGCTGCCTGTCCATGGGCCTACAAGAGAGCCCGCGCAGGGGGAATCTGGCAGAGACTTACCTGAAACAGGGGAGCCAGAAATTACCCAACATACAAATGAATATCTAGATTTAGATGATGATTTAAATGAGGACCAGAGCCCATTATCAGAGCCTCAAATGTTCCAAGGCTGGCACAAAACTTTGCTGTTCCCAGAGTAACAGGGGAACCTTTGAGAGAGGAAATAGCTATGACTATAAATTATCTACTCTCCCATCAGCCCCAGGAATTAACCATGGATGAGACTATCAAAAAATATGAGTCCCGGGAAATTGCAGCAGTTGCAGCAGTGAATAACTTGATATGGTTAATTTGAACAGTGGTTTACGCTCACAAGAATTGAAATTACACAAGTGCTGAAATTTTTGGGGTCAGTGGTTTGGATGAAGGTTATATATCGTATTCACAACAAAATGCCTTAGCACTCATGTGTAGTGCGCACTTTGAAATAAATTGTATTCATAAAAATGCAATAAGACCAAATATTCATCCTAAGTATGCAGGCTCTGCAAACCATCCAATATACAAATGCCTAAATCTGTTTTGGAGAAAATCTAACAAAGAAACTAAAGGATCACCTATGCTGAGCAGAGCGGTGAGAAGGCAGTATCCCTACAGGCGAAATGTGGTGCTGGAGAAGGAGCAATCCTATCATTCTCGTATACACGTTGACGTTCTGCACCGAGGATACGTGGAGGTTACAATATGCCTACTAGAAGGACAACAACTGCCGGTGGCAAACCCCGAGGTTAGGGGGCTTGGTCTGGTAAGAAACACAACAAATGTTTCACACTCACAAATAGGGGGGAGGTTACGATTCTTCCTAAAAGAATGGCAATCAATAACAAATGATTCATTTATTCTATGTAGCATTGTAGGATTTAAAATTGATTTCTCCAATTCAGCATAATTCAAACTGGTCACAGATTTTTTCAAAGGAAGAGAATGGGTTGATCAAAGGAGAATTGAAATATGTTATGCAGAAAAGGATGATATAAATGTCAGTAGAACAACACCATCAGTTTGTGTCAAATATTCTCCTAGGAATATTCTCCTAGAAAAGGGATGGTGGATGTAGAATCATTTCCGATCTGACAAATCTTAACCTTTATGTACAATAGAAACATTTCAAAATGGAAACATTTACTAATGCCATTTAGCTAGTCACAAAGAATTGCTACAAGGCAAGCATAGATCTGCAAAATGCATATTATTCTGTGAAATGCATGGTAATGATCAAAGATATTTGAAATTTAGATGGATGAGTCAGTTATGGCAATTTAAAGCATTGCCCAATGGTCTGATTTCAGCACCAAGATTATTCACTAAATTGCTCAAACCAATTTTAGCTCTGTTAAGAGCTGAGGGCCATGTATTAATGGCTTATTTAGATGATATCCTCATTGTAGGGGACACTTTGGCTGCTGCAAAAGTGTCAGTATCCAATCAAATACATTTTGAGAAATTAGGTTTCATTATTCACCTACAAAAATCTAAATTGTTACCAAGCAAAAAGATTGATTACCTAGGGTTCACAATTAACTCCGAACACATGGTAATCACTTTGCCAAAAGATAAAAAGCTGCAGTTAATTGAAGGTTGCATAAAACTCATTAACGAGGACACACCTTCAATTAGAGAAGTGGCAAGCTTGCTAGACAAATGAATTGCAGGGTTTCCAGCGGTCACGTTTGGACCATTGCATTATCAATGTTTACAGAGAGCTAAGGTACAAGCGTTAAAAATGAATAGAGGGCATTTTAATAGGCCCATGAAATTAACAATTCAATCCATTACAGAAATAGAATGGTGGATTAACAATGTTTCTAATGCTTCCAGAAAAGTTCTGGTAGAAACACCTTCCGTCACTCGACAGACTGATGTAAGTGCGCTGAGTTGGGGCGCTACTAACATGATTTCCAGCTGTGGAGGTAGGTGGAATGTGAATGAAGTACCTTTGCTGGAAAAACTGGGAATCAATTACCTAGAGCTATTAGGCGCATTTTACGGCCTTAGAGCTTATTGCACTGATATGGGAAATGTGCATGTTCAGGTACAGGTTGACAATACTACAGCTGTAGCATACATAAATCACATGGGTGGTATAAAATCAGAATCATGTGATAAATTGGGAAATGAAATTTGGACCTGAGGTATTGCCAGAAAAATGTGGCTGTCAGCAATATATTTACCAGGTAAAAATTAATACAATTGCAGACAAAAGATCACGTAAATTTAATGATAATACAGAATGGATGTTAAACCTGAAAATATTCACACAAATTATCACACAATTTGGAATGCCAGAAATTGATCTGTTTGCATGAAGATTGAACCACCAGTTGCCTAAGTATGTGTCATGGGAACCTGATCCTGGAGCAGTGGTGGATGCTTTCTCGCTACATTGGGGTGGTATGTTTCTGTATGTTTTTCCACCATTTTGTTTAATCCACAAATGCATACAGAAAATTAAACAAGACTCAGCCTCAGGGATTTTGGTAGTACCAGATTGGCCTACACAGGTATGGTACCCACTGGTGTTAAAAATGGGGGGGAAAAAATCCTTATGGTTATTCCAAAGCAGATTAAACTGCTTGTACACCCTGTGACTAATGAATCACATCCTTTACATAATCGTATTGGTTTGTTGATTTGCAGATTCTAAGAAGGCCATATCTTGGAAAAAGATTATCAGACCGTACGGTGGATGTTATGACAGCAGCCTGGAGGAATAGTACCCAGAAGCAGTACACTTCCTATATAAAGAAATGGGAGGTGTTTTGTTCAGGAAAGAATATTGCATATAACACAGCAGAAATTTCAGATGTAATAGAGTTTCTTTCAACGCTACACTATGAATTGAAATTAAGTTATAGTGCAATTAATACTGCACGAAGTGCACTCTCTGCATATTTAAGCAGTGAAACAGAACAAACTCCAATTGGAGCACATCCTTGGGTCTGTAGGTTTATGAAAGGAATTTTCAACTCTATTCCTCCCAGACCCAGGTATACAGAAATTTGGAATGTAAAAGATGTACTGATGTTCCTAAGGAATTGGAATCCAGTTGAAACTGTCATTATCCAAAATTACCATGAAATTGGTTATGCTCATGGCATTAGTTTCAGCGCAGAGAGTTCAAACATTACAGAAACTCAGAATTGATAGAATGAAAGTAGGGCAAAATGCCGTGACATTCTATGTCTATGATTTACTGAAGCAAAGTAGACCTGGGCTCACAGGATGCAAGTTGGAATTTTTAGCATATCCTACAGATTCACGACTGTGTGTAGTAACATATGTGAAATGTTACATAGAAACAACAAAAGTTTTAAGAGGCGCCGAATTGGCATTTTTTATTAGTCATAAAAAGCCTCATAAGAAACTGTCAACACAAACAATTTCACGATGGTTGAAACAGGTGTTGAGATATTCAGGTATTGATACTGATAAATTTAAATCTCATTCCACCAGGGCGGCATCAACATCAGCGGCCAGGGATTTAGACGTGCTAATAGACCTTATTCTCGTGGCCGCAGGATGGGCAAGTGAACAGATGTTTCACAAGTATTACCACAAGGAGATTAAAGATCTCAGAGGGTTTGGTAATGCCGTGCTGGATACAGTATTAAATCCCCCATTATAATAAATGGGCCTAATTTTGTTACTTTTATTAAAATAAATAAAACCATTAACTGATTACATTCAAATGTTGTGGTTATGCATTGTTGATTGTGCTTACTCAAATAGAGTCAATCGATGCAGTGAACACCTGGATTTGAATCCACGGTGTGAAATCACAGAGCTTTGAAATCTTCACGTAGTCACTCACGTGACTCCGAAGTAAAATAGTAAGATTAAACGAGAACTAACCAAGTTTGAAGTTTGATCTTTATTTTATGAGGAGTAACGTTGAGGGATTACGTGCCCTCCGCTCCCACCCTCATAAAAGGACCAAGCTGGCAGTTCTAAGTCTTTATGCATCTTACTATCATACTTCAGTAATTATCGTCTGTGATTGTCACTCCGCTGCTTTGAAAGATTGACGCGTGTGCGGCTGGACGGGGCTTCTTCACGTAATCCCTCAACGTTACTCCTCATAAAATAAAGATCAAACTTCAAACTTGGTAAGTTCTCGTTTAATCTTACTATTAAAAACATGGGACTAGTATTTAAAACCCTGCCACATCCTAGCCTAGGTGTATTTAATACCTCTTCTTAATGTTCTTACCATAGCTATGTTCACCACTATCTTAATATAATTATTAGTATTTCCTGATTACCATATCTGTTCACATCCCCAACACACCTTATCCATTACCTGTCTTCTTACTAGCCTTTCTTGACCTCCTCCTTGAGATCCCTCCCTCCCTTGGGGACCCCAGTCCTGTCTGGGCTTATATCCAGATTTATTTCACTCCTGATAGGGCATTTTGAGGAAACACTCCTCCAAAGACATTTATTATTGGCATGGAATTCTCTGGCCCCTCTTTGGCTCTGTCATAGGACTCACTGTGTGTTGGTGCATCATTTATTTCAGTCTTTTCAACCAGGTCTGTTGTTATTGACAACATTGTCTTTCCTTTTTTCACGCTCTTTCTTTTTGAGCTCTTCAAGTTACATTTGCATCATTTTTCTCTGTACCTTCCTGCTGGTCTGCGTCTTTTTCCTATCTGCGATATTTCTCGAACTCATTGACCAAATGATCGCTGAATCGGGGGTGGGAAATAGATGACAACCCCACCACCCCCTCCAATCTAGACTTGACTTTAGGAGGAATGACATCCACCACAGTGGTTCAGAATATAGTGTTCATTATCTGTTTGCCTTCAATTTCTTGTTCAGTTTCAAGTCTCCACCTTTTCAGCTGGTTCTCCAGATAGGCTGCTGGATTATTTGCCTCTCCCAGTGGATCTCCCCTTTATTCCTTAGGGTCCACCTTAAGTGGGTAACATTGTCCGAGGGCCTGCCATACCCTCTGCCTGACTGTGTCAAACAGCATGCCATTGTTTATTGCATTGTTCACAGCATTTTTATACCAGCCATCTTCAGTAGTTCTGTCAGTTTAGTGGTTCCTATCACTTTCACCAACAGTGCCTTCAAATCTCCCATAGCCAATAATCGTCCCATGTTCTCCTCCAAAGCCCTAATCCATTTCCTGCCCCATCAGGAATATTGGGTAAGGTATTTTTTAGCCCTCTCAGTTTATGGGTGCCCCAAAGAATAATCTGTGTCTGTCCTGCTCTTTTCTTTTTAAAGCAGTCTCATCAATTTATCCCTCTGCTTTCCACTTTAATCCTTTCTGGTATGCCTTCTTTCTTATTCTAAACTCAATTTCTTGCTTCTCAGATATTCTAGCTTCTTTGCAAATGCATTCACCTTTCTCTTAATCTTCCACTGACTCCTCCTGATTTATTACTTTCACACCTGTCGTTACCTCCTCACTGCCTCTCTCCTTTCTTTCTAAACTGCCTAAGTGCATCTAATTCCTTTCCTCTCCACTTTTCCCACCTTTCCAACATATCTGTGGTCATATAATTCATAATTAACACTTCCATCTTGTCACACATTTATCTTGAAAGTGCCTTCCTTGGGCCACTTCCTCACAACATTTTCTTAAAATCTTAGCAATCATTACCCTTCTCCAACCATAATGTTTACCATAAAACAACAAACCATAAAAGCTGGTCATGTTTCAGCAATTAACTTATTTCCAATTATTTCAATCCATTCTCACCACTATTTAAAATTTCCAATTCCTAGAACTAGTAACAATTTTCTAAATTAACTTTACTGAAAAGAAATCTAAAAGAAACAACAGAAATACCAAGCAACCTACATTTTCCAACTTTCCCCTTTTAAGTTACGAGGATACAAAGTGTTAAACAAAGTGTTAAACGTTACCTTACAGCTGTTCGTAACCTCCCCCATTGCTTACAATCTCTTAAAGGACATATCACATATATGAACTTCCTCATTCATTCAAAACCAGTTTTTACACACAAATCACATTCGTTCCATTCTTACTTCAAAGAAATTATGCAATTTTCTACAGATTATAGTTTATATAAACACATTAACATTTATATAATTCTTATCTTCCTTTTAAGTTAAAGTAGGATGGTCTAATCCCCTATCAGTCAGGTACCTGAGCGCTGTGATTGGACATTGATTCAGATCATGATTAGTCAGACTCACCGTCACTCAAAGTCTAACCACACCCCACTAAGATCACAACCAATCAAAATCCTAGTCACTCAACATCTGACCACACGCCACTCCCATTAATTTCCAGACAAAGGAAGCACATTTGGCCAGAGAGAATACTGAGAGACCAAGCAGCAGAAAGAATGCAGCAAATTTATCCCCACAAACAGTTAAGAAACTCAGTCCTTACACCTCCTCCGTCCTTGTAGTCACTATATTACCTTAATATATTATTATTGCTATATAACCTTCCACTATTCTTATTGCTATTCTACAATATTTTATCACTGTGTATAGCAATGTTACAAAATTTTGAGATTTAAAAAATTAAGTCTGCAATTTATCCCATCAGATAAAGCATAAAAAGAAGTTTAATTTGACACCTAATTCACTTTCATATCTTCAGTATTAAAAACGTTATGGCCATTTTCATACTCGGAAATTAGCATCTTGTTCCCTATTGCTTTTCCATTGACTTAACACAAAAGCTGTGATCGAGGACAGTCAAAAGCCCATAACTTTCTTAAAAATTAAGAGAACTGAAAGAAATTTTTAGTTATTATAGATTGAAGCTTCTGAAACAAATATGAAACAACTTACTTAGAAGACATGAAATTAAAGCATATAATTAGTTAGTTACCTAATTGTAGCTAATTACAGAATTCAATTACTAGATCTAAACATCTATCAATTTCTTAAGAATAGATTAACATTTTTAAATAGCCTAAGTGTCCAAATAACATTCACACAAGAATTCACAATATAACATAACTTTTAAATCATTGTCATGGATTTACAGGCCAAATGGAAGGAATTTAATGTTTAATACCTGTAAATTAACGGCCATTTAAATCATCTTGCGAGTGAGGTTTTCTGGATCGCGATCATTTGGAACGTTCATTTGCGGTGAATTTAACCCCGTATCGGCATGAAAAATTCTGCCGTTAATTCGGGGAATAAAATCACCGTTTCGCATGAAAAAATGTGAATTAAAGGCTTCTGAAGAAGCACTTTTATACATTAAAATAAACCACTTTCGTTTACCTGTCCCGTACGTGAAATCCGTCCCCGTTGTCGGCGTTGACGGCTTTCAAAGCTGATTTTAAAATGACTCCAGCGCTGACATTGTCGATTTAATAAAAATAAAAAATACACAAAACGCCCCTAGGAACGATTTTTCAGCAAACGCTTGTACTCCAACGAAATATAATACAGGACAAGGTAGGAGAAACCTGCGTTTTAACCCCGCCCCCCCCCCCCCCCTTAAAGGCGTCAAAATCGCACACACGGCCAGTGGCAGAATTACAGCGCCGCTGAAGGTAGGTATTGTAACATACCTACTGTGTACACCATTTCTGTTACCCACTTACCTTAAATTTGTATTTTGCCCGTACAAACCCTTAGTCACCTAAGGTGGTATCCACAAAATACTTTATTCTGCCCTTACAAGCCCCTGCCCTCAGGGTGGTATCCACAGAATGCCTTATTCTGCCCGTACAAACCCCTGCCCTCAGGGTGGTATCCACAGAATGCCCGCCTCGTCCGTGCAACCCCTGATGTCTCAGGGTGGTATCCACGAGGTCTAATAAACTCTCACCTGCTTCGTCCGTGCAACCCCTGGCCTCCCAGGGTGGTATCCACGAAGTCTTAATAAACTCTTAATAATATCACACAATGCAATGCTGTACTTACCACAGATATTATTTACTCACCACACCGCAGCCTTCTCGGACAATCCTCCGGGCCTCCTTTTTAGAACAATTTTGTGCCAGATTCTTGGGTCGGAGAGACCTTCTAACTACCTAGGCACTTCTGTGTCCCAATGGCTTCCCATGTTCAACAGGTTATTAGTCCAAATGAAGCGGAAAACCGCATAATTTTATAGGTGGCCACCCTTTTCCTGTTGTCCCTAGGAGCCAAGAGGGGTTGGGAAGTGCCCTGGGCTGTTTGTCTTTTAATTAATGGTCTCTTACCGACCCTGCTCGCTGCGCCAATTTTGTCGTGGTTTTAAGACTCAAAGTTTGGATAAGATGACACAGACACGGAGAATTCTTCAAGAAGACGAAAGCCTTTATTTGCAAATATTCAGCTGGAACATTCAAAGACGGCACCACCTGCCAGTTCTCTAATTGCTCTCTGATCCACAGAAACAAGCAGCTTTTTATTGCACTCTTTCAGCCTTATCTCTGCTACATTATCTTTCATGCTGTACTCCTTTTCGCATCAATCTATCTTCAATTCTAATATTCTCTGTCTTGCCACAATTATGTTTCCGACCTTGGTTCAATCTTATTAAACTTTACATTTCCTCTTATATCTCGCCCTTCACTCGCCACCTTTAAAATTAACTTCTAACGTCCTGTCCTGCCACCATTACGTTTCAGCTAAAGCCAATTTGAAGCCAAGGTTACACATACCATATTACACTGTTACATATTAGTTTATATGTTTACACACAAAGATACAAAATGTATTTATTAAGAATACAAAGGTGAAAAAATAAAAATAAAAATAAGAGGTAACTTGTTTAGTGCCTTTATTACTAGATAAATGATTTAATTAAGTGCTGCTAACTAACTAACAAGCACATGAGTCTAAGGATGTCTGATTACTAACAAGCACGTGAGTCTAAGGATGTCTGATTACATAAAATAGCTGACAACATCTGCTGGCTATGATAAATGTTTTAATTAAGTGTTCTATGACTTCCATATAACCCGCTGAGTTGCTCCAGCATTTTGTGTCTTGCTGAGTTGCTCCAGCATTTTGTGTCGATCTTTAGTGTAAACCAGCATCTGCAGTTCCTTCCTACACAAGACAGGATACGCATAGCCTAAAAATAACAAACCCACTATTTCACAAATTTACCTGGAAAAATGTTGCTGATCCTCACCCCATCCCACTATTGAAAATATATCCTCCTTCGGGAGATCAGGCCCACATACAATATTACAAATTAGGTATTCCTACAGACTTAGAAAACTAAAGGCAAAGTCTCCGTTCCCTGTACTCAAGTTCTCTTGCAATCGAAGCCAACAAGCCATTTGTTTTCCGAAGTGCTTGCTCAAGCTGTACGTTAATGCTCACTTATTGATACACAACGACACCCAGTATCTGAATACCAATTACTTTTAACCTCGTTCAGTGCACACACAAAAAACACCTCCGCGTTTAGTTTAAACACGTTCAGTTGTTCTGCGGTTTGACTTTACTCCTAAAACAGACGATTAATGTTTTGGACACACGAGAGACTGTTTATGCTGGAATCTTCAGCAAAAAAGATAAACAGTGGTTGAAACTCAATATGTCGGTGGAAGGAGAGGGACGGGTGATAGAGGAGGATTCGTGTTGGGAACCTCCTTCAATGCTGGGGTTGCAGCGGATGTGTGGTGGATAGGAGGCGGAAGCTTTGTGTGCGCTTGCTCTGCCTGTGTGTGTGTGGAGACGTGCAGAATGGCTCATCCTTCTCCCCATTGCAAGCCCGCAAACCCCTCCAATCCGCGGATCTTCCTGGATGTGAACGTGGGGGGCAATTTAGGTAGGTAAAAAGGAGGGTGAAGAGAGGCGCTTGCTCGGTGGTGTGCCGGGGTCCCCACCAGTCTGAGCAAATCTGAGCAAGAAAATACACAAATTGCTGGAGTAACAGCGCGACGGGCATGGGAACTAATCATTGTTGCTTTGATCTTATGCTAAAGAATATGTAAGGGCCCTGGGGGTATTAAGCATAAAATAAGACTCGTTAAGAGCTGGAGTAACTCAGCAGGTCCCGGCCCGAAACGTCGTCGATCCACGTCCTCCAGTGATCCTGACCCGCTGAGTTAAACTAGCAGGTACACAAAAATGCTGGAGAAACTCAGCCGGTGCAGCAGCATCTATGGAACGAAGGAAATAGGCAACGTTTCGGGCCGAAACCCTTCTTCAGACTGAAGTTAAACTAGCATGTGTCTTGTTATTTGTAAAGCGGCATCTGTAGTTCACCATATTCCGTATCTCCATTATTCTTAAGCATAGACTGTTCCGCAAAGATCGGGTTGCAGAAGACGCTTTTAATTTTTCAGCAAGTCAGGCAGCACACGTGGAGATAGACGGTCGGTTCATGTTTCAGGACATCTGAATTAGGACAAAATAGAGTTCTGTAAGTTCCAAGATGCAGGGAAAGAGGAGAAAAATGAAGGGGGAAAATATGTTATAAGGTAGATTGCAGAAGCAGTTAATACCATAAAGCCATGATAGTGAGAATAAGTTGAAAGAAGGGGCAATGGAACCAAAATCAGTGTGAATGTAATGTAGGTCGAGTTAGAAGATGAAATGCAGTTTTCTGAGCGGACGTTGAGCAATTGGAACGGTAATAAATTCAGGATAGAGCATTCAGTGAGACAATGGTTCTTGTACTAATGCAAGCACAATCCTGCTTTTTACACGAGCAACGCAAATATATTCACTCAGCCTTCAATGATTTCACTGGTTATCATTTTCTAATACAATGCAATCTGTTATTATTCATCTTAAACAATGATGACAGTACAACATGTACCTTTAAGCAGTACTCGGGAACATTAAGGTTCTGGATACATATAACTTTCCATTTACAATACGTAAACAAAAAATATCTCTTTGAAGCAGTTTTGTTCGTATAAAAAACAGCACACTTCCACTTATCTTGAATAGTTTAACTATTCCAGGGAATGACCATGGACAATTGGCGGATTATTTTTTCTATCTAACAAGCTGCTGTATCTCAAGCCATGAATATAGCATCTTAGAAATTGTTCATTTCTAATTTTCCATACTTTGAATATGTAGTTTAAATGATTAAACCTCAAAAAGCAGAATTCATCCAAATAACAGGTTCCATGCAACTGCCCAAGACTTGTCCTTTCACCTCCTCCTTTCCCAAAGTCCAAAGCCACAAGCAGTGGTTTTTTAACACATCTTTCAAGCCAGTATACCATACCCACTGTTTGTTATTACCACCTTAACATTGGGCAGACCTATCTAAAATATATCAGATGACCAATTTGCTGAACATCTTCCATTCTACTCAAACGTGATCCTGTTTTAAGTGACAGCTGATCCTGACTATGGTTGCTGTCTGTACGGAGTTTATACATTCTCCCTATAACCGTGTGGGTTTGTTTCGGGTGCTGTAGTTCCCTCCCATACCCCAAAGACGTCCAGGCTTGTAGGTTAATCGGCTTCCATAAAAAAATTGGAAATTGTCCCGTGTGTAGGATAGTGCTAGCGTACGGGGTAATCACTGGTCGGCATGGACTCGGTGGGCAGAAGGGCCTGTTTGCGCGCTGTATCTCTAAAGTCTCACTGTTGTTGAATCCTTTTTAAGGCGAGCAATTTTACTGGAAGATGGAACCATTTTTATTTAAAGAGAGGCACAAAATGCTGGAGAAGAGGAAGAGGTGATGTTTTGGGTCGAGACCCTTCTTCAGACTGAGAGGGAGAGGGAAACTAGAAATATGAAAAGGTACAGAACAAATCAGAGGCGGCACCGATGGCCAAGGAGCCAACAATGGCCTATTTTAGGTGAATTTAGGGAGCTAGGAGATAAACTTAAAAGTAGGACCACAAAGGTAATAATCTCTGGATTACTACCAGTGCCACGTGCTAGTCAGAGTAGAAATAGGAAGATATTTCAGATGAATACGTGGCTTGAAAAATGGTGCAAGGGGGAGGGATTCAAATTTCTAGGGCATTGGAACCAGTTCTGGTGGAGGTGGGACCAGTACAAACAGGACGGTCTGCACCTGGGCTGGAATGGAACCAATGTCCTTGGAGTGTTTGCTAGTGCTGTCGGGGAGGATTTAAACTAATGTGGCAGGGAGATGGGAGCATGAGCAGAGAGACAGAGGGGTGTTAAATGAGGGTAGAAGCAATAAGTAGCAAGGTGAAAAGTAAAAGTGGCAGGCAGACAAATCTAGAGCAAAAATCAAAAAGGGTCACTTTTCAACATAATTGTATAAGGGATAAGAGTGTTGTAAAAACAAGCCTGAAGGCTTTGTGTCTCAATGCAAGGAGCATTCGAATTAAGTTGGATGAGTTGAATGTGCAGATAGTTATTAATGAATATGATATAGTTGGGATCACTGAGACATGGCTCCAGAGTGACCAAGGCTGGGAGCTGAACATCCAGGGATATTCAATATTCAGGAGGGATAGACTGAAAAGAAAAGGAGGTGGGGTAGCGTTGCTGGTCAGAGAGGAGATTAACGCAATAGAAAGGAAAGACATTAGCTTGGAGGATGTGGAATCGATATGGGTAGAGCTGCGAAACACTGAGGGGCAGAAAACGCTAGTGGGAGTTGTGTACAGGCCACCAAACAGTAGTAGTGGAGTTGGGGATGGCATCAAACAGGAAATTAGAAATGCGTGCAACAATGGTAAAACAGTTATAATGGGTGACTTCAATCTACATGAAGATTGGGTGAATCAAATTGGCAGGGGTGTTGAGGAAGAGGATTTCTTGGAATGTATGCGGGATAGTTTTCTAAACCAACATGTAGAGGAACCAACGAGAGAGCAGGCTATTCTAGACTGGGAATTGAGTAATGAGGAAGGGATAGCTAGCAGTCTTGTTTTTTGCGTGGCCCCTTGGGCAAGAGTGACCATAATATGGTTGAGTTCTTCATTAGGATGTAGAGTGACATAGTTGATTCAGAAACAAGGGTTCCGAACTTAAAGAAAGGTAACTTTGAGGGTATGAGACGTGAATTGGCCAAGATAGACTGGCAATTAATTCTTAAAGGGTTGACGGTGGATATGCAATGGAAGGCATTTAAAGACCACATGGATGAACTACAACAACTGTTCATCCCAGTTTGGCAAAATAATAAATTAGGGAAGGTAGTGCATCCGTGGATAACAATGGAAATCAGGGATAGTATCAAAACAAAAGATGAAGCATACAAATTAGCCAGAAAAAGCAGCCTACCAGAGGACTGGGAGAAATTCAGAGTCCAGCAGAGGAGGACAAAGGGCTTAATTAGGAAAGGGAAAATAGATTATGAAAGAAAACTGGCAGGGAACATAAAAACAGACTGCAAAAGCTTTTATAGATATGTGAAGAGAAAAAGATTAGTTAAAACAAATGTAGGTCCCTTGCAGTCAGAAACAGGTGAATTGATCATGGGGAACAAGGACATGGCAGACCAATTGAATAACTACTTTGGTTCTGTCTTCAGGAAGACATAAATAATCTGCCGGAAATAGCAGGGGACCGGGGGTCAAATGAGATGGAGGAACTGAGTGAAATCCAAGTTAGTCGGGAAGTGGTGTTAGGTAAATTGAATGGATTAAAGGCCGATAAATCCCCAGGGCCAGATAGGCTGCATCCCAGAGTGCTGAAGGAAGTAGCCCCAGAAATAGTGGATGCATTAGTGATAATTTTTCGAAATTCTTTAGATTCTAGAGTAGTTCCTGAGGATTGGAGGGTAGCTAATGTAACCCCACTTTTTAAAAAGGGAGGGAGAGAGAAAATGGGAAATCACAGACCAGTTAGTCTAACATCGGTAGTGGGGTAAATGCTTGTCAGTTATTAAAGATGGGATAGCAGCACATTTGGAAAGTTGTGAAATAATTGGACAAAGTCAGCATGGATTTATGAAAGGTAAATCATGTCTGACGAATCTTATGGAATTTTTCGAGGATGTAACTAGTAGAGTGGATAAGAGAGAACCAGTGGATGTGTTATATCTGGACTTTCTGAAGGCTTTCGACAAGGTCCCACATAAGAGATTAGTATGCAAACTTAAAGCAGACGGTATTGGGGGTTCAGTATTGATGTGGATAGAGAACTGGCTGGCAGACAGGAATCAAAGAGTAGGAGTCAACATGTCCTTTTCAGAATGGCAGGCATTGACTAGTGGGGTACTGCAAGGCTCAGTGCTGGGACCCCAGCTATTTACAATATATATTAGAGATTAGAGATTCCTTTATTTGTCATTCAGACCTTTCGGTCTGAACGAAATTTCGTTGCCTGCAGTCATACATATAATAATAAATAACAAAACACACAATAAACACAAATTAACATCCACCACAGTGAGTTCACCAGGCACCTCCTCACTGTGATGGAGGCAAAAGTCTTAAAGTCTCTGTCTCTTCACTCCTTGTTCTCCCTCTGCGCTGAGGTGATCCAGGCTTCTGATGTTGTGACTCCACCGGGTGATGGTAAGTCAATCCCGCGGCTGAATCCGTGCTCCGTCCGCGACGGGCCGGTTCAAACCCCGTGGCCCGGGGTGGCCGAAGCTGCCGAAGCTGCCGCCCTCCAGTCCAGCGGACGCAGCTGTAGTTGCGGGAGCCCCAGAAAAACAGGTCACCAACCTGTGACCTGCGCGCTCCCGACGATGTCGTCCACTGGGCCAGCCGCGGCCAAGCCCCGGATTCAGGTCGCCATCAGTGTCTTTGGTCGCCACCGCCGGAACGCCACCGCAGCCTCGAAGCAGGCCAGCCCCACGCTGGTAAGTCCTGGCTCTGCCTCCGGAGCCTCGAGGTCGGTCGCTCGCAGTTGGAGTTGGAGGCCGGCAGCTCCGCCATTAGGCCTCAGCGCAGACGGAGGCAGAGAAGGGGGATACGACAAGAAAAAGTCGCATTCCCCCGAAGGAAGAGACAAAAGGCATGTTTCACCGTCCCACCCCACACATACACAACCCAATAAACTAAAATTTAACTAAAACAGGACAAAAGAAAACAACAAAAAAAGTAAAGACAGAGGGACTGCAGGCGAGCCGCTGCTGTACGACAGCGCCGCCACTTCCGGATTTGGACGAGGGAATTGAATGCAACATCTCCAAGTTTGCAGATGACACAAAGCTGGGGGGCAGTGTTAGCTGTGAGGAGGATGCTCGGAGGCTGCAAGGTGACTTGGATAGGTTGGGTGAGTGGGCAAATGCATGGCAGATGCAGTATAATGTGGATAAATGTGAGGTTATCCATTTTGGTGGCAAGAACAGGAAAGTAGACTATTATCTGAATGGTGGCCGATTAGGAAAAGGGGAGATGCAACGAGCCTGGGTGTCATGGTACACCAGTCATTGAAAGTAGGCATGCAGGTGCAGCAGGCAGTGAAGAAAGCGAATCGTATGTTAGCATTCATAGCAAAAGGATTTGAATATAGGAGCAGGGATGTTCTACTGCAGTTGTACAGGGCCTTGGTGAGACCACACCTGGAGTATTGCGTACAGTTTAGGTCTCCTAATCTGAGGAAAGACATTCTTGCCATAGAGGGAGTGCAGAGAAGGTTCACCAGACTGATTCCTGGGATGGCAGGACTTTCACATGAAGAAAGACTGGATAGACTCAGCTTGTACTCGCTGGAATTTAGAAGATTGAGGGGAATATTATAGAAACTTACAAAATTCTTAAGGGGTTGGACAGGCTAGATGCAAGAAGATTGTTCCCGATGTTGGGGAAGTCCAGAACAAGGGGTCACAGTTTAAGGATAAGGGGGAAGTCTTTTAGGACCGAGATGAGAATTTTTATTTTCACACAGAGAGTGGTGAATCTGTGGAGTTCTCTACCACAGAAAGTAGTTGAGGCCAATTCATTGGCTATATTTAAGAGGGAGTTAGATGTGGCCCTTGTGGCAAAAGGGATCAGGGGGTATGGAGAGAAGGATACTGAGTTGGATGATCAGCCATGATCTTATTGAATGGCTGGCTCGAAGGGCCGAATGGCCTACTCCTGCACCTATTTTCTATGTTTCTATGTTTCTATTGTTGACTGTGGAGGAGGTAACGAAGGGATATGAACAGTGCAACGAGCAGGATGATCAGGGTGCAAGTGTTACTTGAAATTAGAGAAATCAGTATTCATACCGCTGGGTTGCAAGCTCCCAAGCAAAATATGAGGTGCTGTTCGTCCAATTTACATGTGACCTCAATGGAGTAGGTCCAGGACAGAAAGGCCATTATGGGAATGGATAGGGAAGTTAAAAATGTCAGCTGTGATTTGTTCTGTACCTTTTCTTACCTCAAGTTTCCATCTCCCCTGACTCACGGTCTGAAGAAGGATCTTGGCCCGAAACGCACTTTTTCTCCAGAGATGCTGCCTGACCTGCTGAGTTACTCCAGCATTTTGTGTCTGTGTTTGATGTAAACCAGCATCGGCAGATCCTTTCTAACCATTTTTATTTAGTTCTGTTTGACTCGGATTTCGTACTTTTTGAAAGAAAGACTGGCGTTTTCAAGATTTAAATAATATGATTTCAGAATTATATTCAGCCACACAGCATTAGCGATTCTGATGGTGGCAATTTTGCTCAAACCCATTTAAGGGGTTGGGCATAAATCTAGACTGACATTCCATAAAAGTAGCGATATTTCAGATGAGATATTGTTTGCACCTAAGTGGCACAGCCGATAGAGCTGCTGCCTCAGTGCCAGAGATCCGGGTTCATTCCTGGTGCTGTCTTTTACAGTCTCTCCTTGTGACAACGTAGATTTCCTCTGGGTCTGAAGAAGGATCTCGTCCCGAGACATCACCCATTCCTTCTATACAGGGATGTTGCCTGTCCCGCTGAGTTACTCCAACATTTTGTGTCTATCTTCGGTGTAAACCAGCATCTGCAGTTCCTTCCTACACATTTCCCCTGGGTGCACTGGTTTCCTCTCACATTCCAAAGATGTGTGGGTTGGTAGGTTAATTGCAGGGCTGCCAACGCTCATGCATTGAGCGTGAGACACGCATTTGACGAAATTCTCACGCTCTCACGCTGATGACAAGTTCTCACGCTCAAAAAAAATAATAATTTAAAATATAAATAAACAACTAAAACAACACTCCTCCACACTCACCAATGAGAATAGTTTTCTGTCGGCGGGTTTCCGGTAAAGAACGAGCAATTGGCCTAAGCCCATCGCACAATGGCAATGTAGACAAAAATGCTGGAGAAACTCAGCTGGTGAGGCAGCATCTAGAAACATAGAAACATAGGAAATAGGTGCAGGAGGAGGCCATTCGGCCCTTCGAGCCAGCGCCGCCATTCATTGTGATCTTGGCTGATCGTCAATCAATAACCCGTGCCTGCCTTCTCCCCATATCCCTTGCTTCCACTAGCCCGTAGAGCTCTATCTAACTCTCTTAAATCCACCCAGTGACTTGGCCTCCACTGCCCTCTGTGGCAGGGAATTCCATAAATTCACAACTCTCTGGGTGAAAACGTTTTTTCTCACCTCAGTCTTAAATGGCTTCCTCTTTATTCTAAGACTGTGGCCCCTGGTTCTGGACTCGCCCAACATTGGGAACATTTTTCCTGCACTCGCTTGTCCAGTCCTTTTATAATTTTATATGTTTCTATAAGATGCCCCCTCATCCTTCTAAACTCCAGTGAATACAAGCCTAGTCTTTTCAATCGTTCCTCATATGACAGTCCCGCCATCCCAGGGATCAATCTCGTGAACCTACGCTGCACTGCCTCAGTCACAAGGATGTCCTTCCTCAAATTAGGAGACAAAAACTGGACACAATACTCCAGATGTGGTCTCACCAGAGCCCTATACAACTGCAGAAGAACCTCTTTACTCCTATACTGAAATCCTCTTGTTATGAAATCCTCTTGTTATCTATGACTGAGTTTGTGCCTTCTTCAGACTCAAGCATTTCTCCAGCATTTTTGTCTACCGCTCTATAGATGTTGCCTCACCCGCATTCACATTCCCGTGCAGATGGCGTGATCGATGAGACACGGCGGTGGTCCCAGCACCGACCCCCCCACCCCCACCCCCCGAGGCACCACTCACACCTCCCACCCTCACCTTCGGCGGCCACTCTGTCCACACCGCATGGAGTTTTAACCCTGGCCCGGAGCCAGGAGCGGACCGGGTGAGTGGGGGTGTCGGTGCCGCCTCCGGAGCCGCGGGGATGAATCTCGGGCTGTAGCTTCACTCCGATGCCTGACCCCCGGGTCACTGTCCCTCACCTCCTCTGGACCCCCGGGTCACTGACCCTCACCTCCACCGGACCCCCGGGTCACTGACCCTCATCTCCCCTGGACTCCTGGGTCACTGACCCTCACCTCCCCCAGACCTCCGGGTCACTGACCTTCACCTCCCCCGGACCCCAGCTGGACACAGAGCACCTGGTCCAGCCCGCATTCCCGGGGATGGGGGGAGAGAGGGAAATGCTGCCCGGACATCACCAAGTCTCCGCTCATTCCGGGTGTTGTCGCCGCTTCACTGACACACACTCTCACACACAACCTAACACACACCCTTACACACACACTGGCGCACACACAAGGTTTAAAGGGATATGGGCCGAATGCGGATAAATGGGACTAGTTTAGATGGGGCATCTTGATCTACATGGACAAGTTGGGATGAAGGGCCTGTTTCCATGCTGTAAGACTATGACACACTGTCGAAAGGGTGCAATTGCTCTGGAGAGGATCCAGGGGTGATTTATGAACATATTGGCAGGGCTGGAATTTTTTTTTCACTTTGAAGAAAGATTTGATAACTGGGATTGTATTCTCTGCAGCAACGGAGGTGAAGAAAATATTTAGTTGAGGTGAATAATATTAGAATAGGACTTGTTTCGCTTAACAGAGTGTAGGAAGGAACTGCAGATGGTGGTTTAAACTGAAGATAGACACTAAAAGCTGGAATAACTCAGCAGGACAGGCAGCATCTCTGGAGAGAAAGAATAGGTGATGTTTCGGGTCGAGACCTTCAGACTGAAGAGGTTGAAAACCAGCCATTAAACACAATCACTGGAGATTTGTGTTATCCAACTAAGGGCAGAAATCGGAATCATGTGTTCATCTTTATTGACGTGACACCATAATAAATATATTACAGAAAAAATAATTTAATGGGGTGGCACGGTGACGCAGCGGTAGATTTGATGCCTTGCAGCACCACAGACCCAGATTGGATCCTGACCACGGGTGCTGTCTGTACAGTATTTGTACATTCTTCTTATGACCACATGGTTTTCTCTGGATATTCCGGTTTCTCCCAAATCTGAAAGAAGTGCAGGTTTGTAGGTTAATTGGCTTCTGTAAATTGTCCCTGGCGTGTAGGATACAACTGGTGTATGGTAGATTGCTGGTCGGTGTGGACTTGGAGGGCCGAAGGGCCTGTTTCCATATATATGTTTTACATATACATCTTAATTTCATTGAACCATATACGGTTGAATATGTGGCATTATTTTTGTCTTGTTTCTATAGTCAAAGGGTAAGGTTGTTTGATTTATTTGTGCAGAACAGTGATGGAAGTCTGACTCTTCTTGCCTTGTTTCTATGTTTTGGTTTCTCTCTCTCTATATATATATATATATATATATATATTTATATATATACATAACAGCATGAATTATTATCTATTGTGCTGCACCTGTTGATCAGAGCCTGGCTCTACTGTGGAATGTAATTAGGAATGTAATTTAGCCTAACCTTCATACCTAATCCAATTTGAAGCATAAATGTTGCATTCAAGTGTAAGTTAAAAGACTCACTACATACATTATGCACCAGATTGCACAATTTCAAGCTGAAAAATGGAAAAGCTCCCTACCATGGGAGGGGGGACTCCTCCCTCCTCCTTCCCCTCCCTCCCACCCCCCCCCCCTCGGTCGCTACGCTCCCTCGCAATTTCTCACTCTCAACTCTCACCCAAAGTTGGAAGCCCTGTAATTGACCTCTATAAAATTGCCGCTGTTGTGTAGGGAGTGGATGAGAAAGCGAGATAAACGTAGAACCTGTGTGAACAGGCGATTGATGGTCAGCAATGGGCCCAAGGCCCTGTTTCCATGCTAAACTAAACTACAAAAAAACATCTTGCCAATGACAAAAGTGCAAAATAAATGTCATGCTTTATCTTTGATCCTTAGGCATCATCATATAAAAATGAATTTCTTATATATTAATGAGAAGTAGTTAGTCATCTGTCCATCAGGGTTGCTCTACTATTCATTAAGATCACAGATGATTTTAGCACAAATTTCCTGCACTATCCTTGTATCCCTGGATCCCCTTAATATCAGAAATCTATCAATCTCTGTTTTGAAAAAACAGAAAACTGATCTTCCACGACTTCTCCGGTGAAAATTCCAAAGATCTGTTACTCTCTGAGTGAAGGAATTCCTCCTCATCTCAGTATTAAGAAGCCTACCTCATGCTGAGACTGATTCCTCAGCTAGGAATAGCAATCTACTGAGCATCCATCCTGTATCAATAGACAATAGGTGCAGGAGTAGGCCATTCAGCCCTTTGAGCCAGCACCGCCATTCACTGTGATCATGGCTGATCATCCACAATCAGTACCCCGTTGCAGCCTTCTCCACATAACCCTTGACTCTGCTATCTTTAAGAGCTCTATTGAACTCTCTTGAAAGCATCCAGAGAATTGGCCTCCACTGCCTTCTGAGGCAGAGAATTCCACAGATTCACAACTCTCTGGGTGAAAAGGTTTTTCCACATCTCCGTTCTAAATGGCCAACCCCTGATTTGTAAACTGTGGCCCCTGGTTCTGGACTCCCCCAACATCGGGAACATGTTTCCTGCCTCTAGCGTGTCCAATCCCTTAATAATCTTATGTTTCAATAAGATATCCTCTCATCCTTCTAAATTCCAGTGTTTAGCCCAGTCGCTCCATTCTATCAACATATGACAGTCCCGCCATCCCAGGAATGAACCTCGTGAACTCCCTCAACAGCAAGAATGTCCTTCCTCAAATTTGGAGACAAAAACTGCACATAATACTCCAGGTGTGGTCTCACTGGGGCCCTGTACAACTGCAGAAGGACCTCTGATAAGGTTCACTACTTTAAAAACAGACAACTCACAAAAACGTTAGGTAAACCAATTCAAGCTTTACTGATCATCAGCCGGCGGAAGTGACGGGGATACACCAGTCAAGTAAGCAACAGACACTTGACTTCCCCACGCCACCACTTCAATGAACAAAGAATTGCACGGTGTTTTATACTGTGTGTCACTTAATCACATTCCAAAGATGTTAGTCATGGTTACTAGATGCAGCCAATATACATCGCTACAGGACGAGTCTGAGCTTGTCTCTCTTATCAATTGGTAGACACATTTCAACGGCACTGGTCATTGTCTCAATATACATCAACCTGAGACAAGCCCAGGTCTGTCTCCCACCAACTGGCACTCTTACATTGGAGAAAGCCTGCTTGAGAAGGAATACAAACCACAACCTAGTTAAGCATTCCACCATGTATCCTTCATACATTTAAAAGCATTTAACCGTTTCATTTCCTCCTCTTATCATTTTGATGACAACAATTACAGTCCTCGCCGAGTACATAAAAAGTCCAAAAGCATCTCAACAGACAAATTAAGAGTACTATTAGTAATATAATCAATCCATAGTGGACAATAATTCCCCAATTCCTTCCAAACATATTAAATGATCACCAACTCCCCCCGGAGCTATAATCATGATTTCCTACCTTCTTTATTCTAGCCAATTCCATTCCATTCTGACATGGGCGGCCAAGTCGGCAATGTTGGAGGAAGTGTCGGGGATAAAAGTACAACGTTCTTGACCAATTATGGCGCACGTCCCTCCTTTTACTGCAAGGATAAAATCGAGGGCCATTCTGTTCTGTAATACTACAGTTCTCATAGCTACCATCTCAGCTGTTCCCCCTTCTATCTCCTTCTGGGTCGCACTTAAGGAGGCGGCAGTGGCATTAGCAAGCGTCTTCATAGCGGTGGCCATATTAATGAGTTCCCGTGATACTACCATAGGACAGGAAGAGAATCATAAAAAATTGCTCAGCCTTCGTTAGGCTTTGCTTGGAAATCCCCATGTGCTGGTTTAACTGTTTCATGCTTCTCATGTGTGGAACCACATATGCAACATAACAACACCCTGTCCAGTGGTGGGGTCCTCTTAGTTGTTCTCATGTTGCCCCATCTGCCGGCGGCATTCCTGGTAACCATGGGTAGGCCCAGAATCCACATACAAAATATGTGCCATTAACCGGTCGGGGTATTTCTGCTGCGCTAGTCATGTTTAATTTCCAATCTCGTTTAAAGGGAGGGGTGTACCATCCTTTAAATATGGGTTAGTCCTCAAGTTTGCCATTCTGTTGGCACCCATTAGTTGCTGTTTTATTGCGAAAACAGTGTAAGGCCAGAATCTCAATAAGATTAAGGGATATTTTTAAGAGGGGTATTCCTCCTCCATCATTATATGGGATGTGCGTTCGCACCCAGCATGCACTTATTTTATCACGACGGGCAAATTCAAAACTCATTGACAGAAACAAATTATTTCCCTAAGTCTGGGCCAACCCCAGAATAAAAAGGAGGGTCAATAGTCCCATCGTCCTTTCTTGGTTCTCCGAACCGTTTACAGTCAATCAGATGTATCCAAACGGGGGTGATCTTCAATCTTCACGGCGGTTGGTGTTGTTGGTAGCACTTGGTACAGTCCCTTTCAACACGGTCTCAATTTCTTCCAGCCAGTACCTTATCAGTACGTACTCTGACAGTATGGACTCATCCCTGTGTTCAACTGGTAGTGGCTTCTGTGCCTCTCGTACCTGGGAATGCAGACCTGGCAAGGCATGGGTTAATTGCTGTGCATACATAATTAGTTAATCGCTGAGGGCCTGTAGGTGTAACTTCCACACTCTTAGTTGCACCCCAGGGGGTACGTGATAAGGCTGAATTATGTTAAAAATATAAGAAAATATTAAATGAATTCCTGGGCTAGCTTACAACTTATATTTTAGTCTCAAAGCAGGCTTTTCTCCAGGAGATCGATACAGAAAGGCAAGTCTGGGCTTGCCTCAGGTTGCTGTGTATTGAGATAATGAATGACTTTAAAATGCGTCTAGCATTTGACGAGAGAGGAAGCCCAGAGTAATCCCAGTAAGGGGTATTGGGACAATGTCCGATGCCTTTGAGGTATGCAGTGACTGATGACTTTGAAATGCGTATCTTGTACCAAATGTCCGATGCCTTTGATATGTAAAGTCCTTGTACCATGTGAAAAGATGCCTTTGATGCAACTGATGTGACGAGACAACTCAGACGCATCCTGTAGTAACGTGTATTCTCTGTACCTCTGACCATAACTAATGTTTGTGGAATGTGCTAAGGTGACAAAAAAACACTATATAATACCATGTAATTCTGTTGTTCAGGGAAGTGGACTGAGGACAGCCAAGTGTCTGTATTGCTCACTTGACTGGGGTTTTCCTTGCCACTTCCATCGGCCGATAATAAGTAAAGTTTTGAACTGGTCTACCAACCGTATTGTGAGTTGTCTGTTTATTAAGAAGCGAACCTATTTGTTTGAATAAAAGTAACTTTTTCATACGTAGCGTGGGGTCACCCTCATTTCAAGGAGGGCCATCTTCTGGTAGGTTCATAGCTTGTCCTGATTATCAATTTAAAAGGCGTTAATCCTGTCTCTCTAGCTGCGGTTGTTTTGAACCATCAGAATGGCTGTCCAGTCTCGGTCAAGGCTTTACTTAAACTCTTTAGTGTCCTATTCATTCCCTCCACTAATCCAAAACTCTGCGGGTGGTTTGGAAATGTGAAATCAGTCCTTAACTACTGACAAGGCAGAAGCCTCCTTCATCACTTTCCCTGTGAACGTGTTCCCTGATCAGAGTCTATCTGAAGAGGGACCCCCACCTAAATATTATCTCTTTGACTCCATGTCATAATTCTAGATGTTCCATCTTGGCATGGGAATACCTTTACGCAGTCACTTGCTTAAGCACATCAGTGCAGCCCAGCTACCACTGAACAGCATGCAACTGGCCTCATTCTGCCTTCATGGTCTGTTACTACCACTTTTTGTAGCCCTCTTTCATTATCACAACACAAATGGTAGAGTTTTAGTCAAATATGAGAATCCCAGTGCTGGGAAGGAGCTCAGGGTTAGTTGGTATTTTTCTCTTCAATTGTCCAAATATGTTTATCCTCCCCAATCTACTTTATCTCTCACTGCTGGATTCATTACTGCTCCTCCTTCCTCTTTGCATCAGGCTTTTCCCTTCTTCTTTCTCATCTTTCTTTTCAGTCTCCGAGTCGCGATCAGTATCATTTTCTTCTGGGGGTGCCCTTCCCTGAGCGGTGGTTGGACCCCCCCCCCCCTCTCTCCCTACGGGATCTTAGTGGGGTAGCTCCTGCCACCAGTACATATAGGGGAGATGGTCTACACTATTCCCAGCTTTGTTCCCTATTCCCCCCCAAATTTGTTCCCTATCCCCCCTCTTCCATAAACAGGGTCGCCATGCCAGACAAGGGTTCCCCGGGGTTATTTCATTTTGGTGCCTTTTTTTTCTTATTTTTCCGTTACCAATTGTCGCTTAATTTGTGACTCTATCAGGCCTTTTTTTTCGGCCTTTTCATGTTCTTTTATCATGCCAATTACATTCTGCTTGTAACACATCCCAATTCTTAGGTATACCATCTTTTTTCACCTTTTCTGCCATTTTAACAGTTTCTACATTCCATGTTCCTCCGACTGGCCAGGATTCATCTCCCAAACGTTTGGTTAGCTTATAACTTACTATTCTATAGTCTTTGTAACTTTTAGGATTCAAATAACACATATGTTGGACGGGCGTTCCCCCATCACTTTTATCAAGATTATTCCCCATAGTCTCTCTCAGCACGGCTACTTTGAACGACAAACTTTTTTAGTTTACGGAACAAATTGCCAACTACTTTCCCAGTAGCAAAATACCTTACCAACTACTCTCCTCGTAGCAAAATCTCTTACCAACTACTTTCCTAGTAGCAAAAATGTATTAATTTACGACAAACCTTTTTAGTTTGCTCTGTCCAATCGCCAACTACTCTGTTGGTAGCAAAAACATACACAATTGGTCTTACCGTTGTCTTTATTAAGGACCTCGGCAGGGAACCAGATCAACCTCTGACAAAGGACCACAGATGTTCCCGGGAGCTTCTACGGGAGTTCGGTCTCAAAGTGTCCGATTAGTGCTCAGTTTTCTCCCTGTCCGATCCCGGTCACTCTGCAGCCTCTTACATAGTCATCCGTTGATGGTCCCAGTGAGATCCTGCCAACTACGCCAATTATAAGGTTCACTATTTTAAAAACAGACAACTCACAAAAACGTTAGGTAAACCAACTCAAGCTTTACTGATCATCAGCCGGCGGAAGTGACGGGGATACACCAGTCAAGTAAGCAACAGACACTTGACTTCCCCGCGCCACCACTTCAATGAACAAAGAATCGCACGGTATAGTTCCCTGTTTTCTCTCTCCCGCCTTTCTTAAAAGATGGGATAACATTAGCTACCCTCCAATTCACAGGAACTGATCCTGAATGTATAGAACATTGGAAAATGATCACCAATGCGTCCATGATGTCCACAAAGGGTACAGGAAAAGTATACCTATAGATAAAGAATTTGCATGGTAAAGGGGAATGGACGAATTGGCCACTGAATCACATAGCATGGAAATAAACGTTTCTGCTCACTATGTCCATAACTGCCATCAAAGGCCTATCTGTACAAATCCTTTTTTCCATCACTTGGCTTGTAATCACGTAAAAAAAGCTTTTAAATGCCATGAGAATACAAGTCTCCTCCACCTCCTTGGGCAATGCAACCCAGATTTGAACTGGTTGGAAAAAAAATAATCCTCAAAACCTGCCTTTACCCATTACCTTAAACCTGTGCCTTCTGGATATAACAGCTGCAAAGGAGAACTGGCTTGAAGAAGGGTCCTGACTCGAAACCTCACCTATCTGCTCCCTGGGAAAGCTGACTTTTGAATGTTGTAGCTTTTTCCATGGTTTAGCACACAATAATTTGTAGGGGGCATAAGTGGAATAGGTTGTGGATACTATGGCAAAAGCTTTGATATGTAACAATTAAACTCTTAAACCTCAGTTTGTGGTATGTACAAGAATCAAATTTGTAATGTCCTGCAATTCCACCTTAAACTTGAGATAATAGAAGGAGACCACTCTGACCATTGAATTTTCACCCTTGCAAATTGATATAATCATTAATAAGGAGGACATTGTATTTTGAGTTAACTAACATGGTTGGATGGCTATCATTTTTGACGACAATATTTAGAGAAAGCTAGCAGTGCAAGTGGGTGAACTACTGTTTGTAGACAGCTGCAGCGTTTGTTTTCATGATAATTTCAATGCAAAAAATGTTTTAAACAGCAGGATTTTTTTTTTTAACGAGTTCATTTAACTGAAATCTTCAGTATCTTTATTCTCGCAGTTGGACGGATAGTTCTGGAGCTATTTGCAGATGTTTGTCCTAAAACAGCTGAGAACTTCCGTGCATTGTGCACTGGAGAGAAGGGAATTGGACCAACTACCGGAAAACCTCTCCATTTCAAAGGCTGCCCCTTCCACAGGAGTAAGTCAATTGTTCTGATTGTCCACTGTGAATTGATGTGATGATCTTTACTTTTAACTTTGAATAAAATATGTATTTTTTAATTACCAAATAATTAATGAAAACATTTGAGTAATTATTTGTAATCTTTTCAGTCATAAAGAAGTTCATGATTCAGGGAGGAGATTTTTCCAATCAAAATGGAACTGGAGGTGAAAGCATCTATGGCGAGAAATTTGAAGATGAAAACTTTAAATACCAGGTTAAAAAAAAAAATGTGTTGTGAATATATCTAGTGGCTGGATGTAGATGGTCTATTATCAGCATGATTTTCCCAGACTATACAAAATGTGATATTTTTAGCCTCTGAGCGACATTGTTGGACAGAGTTGAGAGAACTTTACTGCATAGAAACATAGAAAACAGGCGTAGAAGTAGGCCACTGGGCCCTTTGTGCCTGCCACCGCCATTCAATATGATCATAGGTGATCATCCAAAATCAATACCCCGTTCCTGCCTTTTCCCCATATCCCTTGATTCTGTTAGCCCAAAGAGCAAAATCTAACTCTCTCTTGAAAACATCTAGTGAATTGGCCTCCACTGCCCTCTGCGGCAGAGAATTCCACAGAAAAAGTTTCTCCTCAACTCAGTCCTAACTGCACTTGTTAACCACGCTTGCATAATTGTACATGATGTGACAATGTCCCATTTTTTAGCACCGATATTGAGTACAAAGCTCTGCAAGACTTTGCTTGTACAATTCCAACATCTTTAGTTTAGAATTTTTGCTCTTTTATGTTACTAATTAGTGGCATATAACTGTATTGATATAATAAAAAGAGCTCTCAATAGCTATTTTTGCAAGTGAATATATATTTTACTCTCTTTAATGAATAGTGCTTCGGAAAGCGTATTACCAAGTAAATATAACATAAACAAATTTACCAAAACTAAAGGCAAAATATACTAGCTCTGTACTGCTTCCGTGGAGTACGGACCCTCTGTAGCAAATGTAAAGTTACAATTTGTATGATTTTCTTGTATCTTAGTTGTTTCTTCAATGAAAGTGGTGATATTTGTGCTGCAAGCAATTTATTTATCCTTTCACTACTGCAGCATGATCAAATAGGACTGCTTAGCATGGCCAATGCTGGAGCAAACACCAATGGTTCGCAGTTTTTCATCATTACTGTGCCTACTCCTCATCTGGACAACAAACATGTGGTTTTTGGTCAGACCCTGAAAGGATTTGGAGTGATAAAGATGCTGGAAGCCGTTGAAGTGAAAGATGAGAAGCCTGTAAAGGTGAGAAGAAATAAGATCATCAAAAAAATAGAATGGGTCCAGATATATCTTTTGCGCTATTTGTTGACTGATATTTTATGTATGTTTTAGAATAAGTGTTTTAATTTGCTGTTTGATAGTTTCACATTTAACCAATTTTGAACAGAATGCTTTTGATTTAGCTCTTCATTGACCAAAATGCTGACTGACTTTAAGTGAAAGCAATGATTTGTGAATACACAACTACTTTTATAAATATCAAAAGAACTGCTGATGCTGAAATAATGAGTGAAATGATGGGAATGTTGCAAATCAGGTAGTAATTGCGCAAAGAGAAACAAATTAATGCTTCAGGTCTGAAAGAACTAGTTTAATCTTTGTGATCTGTACAGCTGACTCAAGTGGAAGGTGACTTGTAGCTTAATTATCTTGCAGCACAGAAATACGCCTTTCAGCTGACAGTGTCCATGCTGGCCATCAAATGCCCTTTGCAGCATATTAGCTATTGCCATTTATGCCTTGGGTGATTATACTGCTCATCTAGATACTTCTTAAATGCCTGGGACCCAATGTCTCAAACAGTGGGTTTCAGATGCAAAGTAACCTCAGGTGGGAAAAAAGATACTCCAACCCCCTCTAAAACACCTACAGCTTTCCCTACATCTATGCCCTCTAGTTTTAGATACCTCTGCTATGGGGATGACAAAATCCTACTATCTGACACATAACTTTGTATGTCTCCTCTACTCCAGCAAATACAAACCTACCTTAACTCCCAGGCACATCATTGTGTAACTTCTCTACAGCATCTCCACTACACTCGTGTCCTTTAGATAGTGTAGTGGCCAAAATTGTAAATTATGGCTGAACCAATGTTATCTGAAGTTGTACCATAACCTCCCTGCATTTATATTCAATCCCATCTAATGAAGGCATGTATTCCATATGACACCTTCACCATATCTGTCCAATATCGGGGATCCTTGTTTTTTTTACATTGAAGTTCACTGTTCCTAGAATGCCAACTGGATTAAAGGATTTCAGCTGCAGGAAGTTGGATAGACCTGAATTATTTATCTGGAATGTTGGAGGTTGATGGGGGAACTTGATAGAAATATATAAATTTATGAGAGGCATAGATAAGGTAGACAGTCAGAACCTTTTTTCCATGGTGGAAATGTCCATCACGAGAGGGCATAGCTATAAGTTGAGAGGGGGGAAATGTATTGGAGATTGCAGGGCACATTTTTGTTTTACATGGAGTCGTGGCGCCTGGAACTCATCGCCAGTGGTGGTGGTGGAGGCAGATACGGTAGTGGCATTTGAGAGGCCTTTAGACAGGCACGTGGGAGTTCAGGGAATAGAGCGGGGTTTCTCAACCTTTTTACCCTTGCGGAACCCTTGAAATGTCTTAGGGAACCCCTGAGTTGTGGATTGCCGGGCCCGCCGCCATTTTGAGATCGCCATTTTGACTCGTGTCACAATGGCGATCTCTGCTGTCAGCCACGCCTGCACAGTTGGGGGTGATTGCCGGGCCGGGATGACCATTTTAACATCCAGCGTTGTGTATCGGTGAGTGCTACTGGGGGAATATTGCGTTGGGGAAGGGGAACCTAACGGGTCCACGCTTGGTGTATTTCAGGAGTGTTAAACTCATTTGGGGTCACGGGCCGGATTGGACAAAATGCAACTTAATGTGGGCCGGATCAGTTGTGCACGTGCGAACGCACGCTCCCACAGCTTTCATTGCCTTCCTTCTTTCAACCTGCTCTCAGTCTCTGCCATAACTACAAAGTGTTTCACTTTACAAATTTCGTTTTTTATGAAGAAGATTGCCTAGCAAGCGTTACTTTTATGATTGGTATTAACTTACATTCGTAGGCTGCAAGAAAGCTGTGATGAGAGAGAGAAAAAGCTATGCTATTTTGACTAAGATTGTTTTGGGAGCCACACCCTTTGCATTAATAAACCATTTGAAATCGAACATTAGTAGACACAAATGTAGACCTTACAAAACAAATTGTTGTTTCATTAGGTCTACCATTTTAGTGCTGACATCCAAGAGAGACTCCGGGTTGTGGCCTCTCCTGGTCAGGACGTTCGGGAGACTGGGAAGGGTCTAGAACAGAGACGCTTTGCGGTCGGCTGAGCTCTATCCTCCTTCATGCTGCTCCACACATTGTAACGAGAAAAGTAGCACAGCATTCAAACCCAGCACCCAGCCGCTCCGCACCACGCAACCTAACCCCGCTCAGCGCCCGCCCCCTCCCCCTCCCTCTCCCTCTCCCTCCTCATTGGGCACAGCTGACAGTCCCTTCTCCTATTGGGCCAGCCTGGTGTCAATCACGCGGGATGACGGGCAGCCCGTTTGTCTGGCTCTCGCCGCGTTTGGACCCCCCGAGTGGCATCTGCGGTTCGATTGGTCAGGCTGGGTGTTAGTCAAGGAGTCGTCACAATGCTGGCAGCTGGCATCGCGCAGCCGCGGCCTCTCACGCCATATAAGGAGCACGCGGCTGACTAGGGAGGCGGGTCACGAGCAGCAGCTCAGGAGGAGCCCGGACGCCCAGGCACTGGGAACATCTGCAGCCCGATCCAGCACCGGGGACAGCTGCAGCCCGCTCTGGCATTGGGGAAATCATCCCGCGGGCTGCATTGGACCCCTTCGTGGGTCAGATGCAGCCTGCGGGCCGGTAGTTTGACACCCCTGGTCTAGTTGATCACTATTTCTCGCGGAACCTCTAGCGACCTCTCTCGGAACCTTGGCGTTCCGGGGAACCCCGGTTGAGAAACGCTGGAATAGAGAGTGTATCTGTTTTGAAGAGGTACTGGGGTTACCTGCACTCCCTTCCGCGTGGTCACACCTTTTCTCTTCCTGGATTTTCAGTGTGACAACCTTGCCATCAGTACTGTCTAAGAAGCTCTCATTTTCCCAAATGGTCCTGAGGTCATCCAGCTGCTGCTCCAGTCCCTTGATGCGATCTTTAAGGAGCTGCACCTGGACACATTTCCCACAGGTCTGGCCATCAGGGGCACCAGCAGTTTCCCTGGCTTCCCACATCCTACAGGAGGAGCACTGCAACAACTTTCCTACCATACCACTGCAGCTAAAACAACAGTCTCATGAGCATAGACACTAAAAAGCTGGAGTAACTCAGCGGGACAGGCAGCATCTCTGCAGAGAAGGAATGGGTGAAGTTTCAGGTCGAGACCCTTCTTCAGACGAGCTCACTGAATCTTAGCCTCCTTGCCAAAGACTCTTAAGCCGAAGACTCACACTTTAACCAACACACAGCGCTTCTCCCAAACACGGCCACTCCGCCAAGCCTTGCCTTATTTTTATTTGTTACCCAAATCCCAGTCCAAATTGTCTTGCCTCTGACCTCGGGGAGAAGGCAGGAGAATGGGGTTGAGAGGGAAAGATAGATCAGCCATGATTGCAGGGTCAACTTGATGGGCCGAATGGCCTAATTCTCCTCCTACCACTTATGAATTTAACTGTCTTCAACTGACTACTAATTGCTCTGTTTTCCAAGTCTCCCGCTCTTTTCAAACTGAAGGGCAAAAGACTGTAGCTGCTTACTGTTACGTGCTTGTGCTCTTGTCCTGTCCCTCGTCTTATCTGTCTTCTAATGACTTCGCTAATGGCTCTCTTTTCCAAATCTCACGCTCTTTTCAAATTAAAGACTACTGTGATGCTCTCCTTAATCAGTAAAGCAATCCCCACCACTCCTCTTTTGCACCAAACTATTTCTCACCTGTACCTGTAGCGATGTTACAAAACTTACCTTCAGCGGCGCTGCAGTTCTGCCACTGGCCGTGTGCGCGACTTTGGCGCCTTTGAGGGGGGGGGGACGGGATTAAAATCCAGTTTTCTACCGCCTGTCCGAGGCGGATGTCCTCGGGCTGCTAGCTGCTGCAGAAAAATCGTTCCGACTTCCATTCCTGATTTTTTTCTAAATCGCGAGACAATTTAATAATTATATTAAAATAAAATGCAACTTCTAACGCCATCAATGCCTACAATGTGACGGATCTCAAGTACGGGACAAAACACGGTGTAAGTCGTTTATTTTACATATAAACTTGCTTCTTGGGATGACTTTAATCAATCTTCTATAAGCGAAAATGTGATTTGGGCCCCATACGAACCGGCAGTGTTTTTCCTGCCGATATGGGGTTCAAATTCACCGCAAATGCAACTTTCCAATTGATCGCGTTCCAGAAGCAAGATGATTAAAATGCCCATTTTATTTGGAGATAAGCCATCTAAATTGTCTATATTTTGTGTTATTCTCTCTCTCCATGATCATTATTTTTAAACTAAATATTCACAACAGTTTGAGTCACATGTATTGTGCAAAAAACAATAATTTAAATTATATTTTGGGTGGATGTTTCTAGATTAATTTATGGGAATTAAACAATAAATTCCTTCCATCTGGGATATAAATTCATGACAGTGAGATTTAAAAATCATGTTATATTGTGAATTCTTGTGTGAATGGGATTAGTTTGTTATTTGGATACTTAGGCTATTTAAAAAAAGTATAATTTTCTTCAGAAATGTAATCTACAGGACATTGTTAATGGGAAAGTAGTGGGCAGAAAGGCATGTCATGTGTGGTTTGAAGAGCAAAAACTTGTAGTTTACAATGCCAAAATTGAAAAGTTGAGGAAAAACAAGGTGTACAGTTGATTATTGGTTACAATCTGAGGAGTATGATGATGCTACTGATTATGATATGCCAATGTACCAGCTAGCAACTGATCTTCTCCATAAAGACTTGGTCTATTGCTAGAAATTGTAATTTATTTACCTATCTGTTACGGATTTACAGCATATAATACAATAATATTAAAGTTCTGATCTTGAGAATATCACATTTTTGAATTTTCAAGGCAGTCTGGGTGTTTATTACTATTTCCGTCACAACGGTCAATTTTGTAATTAACTACAATTAGGTAATGAACTAATTATATGCTTTAATTTCAGGTCATCCAAGTAAGATGTTTTATATTTGTTTCAGAATACTTCAATCTATAATAACTGAAAATTTCATTCAGTTCTCTTGATTTTTAAGAAAGTTATGGGCTTTTGACCGTCCTCGATCACAGCTTTTGTGTTAAGTCAATGGAAAAGCAATAGGGAACAAGATGCTAATTTCCGAGTATGAAAATGGCCATAACTTTTTTAATACTGAAGATATGAAAGTGAATTAGGTGTCAAATTAAACTTCTTTTTATGCTTTATCTGATGGGGTAAATTGCAGACTTGATTTTTAAAATCTCAAAATTTTGGGAACTTAACATTGCCAGTCCTGTTCCTCCCTTATTCAGGTTTCCGGAATGGCAATAACATTTCAGTCGCACATTCTTGTTAGCACCTAGAGTGCCTTGCCTTTCTATGTTTCACCTGACAACCCATCCTCACAACCCTGGTCCAATCTATCACGGATATCCCATGCAGCTTCTGTACCCACTTTCTCTGCAGCATAAAACTATTTTTTTCTTTCCCAGTTGTGACAAAGGGTCTTTGACCCAAAACATTAATCCTGTTTCAATTTCCACAACGCTGCCTGAGTTTCTGAGTGTTTCCAGAATGTTCTGTTTCCAAATTGTGATGTTAGTACAACTTCCCATTTGATGGATATGGGGGGGGGGGGTATGGATCATGTGCAGGCAGGAGAGATTAGTGTAACTTGGGATCATATTCAGCACAGACACTGTGTGCTGCACTGCTCACATGTTCTATGCTCTATTTGACTGCTTCACAGTGAGCAGCACGAGCCTGTTCCTAGACAAGTCAGATAGTTGGGTGCTTTGTGACAGCACAAAGTGTGGACTCGTACCTAGGTGTAGTGTGGAATGAGTGCTGCACTTGTGGAGGTGCCATCTGTTGGGAGTGATATGAAACCTGGATCCTATTTAAAAAGGATGTAGAAGGTCACATGAGATTATTTCGAAACAGAGACTTGACCAATATTTATCCCTCAGTCAGAATAACTAAAATAGATGATCTAATTATTATCAGGTTACTCTCTGTGGGCAGTTGCTATGTGCATTTAACTGTCCCACATGACAACTTGAATGCAGTTCAAGTGTATTTTATCAACTATAACACGATGACATGCTGAGGTCACAAAAGACACAAGGAAATGCAAGTTTTTTCTTTTTTAAATTCATCATTCTTTTGGTGTGCTTGCACTCATATCAGTAGAAGGAAAAGATAACCATGTTAGGACTTTAAAAAAAGGGAGAGTAAAAAAAGGTATTGATTTTCCACACCTCAAAATAAAATAGCATGTGACTTTTCTTATTCCTCCCAAAACTGATCTTGTGTCAGTGGTGATGTGCAATTACTTGCAATATAATCAATGTTTTCCTCGGCCTTCTGTACCTTATAACCCCCGATTGAATGTCATCTGAAAATTGAAAATTGTTTGCAAATCCTAATTTATATGTGGACCAGGGGGGGCGGGGGAGGGGGGGGGGGGGGGCAACACTTTCTTGATTTACCAGCATGAGTCCTGAACATTTACTTTCCTGAACATTTACTTTCACTCTTGTGTTGGAGCCAGTTGATTAGGGGGAAAAAGCAGGAGTTACAGGTTGTTACAGGTTGTCCATTGAGCAGCCAGAATGTGAGGAGAGGGATGGGAAGGAATTTCTTGATGATGCAAAGCAAACAGACAAAACAAATTTTTAAAGTGGTAGAAGATGGAAGCTACATGAAGAGTAGCTTAATTTTATCTAGCATGGATAAAGGACAGGTCAAGAAATTTGGGCAGAATGGCCATGCTTCTCAATCATTTCCTATTATGTTGGGGTTTACATACTGGATGTGTCTGCTATCGCCTTTTACCAGGGCACTATTTTTTCACTTTAATCATTTGAAAGGAATAATAGCTGTGTGCTGGATAGAAGTCCCCGAGGCCTTCAATTTGTTTTTTTTTTAACTCTTATTAATTTTCCATAGATAAGAATCAGCTTTCGACTTATTAGGTTACTGAAATGTGGTTTGTCTCAATTTACTTAATCAGAGTATGTTAGACATAATTTCCACGTATTATAACCTTTCAAGATGTTATAATAAACTGGTCTTACTTCGTAACGATCTGCAGGAAACAATTAAAGCTGTTATAAAAGTTGATGTTTTCATTTGCTGAATATTCTTAATATGGTAAACTTTTAATCTGTGTAAGATTTCTTTGCTTACTGTTTACTGAAGGTGTATTTACATTACTGCAGCAATGTACTATAGAAAACTGTGGAGAACTTAAAGAAGGAGATGATTTGGGTCTAGCTCCTGCTGATGGATCAGGGGATGCATATCCAGATTTCCCAGAGGATATTGATGGAGATTTAAATGATGTAAGTAATTTTGAGTTCTTTCCAAGTAGATTTGCTGGGAAATTTGTTGTATGTCTTTACTTTTCTATTTTAGTGTCCCCTACTCCTACCTAAAAGCACTTTGGAATTTTGTTCCATGGGTGGTTCCTCTTCCCTACGATCTCACCTCCAGATATTTTCATGTGCAAGTCTAGCCCAGAAGAAAATGTCAACGTTAAAACCAATCCGGTTGTCCTCTCCTTCAGTATTGAGTGGGGGGATCACCAGCTGACAGTTGTGAATGGTAGTCTTAACTCCCCACCTAAATCAAAAGTCATTAGTTAAATGTTCCCATTATACCTTGTCTGAAAAATCAGTAATTGAGCAGACTCAGAATTATACGATGTAGCTCCGTTGAATTACATTTAGCCTGCTGAGATTATGAGCATCCTCACAATTGTGTTGCTTAAAACCAATTTCATAAGTTCATAAGTGATAGGAGCAGAATTAGGCCATTCGGCCCATCAAGTCTACTCCGCCATTCAATCATGGCTGATCTATCTCTCCCTCCTAACCCCATTCTCCTGCCTGCTCTCCATAACCTCTGACACCGCTGATCCATTTCATCTGACATTTAAGTAGCATGATGGTGCACGACTTTAGAGGTTAAATGGTTTGTCTTCAGCAACAAAGTGGATGCTCCTCTGAACCTGTGCACCCTAAATATGAGGAAAATGAAATTGTAGAACTGCTTGATCTTAAATGACCTGACATTTGATGAAGACATGGGCCGGGTGACTGTTGATTTTGGCTCTCCACACACATCAGTGGGCCAGCTGCAGTGTGCTGTTGAAAGGAAGATATCCTTTGGCTTTTAGCTGACACAACTGTGTGTTTGAAACATAACTAGAATCGCCACTTGATCACAGGGCTAAGCATGATAAAAGCAAAGTTGCCAGTTTAGACTTTGAGGACTCTTGGAAATGCTGAAGCAAATTGATAGTTTTGTCCATTTGCAGAACACATTTGTTGTGCAGATTAATCGCACAGAAACTGTGGAACCATTTTGAGAACAATCTAGCAAGGAGGTTTACTTTGTAACGCAGGGAACGAAGTATAAAATAACTATTTAAAGTCTGACAATACAATGTTCAGTTTCAATGTAGCAAAGAATTTAGTTGATATTTGGGGGACAGAGTAGAATTGATTTGAAAGATATTTGCTGAAATGAGCAACAATTTAGAAAATCCAAGCTTTTTTGATATCTATTTTTTTAAATTACAAGAATCATTGCAGTGTTTATTACATCTTGTCTTGTTTGACTTTAGAGATACAGCACGAAAACAGAGCCTTAGATCTACAGAGTTCGTACCGAGCAGTGATCACCCCAGACACCAGCACTATCCTACAAACTAGGGCAGGGGTTCCCAACCTTTTTTGTCCCGTTTACCCCCTGGCAACTTTTTGAAAGTAAATTTACCCCCACCCTGTTTTGTTCAGTAATTTAAGTTTACACTTCTACCAGAATAAAGCAACCGAAAAGGGGACATTTCAAAATACTGTCTTTAAGAATCAACAAATTTACCCCAGGGGAACTCTTGCACTAGGGCCAATTAACCTATAAAGCTGTACATCTTTGGAGTGGGTGGAAACCGGAGTGCCCGGAGAAAACCCACGCGGTCACAGGTAGAACGTACAAAGTCTGTACAAACAGCACCTGTCGTCAGGATTGAACCCGGGTCTCTGGCACTGTAATGCAGCAGCTCTCCCACTGCGCCACTGTGCCGCCCCTAAATTGATCAGTATGATCAATGATCAATCGATAAATCGATAAATGATCAACTTGATCAGTATTTTTGGGAATGCCAATCCTATTAACTGCAACCTTGGGGCAGCAAATCTTTAGATGCACAGATACAAAGAAATAAGCAGCATGTGATGACTACAATTTGGACAACGAGTTCTGCAATTGTGTTGATTTCTGTGCTTTTGATTTTCCGCAATTTATACTGCTGCAGACAGACAAAAAAAAGATATCTCCGGGAAAAGTGAGCCAAGAACTGCAGGTGGCGTTTGATAACTATTTTCTGTCGAAGTTGACTGCTGAAAGTCAAGCGAGACTGCTAGGTGCCCTGTTCAAGGGCAGGCTTCACCCTTTTGATGAGATAACCCAGCAATTTATAAGTACTGCAAGAGAAGGAAAGCGGGAACATAACCAAAGCAATCATTCGGAATCCATTAGGGTACCAATTGTGGTTCCCTCCACAGTAGGCTGTGGAGGTCAAGTGGATGGATATTTTTAACGCAGAGATAGATAGATTCTTGATTAGTACAGGTGTTAGGGGTTAAGGGGAGAAGGCAGGAGAATGGGGTTAGGAGGAAGAGATAGATAAGGCCACGAGGAGTCTGTGATGGATGTTTATGTTAAAATGTGTTTTGTGTGTTCCGTTGCTTTTTATTTGTATGACTGACTTGGCAAATGAAATTCCTCGTATGTTGCAAAACATACTTGGCTAATAAAGTATTATGGTGATTGAATGGCAGAGTAGACTTGATGGGCCAAATGCCCTAATTCTGCTCCTATCACTTATTACCTTACAGGGTTCCACATTTAATCCTTTACCAGTATATTGTTTTTGTTTCATTGCATTTTCTTGTAATGATCAAGCATTTTCAAAATGATTAATTTAACAGGTTGATACTGTTTTTCGGATCGCAGAAGACTTAAAGAATCTTGGAAATAACTTCTTTAAATCCCAGAACTGGATCGTGGCAGACAAGAAATACTCCAAGGCGTTAAGGTAGTTATATTGGGCTAGAAAGTGCTGGTAGACTTAATTGTACTTGAGGTTAATTGCACTTACCATTGGCCAAGATCGTGTTTTATCTGGCCCGTTGACTGGAATCTGCTTGCAGTCCTCACTCACCTGCACTTACCTGAGCGAGACATGGAAAGCTGGTCTTGCTGCTCCTCAGGCCTGGGAATCACATGGACCTTGTGCAGTGAGTCTTGAGGTCCAACTTCCAGAACCTCTTGATAGTCTGTGAGACGAGGCAAAGCTGGGAGACTTTTGTTTGCAAGCCTAATGCACTTTCACTGGTTTGCTAAGGGTTGTTAACTGGGAATATTCTCCATGGCACTGATAATGAACTGTTACAACAGTGGTCTCATTCTTCAAGTTATGAATATTGTAAAGATTTTAAACATATTTTGTCATATTTTAAGCTTAGGTTACATTGTTTTCCTTTTTCCTCCCCTCAATTACATTTGTCTTTTTCTTCATGGTCCACATTGACTTGATCTAACTTCAACGCTGCTTCTCCGTCTTAATTTTACAATCCAACAACATTTTTAAAAAATCATAAATGGGATGGGTGTTATTAGGAAACCGTTGTTTATTGTCTATCCTAATTTCCATTGAGATAATGGTGAGGATTATGTGTGGTTTAAACATTGTCAGAATGCTGTTGACAGGTGCAGGAATTTGGCCCTCTGATACAGTGACAAATGTGTATTCCCAGTTAGGAAGGTGTGCTTGTTGGAGGTTGCGATGGAATGGAATGCCGAATGGACTATTGCTTTGTTGTGTATAATGCTGAGATGGTTACTGAAGCTGCTCACTGTTCACTTGTGCCCCAGATGTGCTGTTTCTTTGCCTGCACTCTGCACTTGTGTAAGCAACAAACATTTGGTCAAAACCATTTGCGCCAAAAGCTGTAGGAAAGAGTCTAATTGACAGCGCTATCTAGCTAATTATACTTTAAACCAACTGTATGAAGGAAAACAAATGCTTCTATTGACCAATCGATTATGAACAGCAGAGTCTTTGAATTTCAGATATGATCATAGTTTAGCGACAATGCCAACGTGGATTCAAAAATTCCTTGAATTCTTTTTGTCCATTCTCATTCTCCATAGATAAAAGATTGGGAAGCTAGTTTTTGTGACTGAAATGCACATTCAGCAGTGTTTACTTGTAGGATTGTAATTTGCATCTTGTAACAATAGTTACACAGGGGATGCTCCATTTCATACTCCTGGCTGGACATAAGATATGTTAGTGATCATAAGGTCATAAGTGATAGGAGCAGAATTAGGCCATTCGGCCCATCAAGTATACTCCACCATTCAATCACTTGGCTCTCGCTTAACTTTTTTTCCCTGTTGCCAGCCGGGCAACCTTGGCAGCTTTTAAAGTTGCCAAATGACAGTTTAGGTGCTCATTTAAGATGGCTTGCATGACGCGTGCGATAATGTGCTCGGACGAAGTGCGTAGTTACCAGTCGGAATTATACTCAATGAAGCATTCACATATTATTTCTGCTTCAAATAAAGTCACAAACTAAACATATTCACCAATCAAGACATGATATATCCCACAATGACATGCAGCAAAATTATAAGACAGTATCTCAACTCTTTTTACACATTGCAATAAATGCAATTTCTATTAGTTCTTTCCACTTCCAAACAAAAATGTGGTTGGATTATTCAGCGTATGATCAACCTGTGTCAATAAATCCTGGACCATGGAAAACATATATGCGTACGTATAGTTGTGAATGTTGCTCATTAAATAACTACAGTACTGATACTCCATATTAAGAGCATTGATTTGCCGTTAAAATGAATTCTGTAATAACGTGTCAACGGCAGCAGTGACAATCGAACACTGCGGTTTTAATGTTTCACGTGTTCACAATTTAATTAATCCATCTTTATGGATTAAAACAAATAATAACATTGGGAATTAAAAGACATTTGATTGCATTCCGTTATCAAACATAGTCAATGTTCGCTCTGAAGACATTTCCAGCACAATAGGGTCAGGGAGGAGTAGGTAAAATTGTGAGGGGAGAGCACCGGGGATGTCAGTGGTGTTGAATGGGGGGAGTTCAGTACTGGATGGATGGGGGTAGACAAAAGTGCTGGAGAAACTCAGCGGGTGAGGCAGCATCTATGGAGCGAAGGAAATAGGCAACGTTTCGGGTCGAGACCCTTCTTCAGATTGTTCCCCCCATTCTTCTTGAATGGGAGGATCAGTACAGGATGGATGGGGGGGGGGAGATCAGCGCAGGATGAATGGGGGGGGTCAGTACAGTGTGGATCGGAGGGTCTGTGCAGGATGAATGGGGGATCACTATAGGATGAAGGGGTAAATGGAGGGTGGGTCAGTACGGGATGAATGCGTGGATTAGTACAAGATGGATGGGGATCAGTACAGGATGGATGGAGGAGAAGTGCAGGATGGATGGGAAAGGGGTAAGTACAGGGTGAATTGGGGAACCAGTGTAGGATGGATGGGGGGGGTGGCAGGAGAATCAATGCGAGGTGGATAGGGTGATCAGCGCAGGATGAATAGATGGGGGGGGGGTTAGATGGGGAGGGCAGCACAGGGGATGTCAGTGAGGACTGAATAGAGGCGGGAATGGGGATCAGTGCGGGATGGAGTGGAGGGGTCCCAGGATAAAGGGGTGGAGGGGCGTACAAGAAAGAGAGAGAGAGAGAGAGAGAGAGAGGGAGAGGGGGGGCGAGGTGGGGAGGAAGGAAGGTCAGCGCTCCTCGGACAACATCGCCCCACTGCCTTGGCCGATGGGAACTCCTCGCCATCGCCTCCCTCCTCCACCAGCCAACAGCAAGGTGCGGGGCCGGGCGGTGCAGCTCAGAGATCCTATAGCTATCAGATCTTTGGTGCAGCTGCTTCAGCCGAGTCCGAGCGAATGACGGGCTCCGAACTGCGGCAGCAGCGGCCGCGACAGCGGCTCCATCTCCTCCTCCTCTCGCATCCCGCCCGCCCTGATAAGGGCCTCTGCTTGTAAATCCGGTAACGGCGCAAAACAAACCCTCCCGCACGCCGAGGCCTCCCCCTCCCTCCTCCCGGCCTCGGAGTGCGGGACGGTTTGTTTTGAAAGCGCAGTTAGCGGATTTACAAGCAGAGGCCGCTATCAGGGAGGAGGAGGATATGGAGCTGCTGTTGCGGCCGCTGTTGCCGCTGTGCGGTGCCCGTCATTCGCTCCGACCCTTCATCACCCCGCACCTAGTATATTTTCCCCGCACAGCCGCCGCCGACACGAAACGTCGCGTTCCTTTTCTCCAGAGATGCTGCCTGACCCGCGGAGTTACTCCATTTTTTTGTGACTATCCTCGGTATAAACCAAGTTGCCAAGCCGGGCAAAATGACTTGGTGTTTACGTTGCCCAGCGGCGCTTTGAGTGGTCAGTGGCACCTGGGCAACCGCTAATTTCGAGCCCTGAATCATGGCTGATCTATCTCTCCCTCCTTATTCCATTCTCCTGCCTTCTCCCCATAACCCTGACACCCGTACTAATCAAGAATCTATCTATCTCCGCCTTCAGATGTCTTTCAGGGAAGGGAATTTGCCATTCTTACCTGGTTCTGGCCTGCAGATGACATCAACTTTATTAACGTGGTGGAGTTTTAACTGTCCTCTAACATGGGAGACCACGGCATTCAGGGAAAACTTGGGATGGGTAATAAATGCTAATGATGCCCATATCCCATGACCATATACAAGTATAATCTTCACCTCAAAAGCTCTATGACTATTAGTGTAAGGGAGCATACGCTTTCCACAGAGAGTACTTCAGTTCACCAACCTGGCTGTGATACAAGATCACCCCTTTGCCTGTAAAACATCACACGCCAAATATCAGTGGTAAACTCGATATAAGGTTCCGTCAATGTACTGAGTGCAACCATGTTGAACATTGTATATGCCTAACAATGTTCCTCTCTGGTTCAGAAAATAACATCGAAATGCCATTTAAAACAGAAGCAACAGTGGGACTCACTGCACTTAGAATGAATATGGATGTCCTTCCTGTACTCTCTGGCTTTAACCAGGTGATCTAAGGTGATTCTGCCGAATCTTCTGACCCCCTTCCTCACTGTCTGCAACTCCTCCAATTTTGGTGTTGTCAGCAAACATACTCACCAACACATCTACATTTACATCCAGGTCATTTATGCATATCACAGGGTCTCGATCTGAAACGTCACCCATTCCTTCTCTCCAGAGATGCTGCCTGTCCCGCTGACTTACTCCATCATGTTGGGTCTATCTTTGAGGTCACAGCAAAGATCCCTGCGAACTCTACTGGTCACAGACTCCAGCCAGAATATCTTCCTTCCTCCATCTCCTTCATTGTTTGAATAAGCCAGTTCTGAATCCACACGGCCAAGTCACAGTGAATTTTGTGCATCGTAATCTTCTGATCATCTTACTATGAGGGACTTCATCAAAATCTATACTAAAATCCATGTATGTAATATCACTATATCTTCATCAATCTCCTTTGTCACCTCAAAAGCTCAATCAAATTAGTAAGACACGACCTGCCGCGTACAATGCTGTGCTTGCTCTGCCTAATTAGCCCATTCGCTTCAAAATGGGAGTAAACCCTATCTCAAAGAATTATCTGCTATAGTTTCCGTACCACTAACCTGAGGGTCACTAGCTGATAGTTCCCTGGATTCTCTTTACATCCCTTTCTAAATCCTGCTGTGTTAGATCACAACAGCGAATAATCCCAACCCCACCCAGGGAAAGTGATAGAAACATGAGCTAAGTTTAAGAAAGAACAGCAGATGCTGGAAAAATCGAAGGTAGACAAAAATGCGGGAGAAACTCAGCAGGTGAGGCAGCATCTATGGAGCGAAGGAATAGGCGACGTTTCGTGTCGAGACCCTTCTTCTGACTGAAGAAGCAACATGACATAAAGTCAGAACACGAGTTAAAGTGTGTAGAGTCAAATCTGTACTCTGTCTCTACAGAACAATCCATCATAAGATGGACATCTCAAATAGCATTGCATGTGAATGATGGGTCCACCATAGTGTGATGCATAGAAACAAAAGCAGTAGCTTTTGCACATGGAAGTTGTACATTGAGCAAAATATACTGTGTTTAAGCAGCTACTATGTGATAATGTATATAAGGAGAAGACAGATTTCCTGTTAGTTCAGCTGTTATGCACAATCTGGGAGGTCCTAAGTTTGGTGCTCACTCTCAGCTGAGTTTTCCTAAGTTTGTAATTGGGAATTGATGAAGATCAGAGTTTTTCTCTTCTCCCTTCCCAGGACCGCTGTTTGAAAATTGCACGTATGAATGTGTGGGTGAGTGCAGGATCAAGTTTGGTTATGATATCCCTTTGGTTGAATACTTTCTTGATAGCAGGTTGAAGGTCACAGTTGTTTTATTGTGGCATGGTTTTCATGTAACTGTCTCTCTGCTGAAGGGAGAGGGAGTAGATTTTCAGAATTGTGGTGGATGGAAGGCACATTACAGAAAATGGGTTAAACAGAAACTGGTATGGGGTAATGGTGAAAATTGCAAACAACTGGCAGATTACTGGGAGAATAAGGGGAATGGCAATGTAAATGTTTCTGGAAGGTCCCCTATTTTAAATTTGTTTGAATTTTGCAAAATTACTCTGATTTTGAACTTAAGATGTTTTCCTTTTAGATATATAGATGCACTAAGAAATGGAATTAATCAGGAACTAGGAGAGAAGACAGACGCAGTTAAAAATCTGGATGGCGTTGCACTGAGCTGTCATCTGAACATAGCTGCGTGCAAGTTGAAACTATGTGACTGGGATGGTGCCATTCAACGCTGTGATGAGGTTTGTGTTCACAAATTTATCCTTGCGTGATGGTTTTGCTGTGAAGTTAATCTCACATTTACAAGGGGACGTTTCCTACTGGATGGAGTTTTTTTTCAAATTTGAACTTTAGAATAAAATATTAAAAAATGTGCTGGAAAAATTAAAAAGGATCCATGGAAAAACTTCAGTAATCAATGTTTTTGCGTGCAAATATTCAGCACAATTGAAGAATGTTAAAGTTAGCAATGTTTAATTAGGTGCTGAACAAAAAGAACCTTTTGGCAGGTGCTCAGTCCCTCATGCTTACTCTGCATTCAGTTGGATTATGGTTAATCTTTTAAAGTCGCCATCTTCTTGCACTGACTCCACATATAGAGTCACAAGGTATGAAAACAGGCTTCAAGATGGCGCCCGACCCAGGCTACTCCTTGAGTGCTAGTCACAGAAGCAGATCTGCCATCGCACATTACAATCACTCCGCACTTTTAAATCTTTACTCCTACAGAAACATTTCTTACTTTAACTATGATCACTAAACGTTATTCCCTTTGCATGTATCTGTACAATGTGCCGAGAGCCTTCTTGACCAACTTCTCAGCTCAAATTCTCTGCTCTTTGGTTTGAGGTACTAGTAAGTAGAACACAATTACATTGCCTTTTCTTGTCTTTCTCCATGTCCTGGTAAAACTATCTTCATGGAAAATTCCTAAGTCATCAAGAATGCTGAGGAAAGGTGGGAAATGGCAGGGTACCTTCCACACATCTTATGCCCTGGTGCTTGAAAGAATTTTCATTTAATGGACTTGAACCCACATATCGGAAGCTTCCGCACGACAGAGGTGACTTCAAAAGGCACATAGAACTTTGATAATTCGGCAGACAATCATTCGCATGTTCAGGGAGGCGTTCGGGGAGTTGTTTGCCTGGAATTTAGATCAGATATGGCATTCACTGTAAGCACTCCAAAATCGAAGTAACCTGGAGGAAGGAATTGCAGGTGCTGGTTTACACCGAAGATAGACACAAAAGCTGGAGTAACTCAGTGGGTCAGGCAGCATCACAGGAGAAAAGGAATAGGTGTTGTTTTGGGTCGAGAACCTTCTTCAGACCTTCTTCAGATGTAACCTGTAAAAAATAATGAAAGTAATCTTTTCTGATGGCAATGCAAAGTGTTGGAATAACTCAACACGTCAGGCAGCAGCTGTGAAGGCAGTGGATAGGTTTCGGGTCTGATTGGGAGAGAGGAGAGGAAGCTGGAAAAGAGATGTAGGAGTGGGACAAAGCCTGGCAAGTGATTGGATACAGGTGATGGAGGGTTTAATTGGCAGGTAGATGAAGTAAGTGACAAAGATTAGAGATGAAAAGTAGAAAAAGGGTGTCAGATAAGCAGAGGAGAGGAGAAAATTGTAAAACCAGAGGGAGGAGTATAGGTGGAGGTGTGGTGGTGTTGGTGGGGGGGAGATGGGTGGATATGGGTGCAGACTGGGATGGGAGGGGTATTATAGTTGGAGAATTCAATGTTCATACCTGTGTTTTAACCTACATCCAAGCAAAATATAAGATGCTGTTCCTCCAGTTTTCTTGTGGCCTCATTCTGGCAATGGAAGAGGCCCAAGATAGAAAAGATTAGCATGGAAAGGTAATTAAAACAGTTGGCAATCGGAAGACCCAGCGCAGACGGAGCACGTTGGGCGAAGTGGTCGCCCAGTCTACGTTAGATTTCACCGATGTAAAAGACGCCACATCGGGAATTCCAAATGCAGTTGAAAAAGTGCATGTGAACCTCTGTCTGACCTGTAAAGGCTACTGGAGTTTCTGGATGGACGTCAGGGATAAGATGTAGAGACAGTGTTATATCTCCTGTGCTTTCAACAGAAAGTACCTCAGGAGTGGAAGGGGGGGGGGGGGGTGGAGCATGGTGTGGATGGGAAGGAATGAGTGAGACGATGAGTTGAGGGTAGAAACAAGGAACTGCAGATGTTGTTTTGCATAGGCAGTGCTGATGTGACTCAGTGGGTCAGTTGAGGAGGGAGTGGTCTCTGCAGAGATCGGGAAGGGATGGTGATGGGAATACATGACTACTGGTGGGATCACTTAACGGTGGCAGAAATGTCGGAGCATATGGTGGATGTTGGTGCGGTGCAAGATGAAGACCTGTGGAACTGTATCCTTCTGTGTGGGGGGGAGGGAGAGCGAGAGCAGAACTGTGGGACTCAAGAGGAGACGCAGGCGAAGGATCCATCCACAACATCAGGGGAAACCATGTTTACGGAAGAAAAAGGACATCTCAGATTTCCTAGAATGGAAAGCCTCATCTTGGAAGCAGATACACCGCAGATGGAGAAACTGAGAGTAAGAGATGACGTCCTTGCAAGAGGCAGGGTGGGTGGAGGTGTAGTCAAGGAGCCAGGGTAACTTGAAGGTTTCTGATTAAAGTCTTGCTCATCCTGAACTGCATACTTCCAGTCGGTATCCACACTGCAGGGCGGCACGGTGGTGCAGCGGTAGTCGGGTTCGATCCTGACTACGGGTGCTTGTCTGTACGGAGTTTGTACGTTCTCCCCGTGACCTGCGTGGGTTTTCACCGAGATCTTTGGTTTCCTCCCACACTCCGAAGACGTACAGATTTGAAGGTTAATTGGCTTGGTATAAATGTAAAATTGCCCCTAGTGTGCGTGGGGTAGTGTTCTCATGCGGGGATCGCTGGTTGGTGCGGACTCGGTGGGCTGAATGGCCTGTTCCGTGCTGTACCTCTAAACTAAACAAAACTAAACTTTCTGATGATTACAGTGTTGGCTCACAACAATAACCTTGGTTGACGTGCGATACACATTGGTTGTAAGTCCAGAAAAGAAATGTTACTTGGCAGTCACGAAAAAATAAACGATTACTAATGGTTGAATTCTATTTTTACAAGGCTGATTTCACACTGACCTTCCACAGTGCTCAGCCTGTAATCAGTTTGACAAAAGACACTTTTTGGAGATCTTAACCCCAGAAATACATATTCAGTGGATGCCGTAGTGTTCCCCTAACTTTCCTCTGTAGCGATCCCCTAACTTTCCTTCTGTAGTATTCCCCTAACTTTCCTTCATCTTGGGATCTATTTCACCCTATGGGTGAAATAGATCCCATGATGTCCAAGGGCTCTATTTCACCTTCTCCACCTCCACCCTCTCTTTCCCTTCCTAGTTTCCGTGGCCTAATCTTTACAGTTTTTGTCCAAGTGGACGATATGAAGCTATAAGTCTATAGTACATTCTACATTAATAAGCTGGATCCGTGCTTAATGATGGCTAAGGTATGAGGGAGGGTACATGTGTTTATCTGATCAGCATTGAAGACCAGTGTTTATTGTGCTGTAGGTGCCATCTTGGTATATTTAGAGGTCATGATACCTTTTCTAGGATTGATTTTTTTAAATCTCTCCTCCTTGATTCATTCACGACTAAGACTACAATCTTTCTCACGGTGGACCTTAATCCACTCACCATGCTCTCTCCAGCCCTCCACATAGCAGTCATAATCCATCTTGTCAGTGTTTGGCTTTTTGATGAATGTGCCTTTGAGGGTTGGCCTTCAACTGCTGCACAGCAAAGTAGCATCAGCTATGATGAATAGGGAGTTCTTCCTCCAGGATCCAGGTTGATTGGAATTAAACATAGCCTTTTGTTGCTGCATACTTCATAGCAGCTAATTTACAAACCTTTTTGAAGGAGACTCAATTTACTGCTGACAGTGAAAATGGCCATGTTTTGGCACCAGATAAATGGCAAAATCCAGTTTCTAGCCATCACCTTCTTTCCTTCACCGTGTTAATTTTAATTGATCAGAGGTTTCAGTACAGGAATCTGAAACTCTGGTGCTTGTTATCTTGTAGAGCAACCACATAATTTAGGTACAGTGGGTTTAAAAAAAATTACTTTGGCTAGAATTGACTGGTTGGTAAGATTTTAGAGTCCATTATAAAGGATGAGGTTTCTGAGCACTTAGAAATTCATGATAAAATAGGCTTGGTCAGCATGGTTTTTTGAAGGGGCGATCTCGCCTGATGAATCTGTTGGAATTCTTTGAGGAAGTAAATAACAGGACAGACAATGGATGTTGTTTACCTAGATTTTCAGAAAGCCATTGATAATCTTGAGGCTGCTAAAGATGATGAGAGCCCATGGTATCAAAGGGCAGATACTTGCATGGACAACTTGCATGGTTGGCTGGATGGCAGAAGGCAATGAATGGCAATAAAGGGGGCTTTTTCTGGATGGCTGTTAGTGACTAGTGGAGTTCCTCTGGGGTCGGTGCTGGGGCCGCTACTCTTCACATTGTAAATAAATTATTTGAATGAGGGGATTGAAGGCTTTGTGACCAAGTTTGCAAATGACATGAAGATAGATGGAGGGTGAAGATAGTGTAGAGAAAGCAGGGACTCTGTAGAAGGACTTGGACAGGTTGGGAGAGTGGGAAGAGAAGTGGCAGATGGAATGCAGCATAGCAAAGTGTGGAGTCGTGCATTTTGTTAGTAGGAATAAAGGCGTAGACTATTTTCTAAATGGGGAGAGAATTCAGAAATCGGAGGTGCAAAGGAACTTGGGAGTGCTGGTGCAGTAATGCATAATTTTGAGAGGACTAGAATACAAAAACGGGGATGTAATAAGGCGCTGATCAGACTGCATTTGGAGAATTGTGAGCAGTTTTGTGCCCCATAGCTGAGGAAGAATGTACTGGCACTGGAGAGGGTCCAGAGGAGGTTTACGAGAGTGATCCCAGGAATTAGTGGGTTAACATATGATGAACATTTGTCGGCACTGGGCCTCTACTCGCTGGAGTATAGAAGGATGAGGGGGATCCCATTGACACGTACAGAATAGTGAACGGCTTGGATAGAGTGGATGTGAAGAGGATGTTTCCACGAGTGGGTGAGTCTCGGACCAGAGGTCATAGTCTGAGAATTAAAGGACGTTCCTATAGGTAGGAGATGAGCAGCAATTTCTTTAGTCAGAGGGTGGTGAATCTGTGGAATTCATTGCCACAGAAGGCTGTGGATAATGGATATTTTTAAGGCAGAGATAGATAGATTCTTGATTAGTACGGGTGTCGGGGGTTATGGCGAGAAGGTAGGAGAATGGGGTTAAGAGGGGAAGTTAGATCAGCCACGATTGAATGGCAGAATAGACTTGATGGGCCAAATGACCCAATTCTGCTCTATGAACATAGGTTGGAATTTATTGTATGAGTAAAATAGGTAGGTAGCTCAAGTAAAATTGTTCATTCACTGTAATTGCATAAAATAGACCAACATTTGATAGCAATGTTACAACATTTTGAGATTTAAAAAATAAAGTCTGCAATTTATCCCATCAGAAAGCATAAAAAGAAGTTTAATTTGACACCTAATTCACTTTCATATCTTCAGTATTAAAAAAGTTATGGCCATTTTCATACTCGGAAATTAGCATCTTGTTCCCTGTTGCTTTTCCATTAACTTAACACAAAAGCTGTGATCGAGGACAGTCAAAAGCCCATAACATTCTTAAAAATTAAGGGAACTGAAAGAAATTTTCAGTTATTATAGATTGAAGCATTCTGAAACAAATATGAAACGATCTTACTTAGATGACATGAAATTAAAGCATATAATTAGTTAGTTACCTAATTGTAGCTAATTACAAAATTCAATTACTAGATCTAAACATCTATCAATTTCTTAAGAATAGATTAACATTTTTAAATAGCCTAAGTGTCCAAATAACATTCACACAAGAATTCACAATATAACATAATTTTTAAATCTCATTGTCATGGATTTACAGGCCAAATGGAAGGAATTTAATGTTTAATACCTGTAAATTAATGGCCATTTAAACCATTTTGCGAGTGAGGTTTTTTGGAACGCGATAATTTGGAACGTTGATTTGCGGTGAATTTAACCCCGTATCGGCATGAACAATTCTGCCGTTAGTTCGGGGAAATGAATCACCGTTTCGCATTAAAAAATATGAATTAAAGGCTTCTTAAGAAGCACTTTTATACATTAAAAGAAACTACTTTCGGTTACCTGTCCCGTGTGTGAAATCCGTCCCCGTTGTCGGCATTGACGGCTTTCGAAGCTGATTTTAAAATAACTCCAGCGCTGACATTGTCGATTTAATAAAAATAAAAAATACACAAAACCCCCGTCGGAACGATTTTTCAGCAAACGCTTGTACTCCAACGAAATATAATACAGGACAAGGTAGGAGAAACCCGGGTTTTAACCCCGCCCCCCCCTTTAAAGGCGCCAAAATCGCGCACACGGCCAGTGGCAGAATTGCAGCGCCGCTGAAGGTAAGTATTGTAACATACCTACATTTGACTCGCCCAAAATATTTTGCATTCTAGTTTCCAATAAGATTGGGGAATATGAGTGGTGACATGTGTAAGATCAGAGTACCCAGTGTTTGCAGCAGAATGTATTTATCGTCATCATTCAGAATATGGGCAGTAATAGTATATTCGGATAGTATTACAGAAATGACCATTGATGTGAAACCTGGGTGTTACATGGCCTGTATGGCAATCATGGAAGATAAATAGGAAAATGGACATCTTTTAGTGTTATAGACAATAGACAATTGGTGCAGGAGTAGGCCATTCGGCCCTTCGAGCCAGCACCACCAATCAATGTGATCATGGCTGATCATCCCCAATCAGTACCCTGTTCCTGCCTACTCCCCATATCCCCTGACTCCGCTATCTTTAAGAGCCCTATCTAACTCTTGAAAGCATCCAGAGAACTGCTCCACCGCTTGAAAGCTCCACCGCCCTCTGATGCAGAGAATTCCACACTCACAACTCTTTGTTATTGGTTTTGCTCAAATACTGCATACAAATTATGAAATTTTAGGCCATTAATCTAATTTAGTAAGAAACAATATCATTTTAAGGATCTTGGAAAGACTGAAAGAAAACTGTAATTCTGTGGTATATAATTGCTTGTTAGAAAATATACTGAAGTTTTCATTGATGGAGGAATCCAACTTTTCATTGCTTTTAAATTTAAATGCCTAATCAGTGGATTTGATGCATTTTTCTCAGATCACTGAATAATTGTTCTAAAATCTAGCACTTCGTTATCTGGGCATGTGAAGAATGTGATGAGTTACACACACACACAGGTATTATATGACTGTTCCTGCCATCAGTATTGATGAAGTGGAAGGTAAAATAGCTTGTTACTTTGTCTATCTGAGCCAAATTCCTATTATCATTGTGTATGCGTAGGGGAGTAAAATCCATTTACCCTGCCTTGCTTTTTCCACTGCAATGCTGAAGATTTATTAAATCGCAGGTAACAGATCTCATATCTCATAAGGGCGGCACGGTGGAGCTGCTGCCTTACAGCGTTTGCAGCACTGGTGACCCGGGTTCGATCCCGACTATGGGTGCTGTCTGATCGGAGTTTGAATATTCTTCGCCTGACCGCGTGAGTTTTCTCCGAGATCTTCGGTTTCCTCCCACACTCCAAAGACGTACAGGTTTGTAGGTTAATTGGCCTGGTATAAGTGTAAATTGTCCCTAATGTGTGTTGGATAGTGTTAATGTGTGGGGCTTGCTGGTCGGTGTAGACTTTGTGGGCTGAAGGGCCTGTTTCTGTGCTGTATCTCTAAACTAAACTAAACAATTTCCTTTAAAAGGCTCTGGCGATTAATCAATCAAACACGAAGGCACTTTACAGAAGGGCTCAGGCTTGGCAAGCAAAGAAGGATTACGATCAGGCATTGGTACAGTAGCACATTATTAATCTCTTAATCTCTTGAACACAAAGTTTGACAAAGAATTGAATGGAATATATTGAAACGAGAGAGTTGAGAACTCAAAAGTACCAGTATAACATTGGAGTCACATAATTTTTTGTTTTTGTCTAGGATGATCTTAAGAAGGCTCTGGATATAACACCCGAAGACAAAGGCAAGTTGTAAAAATCATTGACAGACACAAAATACTGCAGTAACTTAGTGGGACAGGCAGCATCTCTGGAGAGAAGGAATGGGTGACGTTTCAGGTCGAGACCCTTCAGACTAGAGTCGGGGGAAAGGGAAACGAGAGATATAAACAGTAATGTAGGGAGATATAGAACAAATGAATGAAAGATATGCAAAAAAATAACGGTGATAAAGGAAACAAGCTATTGTTAGCTGCTTGTTGGGTGAGAATGAGAAGCTGGTGCGACTTGGGTGGGGGAGGGATGGAGAGAGAGGGAGTGCTGGGATTACTTGAAGTTAGATAATCCAATATTCATACCACTGGGCTGTCATCTGCCCAAGCCAAATATTAGATGGTGTTCCTCCAATTTGCGTTTAGCCTCACTTCTTTGACAATGGAGGAGGCCTCGGACAGAAATGTCTGTGTAGGAATTGGAAGGGGAATTTAAGTGTTTGGCTTTGTTTCTGGTACCTTCACATTCATATGAAAATAATTTGCTGTTATCTGTGGCTCTCATATTAAGTTTGCTTTCTTGTTACATTTTTGCAGCTGTAAACAATGAAATACTCAGAGTGAAGCAAAAGAAAAAGGAACTGAAAGAGAAGGAAAAAGCGACTTATGCAAAAATGTTTGCTTAATAATCTAATTTTTGTTTACAGTTCTGAACAGCCCCGGGTTTATTTTGGGAATAATTTTGAGGGCATTGATGTATGAGTCTGTAGTCTGTTTGTCGGATAATATCTATTGTCGAGAAAAAACAATAGAGTTTAGATGGTGGGTAAACATTTGGATTTAGCTGCACTACTTGTAATAGAATTGTTAAAAATATTAAAATAAATATCGAAAACAAAGGTCTGAACTGTTTATCCTGCCGTAGAGGATGATTTTTCTGTTTATGACTCTTCACAGTAATTACATCAGAGAAGTCAAATCTGGAAGAACGCTTATGCCTTTAAATTACTATTGCCATTTGAAAGAGATTAGTGAATTTTTGGTGAATATTTTATACTTTATTGTCACATGTGACAAGTCACAGTGAAATTATTTGCTTGCATACCCAAGGTTTTACTTTTACCCAAGGTATGCAATAGTCGCCACATAAAGGACGGTGAAAAATTTACAAAGTATCCTGCGCCAAGCCCACCTTTAACCATATAACCATTACAGCATGGAAACAGGCCATCTCGGCCCTTCCAATTCAATTCCAATTCAATTTATTTGTCTTTTGAGGGACAAATTTGTCATTTGGACCCCTTGAGGTCCAAACGAAATGTCGTTTCTGCAGCCATACAATACAAAACAAAGAAGACCCGAGACACAACACAATTTACACATACATCCATCACAACGCTGTGATGGAAGGCAAAAATAACGTATCTCTCCACTGCACTCTCCCCCCCCCCCCGATGTCAGAGTCAAAGTCAAAGCCCCCGGCGGGCGATGGTGATTGTCCCGCAGCCATTAAAGCCACGCCGGGTGATGCAAGGTCGCGCACCGGGTCTTGGTGTTAGAGCCCCGGCGCGCGCCCGCAAAGTCCGGCAGCCATTCCAAGCCGCGCGGGGGGATAAAGCCCCGCTCCAGGTGCTCCTCAACCCCGCAACTCGGGCGGGAGAAGTCGCCGCTGCGAAAGCCCCGAAAAGCGGTCTCCCACCAGGGGACCCGCGGGCTTCCAGTGTTGCCGTCCGCCAGACCCGCGGCTGTAGCCTCCGAATCTCCGGGGGTCGGGTAGCAGCAGCGCTCCACCACAGCTCCACCCGCTCCGGACTCGGCCAGCCCCGTGACGGTGAGTAGTCCGCAGCTCCACAACTGGAGCCCCAGGTCGTTCCTGCTGGAGGCCGCTCCACGTTGCCCAGCCCCAACGACAACGGAGACCCGACAAAGAAAAGGTCGGGTCTCCCGTGCAGCAGAAAGATTTTAAAGTTTCCCCCCCCCACCCCCACCCCCACCCCCCCACACACATACCCTGACAAAAAAAAAATAATAAAAACTACATAAAAACGAGACAAAAATAATAAAAAGACAGACGGACTGCAGAGGCCGCTGCAACGAAAAGTCGCGCCGCGCCTTCAAGTCCGTGCCGAAATTTTTTAATTTTTTTTTAATTTTTTTTATTTATTTATTAAATAAATACTTCCCCCTAGTCCCATCTACCTGCACTCAGACCATAACCCTCCATTCCTTTCCCGTCCATATACCCATCCAATCTATTTTTAAAGGATAAAATCGAACCAGCCTCCACCACTTCCACTGGAAGCTCATTCCACACAGCTACCACTCTCTGAGTAAAGAAGTTCCCCCTAATGTTACCCCTAAACTTCTGTCCCTTAATTCTCAAGTCATGTCCCCTTGTTTGAATCTTCCCTACTCTCAATGGAAAAAGCTTATCCACGTCAACTCTGTCTAACCCGCTCATAATTTTAAAGACCTCTATCAAGTCCCCTCTTAACCTTCTGCGCTCCAAAGAATAAAGACCTAACTTGGTCAACCTTTCTCTGTAACTTAGTTGCTGAAACCCAGGCAACATTCTAGTAAATCTCCTCTGTACTCTCTCTATTTTGTTGACATCCTTCCTATAATTAGGCGACCAAAATTGTACTCCATACTCCAGAATTGGCCTCACCAATGCCTTGTACAATTTTAACATTACATCCCAACTTCTACATTCAATGCTCTGATTTATAAAGACCAGCACACCAAAAGTTTTCTTTACCACCCTATCTACATGAGATTCCACCTTCAGGGAACTATGCACAGTTATTCCTAGATCCCTCTGTTCAACTGCATTCCTCAATTCTCTACCATTTACCATGTACGTCCTTTTTTGATTTGTCCTGCCGAGATATAGTACCTCACATTTATCAGCATTAAACTCCATCTGCCATCTTTCAGCCCACTCTTCCAAATGGCCTAAATCTCTCTAGACTTTGAAAATCTACTTCATTATCCACCACACCACCTATCTTAGTATCATCTGCATACTTACTTATCCAATTTTCCACACCATCATCCAGATCATTGATGTACATGACAAACAACAGTGGACCCAACACAGACCCCTGAGGCACCCCACTAGTCACCGGCCTCCAACCTGACAAACAGCCATCCACCATTACTCTCTGGCATCTCCCATTCAGCCACTGTTGAATCCATCTTGCTACTCCACCATTAATACTCAACAATTTAATCTTCTTAACCAACCTTCCATGAGGAACCTTGTCAAAGGCCTTACTGAAGTCCATATAGACAACATCCACTGCTTTACCCTCATCAATTTCCCTAGTAACCTCTTCGAAAAATCAAGATTAGTCAAACATGACCTTCCAGGCACAAATCCATGTTGACTGTTCCTAATCAGACCCTGCTTATCCAGATGCTTATATATATTATCTTTAAGTATCCTTTCCATTAATTTGCCCACCACTGACGTCAAACTAACAGGTCTATAATTGCTAGGTTTACTCTTAGAACCCTTTTTAAACAACGGAACAACATGCGCAGTACGCCAATCCTCCGGCACTATTCCCGTTTCTAATGACATTTGAAATATTTCTGTCATAGCCCCTGCTATTTCTACACTAACTTCCCTCAATTTCCTCGGGAATATCCTGTCAGGACCTGGAGACTTATCCGTTTTCATATTTTTCAAAAGTGTCCGCACCTCCTCTTCTTTGAATCTCAGTTTCCATTGCTACTCTGCTTGTTTCCATTACCTCACATAATTCCATATCCTTCTCCTCGGTGAATACCGAAGAAAATAAATTGTTCAATATCTCCCCCATCTCTTTTGGCTCTGCAGATAGCTGTCCACTCTGACTCTCTAATGGACCAATTTTATCCTTTTGCTATTAATATAGCTGTAGAAACCCTTTGGATTTACTTTCACCTTACTTGCCAAAGCAACCTCATATCTTCTTTTAGCTTTTCTAATTTCTTTCTTAATATTCTTTTTACATTCTTTATACTCCTCAAGCACCTCATTTACTCCACGCTGCCTATAATTATTGTAGATCTCTCTCTTTTTCCGAACCAAGTGTCCAATTTCCCTTGAAAACCATGGCTCTTTCCAATTTTTACTATTTTCTTTCAACCGAACAGGGACATAAAGATTCTGTACTCTTAAAATGTCACCTTTAAATGTCCTCCATTTCTCTTCCACATCCTTCCCATAAAACAACATGTCCCAATTCACTCCTTTTAAATCCTTTCGCATCTCCTCAAAGTTAGCCTTTCTCCAATCAAAAATCTCAACCCTAGGTCCTGTTCTGACCCTCTCCATAATTATATTGAAACTAATGGTATTGTGATCACTGGACCCGAAGTGCTCCCCAACGCTTACCTCCGCCACCTGCCCTGTCTCATTTCCTAACAGGAGGTCCAGCACTGCCTCTTCTCTAGTAGGTACCTCTATGTATTGCTGCAAAAAACTATCATGCACACATTTTACAAACTCCAAACCATCCAGCCCTTTTACAGAATGTGTTTCCCAGTCTATGTGTGGAATATTGAAATCTCCCACAATCACTACCTTGTGCTTACTATTAATATCTGCTATTTCCTTACATATTTGCTCTTCCAATTCTCGCTCCCCATTTGGTGGTCTATAATACACCCCTATAAGTGTTGCTACACCTTTCCCATTTCTCAGCTCCACCCAAATAGCCTCCCTAGACAAGCCCTCTAATCTATCCTGCCAAAGCACTGCTGTAATATCTTCCTTGACAAGCAATGCAACACCCCCACCTCTTGCCCCTCCAATTCTATCACCCCTGAAGCAACGAATTCCTGGAATATTTAGTTTCCAATCACAGCCCTCCTGCAACCATGTTTCACTGATCGCCACAACATCATACTTCCAGGTGTCAATCCAGACTCTAAGCTCATCCACCTTTCTTACAATGCTCCTATGTTCTCCCACTCCCTCACGGCGGTCTCCCCACGCCGGGTCCTCCTTTGTTGTTCCTCCCGGCGGCAGCGTCTTCACTCCGACGTGGTCCGTCGGTCGGCGACGTCAATGTATGCCAAGTTGCCTAACCAAGGTTGTTCCACTTGCCTGCATCTGGCTCAAATTCCTCCAAACTATTGTTTTCTGTGCACCTGTGTCTTTCAAATGTTGTAATTGTATTTGCTTCAACCACTTCCTCCGGCAACTCATTCCATGTACGCACATCCCTGGGTGTGAAAAATTGCCCCTCAAGTCCCTTTTAAATCTTTCCCCTCTCACCTCAAACCTATGTCTACTGGTTTTAGACTCTCCTTCTCTGGGGAAGATGACCATTCAACATATCTCTGCCCCTCATGACATTTTATACCTCAACGGTTACCCCTCAACCTCCTCTGCTCCAGGGAATGAAGGGCCAGCCCCTCTACACAACTTTTCTTACATTCTTTACAGTTTAATGAGATGCTTTCTTTAGTATTTAATATTGTGAGCAATTTTGGGCACCATATCTGAGATACGATGTGCTGGCCCTGGAGAGGGTTCAGAGGAGGTTTACAAGAATGATCCCAGGAATGAGTGGGTTAACTTGTGATGGGCGTTTGATGGCACTGGGCCTGTACTCGCTGGAGTTTAGAAGAATGAGGGGGGGACCTCATTGAAATGTACCGAATAGTGAAAGGCTTGGATAGAGTGGATGTGGAGAGAATGTTTCCACTTATGGGAGTCTAGGACTAGAGGTCATAGCCTCAGAATTAAAGGACGTTCCTTTAGGAAGAAGATGAGGAGGAATTTCTTTAGTCAGAGGGTAGTGAATCTGTGGAATTCTTTGCCACACAAGGCTGTGGAGGCCGTCAATGGATATTTTTAAGGCAGAGATAGTTTCTTGATTAGTATGGGTATCAAGGGTTAGTGGGGGAAGGCAGGAAAATGGGGTTAGGGGGGAGAGATAGATCAGCCATGATTGAATGGCGGAGCAGAATGGCCTAATTCTGCTCCTATCACTTATGACCTTATGATCCCATCGTAATCATAGAAAACCTTAATTGAGCCATTGTCGAACCTGGAACATTGAGCTGTCAAATTCGGTTTCCAAAGCTTACCTACTGCCACAGCCAGAGCATGTTCTGTTTATCCGATTCTTGAGGTCAACATTTAAAAGTTATGAACAGAATATTTTTACATAGTGGCCTGGAATTTCTTTCAGTTCATTTCACCCAGCTTAATTATAATTTGAAAATTAATGACGAATTGCAATTTAAATGCAACATTCTATTTTTACTTGATGCACAAAATGGGTAATCTACCCTTTTTATTGGAAAAACTGACCACATTTTGCTCTGGCAAATTTTCATCTGTCAACTGTACTGTCCTTGAAAATGACATTTTGTGGGACATTGATATAGTTGTCACCCAATTTCTGTAACTTGTCACTTTTCTTTTCCTCTGCAAAAAGCACACAATGATACAAACAAATTATAATAATCGCAGTGATACAAGAAGCAATTGTACCCCTCAACATTTCAATGGGGTTTAATGAGGAATTCAACCATTCATTATTCATTGGTGCTGCAATATCACACTTCTGACAAATGATGGCTAAGTCTATATCCTTCTTGCAGGCTGGTATTCCGACCATCAGTATTTAAGTCTATTTATAAACTTGTCAAATTCCAAATGAATTGTAATTTGTGAAATACATCGGAGGCATAAGTTGGATATTTTTGTGGTTTGTCTTCTGGTCAGGTTTGTCAAGTTGAAATGAAAATGTGTACAATTAGCAGCAAATGGCAGTATCTGATTCATTCGATAATAGCTTTCCAATATATCTGTTAAGAAACTATTAAATTTTGTCTTTAAATATAAAACTTATTGCATTATCATTATTAACGTTGATTCGAATACTCCAAGGAAGCAATTTGATGTTTGCCTAAATTTGTGCACGTTAACTTGAAATCTGCACTCATTGAGGTTCTTTACTCGTGTCCAGTGAAAGATATTCTCTCAACAATACAACGCACAACAGGGTGATTTGACAGTGAAATTAATACCTGGCTAAAGAATATTACGAGTGGTACTTAAACGCTCAACCAAGACCAATAAGACTGGTGTCTTATAGCACCTATTGGGTTTGAACAAAAAAACATTTTATTTTTACAGGCAATAAGTTTCATTTTTTTTTCCTTTTCCCACACTTTTCATACAGTCTTAGTGTGGAAACAGGCCATTCGGCCCAACCTGCCCACACCGGCTAGCACGTCCCAACTGGTTCACGATTCCCCTACTCTGGGCAAGAGTCACTGTGCGTCTACCCGATCTATTCCTCTTAAGAATTTGCGCACCTCTATCTTCTCCGCACCCTTTCCAGCATGATATGGGAAAATACATAGGGAGGGGTGGTTTGGGTGGAAGGGATGAATTAACCAGCGAGTTGCGGAGGGAACGGTTTCTGCAGAAAATGGAAAGGGGCAGAAATGTGAAGATGTGGCTGGTGGGATCCCGTTGGAGGTGTCAAAAATGTCGGAGGATTATGTGCTGTATGTGATGGCTGATGGGGCCGAGGAGGCCATTTTGAGGGCCTCATAGAAACATAGAAACATAGAAAATAGGTGCAGGAGTAGGCCATTCGGCCCTTCGAGCCTGCACCGCCATTCAATATGATCATGGCTGATCATCCAACTCGGTATCCCGTACCTGCCTTCTCTCCATATCCCCTGATCCCCTTAGCCACAAGGGCCACATCTAACTCCCTCTTAAATATAGCCAATGAACTGGCCTCAACTACCCTCTGTGGCAGAGAGTTCCAGAGATTCACCACTCTCTGTGTGAAAAAGTATTTCCTCATCTTATCCTTAAGCTGTGACCCCTTGTCCTGGACTTCCCCAACATCGGGAACAATCTTCCTGCATCTAGCCTGTCCAACCCCATAAGAATTTTGTACGTTTCTATAAGATCCCCTCTCAATCTCCTAAATTCTAGCGAGTATAAGCCAAGTCTATCCAGTCTTTCTTCATATGAAAGTCCTAACATCCCAGGAATCAGTCTGGTGAACCTTCTCTGCACTCCCTCTATGGCTATAATGTCCTTCCTCAGATTTGGAGACCAAAACTGTACGCAATACTCCAGGTGTGGTCTCACCAAGACCCTGTACAACTGCACTAGAACCTCCCTGCTCCTATACTCAAATCCTCTTGCTATGAAGGTCAACATACCATTCGCTTTCTTCACTGCCTGCTGCACCTGCATGCCTACTTTCAATGACTGGCGTACCATGACACCCAGGTCTCGCTGCATCTCCCCATTTCCTAATCGGCCACCATTTAGATAATAGTCTGCCTTCCCGTTTTTGCCACCAAAGTGGATAACCTCACATTTATCCACATTATACTGCATCTGCCAAACATTTGCCCACTCACCCAGCCTATCCAAGTCACCTTGCAGTCTCCTAGCATCCTCCTCACAGCTAACAGTGCCCCCCAGCTTAGTGTCATCCGCAAACTTGGAGATGTTGCTTTCAATTCCCTCATCCAAATCATTAATATAAATTGTAAATAGCTGGGGTCCCAGCACTGAGCCTTGCGGTACCCCACTAGTCACAGCCTGCCATTGTGAAAAGGACCCGTTTACTCCTACTCTTTGCTTCCTGTTTGCCAGCCAGTTCTCTATCCACATCAATACTGAACCCCCAATACCGTGTGATTTAAGTTTGTATCCTAATCTCTTATGTGGTACCTTGTCGAAAGCCTTCTGAAAGTCCAGATACAACACATCCACTGGTTCTCCCCTATCCACTCTACTAGTTACATCCTCGAAAAATTCTATAAGATTCGTCAGACACGATTTACCTTTCGTAAATCCATGCTGACTTTGTCCAATGATTTCACCACTTTCCAAATGTGCTGCTATCCCATCTTTAATAACTGACTCTAGCAGTTTCCCCACTACCGATGTTAGACTAACTGGTCTGTAATTCACCGTTTTCTCTCTCCCTCCCTTCTTAAAAAGTGGGGTTACGTTTGCTACCCACCAATCCTCAGGAACTACTCCAGAATCTAAAGAGTTTTGAACAATTATCACTAATGCATCCACTATTTCTGGAGCTACTTCCTTAAGTACTCTGGGATGCAGCCTATCTGGCCCTGGTGTTTTATCGGCCTTTAATCCATTCAATTTACCCAACACCACTTCCCGACTAACCTGGATTTCACTCAGTTCCTCCATCTCCTTTGACCCGCGGCCTCCTGCTATTTCCTGCAGATTATTTATGTCTTCCTTAGTGAAGACGGAACCAAAGTAGTTATTCAATTGGTCCGCCATATCCTTGTTCCCCATGATCAATTCACCTGTTTCTAACTGCAAGGGACCTACATTTGTTTTAACTAATCTCTTTCTCTTCACATATCTATAAAAAAATCTATTTTCCCTTTCCTAATTAAGCCCTTTGTCCTCCTCTGCTGGTCTCTGAATTTCTCCCAGTCCTCTGGTATGCTGCTTTTTCTGGCTAATTTGTACGCATCATCTTTTGCTTTGATACTATCCCTGATTTCCCTTGTTATCCACGGATGCACTACCTTCCCTGATTTATTCTTTTGCCAAACTGGGATGAACAATTTTTGTAGTTCATCCATGCAGTCTTTAAATGCCTTCCATTGCATATCCACCGTCAACCCTTTTAGAACTAATTGCCAGTCAATCTTGGCCAATTCACGTCTCATACCCTCAAAGTTACCTTTCTTTAAGTTCAGAACCGTTGTTTCTGAATTAACAATGTCACTCTCCATCCTAATGAAGAACTCAACCATATTATGGTCACTCTTGCCCAAGGGGGCACGCACAACAAGACTGCTAACTAACCCTTCCTCATTACTCAATACCCAGTCTAGAATAGCCTGCTCTCTCGTTGGTTCCTCTACATGTTGGTTTAGATAACTATCCCGCATACATTCCAAGAAATCCTCTTCCTCAGCACCCCTGCCAATTTGATTCACCCAATCTATATGTAGATTGAAGTCACCCATTATAACTGTTTTGCCTTTGTTGCATGCATTTCTAATTTCCTGTTTGATGCCATCCCCAACTTCACTACTACTGCTAGGTGGCCTGTACACAACACCCACCAGCGTTTTCTGCCCCTTAGTGTTTCGCAGCTCTACCCATACCGATTCCACATCCTCCAAGCTAATGTCCTTCCTTTCCACTGCGTTAATCTCCTCTCTAACCAGCAACGCTACCCCACCTCCTTTCCTTTCTCTCTATCCCTCCTGAATATTGAATATCCCTGGATGTTCAGCTCCCAGCCTTGGTCACCCTGGAGCCATGTCTCCGTTGATCCCAACTATATCATAATCATTAATAGCTATCTGCACGTTCAACTCATCCACCTTATTACGAATGCTCCTTGCATTGAGACACAAAGCCTTCAGGCTTGTTTTTACAACGCTCTTACCCCTTATACAATTATGTTGAAAAGTGGCCCTTTTTGATTTTTGCCCTGGATTTGTCTGCCTGCCACTTTTACTTTTCACCTTGCTACCTATTGCTTCCGCCCGCATTTTACACTCCTCTGTTTCTCTGCTCACCCATTTAAGAACCCCACCACCTCTTATTCTCTGTTTATTATTGTTTTCTTCTTTGCCCCCTACATGTTGGGTCTGAGTGCTTTCCTTCTCTGCCTCCTGCCTCACACACAGTCTAATAGCATTCTCTATTTGAGTCCCTTCCCCCAACCATTCTAGTTTAAATTCTCCCCAGTAGCCTTTGCAGATATCGGTCCCCCTCAGGTTCAAGAGCAACCCATCCTTTTTGTACAGGTCGAACCTTCCACAAAAGAGGTCCCAATGATCCAGAAATTTGAATCCCTGCCTTCTGTACCAGTCCTTCAGCCACGCATTTATCCTCCACCTCGCTCCATTCCTACTCTCACTGTCGCGTGGCACAGGCAGTAATCCCGAGATTGTTACCTTTGCTGTCCTTCTCTTTAACTCCCCTCCTAACTCCCTAAATTCTCCTTTCAGGACCTCTTTTCTTTTTTTACATATGTCATTGGTTCCTATATGTACCACAACCTCGGGCTCCTCTCCCTGCCCTTTCAGGATATCTTGGACACGTTGAGACTCATCACAGACCCTGGCACCAGGGAGGCAAACTACCATCCGGGTCTCCCGACTGCGTCCACAGAATCGCCTGTCTGACCCCCTAACTATAGAGTCCCCTATTAGTATTGCCCTCCTCTTCTTTTCCTTACCCTTCTGAGCAACAGGGCCGGTCTCTATACCGGAGGCCCGGCCGCTGTCGCTACCCCCAGGTAGGCTGTCCACCCCAACAGTGCTCAAACAGGAGTACGTATTGTCAAGGTGTACAGCCACCGGGGTACTCTCTAGTCCCTGCCTGTGCCCCTTGCCTCTCCCAACCGTGATCCACTTGCCTGCCTCCTGTGGTATTGGAGTGACCACATCCCTGTAACAATGACTTCCTCGCTCTCCCTGACCAGACGGAGGTCATCGAGCTGCTGCTCCAGGTTCCTAATACGGTCCATTAGGAGCCCCATCTCGATACACCTGGCGCAGATGTGGACGCAGATTCCATCATCTATAATGGAAGAGGGGAACCCCCATTCCCTAAACAATGAGGGATGTCCTAGTATGAAACACCTCATCGTGAGCGCAGATGCGAGGTAGACAGAGGAATTGGGAGCAGAGGATAGAGTCTTTGCAGGAGGTAGTGTGGGAAGAAGTGTAGTCTAGATAGCTGTGAGAGTCGGTAGTTATAATCAATGTCAGTCGATAGTCTATCTCCTGTGATGGAGATGGTGAAATCAAGAAATGGTAGGGAGATGTGGGAGATGGTCCAAGTGAATTTGAGTGCAAGATGGAAATTAGTGGTGAAGTTAATGAAGTCCATGAGTTCTGTGTGGGTGCAGGAGGTAGCCCTGATGCAGTCGTCAATGTAGCGGAGATAGAGTTCGGGGATAGAGCCAGTGTACACCTGGAACAGGGATTGTTCGACGTACCCTACAAATAGGCAGGCATGGCTGGGGCCCATATTGCCGGATTTCAATTTAAGATAATGGAGCAGTATAGTCACTGGCACTAATTCCTCATTTTCGTTATCAGGGGAGAAAAAGAGAATGAACAATGCAAGTTGCAACAAGGATAATGCTTGTATTTACATGAATCAACATGCGCTTTGGGCAGCATTTTAGGGCTGCTGATGGCAAATTACTAACCTATTTTGCTGTACATTAAATTTTCACATTTTTTGATGGAAATGGGGGTAACGTGCAGAATAAAATGACGTTGAGATCACCTTTTGCCCAATTAGCTTCACTAACAACTGAAACATTGTTTTAGTCTTTGGGACTGACAGCTAATATTGCTCTTTTATCATCAATACTTATGGAATAAATCCTTACCTTGACTCTAATACTTAAGTATTCATCTTTTCTTGAAATTAATATAGCTGATATAGATGGTTATTTAAAAAAATGGACTAGCTTGTGACTGTAATGTTATTCCATCAATTTTGGTGGTACGTTCCAGATCACAGCACTCTCTAGATGCATAGGTTCTTCCTCAGATCGCCTTCAACCCTTTTACCCCTGATCCTAAATCTCTGCTCTCTAGTTTCATACTCTCTACCTTCCCTCAAAATGTTGCATATACTGTAGCTATCTTGCCTACTCGGCCTCTTCCACTGCAAGGAAAACAATTCCAGCCCATCCAGTCTTTCCTCATAACTGAAATGCTCCAATTCAGGCAACATCCTGAAGAATATCCAATGCACCCTCTCCAGTCCAATCATGCCCATCCTTTAATGCGAAGACCAGAACTATACATCGTATTCCAGCGATGTCCAAACCAATGTTTTATAAATGTAGCATAACTTCCCTGATCTTATTATTCTGTGCTCTGGTTGATAAAATCAAGTATCCTGTATTCCTTCTTCACCACCTTATGCATTTTACTGCCATCTCAGAGGAAGGTTGTAGGCGCAAGATTTGTCCGAGATTCTAATAGTTAGGGGACAGATGTTTCTGATGACTTGATTCCAGATGCTGCAATTTTATTTATCAACTAGACTAAGTGGGACCCGTTGGGTCCCATGTTCACACGGGAGGGCTGGTCCCCCAACGCAATATTCCACCTCCAGCAATTCCAATATTGGTGGCCAGTTGGGGGGGGGGGGGCTTTCTGGAGCGCTAGTATGGGTACTGTGGGCTGAAGGGACTGGTTAGTATGGGCCAAATGGATTCTTGGGGTGGAAGCTCAGTCACTCAAGCCTGATGTGCTGGCAGCTCACTAACGGCTGGTGGGCTAGCAGTTGACTCACGGGTATTCCTTGAAATTCCATTTCAAGCAGGGTGCAAGGCAACCAAATTCAAATGCAGTTTCCTACCATTTCAAGCAGGGTGCAAGGCCACCAAATTCAAGTGCAGTTTCTTACCACTTCAAGCAGGGTGCAAGGCCACCGAATTCAATTGCAGTTTCATACCACTTCAAGCAGGGTGCAAGGCCACCGAATTCAAGTGCAGTTTCCTACCACTTCAAGCAGGGTGCAAGGCCACCGAATTCAAGTGCAGTTTCCGACCACTTCAAGCAGGCTGAAAGGCCACCGAATTCAAGTGCAGTTTCATACCACTTCAAGCAGGGTGCAGGGCCACCAAATTCAAGTGCACTTTCATGCCATTTGAAGCAGGGTGCAAGGCCACCAAATTCAAGTGCAGTTTCATGCCACTTCAAGCAGGGTGCTAGGCCACCAAATTCAAGTGCAGTTTCATGTCAATTCAAGCAGGGTGCAAGGCCACCAAATGCCAGTGCTGTTTCATGCCATTTCAAGCAGGGTGCAAGGCCACCAAATTCGAGTGCAGTTTCATACCACTTCAAGCAGGGTGCAAGACAACCAAATTGAAATGCAGTTTCATACCATTTCAAGCAGGGTGAAACCACCATCACTATAAAACCACACAAAACACCACACTCACAGTTCAGTAGACATTCAGTGTGTTCAGTTGATTCACAGCTCAGTCGTGACCTCTCCCCCATCTTGCAGAGACTGAGCCACACCCACACAACTGGAAGGGGCGTGGCCTTCATGGCGTGATTGACAGGAGAGAGATTCTCAACATTTTTTGAAACACTAATAACACTTATTTTTCATTGATGGGAAGTATCTCCTGCACCTGATGAGTGACGAGGAACTGTGTAAGATGGCCAAAAATCACAGCCGTAAGTGGTAGCATTTTATCTAAAACAATATTCAGTGCAAACAGGAAGTTGTCAAGTTTCCACCAACAATAGCCATTTTTTTTTTGCCGTGCAGCCTTTCAAAGCAGGTACCACCACCAACATCAGCCATTTTTTTTTGCAGTGCATCCTTTCATTGCAGTTACCACCACCAACAACAGCCGATTTTTTTGCAGTGCAGCCTTTCAAAGCAGTTACCTCCACCAACAGCAATTTTTTGTTGCAGTGCAGCCTTTCAAAGCAGTTACCACCCCCAACAACAGCCATTTTTTTGCAGTGCAGCCTTTCAAAGCAGATACCACCACCAACACCCATTTTTTTTTGCAGTGCAGCCTTTCAAAGCAGTTACCACTACCTACAACAGCCAATTTTTTTGAACTGCAGCTTTTCAACGCAGTTACCACCACCAACAGCCATTTTTTTGCAGTGCATCCTTTCATAGCAGTTACCACCACCAACAACAGCCGGTTTTTTTTGCAGTGCAGCCTTTCAAAGCAGTTACCTCCACCAACAGCCATTTTTTTTTGCAGTGCAGCCTTTCAAAGCAGTTACCACCACCAACAACAGCCATTTTTTTTTTGCAGTGCAGCCTTTCAAAGCAGTTACCACCACAAACAACAGCCATTTTTTTTGTGGTGCAGCCTTTCAAAGCAGTTACCACCACCAACAACAGCCATTTTTTTGCAGTCCAGCCTTTCAAAGCAGTTACCACCACCAACATCAGCTGTTTTTTGCAGTGCAGCCTTTCAAAGAAGTTACCACCCCCAACAACAGCCATTTTTTTACAGTGCAGCCTTTCAAACAGTTACCACCACCAACATCAGCCTTTTTTTGCAGTGCATCCTTTCAAAGCAGTTACCACCACCAACAACAGCCATATTTTTTTGCAGTGCAGCCTTTCAAAGCAGTTACCACCACCAACAACAGCCATTTTTTTTGCAGTGCAGCCTTTCAAAGCAGTTACCACCACCACCAGCCATTTTTTTTGCAGTGCAGCCTTTCAAAGCAGTTACCACCCCAACAACAGCTATATATTTCTTTCCAGTGCAGCCATTTAAAAGCAGTTACCACCACCAACAGCCATTTTTTTTGCAGTGCAGCCTTTCAAAGAAGTTACCACCACCAACATCAGCCTTTTTTTTTTGCAGTGCAGCCTTTCAAAGCAGTTACCACCACCAACAGCCATGTTTTTTGTTGCAGTGCAGCCTTTCAAAGCAGTTACCACCACCAACAGCCATTTTTTTTGCAGTGCAGCCTTTCAAAGCAGTTACCACCACCAACAACAGCCATTTTTTTGCAGTGCAGCCTTTCAAAGCAGTTACCACCACCAACAAAAGCCACTTTTTTTGCAGTGTAGCATTTCAAAGCAACCATATTTTCATTTTCAAACCACATTAAGGGCACTCACAGTTGAGTAGACATGTGTTCAGTGTTATTCAGAGCTCAGAGAGACGTGACCCTCTCACTTCCTCCATCTTGCAGAGACTGAGTGAGGCACACCACTTCCGGGTTTTATAGTCCCCCCCTCCCACCAGCAGGGGCAGCAGAGAGAATGGCGAAATTTTTAAAAACATTAATATCTCTCTGATTTTTCATCAATAAGGTGGTCAAAAATGACGGCCGTAACTGATGCCGTTCTCTCGGAAATCACATCGCAGTGTCAAAAGCGGTCAAGATCTTACTTTTAGTAATATAGATGAGCAGCTACAGAAAGTCCTGGAGGGAAAAGGTGAACAGCCATATCAGTATCACAACATGGATTCGCAAGAGTCGAGTGGTGGCGCCATAGAGTCTGGCAGCCTCGCCTGCAGCTGTTCGTTCTTCACCTTTTAAAATTTTTTTAGTTTGTTAAAAAGTTTTGTTCTGGAGGCCTTCTAGTCTTTTTATGTGGGGGATGGGATGGGGGGGGGGGGGGGAAGGGGGAAACCGTTTTTTCCAGTCCGTACCTGGGCGAGGATGCGTCCTTCCTCCGAGCCGCATCTTCGCCCCGCCCCGCCCCCGCCCTACCATTTGGATTGGCGCGGTCTTTCCTGCCGGAGACCGGCCAGAGCTTCGAGCTGCAGCTTCAGCACTGAGGGACCATCGCGGAGCGCGGCGACGCCTTACCTGGGTCGCCGTGTTGGAGCCCCGGAGTGCTGGGCCTGCGGACTTCAACATCGTGGAGCTGTGGTCTGCAGAGCTTCCAGCCGCGGCAACGCTGACTTTATCAACGCGGAACCTGGGATCTCTCGCCGAGGTCGCCAGTGTTGGAGCTCCGCCCAGCGCGGCCTGTGGACATCGAAAGCCGCGGTCTCCAGGAGGAAACGACCGTTTCGGAACTCAAAGCCGCTGAGTGTTCTTCTGTTCCGACGCCGGAGTTCCATCATCCCGGCGAGAGGGCCTGAAACATCGGGCCGCCGTAACGGCGACTGCGAAGGCCTCAACAGGCCCTGACCACGGGTGAACATCAAAGAAGTGGACTGAACTTTGCTGCCTTCCCTCAATGGGAAACGTTGATCCCGCTGTGGGGGCATGTTTTTTACGTTTAATGTTAAATTCTATAATGTTGTGTTTATTTTATTTGTGTGCTGCAATGACAACTCAAATTTCACTGCACCATTCGGTGTACGTGACAACAAATGTCCTTTGTCCTGTGGAATTCTCTGCCTCAGAGGGCGGTGGAGGCAGGTTCTCTGGATGCTTTCAAGAGAGAGCTAGATAGGGCTCTTAAAAATAGCAGAGTCAGGGGATATGGGGAGAAGGCAAGAACGGGGTACTGATTGGGGATGATCAGCCATGATCACATTGAATGGTGGTGCTGGCTCGAAGGGCCAAATGGCCTACTTCTGCACCTATTGTCTATTGTCCTTTGTCAGGAGTGTTTTATTGTCATATGTCCCATATAGAACAATGAAATTCTTACTTGGACAACTTAAAGGACAAGGTCTTGCAGGAAGATGCAGGGAAGAAGCAGGATCTCAGAGTTAGTAATCCCCAGTGTCATGCGCCAACAATCATCAGTATAGTTGAACAAAATAAGAAAGGGGCAATCAGTGTTGGTAATGCAGAGTGGCTCTCCAAACACAAGCTGTCAGTGAAGTGGGAGGTTTATATTATCCATATATTAAGAGATACAGTCAATATGAAAGAGAACGGGATTGCTAAATTGTGTTCAGAATAATATTAGTCAGTATATAGCAAGAAAAACAAGGAGTGCAAGTTTGTATTTAGTTTTAGGGAATGAAGCTGAACCGATGGAAGAAGTTTCAGTGGAGGAGCCAATTTTGGGACGATGAATCCCATTACTGTTAGCATAGTTGTGGAAAACAACAAAGACAAAATAGGAGGTAAATGCTCCGAGGTTAATTATAATAATTCAGTAAATATGTAATGGAAATAGCTGGAAAATTAGGAAAGCAAAGGGAGGACATTAAATATTGGAATTGAAATCCAAAGATATTTTATAAACATAACAAGCACAAGGTAATTAGGGGTAGGGCATATTGGGGAGGGGAAGATCGCCTGGGTACAAGTGAGGGTGTGGAGGCAGTGTGCGATTCTTAACAAATATTTTGTTACCACATAAAAGGGGGAAATTATGTATTTGATGTAGTTAAGGTGAATGGCATGAAATGGAATGTTAGTAAGTGTAGAGAAGCTTAGCTACACTAATTGGAGATGGCAATAGCAGGAGAGGCATAAATAATAGGATTTGAACAAAATTCAATGGATTAGATATTAAAAATGACAATCAATCCATCACGCTAATAGATCGCTAAGCAGTGGAAGAGAACTGTAAGACATGTGTACACAGATAAATAAGTAAAGGACTGACGGTAAATATACTGGTGTCAGGAAACAAGCTTCAGGATCACAACCCATAATTAAAGGCTGCTAAATCTGGTGAAGGCTTTGAGCTCAAATCCCATTTATGTTTTCAACAATCAACAGGCTGATGTGGCACAATTGCAATAATTCACCAAACCCAACATCTGTGACTGTGAGGCTTGAACTTTTGATCTTACCACTGCTGAAAGTGCAAGTCATGTGGACTCTATGAAAGGGTGGTGAAGAAGGCCATTTGGCACGCTTGTCTTCATTGATAAAGGGATTTGAGAACAAAGGGTGGCACATCATGATGTAGCTGCAAGCCGTTGGTGAGACCCCATTTGGAGTATTGTGTGCAGTTCTGGTCACCCGATTGTAGGGAGGATGTCATTAATTTTGAACGGGTACAAAAAAGATTCACCAGGATGTTACCATGATTTGAGCTATAGGGATAGGCTGGATAGTTGAGACTTTTTTCTCTGGAGTGCAGGAAACCTGCAAACGTGTCTTATCGGGTGGCGCGGCGTGCGGCAGCCTCGCAGCAGTCTGTCCATCCTTTCACCCTTTTTGTTATTTTTAGTCTGTTTAACAGTATGTTCCTGGAGGTTTCTTAGTCATTTTTATGTGGGGGAGGAGAAGGGGGAAACCATTTACCAGTCACTTCCTGGTCCAGATGCTTCTATTCTCCGAGTCGCATCTTCGCCCCCACCCCCTCGCGGCCTACCATCTGGATTGGATCAGCCTTTCCTGCCAGAGACCGACCAGAGCTTCAGCGGCGGTGCAGCACTGAATTAACATCGCGGAGCGGTCGATGCCTTACGGGGATCGCCGTGTGGAGCTCTGGGGTATTGGGCCAGCTGACGTGGAGCTGTGGTTTGCGGAGCTTCCAGCCGCGGGCGGCACTGACTTCGCGGAGTCCTGGGATCCTTTGCCGGGGATCGCCAGTGTTGGAGCTTCATCCAGCTTGGCATGTGGACTACGGGAGCCGCGGTCTCCGGTAGGGAGCGGCCGATTCGGAAACGCCAAGCTGCTGAGAGGGTTCTTCCGTTCCGACGTCGGAGTTCCGTCATCCCGGCGAGAGGGCCTGAATATCGGGCCACCCGCAGCGGCGACTGCGGAGGGCTCAAAGGCCCCGACCACGGGTGAACAAGAGGAAGATGACTGAACTTTATTGCCTTCCCTCCCAGTGGGAACGTTGATTCCGCTGTGTGGGGATGTTTATGTTAAACTCTATCGTGTATTGTGTTCTTTTTATAGTATGGCTGTATGGTAACTCAAATCTCACTGTACCAATTGGTGCATGTGACAATAAATGTAACTTGAACTTGAGGAGGTTGAAGAAAGACCATGTCAAGATGTACAAGAACATAAGTGGCATGGATAACGTGAACTCTGTCTTTTTTCCAGAATACAGGATTCTAAAATTAGAGGCTATAGCCTTAAGCTGAGAGGAGAGAGATTTAAGAGAGACCTCATGGACAGCTTTTGACACTCGGAGGGTAGTCTGTAACTGGAATGAGGAACCTACAAAAATGATACGATTCCGACTTTCAAAAAACATTTGACAGATATGATTAGAAGGAGCTAAGAGGGGTATACAATACAATACCGTTTATTATCATTTGGACCTCAAATGAAGTTCAAACGAAATTTGGTTTCTGCAGTCATACAACAAGAAAAGAACCAAGACACAACACAATTTACACAAACATCCATCACAGTGAATCTCCTCCTCACTGTGATGGAAGGCAAAGTCCTGTCTCCCCTGCACTCCCCATTCTCCTCCCGATGTCAAAGTCAAAGCCCCCGGCGGGCGATGGTAAGTAAGTCCCGCGGCCTTTCAGGCCGCGCTGGGCAATGCAAGGCCGCGCTCCGGGTCTTGATGTTGGAGCCCCCGGCGGGTGCTAGCAAGTCCCGCGGCCATATAAAGCCACGCCGGGTGATGTAAGGCCCCGCTCCAGGACATCTTCAACCCCGCAACTCGGGCGGGAGTAGCTGCCGTTACGGGAGCCCCGAAAAGCGGTCTCCCAGCAGGGACCCGCGAGCTCCCGATATCACTGTCCACCAGACCTGCGGCTGGAGCCTCCGAATCTCCGGGGTCGGGTCGCAGCCGCGCGCCACCACAGCTCCCCACGCCCAGAACTCGGCCAGCTCCACGATGGCGAGTAATAATAATGAATAATAATAATGGATGGGATTTATATAGCGCCTTTCTAATACTCAAGGCGCTTTACATCGCATTATTCATTCACTCCTCAGTCACACTCAGTGGTGGTGAGCTACTTCTGTAGCCACAGCTGCCCTGGGGCAGACTGACGGAAGCGTGGCTGCTAATCTGCGCCTACGGCCCCTCCGACCACCACCAATCACTCACACACATTCACACGCAGGCAAAGGTGGGTGAAGTGTCTTGCCCAAGGACACAACGACAGTATGCACTCCAAGCGGGATTCGAACCGGCTACCTTCCGGTTGCCAGCCGAACACTTAGCCCATTGCGCCATCTATCGTAGTCCGCAGGCTCCGCGACTGGAGCCCCAGGTCGTTCCGGTTGGAGGCCTCTCCACGGTGCTAGGCCCCAACGACAACGGAGACCCGACAGAGAAAGGTCGGGTCCTCCACACAGGGAAAAGATTTTAAAAGTTTCCCCACCCACACCCAGTTAAAAAAAAACACTATACACTACACACTACACTCAAACGAGACAAAAAAAGAAAAAAAAGACAGACGGACTGCAGAGGCTGCTGCGACGTGGGTCGCGCCGCCTACCGGACTTTCAAAAAACATTTGACAGATATGATTAGAAGGAGCTAAGAGGGGTATGAGCCAAGTACAGGCAAATGGGACTATCACAGAATGCATATTTGGTCAGCATGGACAAGTTGGGCCGAAGGACCCGTTTCCATGCTATATAGCTATTCTATATAACCCCTCTAACTGATCATCGTGCAGAGAAACCTATATTTCAAAGGAGGGAATTTTCACTTTGAGCAAAAGGGCTAATCTAGAAAATTGATAATCCCAAAAATCTTGAACAGTTGATTTTATTAGAAACGGAATATTTACAAGTTTATATTTACATTCTGATAACACAATACATATTTAACTCATTTGAATGATGCACAGCACAAAAAACTGCTATTATAATTACACTGGAGCGAATTTTATAATTAAAATGTCTAATTATTATCTCCCCATACTATTAAAATGTTTGCATTGGTGTAAGTTGATTGATATTCAAGTCACATTTTAAGAAAGCTCATTGAATTTAAAATATTTCTTCTAAACAAAATCATATATGAACGTAAAATCAGTTTGTCAAAGGTACTGACCATATTTGAAATGTAACACTTTGGATATAAGGCACAATAGAACTGTTTTTTAGTTTTATTCCTTTTTTCCTTGATTGCAGTACTTAGTGTTGAAGTAGTTTTATGGTAGCATTTATTTTACAAGAATTATTTCTCAAGTAATAAACAGCAATCCACAACACTAAATGACATCAAACAATTGCACAAAGCAATTTCAGCCAACACACTGCCAAAATTAAATCCAATGAGATGCCAATTAGTAATAAAAATCATTTTCACTCAATGTACAATTACATTTGTGGATTAACTAAAATTAAAGGCTTCTCATTTTGAGGTATTGATTAATTGCCATCTGATGATGTTGATAAAAACACAACCTAGCAAGGTTACAGAATAAATACTGCCACAATTTTATTTGTATCTGCTCGACTGACATTTCTCCTGAATGAAACCAGAATGAAGCATATATTAATTAGAAAAATGTAATTCTTCCATTTTTAATTTACATTTGAACAATTAATATGAACATTGAGTTCAGACCTAACAATTCCAGTAATATACAATATGCCAGAACACAATACTGTAGCTAGGCGGTTGGATCAGGTTGAGTGTTTACATTCCATTATAAGCAGGGCCACCACCTCCTTCAGGCACCACCCAGTTGATATTTTGGCTGGGATCCTTAATATCACACGTCTTGCAGTGAACACAATTCTGAGCATTAATCTGCAATCTCATTCCGTTATCATTTTCCAAAGGAACATACTCATAAACACCTATGGGTGGGGAAAGAAATGATTCATGTAGTAAAGTATACGCAGGAACGAACATATGAAAGATAAATAGTAAAACTCATAGGCACCAAAATGCAGAGAAATCTCCAGAACTGACTGAACTGATCAGTAGAAGCAATTGGGTAGATAAAAGATGGTGATGAGATTCACTCATGGAATCCCACATGCATTCCTTTCTATTGCTGAGAATGGGTACACACAAAAATCAAATACAAATCAAATGTCAGTCTTCAAGAACACAGATGAATAGGTCAGAGAGAAGTGATTTTGACTAATGGTCATTGTGTGAACATACTTTTAAAGCAACTGAAGGAGAAACATGAAAACTATTCTCTTGTGCATAGATCGTTCCAATTGGAAAATGGATGTTGATTTGACCATCTTGCATTCAGATGCCCTATTCAATAGGGCCTCTGTCGAGCTGTGTTCTACCACAGTTTCTTCTCTCCTAGTGTCAGCAGTTTTTTGGAAATGGTGAGCTGTTAGTAAGACCCTGGAATCAGAGGAGGGAGCTCCATGTCTCTACCTGGTTTAAGGGAGCGGGGGCGCATATATGTTGGAGAATACGTACGCAGGGGCAGTCAACTGGAATATTTGAACGCAAATGACTGAAAATTTTATTTTTATGGTGGAAATTAAAGTCATGGAAATATACAAAATGGAAATGGGACTTGCATCTATAATTAGCGGGCATCCATCGGTATTAATCCCATCTTTCAGTACTTGGCCGATAGCCTTCGATGCTGAGTCAAATGCTCGTTTTACATGCTGTCAGATTAAATGCCGTCAGACACTCTTTTTCCAGCACAATCACCAGCAGAGTATTCCAATTACTCACCACACTCTGGGTGAAAACTTCTGCGCACAGATCCCTATTCTTAGCTATGTGAAAACATTTAATGAATTTATTTGAAAATTATTTCATATATTTCAACTCAAAGGACATCAAATATTTAATTGGCTGAAGCAGCATCACTTTAAACAGTGTTAGGTCAAGTTTTAGAACTATCTGAGCAACCTGTGAAATGGAACACAAATTCACAACCTTCAAACACAATAGAACAATTAATTGCATTTTACTGAAGTAAATGCAGGAGGAGGAGAGTGGAGATATTGTAGAGGCTACAGTACAGAACCAAATATCATGGTAGTTTGAGATTTTGAATAAGTCTTTAAAAGCTGAAAACGCCAGGCTGGTTTCAGTGAAAGTGATCGTGAAGCCGGTTCTCTAATGTTTATTTGGGAAGGTAAACTGCCGTGTTAACCTGGTCTGAGTAAATATGTGATTCAATATGCTGATGAGATTTACCAATTTCACAACTTGCTGTAAATAGATCTTTAAACAATCAGAAAATAAGTTTATTTGTCTGTACATGGGCAGAAATTGAAAGACGGACTGGCAATGGTCACCACCACAGCTGGGAGCTTTTGTAAACAATTAGGGTCAGCACGGTGGCGCAGCGGTAGAGTTGCTGCCTTACAGCACTAGCAGCACCGGAGACCCGGGTTCGATCCCGACTACGGGTGCTGTCTGTATGGAGTGTGTACGTTCTCCCTGTGACCGCGTGGGTTTTCTCCGAGATCTTCGCTTTCCTCCCACATTCCAAAGACGTACAGGTTTGTAGGTTAATTGGCTTGGTATAATTATAAATTGTTCCTAGTGTGTGTAGAATGGTGTTAGTGTGTGGGGGTCGCCGGTCAGTGCGGACTCAGCGAGCCGAAGGACCTGTTTCCACGCTGTATCTCTAAACTAAAATATGTCGATATTAAATGTCTGGTTGCTCAAAATGACAAATTATACTAAAAAAAAAGTACTTGTGCTATAACTCCAGGATAAGCGATCAACTAAGAAAACCAAGCCAAAAGCCAAGATATTATCTAACTATCTAACTGAATATACCAACTTATGCAAAGGACAATAAATAACTCCGAATGCAAAAAACAGCTACCTACATGTTAACTAGCTCTTTAAAAAAACAGATCCTATAGATGCAAGTATATCATTAGGGTTATCAAGTGGGCACCTCCCTTCACTGGTGTTTCGTTGAGTTAGACCCACGACACCTCGAGAAGGCTCAGCAGTTGGTTCTATTGTCCCAGAACAAACCTCCTCAATTCTTGCTCTCAACACCTATGTTACCAGTATCTACTAAATAAAGGAAGCTGCAGCCAATTAGCTTACTCTAAATGCTAAATACCTGCATCTTATCTTCCATTAACCCTAGCCCATCATTAAACTTGTAACACCACAAATGTCACCTTTGCATAAGACACTTCCACAGACTACAATTACAAATAAATACATCCTGCAGGTCATTCGTTTTCTTTCTGTCCCCAACTGACACTATTTTTTCTCCACCAAATCCACCTACTGCCTTGCTCTGCTGCCTCTGACATCTGCTTTACGGCCTGATGCAAACTCTGTCCACATATTCCGAGCTCTCCAAATAGCGGCGTGGTCGATCTCGCTATGAAACCTCTACAACCCACCTCTTGCGTACTCTTGCTCTCCAACCTCTACAACCCGAACATACTCTTGCTCTCCATCCTTGCTGCACAACTTCTGCCGCCACGTCTACATATCTAAACCTTTTCCTCTCATTAGCCTCGTCCCCTAAGTTCACCATCATTTCTATAAATATACTATCCGCTGACTAACTGACCGTAACACTGTATCAGGCCTCAAACTAGTACTAATTATTTCCTATGGAACAACAAGCTTATCTCCCAAATCTAGCTGCATCTCCCAAGCATTGGCTCCCCGTAACTGGCCTGACTCATACCTGTCCAAAAACATTCCTCCTCTACCTTTCTCTCCCTCACGGACAAAATGAATCGCTGCACTCTCAGTCCTGATGTCTACTGAATTCACCTGTGCTCTCCTCCTCTCAACTGTTGCAGCCATGCACTACAAGATCTGGTTATGCCGCCAAGTATACCGACCCTGAGAAAGATTAGTTCTACATCCTGACAAAATATGCCTTAACGTTGCCACCTCTGAACACAAGGGACACGCCGGGTCCCCACCTACCTATTGTTTGAGGTTTCGCGGTGATGGCAGCACATCGTAAATAGCCCTTATCAGGAAACTTATATGACCCGCCTCCATACACCACAGATCCCTCCAGCTAAACCTCCTCTGTTCTACACTTTCCCAGTTCATCCACTTGCTGGACCTGAGCTACTGTCCTTATACATCTCCTGACACCATACCTGCTCTACAACCAATTTCCTCCTCTCTGTTGGACCTGCATTACTCCACACTGGTTACCCTGTGCTGAGCCCTAAGCCTTAATTATGATTTGGATTACATTTCCTTTTTATTGGTTGTATTATTATTTTATGCTTAAATCAATCTAATAGAGGTGTGTTTTATCTAGGGGCTAACTATTGTACTTCCTTTTTATCAATGGAACAATCCCTGCTCATATCAAACCTTTCACAACCTCAGGTTATTCAAAAGAGCTTAAGAGCTAATGAAATATTATTTGTGATGCAGTCAAGTCAAGAAACAGAGGGCTTCAGATTGCACCTGAACTGGAACCAATTTGGGAGGTTTGCAAGTGCTGATAAGAGAAGACTTGGTTTATTATTGTCATGTTTCAAGGTTTCAAGATCAGTTTATTGTCACATGTACCAATTAAGGTACAGTAAAAAACTTTGCTTTGCATGCTGTCCAGGCAAATCAAAATGACCATGAGTATAATCAAACTATACTTCAGTACACCAGGTAATACAGAAATTAAATAGTGTTGCAGTTACGGTGAAAGTGCAGATATAAAAAAATGCAAACGACGCAATGTGGTAGATTGGACAATTGGGAAACATCCTTAACATGAGAGGTCCATTTAGGAGTCTGATAGCAGCAGGAAAGAAGAGGTGTGATGGTAAGAAAATTGCAAAGGGTAGGCGCTGCAGTTCAATACAGAAGGAAAACAAAGTTTGTCCAGTACAGATTGCAATTGCAACTATTTTAATGCAAGATGCCATTGGACCTTGGGCAGATGAAGTGAGAGTATTGATCAGCACAAAAGAGAATGATATTGTTGCTGTCACAGAGAAAAAGGGGCAGGATTGGTAACAATGTTCCAGGGGAGAGAATTAGGGGAAAGAACTAGAAGGGGAGGAGGCATTCTAATACTGTTTTAGGAGTTCATCACTGCAGCAATGAAGGAGGATCTCATAGAAAACTCTTCCTATGGAGCCATAATTATAGACCTTGGAAATAAAAGGGTGATTAATTTGCTGGGGATTTACTACATTCCTCCTAACAGTCATTACAAGATACAGAGGCAGGAATGTAGGCAAACACTATGATAGTGTTTGAATAATATTAAGGTAGCATTGGATTTCGACTTACATATCATTAAGTAAAATCACCGCAATATGTAAGCCTTAGAAGAGGTGTAATTTTTTTTAAAGTGCAATCATGAGAGCTTTATGAGCTAGTACATAGTTCTACTTGGAGCAGCAATAGACCTGCTAATAGGGAATGCAGCCATACAAAAGGATGGAACGAATACAAAATGCTGGAGTAACTTAGCAGGTCACGCAGCATCTCTGGGGAAAAGGAATGGGTGACAGTTTGGGTCGAAACCCTTCTTCATAAATTTATTTTTAGAATTAGAGATGCAGCATGTTAGCAGGCCCTTCGATCCACCAAATCCACACCGACCCCAGCAATCCTCGTACACTAACACTATCCTACACACTAGGGACAAATTACGATTTTTACCGAAGCCAATTCACCCACAAACCTCTATGTCTTTGGAATGTGGGAGAAAACCGAAGCACCCGGAGAAAACCCACATGGTCACAGGGAGAACGTACAAACTCCGTACAGACAGCACCCATAGTCAGGATCGAACCTGGGTCTCCAGCGCTGTAAGGCAGCACCTCTACCGCTGCGCCACCCCTATGCTAGGCACCTTGATTGGCATAGATGAGTAGCGAAGGGCTCATTCCCATGTTGGATAAATGTGAGGTTATCCACTTTGGCGGCAAGAACAGAAAGGCAGATTATTATCTGAATGGTGTCAGATTAGGAAAAGGGGAGATGGAACGAGACCTGGGTGTGCTTGTACATCAGTCACTGCAAGTCAGCATGCAGGTACAGCAGGCAGTGAAGAAAACTAATAGGTTGTTGGCCTTCATTGCGAGTGGATTTGACTACAGGAGCAGTTGTACAGGGCCCTGGTGAGACTGCACCTGCAGTATTGTATGCAATTATGGTCTCCTAATTTGAGGAAAGACATTATTGCTATTGAGGGAGTGCAGCGTAGGTTCACCAGGTTAATTCCCGGAATGGCAGGACTGACATAAGATGAAAGGATGGGTCGACTGGGCTTGTATTCACTGGAATTTAGGATGAGAAGGGATCTTATAGAAACTTATAAAATTCTTAAAGGATTGGACAGGCTAGATGCACGAAAAATGTTCCCGATGTTGGGGGAGTCCAGAACCAGGGGTCACAGTGTAAGAATAAAGGGTAGGCCATTTAGGACTGAGATGAGGAAAAGCTTTTTCACCCAGAGAGTTGTGAATCTGTGGAATTCTCTGCCACCGAAGGCAATTCACTGGATGTTTTCAAGAGAGAGTTAGATTTAGCTCTTTGGCCTAAAGGAGTCAAGAGATATGGGGCAAAAGCCAGAACAGGGTACTGATTTTAGATGATCAGCCATGAGCATATTGAATGACGGTGGTGGCTCGAAGGGCCGAATGGCGTATTCCTGCACTTATTTTTTTATGTTTCTATGTTGTTGAATGCTAATGACTTATCTGGAATTGCCGTGAGGATATTAACCAAATAAAAATTAATTGCATAAACTGGTTAAGTGATGAAATCACCAAAGACCACAAGATTTTGTTGTGTTCATTTTTGCTTGACAGCTTCAGCATCTCTATACGCCCTTCATTCCCAAAAAGATAGGACAAATATATTTTAAAATATTAAGTGAACATAACTGCAAAAAAATCTACAATAGTTTGTTTTCCAATGCATGTCAACTACATGAAATATAATTACTCCAAGTCATTGAGATTATGTTGCAAGGATTTACGCCACAACCTCATGTCTGAAAAGATGACGACAAAATATATTAGTTAATAATACCTGCAGGACAGAATCTTTGCTCTGGTCCATCATACTCAGCCAAGTTCCTGTTTACCGGTACACTGTCATCCAGTAATGTTAAATGTGCTGGCTGATCATCTGCGTGATTGGTTCCACTAAGGGCCACAGAGGACAGAAGGTCAAAGCTGATATTTCCATCTGGCTTGGGGTATTCAATTGGCGTGCAGTCCTTGGCTGGCTTTAATTGTAAAAAATCTGCACCTGCAATTTGACAGACATGATTTTAGTCGAACCAGTGCAACATCAGCCGCTTGTCCCATTGCGAGTCAGAATAATGAAGCAATATCAGCTGTTCATCTGCTGAAGTATTTTCTTGGAATTCAATTCCTGGCTCAGAATGGGCTAGAATTAGTGCAAACTTATAAGCATCTAGTGGCAAAATAAAGGCCTGGATTATTTTAACCAGTGGCAGAGCAACTAAGATGGTTTGCTGGAGACACAAAAGACTGCAGATGCTGGAATCGTGAGCAACACACACAGCGCTGAAGTAATTCAGCGAGTCACAAGTTCCTAACTTATTGGAGCAGAATTAGACCATTCAGCCTGTCAAGTCTACTCTGCCATTCAATCACGGCTGATCTATCTTTCCCTCTCAACCCCATTCTCCTGTCTTCCACTCATAACCCCTGACACCCTCACCAATCAAGAATCTGTCAAACTCCATCTTAAAAATATCCATTGATTTGGCCTCCACAGCCTTCTGTGGTGATGAATTCCACAGATTCACCACTCTATGCAAGGTCAGGATTGAATATGGGACTTTGGCGCTGCAAAGCAGCAGCTCCTCTAGCTCTATCATTATGTTACCCTAGACAAATGTGTCATTAATTGTCCAGCTTATATTATATTTGGTCGTAAAAGACCATTGCTTGCAATTCAGTTCTCACACCTCTCCTCCTACCCAGAAGCAGGGGAGAATACCCCTTGTCCTTCCCTTTTGCCACATTAGCGGCCACACCCTTCATAATATCTGCTGCCTTCAGCAAGATACTGCCACCAGGCACATCTATCCTGCCTTTTCCACAGTCTGAACAGGCTTTTCCCCCATGATCATTTATGTTCACTAATCTCTTTCCCCTGGCACCTTCGCATGCAACCACAGGAGATACAACATCTGCCTTTTTATGCCTTCCCTTCCTAATATCCAGGAATTCAAACATCCTTTCTAAGTGAAGACAAAATTCATTTCTACAATATTGTATCCTCTACACTGGCAAAGTCAATTGCAGATTAGGGGAAAATTTTGCTGTATAACTGTTCTGTTTGCCAAAGTAACCTTGTACTTCCAGTTGCCCGTCTCTTTAATACTCCAGCTCACTCGGTCTTTGGCGTTTTACACTGTTCCAAAAGTCCCAGTGTAAACACGAGGAACAAACTCTCATCTTCTGACCACGCTCATTACAGTCCTCAGGAGAGCTTTGGATCCAACAGTTACAGATGACAAGTTTGTGCAAAACTGGCCCATTCTGATGAAGTGTTATTAACTTGCAATGTTGACTCCTGTACAAAGGAAGCTCATCCTGCTGGGCATTTCCAGCATTCCCTTCCATTTGGCATTTCCAGCAACTGCAGTGCTCTATATATCATAGTTCCAGCACTGTTTTCTCCGCAGTCCTCTTCCCACTCCCTCAATTTACACTGCATCCAGTAGCTCAGCAGAGATTAACAAACCAGACTATCCTCTCGCTGTAAGCGGCAGCACAATGTACATCATTTAATCTCTCAGTCTCTACCCGATCACACACCTCCCTTCATTCTCTGCGTTCCTCCCCCTTCATTGCTACTTACGGCCTTAATTTACTAAATTTTCTCGCTTTGATAGAAGGACATGTATCCAAAGGATTAAGTGTATCTCTTTACAATTCTTGTCTGATTAACTGAACTTTCCAACGTTTGGTCTGAGCAATCATGGCTCATTTTCAGTTATTGATGTTAGAGCAATTGTACATGAATCAAAATTGTCATTTATTTTAAAGAAAATCCAAACTAAAAACTACATGTGCTGGATCTCTGAAGTTAAAAATGCTAAAAAAAAAAGTCAGCATGTCGGGCAGCATCTATGGAAAGAGAAACAGTTAACATTTTTTCTGGTATTGATTTTATAGATGTATTAATCACAACCTTTAAAAAAAATCATGGTTTCTGCTTGATGCGTGTCCAATTCATGGGGTCTTTATCCTGAAGAGATAAAATGACATTTCCCAAGTTAAATGTCACACTTCCCTTTCATCTTCACTATTTCTACTCAAATATCCCTATGGCTTATTTCACGTTCTAACTCAGCGCTAAATCACCTTTGTGTTTCAGTGTCCAAGGTTCCAATCCTCGAAAGATCCAATAAAATATCCCAGTATAAATCATTCCTCCATAAACACCGAACAGTCCATGGCAAGAGGGTCGGATATTCCTCACAGAATGAAGTTCTTTCCAAATCCAGGAGTTTCTTAGGTCCACATCGTACTCTGGTACATGAAGGCCTAAGTTCAGGTGAAAATAATATTTTACTTTTGGAAAAGGAAACAATTTCACAATAAACAATGACTTAAAAATTATTAACAATGTGTGAAGAAGTTGGAATAAAAATCTAAAAATCAACATTACATGCCTTGGACCACGAACTTTGAAGGATTGTTATCAGGAAAGTTTAATCAAAGGTTTCCAAATCCGTACCTTGAGTTACAGGTTTGTGATCATTTTGAAATAATTTCTTAAAGACAACATCTGCAGCAATCATGCCACTCTTCATCGCAGTATGTGTTCCTTTAATTTTTGGGACATTCATCAATCCCGGACTGCAGCCAATTAGCAGTCCTCCAGGGAAGGAGAGTCTAGGTATAGACTACAAGATAATATTGCTTAGGTTTCTTAAGTAATACATTATCCGGACAGATCTGTGACAGTATTCACTTTGCCAATAATTCTAAAACAATAAATTGCCAATAAATCAATATTGTTCAATCTAGCAGCTTTATAAAAGGTTTAAAAAAATCTAAAGGGTTTCATTATAACCAAATTACACATATTTAAATGATTTATGTTTCTTCATAATTTTCCATAGTCTGGCAGTGATAGGGCAATGGGAGTACATAAAAACAGTGGCAAGGGTTTATTGTGAACTTAACTATGATTTTAATTTATTAATTTTGTATTGATATAATCAAATTTAATGGAAGAGGCAGGCAGAGTAAAGGATTAGCTAAATCCATTACTATAAGTAGCATTAGAAACAAATGACGAAAAGGAACAACAAATATCTATCTCTTCAGAAAAGTATCTGCATAGGCTAATATTGCACACAATCCAGGCACTGAACTGGCATTTTACCATACCTGCAAACCACCTTCATTTAATGCACGGGCTCCATAGGCGATCCTTTTGCCTCCTTCTAGAGTTGGTGCTATTGAAGGATGATGTTTCCACCTCTGGAATTCTTTAAATGGATTCAGATATGGATTTTGATAATCTAAACCTACCTAAGAGCAAAACAAACAACAAATATAAACTCCGATTTTGTAATCGAGAGAAGTGAAAAAATGAAATGCAAAATCACCACGATATAGTGTGCCAACAATACTGAAGATGACAATGAAATAAACTTCACTACCAAAAAGAGTTTTCTTTTTGCTTTCTTGAACAAGGATTGCATTATAATCAGTCAGTACATGTAACAATACAAACATCATAGATTGACACCAAATGCTCAAATAACTCAGCAGGTCAGGCAGTATCTCTGGCGAACATGGATAGGTGACATTTCGGGTCGGGACCCAATAAAAACATCATGGTTGACCAGTTAATTGTATGAAATAATGTATCTTTGAGTTTTGAAGTATGACACACAAAATTTATTGACTAAATCAATTGTTTAAGAAAAACACATAGAGCTCTGAAAGTTTCCATCTTAATCAATATTTAATAAATAATCTGTGGGGTGTTGGTCATGGGGTAGGTATGAGAAGGTGTCCGAGAGCTGGCGCCTGCCTGCCTCAGAAGGATCGAGGTCAGTCTGCCAGATTCATGAAGGGATTAAAAAACACAAGGTGAGATTTTTTTCATTTGGGGCTTTGCAGATCAACAATGGGGAATGGATGAACAGTATTAAAGAGGATAAAGTGAGCAGAAATTTTGATTGGATCTATTTATGGGGTGTGGGCCAAGACAGTATTTATGGGGTGTGGGCCAAGACAAGTTACCATTTAAGTAACACAACTTTCGATAACTTCAGCAGAAAAGAAACAGAGGCAGGGTATGAGACAGGCAATATTACAAAGACAGTTTTGGGAATGGACCATGTGGGGCTGGAAGCTCAAGAAAAGTTCAGATCAAATGCTCTATGATTGACCTAACTGATTCATGTATGCTTGTACTTGTGAAACTTGTGATATTTGTGTCAAGGATAGGTATAGTCAGCCACAGAAAGAAATGTAACTATAGATGAAACACTCCCCACTCCAAACATTACAACATCAAACCGCACCATCATCTACCACAGATGGACGTATGGCAACAAATCACATTTGTGAAACTATCCCATCATTTCACCAATTTGCTCAGATTTATTTTCCAGATATAGTAAAGCACTTGGAATAAACTAAGGTAGACACAGACTGCTGGAGTAACTCAGCGGGACAAACGAAGACCATTTTATTCAGCCTATCTAACAAATAAGTCAGCAAACAGTAATAGCAGCAGTAATTAATACACTTACCACAAATCCCAAAGCCACCAATGGTTCCCCTTCATTTAAATGATAGAGGAATGACCCACCATATGTATGTCTGTCCAGGGGCCACCCCACAGTGTGCTCCACTCTACCAGGTCTCCATTTTGTTTCATCAATTACCCAAATCTGCCAGTAAAATGCAAATAAGAAATACATTAAATATTACCACAACGACTGCTTTAGCTGTGAGAACAGATTTTTTTTTTTTTTATCCAAAAAATGAGTCAGACTTGAAAGGATAAGTACTGTAAAACTAAAATTAAGTTAATCTGGCTCAAATAATAAAAATTGTTTAAAAATTTGCTAATTTTTGCTAAATTAAATAAATGGCTTTTTGTGATTGCGAATGGGAAAAACTTCAGGAAGAGTTGGATAAATATGGTGAACAAATAAAACACTTTTTGCCTCAAATGTATATATAAAACTGATATTAAACAAGTATAGGGGAAAATATTTTAAATAAAATACAGGTTGTATAGTTTAGTTTAGAGATACAGCGCGGAAACAGGCCCTTCGGCCAACCAGATTGGCATCGACCAGCAATCCCCGCACATTAACACACATGGGGCAATTTACACTTATACCAAGCCAGTTAACTACAAACCTGTACGTTTTTGGAGTGTGGGAGAAAATCGAAGATCTCAGAGAAAACCTACGCGGTCACGGGGAGAACAAACAAACTCCGTACAGGCAGCACCCGTAGTCAGGATTGAACCTGGGTCTCTGGCGCTGCAAGCTGTAAGGCAGCAACTCTACTGTTGCGCCACCATGCCGTTCAGGTCCAGAATATGAAATTGTGTAGAGAAACTTTGGCTATAAAAAGGTTCAACATGAATGGATCAGCAATTTAAACAATAAATATTTGGAATTATGCCCAGAGCCTTAAAATACAATAGCAAGGTGATGATGTTTAAATGTGCATGGCGTTAGTTAATGCGCAATTAGGACTATCATATCTGGTTCTGAAACACCTATTGAAGGAGACCTATGATAGAAGTAGAAATGATTTTGGTACAGATGATTTGGTATCAATTTTTTGTTATTCAAAGAGTTCAGACATGTTTTTCAATAAAACATGCTGGTGATCCATCTTCTTGAACTGTTGCATTTTTTTGATGATGGCATTCATATATTTTCAGGAAACTGGGACTTCCAGAATTCAATGGTAGCGACAATGAAGAAACAACAACAAAAAATTCACATTTTATTTTGGACAGAATTAATTGACAGTTAACAGTCTGTTAAAGGAAAGTTATTTTTGACTAGATTGTTCTTTAAATAGTAGGTAGATGAATGAAATAGAATTGATATAGTGAATGCTGATGTTCGAAGAGCTTTAGATAAAGTGTTACATAATAAACATTCGGGGAACTGAAGTCCTCGGAATTAAAAAGGCAGTGACTGCATGGAGTAATCAACCATGTTTTCTTCCGACTGGATGGAAGTGTGAAACGATATTCGGGGGCTGGGGAAGGATGGTCAATAGTGGGATTATTTAACCTTTTCATGAATATTAGCAATATGGACTTTTATATATAGAGCATCATTTCCAACTTAATGTAAATGACATAAAACACAGAAACATAATAAACAATTAGATGAATAACAGACTGCAGAGTAGGGAGGCTGATGAAATAGGCAGACATAGCAGGTGAAAATTAATGCAGAGAATTGCAAATCAATTTGTTTTTATAGGATGAAAGAGGCAATAGAAACACAGGCAGCATCTCTGGAGAGAAGGACTGGGTGACGTAACCTTAGAGTGGACCCAGGAACAGAGAGATTTTGGAGATGTATTTGTGGAAGACATATAAGATTTGATGCTGTTGCTCACATTTTATGCATCTCAGATTTTTACTGCAGGCAATCCCTTTAACATTGGTGTTTTGAAATATTCTTTCTCTTACTCAAATATTCCCCATGTATTCAAATCTTTCCACCTTTGTAACTTGCCCACGACACAACATGCTTCTAAGATTTCCATTATGTTTCCCCTCCCCCCAACTCTGCTAAAAGATGGCACGGTGCAAAAGACCATCCTTTCATTTTGTCAGCTGTTTTCACATGGCAAGGCCACAAGTGGAATTTTCCTGAATTCCTTCTCTACATCTCCCTGCCTCTCTTTCCTCCTCCAAGCCTATGAACATCTATGCTTAAAACACCCAAATCAAGCTTTGGTCCACAATTCTCTAACCAAACATTTTTTTAACATTAAGAAATATGCTTCCTTACTGTACTTAGTTATATACTTGTGATTCCATTTTGTGTTAATCAATATCTCATCATAATCCAAGTTGAAGCCCTGATATGAATATACCAAGTGGCCAACAATGGGGGAGGAATTCAAACCACATTTACCTCTTTCAAACCTATACCATAGGTCTGTGGTTCACAGTTCTCCCTTAGATTGAAATGTTTATACAACTGCTTAGCAAGGTGTCCATGGCAACCTTCACCAAATATTGTCACTTTAGCATGTAGTTCCATTCCTCTTTCAAATGTGTCCTTCAGAAAAAGCGTATAGAAAAGTATTTCTATTACTATAGGGAAAATCAAAATGCAGTTTTCAATTCAATTAATAAATGCCCATTTTGCAATGCAATTTATAACATCTATAACTCTACTTGATTTTAGCTAAATTAGCTCCACACTAATAGAAAAAAAATGCATGTAAAGAAGAAAATTAATATAACAAAACGATAACAAGATAACAAAAAATTATCTTATTTACAAAATCACACAAAATGTAAATGAAGCTCAAATTTCGAGTGATATGCCTTCAACAAAGTTGTTGCTTTGGCAATATTTTCAAAGGAGCTTTATTTTATCATGTAAAAAAATACTTTGCAAAAACATAAAAAAGTGTTTTTTCCTAAATATTTGGATATTTAAATATGACTATAGCTACACCATTTTCCCTTAAATCCAGTTAGATTATGATCACTAACAATTCCAAATTGTACCCAGTGCTATTTCGTTGAAAGAGCCTCCAGAAGCTTCCAACCTTATTCAATTCTTTAATGGACCTGTCTTACTTAGGCGACACTTTAGGCGACTGCCAGGGACTAGTTATAATGGAATTCACCTACGACACCTGGCGACAACCTATGACAGCACCTACGACAACACCTACGTCAACCTACGACAACCTACGACAGCAACAATCGTCACCACTGTCGCCGAAATTTTTTTCAACGTGTTGAAAATTTTGTGGCAGTCGCCTGTGGTTGCCCCCAAAAATCGCCTAAGTGGAACAGGCCCATTATAGTGCAGCATGTAACCTGAAAATGAAAATAAATATCTGATAAAAGTATAGTTCACCTTCATTACTGACACTGAATACCTTTTATCCCCCTGTGATTACATGTTTCTAGTGTCATAGAGTCATAGAGTGATACAGTGTGGAAATAGGCCCTTCGGCCCAACTTGCCCACACCGGCCAACATGTCCCAGCTACACTAGTTCATTCCATTCGCAACTGCTCCTATTATGGTATCATACCCCATGACCTGGGCAATGCTCAAATATGAGCGATCAACCACTTTGTACTGATCATTTAAGTAAGATCCATCAAATTAGGAAGTTTTGTTGACATGTAATCAAAACACTTCTCACACGATACCTGATGAGTATTTCTAGCTCTCTGTTTGCAGGACCTTAAAAGGACCTTTGTATTTCCCTTATAAAAAAGGGGTAAAAGCATATACGGATATCTCAACAAAGGAACCAAAGAAACAGTGGAGAGTGTAGAAAAGGTTATTTCTCACATCTCAAATTCTCCCAATATTCTAAACATCTTAAACCAGGAATAATAATGCTGGACTATTTGCATGGATAAATGCAGCTGCAAAAACTCCCATTGAGGCAATCTGTTGAGTGGCACCACTGCTGCTGATCCCCAGCATCAATTTCCTCTATCAATGATGCACTCTTTCTGCCATATGTCCAAATTACCAGTTGAACTGCAGCAACTCACATTGCTTACTTCCACAGCACATCTCAAACCCACAACTTTATCAAAAGGTGAGCAACAAAATAATGGAAACACCCATCACCTCTAAGTTATTACAACCTTCCAGCACTAGACATAAGTGTCGAGTTAAATTTCATTTGGTTAAAAACTTGGTATGGCCGAACTAACACTCATCATAAGGACTACAGTGGCACACGTTGTTTGTTGCTGGCTTCCAACTAGCAGCAGGCATTAAAGAAAATGGTGTTCTGACTACATCAGCTTCATTCCAAGAAAACCTTTTTTTTGCAAAATGAGTTGTAAAAGGGAATGAAAATAAATCTTTTGGAATAAAAAAGAATTCTTCTTGCAAAAAAATATATAAACTGGAATATTTTGTCCTTTTGAACAGTAGAATGATTTAATATATGATTTAGTAGCCCTACCTTTGGTGAACCATCCTTATGAATGCCAACATCATTGGTAGAAATTCCTTTTATACTCCCATCATCATGGAATAATAACTAGATTACAAAAAAAAACTTTTAATAATGCAATTGTTTAAATCATAATCGATGAAACAAGAAATAACGTAGGTCTGGTCACCATTTATTGTGATCACTAAGAAGTTCCACATGAACTCCACACCCTAACCTACAATTCCCTAGATTCCCTCACTATTCATAAAATCTACTGATGCAAATTGAAATATACCCAATGATTGAGTAAATATAGTCATTACCTTGATCTGAGAACATGCCCTTTGGTCCTTGACTCTCCCATGAAAGGACATATCCTCTCAGTTCCTTCCTACACTTCTCAGCATTTACTATGTCTTGCTATCCCATACCCCTCCCTCCACAAAATCGACATGTTTCAATCTTTTAAATACCAATGAGTAGAAGCCCAACTTGTTTAACGTTTCCTTGCAGGGCAACCATCTATACCAAAGATCATTCTAGTGAACCTTCGCTGAACTGCCTCCAATCTAACAATCTCTGTTTCTAGGGGGACCAAAATTGTTCAAAGTACCCTCTATGTAGTCTTATTATTGATTGTACAGTTGCAGTGAGGCTTCCCTACTTTTATTTTCAAACCCCATGATAAAAGGCCCAACATGTATTCCGTAATACCTGCTCCAGGTACTAGGGGAGGCGAATAGAATGTTGATCCTTATTTCTCTCCCAGATTTCCATGCTCTGTACACAAGGATCTCCAAATCTGTTTTCTGCAGTTATTCTCCATTTACATAATATTTTGCAATTCGCCTTCCCACTGATCCTTGTGTTATCCACAAATTTGTCTAACGTACATTTGTTTTGTTCTTCCGAGTTGTTAATATATACTGTAAACAGTTGTGATCCCAGTGTTGATTCCTGTGATATACCTCTGGTCATCAGTAACCATCCAGAAAATCACCTCTCGCCCCCTCTTGCAGCTACCTGCCTCTTAACGAATCCTAAAACCATGTCAGTACAACAGTTCCAGCATCATGAAATCTTGTGGATTAATCATTTTTTTGAGGCACTTAGTTAAATAGTTTAGACTTAATAAACCAATTTAAGGCATAAACTAGGTTCTTACAATCCAGTCTGGTTGAGACATCGTGAAAACATTCTAACAAATTAATTAGACATGATTTCCCCTTTATGAAGCCATGTTGGCTCTGCTTGATTAGATTATGATTTTCAAAATGTGCCACTATTACTTTCTTAATCATTAATTCTGACATTTTTCAAAAAGTAGATTTTAGGCTAATTGGCCTAATAATATTATATAATATTTAGAGTAATATTACTGCGACTAATCATGAAAATAAAGCATCCGTGTACATTGGCCATTGCTACCTCAGACTGTACTTCGACACAAATCAAATTAAAGAAATGAACCTTCGATATGCTGTCTATTTCCATAAAGTCTTTTGGACAGTTCGAGTAGTCCATCAGGAAAACACATCAACAATTCAGTTTCGTTTTTTAAAGTTTAAAGATACAGCGCGGAAACAGCCCTTCAGCCCACCGAATCCGTACCAACCAGCAATCCCTGAACATTAACATGACCCTACACACTAGGGACAATTTACACTTATACCAAGCCAATTAACCTACAAACTTGTACATCTTTGTAGTGTAGGAGGAAACCGAAGATTTCGGTGAAAACCCATGCAGGGCACGGGGAGAACGTGCAAGCTCCGTACAGACATACAGACAGCACCCGTAGTCAGGATTGGACCCGGGACCCGTGTCTCTGGCGCTGTAAGGCAGCAACTCTACCACTGTGCCACCCCCCAGTTATATTTTAAAACACCTTAGGGCATCCAAATCCTAATGTAGCATGATACTAAACAATCCAGATGTATTATTACATAAAATATGTTCACAATATATTTTTAATAAGTACATATTTTAAACTTTAATTGCTACTCACCTCAGAAGCTGCATATCCTGGATATAATTCCACACCAAGTTCTTCTGCTTGCTCACCTAACCATCTCACCATGTGACCCAAACGGACAATATAATTTCCATGATTCCTCATGGGAAGACCTTCACAGAAACAAGAATTGGGAGACAAATCTATATTTTAACCAAAGAAAGTTATTTTCAAATGCATACATTGCGAGGTGGTGCAGGAAGGAACATTTGAGATGTACAATATCTGACCAATAAATACACGCTTCCAGATTTACAAGCAATATGAAATATTTTTTAAAAACTTCTTCCACTCTGCAAATTGACTTGTAAAAAGGTTACAAACGTTTACTATACCTGGTAGCAATGGAACAGGAATTCTGTACTTTTCTGTCAAAATACCAAACATATCCTCCTTTACTGGAGTGTTCAGAGGGGCCTGTTAGGAGCATGCACATAAAAAAATCAATACGTTTCATTATAAATCTAAAGATATAACCTTTAAATAACAATTATGATTCTTAGGTATTTCTGAGCTGAATAACAATGATAATATTGATTTTGAGATTTCAAAACCAGTAGCAAGTTATGCTCAAATACTTTGTCATAAATCATATTCAATTTAACTTACTGGAGATTGTTGTTAAGGAATTAAAATATTTTATTGACCCAACCAAACTTTATGGGGGAAAGAGTGTAGAAAATTAATAATTACAAAAAAATCTGGTTGGCCACAACAAATCAGCATGTTCAGAAAGTTAACTTCATTTACTATCACTACTCAGCATTAACAAATCATGTTAATCTCTACGGAGAGAAAATGTTCCTACATGACTTGCAGCATTACCGTGTGTGTACAAAACTTTGCTCCTCAGATTCCTATTAAATCTTTCCCTTCTTATCTTAAATCCATATCCCTGCAAGATCCTGGTAATATCCCTGTAAAATCCTGATAATATCCTGGCAACATCCCTGTAAAGTCCACCGGCTGACGCCAGTAATGGTTGCCACGCCAACTGTCTGTCCTTTCCTTCTTTGTGTCTGTTTTGTATGTGCTAAATGTATGTTTTTTTAGTGTTCTTTAGCTTGTTTTATGTGTGGGGTAGGGGAGGTGTGTTGGAGGAAACTTTTTCTCATTGTTTACCTCGACGGAGATGCGCTTTTTTCCGTATCGTATCTCCGTCCGCACAGCGGCCTAACATTGAGGAGTTGGCGGCCTTTGCTGGAGATTGACCGGGAGCTCCATCGCGGGAGCCTGCGGACTTACCATCACGGTTCTAACTACTGTTGCCTCAAAATTGCAGTACCAAAATCAAATATATTATCCGTCATATTTTACCATATGGAAACTGTACCCAACCGTTCTGTTACAAGCATACCTTTGATATTTTCACATCAAATCGATTAGTATTGCAGCAAAATCTAGAAATTGTCATTTTTCAATAAGCCAATAAACAAACTTGCAGTAAAAATATAAACAATTTCCTCACCCCTCTGTCTCTCCAATCAGGGAACAACTCGTCCAGAGCTCTTGGATCCAGACATGCACCTGAAAGGATGTGTTCACCAAGCTGTGCAGACTTCTCCACCAAACACACTCGTATTTCCTTGCCATGTTTGTCAGCCAGCTGCTTCAGGTGGATTGCTGCAGATAGGCCAGCGGGACCTCCACCAATTATTACTACATCAGCTTCATCAGCGAATCGCTCCATGCTGACCCCTTGGAAAAAAGATGCAATACTAGAATAAGAAATATGAAATCATCCTTATTTCGAATATTTGCAAAAATTTGACTAAACAAACATGGCAAAAAAAAAGATAGACACAAAAGACTATCGACTCTGTAGAGAAGGAATGGGCGATGTTTTGGGTCGAGACCCGGGTCGGGTCATTCCTTCTCTCCAGAAATGCTGTGTGTACGCTGAGTTACTCCAGCATTTTGTGTCTATCTTCAGAGTAAACCAGCATCTGAATTCCTTCCTACACTGAGTTACTGTCTTTGTTAAATATTGTTTCTCTCTACGGGATGCAGCTTATACTTATTGAATCTGTTCTGCTGATAAACAATCAAGCTATAGCCATTATTGTTTCTGCATTCATGAAATAATCTTCTCAGTTAAATAAAAAGTTGAATATTGAAAGTAAATTAGAATTAGCAGAATCTTGTAACTGCACCCAAGTGAGATCTCATTAAAGAAAAAATAAACTTGCCATTACATTTTCTAATGACATAGAAGGCTCTTCAGCCTAAGGAGTCTATGCTGGCTCATAAAGCAATTCCCGTCCCACATTAATTTTCCCTGCAACCTATTCTCCCAATGTATCCCACTAATTACAACCCCCCCCCCCCCAACTCAAAAATAATCCTACCACACACTAGGGATACTTTACATTGGTCAATTGATCTATTAACCAGCCCACCCTTGGTATGGAGGAGATGTGACTATTGGGGTGCCGCAAGGCTCGGTGCCGGGACCCCAGTTATTTAGAATATATATTAATGATATAAACGAATGCTGCAGGGAGTCTTGGATAGGTTGGGTGAGTGGGCAGATGCATGGCAGATGCAGTATAATGTGGATAAATGTGAGGTTATCTGAATGGTGTCAGATTAGGAAAAGGGGAGGAGCAACGAGACCTGGGTGGGCTTGTACATCAGTCATTGAAAGTAAGCATGCAGGTACAGCAGGCAGTTAAGAAAGCTAATGGCATGTTGGACTTCATTGCGAGAGGATTTGAGTTTAGGAACAAGGAAGTCCTACTGCAGTTGTACAGGGCCCTGGTGAGACCGCACCTGGAGTAATGTATGCAATTATGGTCTCCCAATTTGAGAAGGACATTATTGCTATTGAGGGAGTGCAGTATAGGTTCACCAGGTTAATTCCCGGTGATTTTAGATGATCAACCATGATCATATTGAATGGCAGTGCTGGCTCAAAGGGCTGAATGGCCTACCCCTGCACTTATTTTTCTATGTTTCAATGTTTCTATGTAGGACTCAGAGGAAAATCACCCAGAGAGAACACATAAATACCACACAGGTGGCACCAAAGGTCAGGATTGAATCCAGATTGCTGGCATTGTGAGACAGGAGCTCTACTATCTAAGCCATTGTGAACCAATCAATATAGGGTGCAAGTCACAGACAGTTGAGACTGGCTTGGCTTCACAGAATCAAGAAAGCAAATTCTTTGGCGAACACAGATCATGTCCATCACATTGGATGATTCAGTGAATGTTAGAAAAACTTTACAATGTCCCCAAAATGGGGTTGATCATGAGCACTCATGCAATTATTCAGAGGTAAAAGATTCAGCATGGAATGAAGCAACATGGATTTATTGCATCAGTGATCATGAGATATCCTCGTGAAGATTAAGGGCAGGAAATTAAAAATCACTAGGTTTATGGATAACGATATTGCTTACCTTCATGTTATGCATTGTTGCCTTCAATGCTGCTGTCACTTTCCACGAATTGAAACATACCCTTATAACTATAAGTAAGTGTGTCTGTGTCTGCGATCACATCTACTCAAAAAATCGACGCGCGAACGGGAACATTTTTACATATTCCTGTAGAGTTTTATCCCGTGCAGTCCAAAATTGTCTTATGTGAAAAATTCATGCTTTATTTCTCGAGTTACTTATGAAAATGTTCACAAATCTGAAATGTCTTTGAAAATAAAACCGAGCGGCTTTGGCTGATGACGTCACAATGGCTCTGCGTGCTGCGTCTGCGCTGCGAGTGATGTCCCCCCCACGAGCTGCCAACCCCCACTAGCTGCTGCTGCCATCCCCCTGCGAGCTGCTGCCGCCCCACGCGAGCTGCCGACCCCCCGCGAGCTGCCCCGGGCCGGGAGCTGCCGCTCCCCCCGCGACCTGCCACCCCACTCCCCTCCTCTCTCTCCCTCTCTTCCCCCCCACCCTCCCTCCCTCTCCCTTCTCCCCCACCCCCTCCCTTCCCTGCCACCCTCCCTCCCCCTCCCTTCTCTCCCCACCCTCTCCCTTCCCACCCACCTCTCTCCGCCCCTCTCTCTGTCTCTCTCTCTCTGCCCCCGCTCTCTCTGCCCACTCTCTAACCCCCCTCCCCTCTCTAGACGCGCCTGTGAGTTGGGGGCTATGCGTCAGTGGATAGGGTGGGTATGAGGTAAAAGAAGCCAATGAATAATATTAATATATCAAGGGGGTGGTTAGTGTGTATGCAGGGGTAGTTAGTGTGCGTGTGCGGGGTAGTTAGTGTATGTGTGACGCCGCAGGCCGCCCCCCCACCACAACCGCGCGTTGAGAGGACAGGACCCAACTGGTCTAGTGAAATATAAATTTAAAAGGAACCAGGCAGAAATGTGGCAAGGGGTTGTGGCATCAGTTCATAGACAGACCATTTATGGTTGAACCCTCGTCAGGGGTTACGAGGGCTGTCACGTGATGTCATGGGTTAAGGGGAGTGTCCTGCTACATAAGCATATCTCACCTTGAGATCCACAGTCAACAGGTAGCTGAGCTTGAGGCAACACCCTCGCTCAGCTGCAGCAGCAATGACAATTATGTTAGTGGACCAAACTTGCATGTAACACCTGAATAAAGCAACTGTTTATTCACCACGTTTGGTGCCGCCACAGGGTAAAGAATGCCTGTTTGGTGATGAAAGAACCTGTCAAGCAAACTTAACAAGTGAACCACTCATTATATACCTTTTAGGATTTTAACGTTATATATAAGTTGGGGAAACAATAGTAGCAGCGACAGCAATAAAAACGACTCCATCTGGGCAGTGAAGATGTGGGAGATGTTATGCACGACCCAGGACTCATCAGAAGTTGGGAGATTGACCTCAATTACATTAAAAATATTAATAATTAACTGACGTAGTAGCATTAATGCTCTAGATTCCTAGAAAGGTGTATTGTTCTGAATAAGGGTCCTGACCCAAAACATCACACCCATATTCTCCAGAGACTCTGCCTGACCTGCTGAGTCACTGCGGTACTTTGTGTCCTTTTATGTCAACCAGCATCTGCAATTCCTTGTTTTTACAAGGTGTATTGGACTGTTTGCTTAGGCAATACTTGGGTGTAAGTACATTAAAAATCCTGCATGTGTGTTCTAACCATTATGCTGACAGCTGAAAGCTATTAATACCTAGCCGTCTTTCTGTTGTATGAGGTATTCATTTCTGTTTCTCATATCGTGTTCCTCTCACAAACAAATATTGTTTTGTTTTTGATTCGCCTATCCCGGGTAAGACTCTATGCATTTACCCCATCTAATCCCCTCATGGTATATTGTTTAGAAATGAATCTAAAGGAATAAAGATTGTGAGGATGCACTCTTCTTCTCTTATGACAAATAATCTCTCAAAAACACATTATTTCAGCTGGAATTAAAAGCAGCTACAACACGTTGGAAGAGACATGCTCATAAGACGAAAAATCTAAAGTGTCAATGTTACGGAGGAAAATACCGCATTGCTTCCTTAGAAAGCTGTGACCATTATGGTTATTGGATACACAATTAAATTTGGATACGTTGTATTTTGTCAACCAAAACCAGTCATAGGATGGAAAACTCTTCCTGCAATTGCTACACATAAACAACCGTACAAATGTAAAATGACAGTCTAAAACTGAACTACTCATTACCCGAGAACCTTAATGAATTAAAGAAATGTCTCCCAATAACATGACTACACTGTAGACTAAGGGAGTTCTATTAACCTAAATAAAACTCTAGAAATAGGAGCTTGGCATACTGGTGGGACAGAAGGTTAAATATAAAATTTACGTTGCATTTTAGAATAATTTACACAAATTGGATATAACCAATTTATTTATTTTAAGCTCCTGATGTGCCAAACAAAACTCAATTATATTTCACGGGAAATAAGGAAACATGGAAGGTATCCTTATAGAAAACCATAGGATGAGATATTCACATACAAAGTGCCTCATCCATACAGACAATTGTAGGAGGCAGCCTGAACCAATCGTGCATTGTTATGAATGTATTAGCTTAAGTACTATATAGAATACAAACAGGAAATATTGGAAGCATTCAGCAGATCAGGCAGCATTTGCAGGAACAAAAACAAATCAGGTCCAAAACCCTTAGTGAGAACTATGAATGGAAATAAGAGAGACAACAAGTTAATTTGAAGTTGCAGAGAATGTGGGTGAAGAATGGATAGGATAAGAGTATATCTTGATAGGGCCAGTATCTCTGATAAGACCGGTAAATTGTAGAGATCATCCACTTGATGGGTTAATTGGGGCAGTTAGTGAAAAGAAAAGTGGAACAAAATGCTATCAGACGAAGGAAGATTAGAGAGTATGAATACAAACATTTAAAAACGGGTGAAATGCATGTCTGCAGGTCATGCTTAGCAAGTCAGGCTGTGCTAGTGAAGAGAGAAAAACTGGGTCAATATAGACAACTTGCAGATGAGATGATGCTGTGAGAAAAAGTGAGTTAACTGAAGTTATAGAATTCAACATTGTGTCCAGAGGGCTGCAATGTACACAATCAAAGGATAGGTACTATTCCTTAAACTTACTGCAGCCCTTGTTTTGGCAGTGCAGAAGGGCGGATACAAATACGCCAAAATGCGAATGAGACAGAGAATTAAAATGGCAGAGAGCAGAGAGATCCGAGTCACCCCCTCAGACAAAAAGCACATTCTCCCCAAAGTGATCATCCAATCTGCATTTGGTTTTTCCAATGTACAAGATACCACATTGTGAATGCTGAATGCAGTTCCCAAGATTGGAGGAAGTGCAAGCGAATCACTGCTTTTGCAAGGGCTGCCTGAATCCACGGATGGTGGCAAGGAAGTTAGACAGACGTGGCAGCTGCAGTTAAATGGGAAAGGGCTGTAAGAAGGGGAGTGGTTGGTGATCCAGAAGAACAGACCAGGGAGTCAATGGAAACATTCCCTTTTGAAATACTGAAAGGAGAGGGGAGACAAGATATTTTAGGTGATGGAACCTTGATGGAGATGGCATGAATGCAAAAAATGATCCATTGAATGAGTAGGCAGGTGGGTAGAAGACAAGGACCAGGGGTACTCCTTATTCGGTCCAGAAGACCAAAAGTATAGGAAATAGATGAAATATGGTTAAGAGTAATGTCAACTGGAGAAGTCACAACTTAAGAGAATGAAGACATCTCAGGCATCAATGTGAAAAGTTTTGCCAATAGACCAAAACTGACAAGGGTGGAGGAAACAGAAGTTAGGGTGGAAGATAGTTGAGATACTGTGGGAGTTTATAAACTTATAACCAATGTTTATTGTTAGCCAATCTCCTGCAGTTGAGATGGAGAGAAAGGGAAGAGTCTGAGATTAGGTAGCTGAAGGGAAGACAAAGCCAAGGGGTGCTTTTTTGTGCGACTAAAGTTACTTTGGGTAGTTGTTGTGGTATTTCTCTTACTGGCTCTCCATTTCTGTCCAAAACGGAAACAATTGTAGTAACATCAGGCAAAATGCAATACAAAGAATTCAGTTTATAAATAGTGACTGCATCTTATAAATACACTATTTATTTGATGATATGGGTCTTTTTATGATTCTGAAGAAAATGGAAAATAAATCTTTGTACATCAAATCGGCAATTTCAAAACTCCAATTTCAACAGCCTTTCACTGTTCTGGATCAAAGTGAGGTTAGAAACAAACATTGTATAACTATATTCAGCAAGTTATGGTAATGTTTTCTTGCAGTAACAAAAGTAAAAAAACAAATTCTCATTATAGATGATCATTGTTAGTTATTCTGCACTTTTATTCTCATGGTGACATGATCTGCTGACTGGGTAATGCACAACAAATAACTTTTCACTGTGCCTCGGTACACGTGAAAATAAACCAAACTAAACTAAACAAGAATCTATATCCTGAACTGTTCTTTTACTTTCATCTGTTTAAATATTGGGAAAGCAAGCTTAATTTTGCATTGCAGAGGGATACAAAATAAATTTAAAATCATAAATCCTCAAAGCTGGCATGAAACCAGACTAATTTTCCCAGCATAAAATTCAAACTCCATGATAATTACCTTTCCATCGTGGATCTTTATCCCGTGGATGGATTGTGTAGTGTGTCGTGATACGGGAAGCTGAAGAGGAAACATATCTTTCCGCATGTACCAAGGACAGAAGAGATCCTCTCTGTACTGTGTTGACAGAACATAGACATGTGTGTACTGCAGAAGAAAAACACATTAACATACAGATTTTCAAAAGTACACATTCAAGATATTCAACATGAGACTCTGCCACGTAGTTAGAGGCTGATTTAAGTATGCCATGTAAAGAATTTGATCTTTAGGTCCATTACAAATCATATTATATTAATGCCAACCATAGTTCTCTAAAATTGCTCTGTCCAACTGCAAATATGCATCACACAAAGTAAGTATTTGTTTACAGCTCAGATTTGGCGAGTGCTTATATGCATATTGAGATCAACTCTAAAGCTGAAGTTTGACTGGATTCATTTTTCATCCAAAACATTTCAAGATATTTATCCCCACTATCAGTCGCAGTGTGAATTATTGTATTAACATCAGATTGATTTTATTTAAACCTGAAATAATGTTTAGAGCTCAAGATCTTAGGCAGATTCTCAGGATTGAGAATGGCTTATTTCCGTCGGTTTTGTGGATTGAGGTAGCTGATGGAGCCAATATGGGATCCACAGACTCTTGCAGATGGAGCAGATTGCAATTGTGTTTTATATTGTGGGATGATGCACTCCTTCTGCAATGCCTCGTGTGTGTCTGACGCATGGCCTCATGGTTTCCAACATCATGCTCCACATTATGCAATTGGTCATGAGCCAGAGATTCCCAGGAGTCGATGAGGATGTTCAGTTCAGTTTAGTTTATTGTCCCGTGTACAGAGGTACAGTGAAGAGCTTTTGTTGCATGCTAACCATTAAGCAGAAAGACAATACATGATTACAATCAATCCATTTACAGTGGATAGATAAGCATATCATAGTTAAAAGTAGGAAATGTTGCTGTATGAATACAGATTTAAGAGTGTGGAGCGATTGTAATGTGAGTTTGTGGATCTGCGTCTGTAGCTAGCACACAAATAGTAGCCTGTGTTGGGCGCCCTCTCAAGGATACTTCAGGTACATCTTCAAATCTTTTATGAACTGCAGATGATGGAAAATCGAAGGAAATAGGCAACGTTTCGGGTCGAAACCCTTATTCAGTCTGAAGAAGGGTTTTGACCCAAAACGTTGCCTATTTCCTTCGCTCCATAGATGCTGCATCAACCACTGAGTTTCTCCAGCATTTTTGTCTATCTTCAAATCTTTTCCTCTTTCCACCTGATAATCTCCTTCCATGGCAGATCTCAGAAGAGGGCATCAGTTTCGGAAGTCTGATTTGGGACATGTGATAGATGTGACATGTCCAACTGAATGTAATCACGCCTAAAACACAGGAGAAATAGGTTTTGAAAGGAAACTTCCCATAAATTTGGGGGATTTTGTAGAGGCAACATTGGTGAGTTTATCAAGTGTCTTGCGATGCCTGTGATAGGTACTGCAGGTTTCAGATCATGACGGTAGGGTTCTCTGCTGCCCATGAACCATGTATTTTATGTTGGATCTGAGATTGTGGTCTTCAAATACTCTTTTGCCCTATAGATTAACGGTTGTCCTTGCACACTGAAGACAGTTTCAGCATGTAACAAGGACATTGAAGGCGAGTTTCATTATAAATGCCTCGCTTTGCCGAGAAGTGCCTCCCAAGATATTGAATGTAGTCTCACTTTTTTCAGATTCTCACTATGCACTTTTATTGTCAGGGGGAAGTGTGGTGCAATAACAGGAAGTTGATAGACCACTTTTATATTGCAGATTTCGGGTTTAAAGCCCATCCTCAGGCTTCAGTGAAAATGTCAGTGATAGCTTAGAAGTTGGCCTCTATGCACAAACTCAAGCATTTGCCAGCATACTGCATCTTAACTATTGAAATGTGAGTATCCTTGATCTTCGAGTGTTTTCACCACAGGCTAAATAGCTTCTCCCCCACAGTCGCCGACATCTTCCAAGGTGGAGTTTCTCAGCGACTCAGGTGGAGAAGGCGGCGTTGGAGGGTGAGGGGAGGCGGAGTGGACAGAGTGATGGGAAAAAGAGGAGGCAGCGATGGAGGAAGGAGCGGCGGAGTGGACAAAGTGACAGGAGAAGGAGGCGGCGGGGGGGGGGGGGGGGAGAGAAAGAGGCCAAGTGGACAAAGCGATGGCCAACAGAAAGAAGCCTTAGCAAAGGAGGGGAGGGAACCCCATGGTGACCAAACAAGTCCTGTCAGCTACAGCAGCCTGAAGAAAGCACAGTTCCCAGGTGTTACATCGTGAGCCACAACAACAGCCGTATCAACTGGACGGTGCCGTGGTTGAAGGGCTTGCTGGTGCATCTTGCAAGCCGGGAGTAGCGTTGGAATGCAGAGCTGGGGAGACAGTGCAAGCAGGGGGTGGGTTAGCAAGTCCGCCCGTTATAACCAAAATCCATTATAAAAGGGTCCGTTAAAATGAGGGTCCTGACCCGAAACATCATCTATCCATGTTCTGCAGAGGTGCTGCCTGACCTGATGAGTTACTCCAGCACTTTGTATCTTTTTGAAGCAAGGGCTAATTTGTACAAGATTACAATGCCAAGGGAGGCAGCATGTCCACAATGCAGCAGTGAATGAATTTCCTGATGGTTTAGCTTAGATAATTAGAGAGGGAAATATTGTGCCAAAAATATTCAATGTGGATGAGAGTCATGAGTCTGCATTATATTGGGAATGTATGACTCATATTACAAGAGAGGAACAGACAGCTCCAGTGCATAAACCAGCAAAAGAGAGACAACCCTATTGCATGGTGGAAATACTGTCAGAGATTGTAAACTTGAACTTTGCTTTATCCATCCAAGAACCCTTGGACTGAATGGAATTTGGAAGCAATCTCTTCTGGTCATCCAGATGGGTGACTTTGCCCTTATTTTAAGACTGGTTTATGAACTAATTTGTTCCTGATGTGGAGGGATCCTGATGTGTTTCCATGAATTTGGCATTCAGGATTTTATTCATTCTTAATAATACCCCACAGCGTCCTACATATTTGGATTATGTTCAAAGTTTGTATACTTGCCACAAATGCAACAGCTCTGAGTTAAGGTATAATTGTATGTTTTAAAGATTACCTCCATAAGACATTTTCTCAAGCTATTCAAGTAACCGATGCAGCAGAAGGGAATTTTGGAAGTCACACATCTACAATGCCATGAATATCGCAGATACTTTGGATAAGATAAAGCATGCAAGAAAGGTTTAGACCCGAAACGTCACGCATTCCTTCTCTCCAGAGATGCTGCCTGTCCTGCTGAGTTACTCCAGCATTTTGTGTCTATCTTCAGTTTAAACCAGCATCTACAGTTCCTTCCTATACATTTATGAATGTTGTATGGAACAAACTTTGCTCTAATTTTGTCATGATTTCTCAGCTTTTCCCAAGATGATACAATAATGTGATGGAGAAGATAGACACAAAATGCTGGAGTAACTCAGCAGGAGAGACAGTATCTCTGGAGAGAAGGAATGGGTGATATTTCGGGTCAAGACCCGTCTTCAGACTGATTTTTATACATTTTGGTTTCACCATGTAGAAATTACAGCAGTGTTTATACATAGTCCCCCCATTTCAGGGCACCATCATGTTTGGGACACAGCAATGTCATGTAAATGAAAGTAGTTATGTTTAGTATTTTGTTGCATATCCTTTGCATGCAATGACTGCTTGAAGTCTGCAATTCATGGACATCACCACTTGCTGGGTGTCTTCTCTGCTGATGCTCTGCCAGGCCTGTATTGCAGCCATCTTTAGCTTATGCTTGTTTTGGAGGCTTGTCCCCTTCAATTTTCTCTTCAGCATATAAAAGGCAAGCTCAATTGGGTTCAGATCGGGTGATTGACTTGGCCACTCAAGAATTAACCATTTTTTAGCTTTGAAAAACTCCTTTGTTGCTTTAGCAGTTTGTTTGGGATCATTGTCTTGCTGTAGAATGAACCGCCGGCCAATGAGTTTTGAGGCATTTGTTTGAACTTGAGCAGTCCATACACTTCAGAATTAATTATGCTACTACCATCAGCAGTTGTATCATCAATGAAGATAAGTAAGCCAGTACCTTCAGCAGCCATACATGCCCAGGCCATAACACCCCCACCACCGTGTTTCACAGATGAGATGGTATGCTTTGGATCTTGGGCAGTTCCATCTCTGCTCCATACTTTGCTCTTGCCATCACTCTGATATAAGTTAATCTTCATCTCATCTGTCCACAAGACATTTTCCAGAACTGTGGTTGCTCTTTTAAGTACTTCTTGGCAAGCTGTAACCTGGCCATCCTATTTTTGCAGCTAACCAGTGTTCGCATCCTCATGTTGATAAACAACAATAAAAGTTTCCAAAGGTGATGGAAAGACTGGAGGAAAGACTAGGTGCTGAGAGATCTCTTATACCTGCATTAAGAAGGCATTTAAACACACCTGAGCAATTGCCAACACCTGTGAAGCCATGTGTCCCAAACATTATGGTGCTCTGAAATAGGGGGACTATGTATAAACACAGCTGTAATTTCTACATGGTGAAATCAAAATGTATGAAAATACCCCTTTAATAAAATCTGACAACGTGCACTTTAACCACATGTGATTTTTTTTCTATTACAAATGTCAAATTGTGGAGTACAGAGGCAAATAAATAAATGATGGGTCTTTGTCCCAAACATTATGGAGAGCACTGTATAGCAGAATGGTCCATATTTCAAACCTGTGAAGTCCCGAAACAGATCTGCCAGCTCCAGCCAGGCCAAAGTTCCAGAGCCCCAGCTGCAGGGGACAAATTCAACCCGCTGATTGGCACGGAAGTCCCGTTGAGGTCGAGATGGGCCGTCTCACCCGGCCGAGGCGCCAATTTTTTTATGGTACTTCCGGGGGGGGGGGGGGGATTTCAAGTGCGTCCTTGTAATTTTGTCCGGATGAAAGGAGGTGCCAGACCACCAGTTTCTGGAAAATTGCTGGTGGACCTGCAAGTGTTTCTTGTTTGTGATGTATTCTTCTCTACATCAAAATGACCAAATACAATTTTGAACAACACCTCCATGCAAGTATGACTTTTTCCGACCACGGGGGAAAATGGAGGAGGACTGGCCAAATTTTGTGCCTTCCACCACAGTGATAAATGCTGTGGTGGATGTTTGTGTTACATTTTTATTGTGTTTGTGTGTTCTTTTTCATTGTGCTGCTGCTGGCAAATTCATTTCACTTGCACTTTATGTGCAAGTGACGAATAAAACTGATTGACTGATTGACTCTAAGCTTCCTACTAGCTGTCAATTGAATTCTCAGTTCCATTGCCACTGTGCCTTTCACTTCAATGCAAGTTTGAGGAACAGCACTTCATCTTCAAACTAAGGAACGGTTTCGGGACTTCACAGGTTTGAAATATGCTTTCGTATTTTCCTTTACTAATTTGTTAATAATTCTACTTCTCCCATTTACATCTCCTCGACACCAACATTCCTCTGTCATTTCATCTTTCCTGTCTTCCCGTCTTCTCCTTTGATCGCTCTAGCTCCAACCAATATTGCACCTGACACTGTCGTTCACTCCAATTATCTTTTCACCTTAAAATCTGTTTATTTCCTTTTTTTCCCAAGTGCTGATGGCAAGTCAGGTCCGCAAATGTTACCTTTTTTTCCCTACCATTATCAGTTTAATTCATTTTTTTTATGTGTAGGATTTAAAATTGGACAGATTTTAATGGGGCTGGCAAACATGTCCTTCAGGTTACACTGTGAACCTGCAAATACATACCCACATTATGTTAAACTTTTTTTAGGATGAAGACAGTGCTCTTCTTCGCTGTTCTCCCACCTCATTTTGCAAACCTCAGTATTGAAAAAGCAAGGCAGCCTTCAACTGTATATCAAATCAATAAAATCCAGATCAATTAAAAAAACATGATTATTCTTAAACGTGGTGTTGATTCAACACACACCTACACCCAGCAAATCAATTTTAATTGGAAACCTTGTAATTGATAAGTCTGTTTATGGCATTAACCTTTGACACACTTTCAACGTGGGCGTTCCCATATTACACAACGCGTACACATTTTACAAAACGTGTAAATATATGTATTATAAAAACAATACTTTTATGATTTCAATGAAATGTCTTAAAGCTTTCAATCCATATGACATTTGGAAACCTACAGGTAAAAAGCATTTTGTAAATAGGGTAGAGACATTGGGTTGTTTATCATGGGTACACGTTTCGTTGACATTGGACGATCTCGAAAGGTTTTCCTTCCTTAGCCACTTCACTCTCGACCATTCTTCTTCTTTATGAACTGGCTAAGTTATTCGTGCTTTTTAAAACAAAACGGGCAATGATTGAATTGACAGTCGTGCCTTTGCTGCCCAGAGGCCGTTTATTTTAGAGGAAATGAAGGGATTGTTACTTACCTCGCGTTGTCAACCTGCAAGCTGCAGACCACATGCCGGAGATCCCCGTTACAAACTAACAACACACTGCACGCCTATCCGACTGACTGACCGACCGACAATGCAGCGACCCGGTCCGGCTGCCGACAGGTCAACCTTCGCTCTCACGTTACGAAACCGAATGGCCCCACTGGACCCGCCCGTTGCGCCTGCGCAGAGACTACCAATGTACTCTGGGGATTGTAGTCTCACACTGAAGGTCAGGAACCTGCGCATGCCCACCGGCTGCAGTGTCGTCAACAATGGGTGATAACGTCATCTGCGGTGACGTCAGCGCCGTCATTGTGGCTGCAGCTGCGACCAGTTGATTTGTGCAAAATCTGTCCCATTTCTCCTCCATCACCAGAGCAACCTTTATGCTGTTCCTGCTGCCACGTTTCAGATCCCGTCTGCTCAGCTGGGTATCAGGTGTGCAGGAAGGAACTGCAGATGCTGGTTTAAACCGAAGGTAGACATAAAATGCGGGAGTAACTCAGCGGGACAGGCGGCATCTCTGGAGAGAAGGAATGGGTCGAGACCCTTCTTCAGACAGAGTCAGAGGAAAGGGAAACGAGAGATAGAACAACATCAGCCATCAGCCTCGCCATCAGCCTGTCACGTCCCTTTCTTTTAGTCTTATTTTTACTTGTATGTTTTAGTGTATCTTTAGGTTTTGTATAGTGGGTGGTGGAGGGGGGTTGGGGGAAACTTTTTTTTATCTCTTCCCTCGACGGAGATGCGTCTTTTTCCGTATTGTTCTCTGTCCGCACTGCAGCCTTAACATCGTGGAGCTGGCGGTCCCTTTGTTAGGGATCGACTTCGGGAGCTCCACCCGCAGGAGCTTCGACCGCCCCGATCGTGGGAGCCTCGATCGCTCCGTTGCAGGGCCTTCAATTGCCGACTGCGGGAGCTGCGATCGCCCTGACTGCGGATGTTTCGATTGCGCCGACCGTGGGAGAAAAGGAGGAAGAAGATATGTTATTTGCCTTCCATCGCAGTGGGGAATGTGAGGTCGCTGGAAAAACAAGATGGACGTGCTGCCTGCACTAGTGAGGACTCTAAGGGAGTGCCGTAAATGCTGTGATCTTGATGTTTGCAGGGACATCGCTCCTTGAGGACATCTCGGAGTTTGGTACGATTGTGGACGGCTTTCTGAATGTTCGGGCGGATAGGGACTGCAGAGAGAGTGACAGTGGTCGGTACAACTCTGGTCACATCACGGTGAAGGAGCGTGTGTGTGGCCTGGACATTGAACTGATGGCTGTGGGTCTCCGCTTATGCTGTGTGCCCTGGGGATTCGCACAGGCCACTGTGATGGCTGTTTAAGTCTATGTTTAATCTTTATGTAGTTACTAGACTAAGTTGGGTCCCATGTTCACACGGGAGGGCTGGTCCTCCAACGCAATATTCCTACCTCTCCACCAATTCAAATATTGGTGGCCAGTGGTGGCGGGGGGGGGGGGGGGGGGGGCTTTCTGGAGTGCTGGTATGGGTGTTGTGGGCTGAAGGGATTGGTCTCCAGAGGGCTAGTATGGACATTGTGGGCCAAATGGATTGTTGGGGTGGCAGCTCAGTCCCTCAAGCCTGATGTGCTGGCAGCTCACTCACAGCTGGTGGGCTGGCAGTTGACTCACGGCTATTCCATGAAATTCCATTTCAAGCAGAGTGCAGGGCCACCAAATTCAAATCCATTTTCCTACCATTTCAAGCAGGGTGCAAGGCCACCAAATTCAAGTGCAGTTTCTTACCTCCTCGAGCAGGGTGCAAGGCCACAAAATTCAAGTGCAATTTCATACCACTTCAAGCAGGGTGCAAGACCACCAAATTCAGGTTCAGTTTCCTACCACTTCAAGCAGGGTGCAAGGCCACCGAATTCAAGTGCAGTTTCCAACCACTTCAAGCAGGGTGCAAGACCACCAAATTCAAGTGCAGGGCCACCAAATTCAAATCCATTTTCCTACCATTTCAAGCAGGGTGCAAGGCCACCAAATTCAAGTGCAGTTTCTTACCTCCTCGAGCAGGGTGCAAGGCCACAAAATTCAAGTGCAATTTCATACCACTTCAAGCAGGGTGCAAGACCACCAAATTCAGGTTCAGTTTCCTACCACTTCAAGCAGGGTGCAAGGCCACCGAATTCAAGTGCAGTTTCCAACCACTTCAAGCAGGGTGCAAGACCACCAAATTCAAGTGCAGTTTCATACCATTTCAAAGAGGGTGCAAGGCCACCAAATTCAAATGCAGTTTCATACCATTCCATGCAGGGTGCAAGGTCACCACATTCAAATGCAGTTTCCTACTAATTCAAGCAGGGTGAAACCACCATAAAAACCACCATAAAACCACACAAAACACCACACTCACAGTTCAGTAGACATTCGGTGTGTTCAGTTGATTCACAGCTCAGACAGTCGTGATCTCTCCCTACCCCATCATGCAGACTGAGCCACACCCACACTTCTGGGTTTTATAACCCCTCCCCCTCCCACCGGAAAAGGTGTGGCCTTCATGGCGTGATTGACAGGAGAGAGATTCTCAACATTTTTTAAACACTAATAACACTTTTGTTTTTCATTGATGGGAAGAATCCTCTGCATCTGATGAGCGGAGGGGAACTGAGTAAGATGGCCAAAAATCACAGCCGTAAGTGGTAGCGTTTTATCTAAAATCAATATAGTGCAAACAGGAAGTTGTCAAGTTTAGACAAACCATTTGCAGGCAGTGCCTTTTCACTTCAACCCAAACCCCCCAAACAACCATTTGCAGGCAGTGCCTTTTCACTTCAACCCAAACCCCCCAAACAACCATTTGCAGGCAGTGCCTTTTCACTTCAACCCAAACCCCCCCAAACAACCATTTGCAGGCAGTGCCTTTGCAGTTCAACCCAACCCCCCCCCCCCAAACAACCATTTGCAGGCAGTGCCTTTTCACTTCAACCCAAACCCCCCAAACAACCATTTGCAGGCAGTGCTTTTTCACTTCAACCCAACCCCCCCAAACAACCATTTGCCGGCAGTGCCTTTTTACTTCAACCCAAACCCCCCAAACAACCATTTGCAGGCAGTGCCTTTTTACTTCAACCCAAACCCCCCATACAAACATTTGCAGGCAGTGCCTTTTTACTTCAACCCAAACCCCCCAAACAACCATTTGCAGGCAGTGCCTTTTTACTTCAACCCAAACCCCCCCAAACAACCATTTGCAGGCAGTGCCTTTTTACTTCAACCCAAACCCTCCAAACAACCATTTGCAGGCAGTGCCTTTTTACTTCAAACTAACCATATTTTCATTTTCAAACCTCATTAAGGGCACTCACAGTTGAGTAGAAATGTGTTCAGTGTTATTCAGAGCTCAGAGAGACGTGACCCTCTGGCTTCCTCCATCTTGCAGAGACTGAGTGAGGCACACCACTTCCTGGTTTTATAGTCCCTCCCCCTCCCTCCAGCAGGGGCAGTAGAGAGAATGGCAAATTTTTAAAAAACATTAATATCTGGTTTTTCATCGATGGGAAAAATCCTCTGGTCCAGGAAGGCGGAGGGGGGCTCTGAGCGAGGTGGCCAAAAATGACGGCCGTAGGTGGCGGCGTTCTCTCGGAAATCAATGCACAGTGAGCCAAAAGTGGTCAAGATCAGACTTTTAGTAATATAGAGATAGAGATGGATAGATAGATGTATCTTGTTGCTTTTTTTGTGTGACTGTATGGTAAATCAAATTTCACTGTACCTGTGTACATGTGACAATAAAGAACCATTGAACCATTGAAATGAATGAACGGTATGCAAAAAAAGTAACGATGATCAAGAAAACAATCCTTTGTTAGCTATGGGCTATGTGAAAATTAGTTATACAGACAATTAAACTAACCAGGATGACAGTGAAACTAGTGCAATGACTCGGGTGGGCAATAGAAGGGAGAGAGGATACAAGGGTTACCTTAAATTAGTTTAGATAGATAGTTTAATTTATTGGCACATTTACCTACGTATAGTGAAAAGCTTTTGTTGCGTGCTAACCAGTCAGCGGAAAGAAATACATAATTACAATTGAGCCATTCACAGTGTACAGATACATGATAAGGGAATAAGGTTTAGTGCAAGATGAAAGATAAATCAATACTGCTGGGTTGTAAGCTGCCTAAGTGAAATATAGGGTGCTGTTCCTCCAATTTGTATTTGGCCTCACTCTGATAATGAAGGAGGCCCAGGACAGAAAGGTCAGAATGGGAAGGGAAGTTAAAGTGCTATCAGGTTTAGCTTGACAGTTCACTGATGAAGCACTGAGAATGTTTGTTAAAATATCCCCCCAACATCCAAGGGATTGACAGGAGTCGCTGCCTTGAAAAAGGCAGCATCAACAGAGACCGACACATCCCCGGCCACAGCCTCATTTTACTCCTGTCACGGTAAGAAGATATAGGAGACCGAAAACTAACGTCCAGGTTCAGGAACAGCTTCTTCCTTACAACCATCAGGTTATAATCTCCAAATAAGCTCTGAAGAACTTAGACTTCGGTACATTCGTTTTGTCTTTTTTGCACTATTTTTTGTTTTATATGCATGTATACATTGAACATTTTTTATTTTATTATTGTTTACATTGTATTATGTTTATATATTCTTGTTGTGCTGCTGTAAGAATGTCATTGTTCTATTTGGGACATATTTTCCCATACAAAGGGTGGTGGGTGTATGGAACAAGCTGCCAGAGGTAGTTGAGGCTGGGACTGTCCCAACGTTTAAGAAGCAGTTGGTAGACAAAAATGCTGGAGAAACTCAGCGGGTGAGGCAGCAACTATGGAGCAAAGGTATAGGTGACGTTTCGGGTCGTGACCCTGCTTCAGACTGAGTCAGGCAAAGATACTAGAGTATCTTTGGAGTCAGGTACATGGATAGGACAGGGATATGGACCAAACGCAAGCAGGTGGGACTAGTGTAGCTGGGACATGTTGGCTGGTGTGGGCAAGTTGGGTCGAAGGGCCTGTTTCCACACTGTATCACTCTATGACTCTAATAAAACTGCTCTTGACTCTGAAAGTTCTTTCCCGCCCTTGCCTTGCTCCACAAAAGAGTCGAACAATGGGGGGAGACTCGGGCTGGTAAACTTGGCATACAATGCGGGAGTAGGAGCGGGACAGGCAGCATCTCTGGAGAAAAGGAATGGGTGACGTTTCGGGTCGAGACCGTTTTTCAGACAGTGTCAGGGGAAAGGGAAACGAGAGATATGGAACAAATGAATGCAAGGCGCTATGCAAAAAAAAGTTTCGGATCGCTCTGTTGACTTTCACCTGTTGCAACTCGAAATTATACGCCTGCGATTTACGGACTGCAAATATCAGGCCGCCCCAAGAATCGCCCGAAAGGGACCTGATTGTAATTTGATCTCAGCCCCCCTCGGTTTATATTAAATAAAGATGAATGATTGCGGGGGATGTTGGTTTAAATGTGGACTGTTGGTGGGGGAATGTTTGTGCCTCCGGCGCAGGCACGGCAGTGGGCAGTGTAGGCGGGCGGCGGGGTCCTCGCGCTGGGCGCGAGCTTTGACAATTGCCGCGGCGGCGGGGAGAGGAGAGGAGAGGGAGAGGAGAGGAGACAGAGGGAGAGGAGAGGAGACAGAGGGAGAGGAGAGGAGACAGAGGGAGAGGAGAGGAGACAGAGGGAGAGGAGAGGAGAGGAGAGGAGACAGAGGGAGAGGAGAGGGAGAGGAGAGGAGACAGAGGGAGAGGAGAGGAGACAGAGGGAGAGGAGAGGAGACAGAGGGAGAGGAGAGGAGACAGAGGGAGAGGAGAGGAGACAGAGGGAGAGGAGAGGGAGAGGAGAGGAGAGGAGACAGAGGGAGAGGAGAGGAGAGGAGAGGAGACAGAGGGAGAGGAGAGGAGAGGAGACAGAGGGAGAGGAGAGGAGACAGAGGGAGAGGAGAGGAGACAGAGGGAGAGGAGAGGAGAGGAGAGGAAAGGAGACAGAGGGAGAGGAGAGGAGAGGAGAGGAGACAGAGGGAGAGGAGAGGAGACAGAGGGAGAGGAGAGGAGACAGAGGGAGAGGACAGGGAGCGGCAAACGGCCCACAGAGCAGGGGCGGAGCAGTACCACAGTAGCAGGCGGCAAACTGCTCACAGTACTCCAGTACCACGGTAACAAGCTGCTCACAGTACTCCAGTACCACGGTAGCAGGCGGCGGAGCGGGGACCATGTCGGGCGAGGACGTGGCGGCGGACGCGCAGCAACTGCAGGATCTGGAACTACAGATCGACCAGGTGGGCGACGGCGTCTCCACCGGCTGCTCGGCCCGGTCCCGGTGATGATTGTCGAGGAACTGAGACCCGAGGGATGGTCCCCTCCTATCTGAGGTCCGGTCAGAGCCCCGATTCCATCCCCCTTGGGTCTGGTCCAGGTGTCTTCTCCACCTTCAGACCTTTCAGCTTTCCAAGCACCCTCTCCTTAGTAATAGCCACTCCATAAACTTCTACCCCTACTCGCTTGAATTTCAGGCACATTTTTGATGTCTTCTACAGTGTAGGCTTACGCTAAATAATTATTCAATTCATATGCCATTTCTTTTTTCCCCATTATCACTTCTCCAGCATCATTTTCCAGCGGTCCAACGTCCATTCTTGGCTTTTCCTCTTACTCTATATATCTGAAGAAACATTTGCTATCCTCTTTTATATTATTGACTAGCTTACCATATTTAATCTTTTCTCCCCTTATTGCCTTTTTAGTTACCATCTTGTTTTTTTGAAAGCTTCCCAATCCTCTGGTTTCCCACTTTGCAACATTATATTGTGACGAATAAATTTGACTTTGACCATATACCTTCCCTTTCAGTTTTATGCTGTCTTTCACTTCCCTTGTCAGCCTCATTCTCCCCTTGGAATCGTTCTTACTTTTTGTGATGTAAAGATGTTGCGTCTTCTGAATGATTCCCTGAAATTCCTGCCATTTAAAAACAAATTTCAAAATAGACTTTATTAAAGTAATAAATATATACAATACAGGAACAGTGCAAAAAATTCATCCGATATTCTCAGAGGCTATAATAACAGTTACAATCGTAATCACAATAATACTTTATTAGCCAAGTATGTTTTGCAACATACGAGGAATTTCATTTGCCAAGTCAAGGGCCTGTCCCACTTTCACGACTTAATTCTTTCATCACGACCATTTTTTTACTCGTGGACATTTTTTATCGGGCTGGAAAAAACGTCCCGATTTACCTGATGCCACGAGTACCTACGGCTAGCATAACGAGCCGCTACGATATATCTACGAACTCCAACGACCTCCAACGGACTCGTTACGAACATTCTGTGAGTTTGAATCGGGGGAAAACTCGGGAGAATTCGTGAATTACCTCGTGAAAGTGGGACAAGCCCTTTAGTCATACAAATAAAAAGCAATGGAAAATACAAAATACATATTCCATCCACATAATCCACAAAAAACAACATAAACATCCACCACAGTGACTCCTCCACATTCCTCACTATGATGGAAGGTGAAAAAAAGTTCAAATCTCATCCCTTATGTGCTCTCCCGTGGTCTGGGGTCTCGAGCCCTCCGTTGACGGGACGATCTTGACTCCCGTAGCCGGCGGCGTTTGGGCCCTCTGCATTGGGGCGATCAGCTCCTGCATCGGGGGGATGTCAGCTCCCCAGCGTCGGCGTTGGAGCTTCCCGACTCGGCCTACCCCAAGACTGCGAGCTCTTGATGGTAAGTCCGCAGGCCGTGGATGGAGTGATCCCAGGCAAGGGATCAGCTCCGATGTTAACTCCACGCCCCGTGGTGGGGCTCAAGTCAGTCCAAGGAGGCCTCCAGCTCCATCGATAGTAGGCCGCAGAGCGACTGGAGATGCGATCTGGGAAAAAATCGCATCTCCGGCAAGGTAAGAAACTGAAAAAAAAAGTTTCCCCCTCCCCCTCCCCCAACCCCACATAAACGTAAACCAGACAACATTTACACAAACTTTCAACACACACAAACATTCAATACTGTTTACCCAAATCACACTTATTTTTCCCCACCCTTGCAACTCATGTGGCCCACTGACGTGAAATCCCATCCCTATTGCTGCTGCACTGGCAATCCCACTAGGGTCCCTTTCCAATCAACATTAGCCTGCCTCTGTAGTCACCTTTACTCAACAGTAATACCAACACATCTGATTTCATTTTCTCTTTCTCAAAATGCAAATCTGTGGCCTGGAAGGACAAGTGTTTTGGAATGTCTTTGAATTCTACCATCAGTCACATAAGGAATTCCTTTCTTTACCTGATAATGCCAAGAGCACATTTGGCACTGAAACTGTCATTTTACAAAGGCAGTTTGAAATCAACGGTTAATTAGAGGTCATCAACTTCCCTTCCTGTGGACCCAAACTTGATTTACAGGGTTCACTGGAAGTTATTCTCATAACATTGTAGCGAAGTGTTTATTACTGCAGTTCATCTGCTACGTTGATCTGTGCCTATTTTGTAATATAATTGTGCTAAATCAAAGAATTTAACCAGCTGCCAACATTTAGTCTGTTGTCACTGCTCACTCAAGCCTGAACGCAGAGTCTTGCACAGGCTGACTCATTCCCTTGCTCACAACACAGAAGCCAAGATGCCCTTTAACATGATTAAAGTCCAGGGTGGAGTCAACCATCCTGCCAAATCTGTTGATATTGAAATAACTGCTAATCATAACATTTAAACTGTTCATATTCTAAATAATGTTAAAGGTGCTTATATACAGATTAAACATAAAACACCAAGAAAATAAACTTTAAACTTAAAGCAAACAAAAAGTTAAAACATGCCTTTCCCATTTAATCAACAGATCAGGCATTTTCATTCAAAGCATAGGTGTAGCTATGTGTCTGGCAGGTCTTGCTGTGTGGGATAAATTACTGCACCACACTGGTGAATCCCAGCACAACAGCGCTGTGCCATTGGACTTCATCTGAATCCAGCAAAGGAGTGGTATGATGGATTTTCTGTTATCTACCATGCAGTATGTCCAGAACTTCCAGAGAGTACACAGAATTTTGGGGGGTTTTCTTTGAAGTGGTTTAATGCTGAGAGATGCATCCATTTCAGTTCAGCTTATTTTTATACTGGACTATGTAACTACTGTTTTCAGTAAATCCTGAATCTTTGCCAATAATTAGGCTATTGAAACATGGCAAACACAATGTAATGAGTCGAGTCATACACACAGCAAGATACAACACATGTTTATTAAAGTCCACTTACAGCATTGGTCTGCAGGACATTACAGTAACTAGCAGCTACTCAGACTGAAATATGTAGGCAAGCTCTTGGTAATATAAATCGCATATAGGCGGAGCAACTACTAACAAGCACTACAATTGGTTAGGAAATAACCAATCTACACACAATAAAACTAAAGTTTGAGCTAAACACAAAATGCTGGAGTAACTCATTCGGTCAGGCAGCGTCTATGAAGGATGGATAGGCAAAATTTCTAGTTGGGAAACGTTACCTATCCATTCTGTCCAGAGATGCTGCCTGACCTGCTGAGTTACTCCAGCACTTAGTGTTTCGCTCAAGATTCCGGCATCTGCAGTTCTTTGTGTCTTAATTTAAAAATGTTGATGCTTGTGTATAGGTATGTTGCTATAGGTAATAGTTTCAGATAACATGGTGCGGTAAACTAGTTTTCAGTTTGAGTTTGTTTATTATTTTTACTTTTTTGTACCTTTGTTTCATTGCAGACTGCTTTCTATTTAACAAAAGTTTGGGAAGTCACATCATCTCTTTCAGCTCAAGTGGAAGACCTAACTGCAAAATGTTCAGCAAATGCTCAGTTTCTGAAAGCATGGAGGGATCTACTCAAAGAGGGGTATGAATCCCTGAAGCCAGATAACTGATCAGAAAGATGAGCAATATTATTCTTTGAAGAACATGATGTTTAATATAGGAAGCATATTGACTCACTTTTAAAGTCAAGGAAGCCATCATCACTAGAAAAACCAAATGAATATATAGCTATCTAAAGAGAAGAATGGGAAATAATGTTAAATATAGTGTACATAAGTACATTCTAGAAGATATTTATGTTGGATATTACTTTGGTCCAAAGTGTATCTTGCCAATAAATTGAACGTTTTTAGCTTCTTGGATCTAAGAAGACCAGCTGAAATGAGCTGAATCAAGAAAATTATCATTTGAAACAGAAGTAATTCTTCAAAGTTAAAATGTACATTTGTTTAGGCCTTGTCCACAAGTAGTTCTGTTACATTTTGATTCTTTCTAATTGTCTTAGTAAAATGGGAGGGAGACTTGTATATTTCCTTTGCCATTAACCACAATTCTGACTTTTCTCCACTCCAGTGTTTGGAAATGTCATTGATGAGTGCTCAAACTACATTATTTGAATATTATTCTGCAAATAGATCTTCATGTCTTGATTCTGACTGATGTAAAAACATGGGCAGTGAACCCTAAAGTTGTTTACTATCTGGATAAATGTGCCTCCCCTTAAATGTAATCAGAAGCATTGGTGAAATATTTTATTTCTTACTGTGTGCTTTGCATATGGTAAGAAATTATTAGCAGAAGGATTATACCTGGAAGCATACCGAATTCTGTGGCCTTTTTTTTCCCTTTTAAGATCTAAATCATCTATAGTTTATTGACCATTCCAGTCACAGTGATGATTATATTTTTGAGGATTTTCTATACATTTGCATTAAAATGGCTGTACGTTTAAGAAAGGTGCTTTGCAGCAGCATGTTTTTAATATACTTATTTGATTATCAAGTCTTTTGGGCATAGTGGACACTTTACTACTTAGCTTGATTTTAATTTTAGAATTATTTAAAAATAAAATATATACACAATACAACCATTTCGTTTTTTCCTAAAATATAAAACACAATACTAGTAATAATCAGGTCAAGCAACAATGTGGAGAGAAATAAACGTAGCATATCAATGATCGTTCATCTTAATCTTCAATTGAAATATTAACTAATTGTCTCTGTAGATGGTTAACTTATTGAACATTTCCATAATTTTCTGAAGCTTCAATTATTTTGGTGTTTTTTTTCTCTGAATTGTTAATCTTTTTATGTAGATCCTCTATGACATTACATTTCTTTGATGCAGTATATTGTACTGTCACAGGGAGGGGGTACCGATTTTCATTAAATAAGTTACATCTTTTGCCATCCTTTTCTATCCTTTGTATTCAATGTTTGTTTGGAGCAGATGTCTTGTGTATTTGATGTATATCCATTAAACTGAACATTTTCAGATAAATGTTATTTAGGTATTCATATGGTGTAGTGACATTGCCAAATTATTAAATACATTTTCATATTATGCAGTTAATTGATGTAAAATAAATTGTATCTTTAATCTTTGGATTACAGGAAACACAATTGAATTTGTAACTGAGGTTAGACACAAAAAGCTGGAGTAACTCCACGGGGCAGACAGCATCCCTGGAGAAAAGGAATAGGTAACGTTTTAGGTCCAGACCCTTCTTCAGACTGGGAGTCTAGGGATAGGGAAATTAGAGATATAGATGGTGATGTAGAGAGATATAGAACAAATAAATGAAAGATATATGAAAAAGTAACGATAAATGAAACAGGCCATTGTTAGCCGCTTGCGATGTGAAAACGAGTATAGATAATGAGACTCAAGCCGACTTTGAAGCTGGTACGACTTGGGTGGGGGAGGGATGGAGAGAGATGGGATGCAAGGGTTACTTGAAGGTAGAGAAATCAATTCATACCACTGGGTTGTAAGCTGCCCAAGCGAAATATGAGATGCTGTTCCTCCAATTTGCGATTAGCCTCATTCTGACAATGGAGGAGGCCTAGGACAAAGGTCAGGGTGGGAATGGGAAGGGGAATTAAAGTGTTTGACAACCGGGAGATCGGGTAGGTCCAGGCAGATTGAGCGAAGGTGTTCAGCGAAACGATCGCCCAGTTTACGTTTGGTCTCGCTGATCTGTAAGAGTCCACATGTTGAAGTAGATACAGTAGATGAGATTGGAGGAGGTGCAAGTGAACCTCTGCTTAACCTGAAAGGACTCAGGTTCCCTCGACAGAGTCGAGGGTGGATGTATAGGGACAGACGCTGCATCTCCTGCGGTTGCAGGGGAAGGCACCTGGGGAGGGGGTGGTTTGAGTGGGAAGGGATGAGTTAACCAGGGAGTTGCGGAGGGAACGGTCTCTACGGAAGGCATAAAGAGATGGAGATGAGAAGATGTGACTAGTGGTGAAATCATGTAGGAAGTGGTGAAATGTTGGAGGATTATGTGCTGTTGCGACGGCTGATGGGGTGAAAGGTAAGGACTAGGAGAGGGGGGAGTAAGAGCGGAGCTGCGGGATACCAAGAAGACATGTGAGGGCCTCATCTATGATGGAAGAGGGGAATCCTGGTTCCCTAATGAATGAGATGAATCTCGGATGTCCTGGTATGGAACACCTCATCTTGTGTGCAGATGTGGCATAGATGGAGGAATTGGGAGTAGGGGGATAGTCTTAGCAGGATGCAGGGTGGGAAGAAGTGTCTAGTGGAAGTCAGTAGGTTTATAATAAACGTCAGTCAATCGTCTACCTCCTGTGATGGAGACAGATCAAGAAAGGGGAGGGAGATGTCGGAGATGGTCCAAGTGAATTTGAGTGCAGGATGGAAATTGGTGAAGTCCATGAGTTCTGCATTGGTGCAGGTGGTAGCAGTAATGCAGTCGTCAATGTAATGGAGATAGAGTTTGAGGTTAGGGCCAGTGTATGCTTGGATCAGGGATTATTCAACATACCCTACAAAGAGGCAGGCATAGCTGGGGACCATACGAGTGCCCATAGCTACACCTTTGATTTGGAGGAAGTGGGAGGAATTAAAAGAGGTTGATAAGAGTGAGGACCAGCTCTGCTAGGTGGAGAAGAGTGTTAGTAGAGGGAAATTGGCTGGTTTTGCGGTCGAGGAAAAAACAGCATTAAGGCCTTCCTGGTGGGGGATGGAGGTGTACTGAACAGCCATAGTAAAGATGAGGGTGTGGGGGCTTGGAAGCTGGTCATTAAAGAGACGAAGGGCGTGTGAGGTATCTCGGACATAGGTCGGGAGGGATTGGACCAGGGAGTCGAGGTACGTAGAAGTGATTTCAGTGAGAAAGGGGCCCCATAGCAGAAGCGTCCACGTCGCAGTGCTGGAAACTGGAAGTATCCTGAGCTAATTCTGCTACCACCATCATCCATTGCGACAAGTGATGGCTTCCACTGATTGTGGCCGGAAGCTTGTGTCTTTTTCCGGACGGACAATGACAGCGAGGCCAACTTTTGTAACAAGATGGACATGAAAAAGAAGTGAGATAGGAGCAGGCAGAAACCATGGGTCTGCCAGGGCAGTTGGGTTTATGGATTTTGGGGAGAAGGTAAAACCGGGCCGTGCGGGGCTGGGGAACGATAAGGTTGGAGCTATGGAGGGCAGACAGCTGGAAGTGATAAAATTGGAGGCTGTGGAGGGCAGATAGCCAGAAGTGATTAAAAAATGGATGCTGGTGATCTGGGTTGTGACAGTTTGGGTAGAAATTTACCGTTAAAAAAATGTCACAAATTATCAAAAATATTGGAATATAGACTAAAAATACATGTATGAAATTTATGTTAAGAAAAGTTTAAAAAATGTTATTCAATTCTCTTTTCTTGATGCGTGTGCAGATGATTCCGCGGCACTTAGGGAAAATTGTGATACACAACCCTCTGTGCAGGGATCACATAATTTTAATTTATAAGTATATATTGGAATAAAAACACTTGATCACAGGTTTATGGGACCAACCTATGATGCTAGGATAATCCTAATTTCTGTCAATAATTGCCTACTTATTGGTGTTAGAATAATTTCACATTGGGATAGAATGAAAATTTCAAAGCTTGTCACTTTATGCAGATTACATTTGAACTTGGACAGAGACGTTTACTGCCTGTCTTGGCTGGTGAATTTGCACTTGTTTATCCATTTTTCTCTTTTCCTAAGAACATTGAACTAATTGTTACAATAGAGGATACTGTGGAGCTGTACTCAATTACCTTTGCGAATTAGAGAGGAAAAAATTCAAAACTTTTCTTCGGGAGTGTAAAATCTACAATAAGATAGTTTGTATGTGGCTTGAAGATGGAGCAAGCTAGCTTGGCTTAATTTTCTGTTTGTATTCTGTAACACTGTTCTTAAGTTAATACCATATTTTAAATATTAACTAAATGCTATTTTAAATATTAGCTAAATAAACATATCTGATTATTGTGAAATAAACTGACTGCTCCCAGGCCTCCACCCTTGTTACTCAGAACCAGCTGACTAGGAGCATATCAGGTGACATTAACCATGGATTTTCACTAATCCCTTAGGAAAGTTTTTCTGCCTATCCACTGCTACCCTGAATGGGTGGTATTCACTGTAGCTATTTTAGTAATTTGTTTAGAGCTCATTGATGAAACATTCCAATATGCTTCACTTCTCACTTATCCGTAACTGAGCACAAACTATGTATCATAAATGGTATAGGTTACATTTTCCTATGGATTTTTGCTACCTATGAACTTGAAGGTAAAACATTGCCTTTGCTTCTATGTCATCATTGGATGACATTCATTAGCCATTAAGTCAAACAGCTGAACATTGGATCCTAGTGATACTTCCACTTAAAGTATATCTAGAATGTTGAACTATTGGGATCCTTTCTTTGGAAAATAAAATAATTGAGGTTTTATCAATCATCAAGAAATATAAAAGTAGGTAAGTTCCCCAATATAGACGTCTGCCATGGTGTCAATGGGTTGAATTTGGTAAATGTGTTCAGGAAAGTTTCCTTAGCCAATATGCAGTGGGCCCTACAAAGGAGGGAAAAGCTTGATTTACATTTATGAAATTGGGAAGGGCAAGTGACTGGGCGTGCCTTTTGAGACTAGTGACCACAGTTCTATTTGTTTCAAGATAGTTAGGGATAAGGAGAGGGCTGGTCCAGAAATAGTTTTGAATTGGGTCAAGGTCAACTTTGCTGGTATTATACATCTTACAAAAAATTATTGGAATAGGGTGTTTGCGGGCAAAGGGTGCCTGGAAAGTGGAATGGTTTTAAGTGTGATGGTGAGAGTTCAAAGTGCATGTTCCTGTTAAAGAGAAGGGCAAGGCTGTTGGGAGTAAGGAAGCCTGGATGACAGGAAAAATTGAGGCTCTCAGAAAAAAGGAGACATAGGCCAGGAAGAGGCAACTGGGGTCAAGTGTATCCCTATTTGAGTTTAGGGGACTGAAAAACATACTTAAGAAAGAAATTGGCATGGCAAAAATGGGGCAAGTGGTAGCTCTGACAGATAAGATTGATCATCCAAAGATACTTTATAAGTACATTAAGGAAAAGAGGGTAACTAGAGAAAGTATATGAATGAATGAATAAGTTTATTGGCCAAGTATATTCACATACAAAGAATTTGCCTTGGTGCTCTGCCCGCAAGTGATAACATGACATACAGTGACAGTTAGGAATGACACATAAAACATTAAACATTAATAATAAAACATTATCGATTAAACATGTGAATTAAATAAAATACCAGAGCAAAAGGAGGCTACAGATTTTTGGTTATTGAGTAGAGCTACCACTCGTGGAAAAAAAGCTGTTTTTACATCTGGCTGTGGCAGCTTTGACAGTCCGGAGTCGCCTCCCAGAGGGAAGTGATTCAACGAGTTTGTGGCAGGGTGAGAGGGGTCAGAGATGATCTTACCCGCTCGCTTCCTGGCCATTGCAGTGTACAGTTTATCAATGGAGGGAAGGTTGCAGCCAATAACCTTCTCAGCTGATCGGACGATTCGCTGCAGCCTCCGGATGTCATGCTTGGTGGCTGAGCCAAAGCAGACCATGATGGAAAAGGTGAGGACAGACTCTACGATGGCAGTATAGAATTGGACCATCATTGCCTGGGGCAGATTGTGTTTCTTCAGCTGCCACAGGAAGTACATCCTCTGCTGGGCCTTTTTGATTGTGGAGTCGATAGTGGCCCCCCATTTAAGGTCCTTGGAGATGATGGTTCCCAGGAACTTAAAAGATTCCACAGATGTGACTGTGGTGTTGTTGATGGTGAGTGGGAGCTCTCCTAAAGTCCACAATCAATTCCACTGTCTTAAGAGCATTGAGCTCCAGGTTGTTGCGATGGCACCAGGATGCCAGCTATGTCACTTCCTGTCTGGGCAGATTCCTCCCCATCCTGGATCAGACCAATCAGGGTTGTGTCGTCCGCAAATCAGTCATCTGGGTGGAGCCACAGGAAACGAGCAAGGTCTTCATGAGTATTGCCCCTGTTTTTACTCTGGAGAAAGACGTGAAGATTGGGGAACTTTGGACTGTTAATGGAGATGTCTTGAGGACAGTCTGTATTACAGTCGAGGTGCTGGACATCCTAAAGCGTATGAAGGTAGTTAAATCTCCTGTGCCTGATCAGATATATCCAAGGACACTGGGAAGCTAGAGAAGATATTGCAGGAGCTCTGATGGAGATATATGAATCATTGTTAGATACAGGTGAGGTACCAGATGATGGAAGGTGGTTCCAATCTCCAATACATGAATTTGAAGACATTAACAACATTTTTAAGTGGAGCAGGCTAGGATATGTGACAATGACAGAACAAGGATGGAATTCCCTAAATTTTCACTTTCCACTCTACAGTCTCCGCAATCAAAGGATACAAAGGACATTTATTATCACATACACCAATTGGTGTAGTGAAATTTGACTTGCCATGCAGCACACAAATAAAGATAAGACTCAACATTAAAGAATTTAACAATAAACATAAAAACATCCCGCCACAATGGTTCCCACTGTGAGGGAAGGCACAAAATCCAGTCCCCATCCCCTTGTGCACCCATAGTCGGGCCTAGTAAGGCCTCCGCAGTCGCCACTACGGTGGCCCGATGTTTCAGGCTCTCTCGCCGGGTGATGGTGCTCCGGCGTCGGGCAAACCCTCTCAGCAGCTTGGGATACCTGGAACGGCCACTTCCTTAACGGAGACCACGGCTTCCGAAGCCGATAGGCCGCGCTGGATGGAGCTCCACCACTGGTGATCTTGCCGGGAGATCCCAAGCTCCCGATGTTAAAGTCAGCGCTGCCGCCCGCTCCACAGTCCCGCAGCTCTGCGATGTTCACCTGTGGTCTCCAGCGCGGCGATCCGGGCAAGGCATCGCCCGCTCCGCGATAGCGCTCCAGCGCTGTGCCGCTGCCGAAGCCGTGGTTCTGGCCAGTCCCCTCAGGAAACGCCGCTCCAGACCCGTTGGTAGGCCGCGAGGACGGGTCGAAGATGCTGCCCGGAATAAAGCCGCCTCTCCGACAGGGTAGGGATCAGGAAAAGCAGTTTCCCCCTTCCCCCCCCCCTCCCCCACCCCCCACATAAAAAAGAATAGACCTCCAAACAAAACACTTTTTAACACACTAAAAATAAAAGAAAGTGAAACGACAGACAGCTGCAGGCTGGGCAGCCATACCCAACTGGACGGCGCCCTGAATCATCCTTTGCAATTTGCCCACTTTCAATGAGATTCCATGACCAGACATGTCTTCTCCTCTTCCTTTTCAGAATTCCAACGGAACTAGTCCCTTCCTAATTCCTGGTCTCATCTTCCATTGCAATCAACCACTCCCCTTCTCAATGCAATGACTCTCACTTTCAATGACATCCCATTGACTGCAATTATATCATATTCCCATGTGCTGATCAATACTCATGATTATTCTGCCTTAGCAGTCATGGTCCTTTATAGATGCATTCTAGCCTTCCAATCCTCATATGCGCCTTTACATGCCCGTGTCTACACTGCCCACTGGACTGATTTATTTTCTCTTCTATAATTGACTGTTCATCCCATCATGTTCATCCCCATCTTCTCTGCCACCTGCCCATATTCCATTTTGTAGTGCAGTTTAGCATCAATGCTATGTGATCCAGAAGACTACCAAGAGGCTAGTGGAAAATGTCATCAGTCCTCAAAATGAGATCCTTAGGACTAAGATAATTCAGAGGTATTCCCTACAGAGGAGCTTAAGAAAATTAGTAATTAATGCATACAAGAACACAAAAACATTTACACCCTGTGGAACAAATTTTATTATGAAAACAAGATTAAAATGTTTTCAATATCTCGTAACAGGATTTCAGTATGAACATGTTTAATCAAAGACATAATGCTTTAACATTTTGTTGCTAATAAAAATACACTTGAAAATATCGAACAATTGTAATGTTTTCATCAGAACTCAGGAATATTTCACATCCAAAATATAGTTTTTTGTTTACTTCTGTTTACTCCTAGAGCAATAGACTTTTCATGTGTTCAGTGTCTGTAAAGTACCAAAGCTTGCAAGTCATAATCTCTGATTGCTAATGCCAATTCTGGTATATAATTTTCTAACCCAGTTCAGTTTCAAGTACCATACTCTTCTGTTCCCAAGTTTTTTCTACTCAGCTGAAGTCATGGCCCTCGTGTTTTGTAGCATGTTGATTTATAAGTATGAAATCCCTTCCTCAATTCAATAGTTTGAGTGCATTCAGTGTGAGTCAGAGGGAAGATTTCTTCTGTGCACTTTGAAAATGTTCAACACTGTAGAGCTACACTTATTAACGAGGATTCAACTGTTTAATAGTTCATATCATAAATGGAAATGCTGGTCAACAGTAAAATAAATGGCCAATGGATTGTGGACAGCACACATCTGAATTTTTAATTTGCTTGTCCATTGTGGTCCCAGACCACCCTATTCTGGAGTGGTTTTACTAATAAAGATATAATGCAGATTAAGAGTACATTCAAAGTAAAATCTGCCTTTGTGCCCCTGATGAAATCCAAATAGAAGATGGGAGCATTTTGATTGCACATGATCAGTTCCTCTCATTTAAAATGAGTAAGTACAAATACAAGTGGGCAAACTAAAAAAATATTTTGAAAGGAAATAATTGCTTAATTAATTTTTATGGTTTTGAGAATGTTTGAAGGCCATCACAAAATTATCCTAATGGTCCCTTATTCAATTATAATAATTAATGCATTAATAACATTCCTTTTATATAACATTTAACATTAAAATATCCAACCTGGTTCACAAACATGTTGGCAATTTATCAGGAAGATGAGAAAAGCCTGGTTAACAAGTTATGAATTAAGAATTAGAACTAAGAGGTAAAGATATTTAGGGAAGGACCTTCAGATTTTAGGTAAATGCTGAAAAGCATAAGTGGTCAGGTTGAGAAGAACTATATACCTGAATGTAACTAGTTTTATACATATCTCCAAAATTTTAATACAGTACTCCAATAAAATGTCCCGCATCATGAGCAAGGCCTGCTCTCCAACCGCTTATGTAGAGTGTGCCAGAGGCTTAAATTAGAATTAATTTAAATATAATCAAATGCACTCGTTTAGTCAGTCATTGATTAAGGATTTAATGAGGTATGTTCTTTTAATTCAGCATCCTTGTCTGAAATTTACAGTAGTTCTGTTCCTAATCTTAACACCTCTTGGCAGTATCTATGTATTTCCGAATCAGAACAATTGTATTGAGGTCAATAAACATATTTTCCATTAACAAATAACTGAACAATAAAAAGAATAATTAAAAATTCTGTAAAGCCGGCTTTCTTCTTAAGGCTACTGTTAAAACTATTCCAATACACTGTATTGCTGATACCAAAAGCAGTCCGTTCATTGAACCTTTTCGATTTCCGAGTGAGCAAACAATTCATGCCGACGCCAACTCCCAGTTTTAAGACAGCTTGGAAAAGGCAGTTGTTAATACCCCTGCCGATATAGTGCAGAAGGCAATGCCGAGAATAAGATAGTTCCTCATCCCCTGTGGAGGGAAAAAAATACTTACAATTTATTTCTTATAGATGCGCCAGTACTAAAAAAAATGCTTATTGTAATATTAAAATATGGCAAAGTATAAATTACATAGATTTAACATTGTAAATAATATTTTGTCCAAAAATTGATAAAACTGATATGGATAATTGTCAAAATAATCTGCTATTTTGCATATGGCAAGTACAACCAATGTTATTGTTTTCTCTTGTTTTCATAGATCCCATCAAACTGATGTGGTTGAACAGCCACTTGGAGTCTGGAGCAGTAGAGTAATGAACCTTTATTCAATCAATCTCAGTACAAGCATACACACAGGGGTATTCAGCCTCTCCAAGAATCAAAATACATTACATTTTATACTGTAATAATGTAGAAGTATTTAGCATGTCCACATGCATATATATTAACTAGTGTGTCAGTATACTTTAATATAGAATTCACATTATTTGTTAAAATCCTAGCTACTGAGAAATGTGCAGTATATTGCCTAATCAAGAAATGGTCACTCTGATGTTCGTGAGAGAGACAATCTGTGGAGTCAGTGGAGTTGAACTGAATTATGGTACCGAGAACTTAATTACCTGAATGTAACTAGTTTTGCAAAGATAAACTACTGAGTTCCTCCAGTAGTTAGGTTTTTGCACAAGACTCAAGCATCTACAGTCTCATGCCTTCCAGATTAAGATGACATGCTTGTTGACTGAAAATGTAGGATTGGATTTGTCAGGCACTGGACGGACAAATGCCAACACTGCTTAAAGGAATAACAATGATACATTCGATGCATTTGTGGAATTCAATTTTGATTACTTAAAAACAATGTATGTCTTGGGAATTTGTTGGAATACCTTTGAGATACAATGAATGATAATAAATGACAAGTGATTATCAACCCATCACTATTTTTGGTGAAGCTAGGTGGTCAATTCAGCTAGTTCTGCTATAACACGTGCTTCCATAAAGCAAATTGAATATAATGCAATAGATAAATTTGGGAACACTATTTGTATCACTTGGCCGAATTGGTCATAACCTGATTTCAATCGGGCGCTAGAGAACAATTAAAAGTTACTTTGGAAATTGACATACAGAGAAAAAGGTGTCTTGAAGAAAAAAATCAGTATGGGTAAAAAACACCTCATTATGAGTTACCTCCCTGCAACATTGTCTCTTATGGACACGTATTAATTTCACTGAAGGAGGCAACTGAAAATGACAAGCATTTGCTCTATTGATACGTGTACAATGATCCTCTATTAAACAATGTAACATTCAGTCTTTGGTATTTTTTAGCTGAAAACAACTTTTGTGTTTGAAAATCCTGCAGGAACAATAACAAAGCGCTTCTGAAACTCTCCAACCCCATCACCTTTTTCCTATTGATACATTTGTTTTTATACATGATTTTCTATAATGAGAATTTATGAAGAATATGTGAAGAAAGGTCTCAACCCGAAACGTCACCTATTCCTTCGCTCCATAGATGCTGCCTCACCCGCAGAGTTTCTCCAGCATTTTTGTCTACTTTCTATAATGAGAGGTTTCTTAGGAATGGCAAATATCGAGCTATAGCAAAATTAAGTGGTTATTTTGGAGCTTCCCTTACTTCTTTGCATTATCTCGAAACATCTCTGTTACCTCTATTTCAATGGTGCCAAATACCGTAATTCCACGCCTTAATATATAATATCTGGTCCATTCATGTCTAGTCTGCTTACTATCAAGTTGTTTTCATCCATATAGTACATCTCTCTAAATCTATTGTTCTCTTTTATCCTGATCTTATTAGTGTGCCATGTCTTACAGTTTCATTGGGCCTTCTGATATGTGTAAGCACAAAACCCAAACTGCAAAGAGCAATCAGAGTATGGTTGAATGATGCCTCCCTGCTCAAGATTGTAGCTGAATGATTTGTTCTCTTCATTGTGAGAGTTGTGTACCATGACATTGATGACATGCCAATCTGCCATGGTTGTACTTGAGCCCAATGCCAAGTTATTTCCTTCCTCCTGATATTTAATCCTTGTTTTGCATTCAAGGGCGTAGATTACACATTCAAATATCTGTATTAATAAACTCAGAAACTCCTAATCGAGGATGTACTATAGTCATTGAATTGAGCTGGAAATTGTGGTTCAGGATGCCACATATTAATGTATCTATTGTTATTTTCATCTACTAAAAAAATCCTCAATAAAATCTTCACACTTACCTTTATTTCTTTGAAAACAAGTACCCCCCATAAAGCAGCAATGAAACCTGGTATCTGATAAAAAGGAAACTTCATTTAAACATTGACTAAAAAATATGTATTTCAATAAAAGTGCTTTTTTAGTCTGGGACATGAAATTGTATTTAAAATAATATGCAATTTTTGAAAACCAAAAAATAAAATACTGTTAGTGAGTTACCAACATTGTTTTACGTCATGCCACCTTTTGCATTTATTCACTTATTGTAGTTAGTAACTGAGTGATCTGCCACAAAAGTTCGTTTCTTTCAGTTTAACATTTAAATATCAAAATACCAGCAGAGCACACCTATACACTAAATCAAAGACTGTAAATATATGTTTATCAACAGCTTGTCTAATATTTTTCTCCTGCTTTCTATTATAGTAACAATAAATAATCAGGCATGCAATGGATGAAAATGAAATACAATTCACCAGCTGGCCCAAGTACTATGGTTCTCAATTATTACATGCAGTATAAAATAAATATTAAATATTGCAAATTTCATTATAGATTGTTTAGTATATCAGTGAATATGAATAAAGAGAATGTACATTACATGCACCAAGATTAAATGCTAATTATTTTATTAAAAATATGCATTTAAATATTTGAATTTAAAATTCCCAGGTGAAATGGTGAGATTCAAAATCAAGTCCCTCAATCAATGGTCTGGAATTCTGACAGCTTGAACAACAACTCAACTGCTATGCTGCTGTATATGAATACTTCCTCATGGGTCAGTGCCCAGCACTGATGGCTGGCAAATTCAGGACGGATGTTCTAAACAACACAACACATTTCCACAACTTTTGCACTTTGAAAAGCTCAATCAACTTACAGCTGTGATAATAGGGAAACTAACAACTGCACTGAGGAAATCATTCGCCAGGAACCAGCAGCAGCTAGCAATAGCCCACATCACACCTGAAACAAATCCTTCAAGAAAACATGTTAGTTGTCAGCATTGTCTTTGTTTTACAAGATTATTGAAACATTATTAACTTACAGTTAAAATATATTCAGAAATAAAATCTGAAGGAGGCCCTGGGCTTGCAGAACAGACACTGTTTAATTATGGGAAGGGATAGCCAGAAGGGCAGAGGAAGAGATGCTAGATTTTACTCAAAGCCACCTTGCAACATTACCACTGAACCCTGGGATCTCTGCCCTGTGACAGCTCAAACAGAGGAGCATTCAGGATGGTATTGAGAAGCTCAATGGCAATGCCTTGGGAGCACATAGAGCCATGCATGACTGGTGGAAGGAGCACATCACCTCAAACTTCCCACCTGCCTTGCTCCTTCAGGCACCATTTTCCCCATCAGTGGTAGCATCTGCAGATCCTATACTAGCCTCATTGGCCACCTCAGGACTCACACTATCAGAGTGGAAGAGACTCATCTTCAATCCCGAGGGGCTGCCTAAGAAAGGAGGAGGAGGAAAAGAAGCAGCCGCAGCTGGCAACCTCTCATGGGGAAAAAAATAGTTTAAGTATTTTTTCTCTGTAGGGGTAGAACATTTGGTCACATGATGTATTGATTACCTCTGTCTTTGGTTGTCATCTACATTATCTAACAGGAAACTGGAAGGGTCATTCAGCATTAGAGTTAACAAAGATAAAGACACCTCCAATGGTCCTCCCTGCAAAGGCCTCCTCATTGACATCTAAGGAACAACCAACATTGTCCAATGAATCAAATGATTATAGGACCTGATACAGTACAGGCAACCCCTGCATTACGGCTGAGTAACAGAAATTCGCCTTTACAAAATTCATAAATCACTACCCAGAAATATGAGAAACAGGATAAAATAAAATTGCAAGTGCTAAAACCAGAGAATGCTGGTAATACGCTGCAAGTGAGGCAGCATCAAGTTATGGTGATTGAAACAGAGTTATGTGTTAGATTCTGATTAAATCTGAACCAGTAACTCTGTTTCTCTGTCCACTAAATTGTTTAGAAAGCTTGAACATTAATTGTTTCACCAAGTATATGGTTTCCCTTTTCACCCCTCTGACATGTTAACATATTGAGGAGTCCTGATTTGTTGAAATGGTTCTGCCTTACGCAGAAACAGATCAGCTTCAACTTAACATATAAAAGACCTGCCTGAATAGGTCACGGCCCATGGAGTCCAGTGCTCGTAACCTCTCAAATGGATCTTCCTTAAATTAACTATTACATATTATGATGCCTTTCCCTTCAGTTATGAGAATTGCTTTCTATGTCTGTCCCCTGCCCTGCCTTTCATGCATACTGACCTCCCCACCATCGTAGGGATCGAGAGGAGGCATTGCCTCAAAAAGACAGCCAGCATCATCAAGGACCCACACTGGTCTGGCTACATTCTCATTTCACTCCAACCATCGGGAAGAAGGCATAGGAGTCTGAAAACTGTGACCCCCAGGTTCAGGACCAGCTACTTCCCAAACAACCATCAGGCTATTGAACACTACAAACACCAACAAAACATCAAACTATGACTGTCTTGGTTGCACTTGGGGTTTGGACTTTTGAATAATGTTTTTTTTAATTTCTTGTTTGTTGATTATTTAATCTATAGTATTGTGTTAACAAACCTGATATGCTACTGCAAGTGAGAATTTATTGCTCCATTTCGGTACATATGACAAACACTCTTGGCTTGACCTTTCTGTTCTACCAGTTTCTGTTTTTCTTCATGGTGATCATTTAATCTATAATTGTGCTTAATTTCAACAAAAATATATTGCAAGCTACTAATGTTGAGAAGCAGTCTGTTTTATCACAAATGAACAAAAATGCTCCAGTAAGGTCTCTTCCTAAACAATACCAAGTCCAAGGAATGCCCTAAAAATGCACATAATTATTTTAGCAATAAGAAGCAATAATGTGGATCGCAAGCATGTTGGACACCGCACATCTTGAAGAAATGCGATTCCTCCTAATAGATAAATCAGATCAATTCTTAACGAGTTGGTCTCCATTTGTCGTCTTTTTGGAATCATATGGTGCAACACAATTGTAGAAGCTAACTGTTTCAGGACTGGGTGGGGGATGGTCAAGATTATAAATAATGATCTCCTTATTTATTTTTTAATTTTTTACTCTCTTTTTCCTATTTTCTTTTCTTCAACTTTCTTCTTTCATTCTTTTTTTTTCTTCTTTTTCACACACTATATATCTCACGTTTTTCTATCCTTTATTATCTAATTTCTTTTTCTTATTCTTCTTTATTATAATTTTAAAAAAAATAAGAAGCTGTACATAAAATGTATTATGTAAATATATATTAGGCACTTTGGTGCCATATGATTGTACTTACTTCTAATAAAATAAAAATAAAAATAAATAAATAAATAAATAAATTAAAAAGAAGGAATAATCTAGTAACTAACTATTTTCTTTATCTCTAAATAGCATTTATGACGTTCATCTGAAATGCTGTTTTTGGTTTTGGGAGATTAAGAGAAATTGTTAAAGGTAAACTGAATTCTAAATATGGCAGCAACAGCTTCATATCAGTGTCACCTAGCCATTGGCATCATAGTGTGCTAACTCTGCCTGAGTGGAAGTGAGGTAGATGCGAGCATAAATCTCTATCGAGTTGTCACTTAGTACACCCGATGGATGGCACATTCGAATACTAGGAGGTTACAAGGCAACTCAAAAATGTTGGCTTTCTGGAACCCAATTTCTCTTCCATTGCATTAAAAAAATAAAAGCCAGGTTTATGGCTTTTCAGTACTGTACAAGTAATGGTGTACACAGCAAGGCCTTTTGATTTGGATATCTTGGTATACGATTTAGATAGAGAAAAAGCACAAATATAAGTTTCTGCACGAGACATAGGGGTAGGTTTATGCCAATGTATCAAAATGTTGAATAAATAATGCCTATGAGTATAAAAATGCCACAGATCAATAAAGCTTGGTAAATATCACACACAGTAAACAGCATCCTTTACAAATGTTACAAGTTTCACTAAAGCGGTAAACATGGCATTTTTATTTATAAATGTATTTTGTGTGTTCCATTGCATTTTATTTGTATAACTGACTTGGCAAATGAAATTCCTTGTATGTTGCAAAACATACTTGGCTAATAAAGTATTATTGTGATTATGATTTTTAAAACATCAAGTGAAACAATGATTTCTTACCTGGCAGTATTGCCTTTGGGTAAATTCTTGGTTTATTCTTCATTATTACACAATATATCAGAAAGTAGACAGTACTTGTGAGAAATATGCCACTAAAATGTGCAAATACATAGTCCAAATCTGTAAGTAGAGCAAATTATACAGTTATCTTCATTAAATTGTTTATAATTTAGATCATCAAATCACAGATTTAGTTGTTATTGGTTGTCCAAAGTAATAATGCATTTAGTTGAATGCATAAAAATTGATTCTAGTTTACCGAGGAAAAGACAAAGGACAGGGACTCGCCCTGACTAAGCTTAGTGGTGTAGCCAAGAACAGGTACTCAGATGATTACCGGTATGCAAAAGTACAAACCAGATTTCCACTGAAACGAGCTGCAAGGAGGTACTATAGCTATCTGAGGCAGGAACTATAACAGCATTTAAAAGACACTTGGCCAGATAAATGGATAACAAAGGTTTAGAGGGATATGGGCCAAATGTGGGCAAATGTGACTAATTTAGATGGGGCACCTTATTTAACATGTGCAAGTTGGGCCAAAGGGCCGGTTTCAATGCTGTATGACTCTAATTTAGTAACAAAAGCAAATTACTTAATACATAGTTTACTCTTTCACAACCATTCCCCTCGTTCAAATGAAAGAAAGCACTGTTCCACCAGTTTAGTGGCTAGATTGCTCAGTGTGAAGTACTGGACAATGGCTACAACTTTGTACTTCCCTGTTGTACTCCATGAGTACTTCCACATCAGAGTACCAGCCAAAGAAAAAGGTTGGTCAGGTGCTGTCGGTAAGTTGGGATTTTCCATGTTTTACCAGGAATCCAAAACTGGGGGGAATTTATGTAGGAAAAGAGTAACATTTGTGTGTGTAGCTGGTGTCATTTCTCCATAAAATCTTACCAAATATATTGCCTAGCTACTTTCTGTATTTGATGCTTCATAAAAAATTTCATCTTTTGAAAATTGGAAGCATACCATCATTAAGAATTGTATGAAACATAATGCTCCAGAATTTTGCAGGGATTGTTCTCATCTGCCAATATACAAGAAGGACCATTAAACAAGTCACTGTTTATAGCATTTATTTTCTGATCATCTGCCAAAGTTACAGCAAGCTCGAGATCAAACCAGTCCTCTAGCGCAGGTGAGCTTAATAGTGTTAGACACAAGCGCACACACATTTAGTGCTACTCAGCAATGAAATACATATAGTATCAAGAGAGAGATTTAGCTCTTAGAGCTAAAGGAATCAAGGGATATGGGGAAAAAGCAGGAATGGGGTACTGATTTTAGATGATCATATTGAATGGCGGTGCTGGCTCGAAGGGCCGAATGGCCTACTCCTGCACCTATTTTTCTATGTTTCTATTCTTACCAAACTGGCTCGCATTTCTATATTTGGTTTCATTCTTCAGGGCATGATTCTTGATGTAAATCACTGGTACAAAGTTAGAACCGTACAGTAATCCTGCAAAGACTGCAAGGCATGAACCCCTAGATAAGTGGGATGATAAAACAAAAAACAAATAGGATTACAAATGACAGTGTATTACATACATTACAGGGGACATATCTTCTTCAAACTTTAGCATTTTTTGTAGAGTTTCTTTGATAGAACCAAATTTTGAACTGGTATGTTAGCCACTTGCGCAGGATAAGAAACATTAAGGGAGAGAAGGCACTGTTGATCGCGGCAACTATACTGCAGGCCAAAGATCAATTAAGACATAATAAGGGATGGTAAGATATGTGCTGCAATAAATGTGGATTTATTTAATTTTCATGTAGGTTTCACAAATCAAACAGGCAAAGATAGCCTTGAAATTTTTTTATAAAATGCATTTGTGAATAGGGTTGTGGAACCAACTGGAGAATAGCTTACTGTATATTTGATCATGCATAATGAGAGAGAATTAAGTAATGATTTCCTTATAAATGATCCACTGGAGAAAACCGATGATAAAATGATAGAATTTCACATTTAGTTTGAGAGTGCAAAACAAGTCAGAGGTATAAATAAATCATATTCTGGTTTGCACTTGTAACTAGCAGGTTATCCCACAGATCAGCATTGTTTGCGAGCTATATAAACAACTTAGTTGATGGGACCAAATGCATTTTAGACAAATTTGCTGATGATACAATGATAGGCATGAAAGCAAATTGTAAAGGAAACGGAGAATTAAAATGGAATATAGCGAGGTTAAGTTGATGAACAACTTAGTTGATGGGACCAAATGCATTTTAGACAAAATTGCTGATGATACAATGATAGGCGTGAAAGAAAATTGTGAAGGAAACGGAGAATTAAAATGGAATATAGCGAGCTTAAGTAGGAGGGCAAAGATTTGATTGAAGAAACAAAATGTAGGGAAATATGAAGTTGTTCACTTTTGTAAGAATACAAAAGATGATAAATGTTCAACTAGAGAAACTATAGGATATGCGGTATAGAGAAATGCGAGACATTGTAAATGAAGTACAAAAAGTTAGCATGCAGGTACAGCAGGGTAATTGGAAAGATAATTAATTTTTACTCTACCACAAGAAGAATGGATCATAAAAATAGGGAAGTCTTGCTACAACTGTACCTAGTATTGCCGTGATAACACCAATTTACAGTTACAGTTTTGGTTTCCTTATCTAGGTAGGGTGTTGCCTAATGAGCAATGACTATTTTCTTGGGAGTTCAGAAGAGTCTCATGTAATCTTACTGAAATGTAGATTCTCAGAAGGCTTGTCAGGTAGCTTCTGAGAGGATCCTTTACTTTAACGGTGAAAAAGGGTCCCTACCTAATATATCATCTGTCTATTTCCCTCCATAGATGCTGCCTGATCTGCTGAGTTCTTCCAGCAGTTTGTTTTTAATGAATTTCTGTAAAATGCATTTCTGGTTTCTGCAGCTCTCCAATGGGAATGCAGACTAGTTATTATGCAAGACATGATTATCTATTTAATACAGGTAAAACAATGTTCTACATTACAGCCCGCTTATTTAAAAAAATCAACCAATGTTCTGACTTACAGTTAGTTCCATTTTTCAGTGCACTGCGTGCTTTCATGCAGAATTGCACGATAGAATGTTTATTTTTTAACTATTAACTCAGAGCAGGTTTTGACTAAGGGGCTACAAACAGTAAATGTTGAATTACCATACACTTAAATTATTTTTGAAGAAAAGCACATTAACAATACTTACACAACCCTTTTTCGTGGTGGACTAAGTTTGTCTACCCAGGATGCATCTGTCAACATGTCTTCTTCATCACGGTTTATATTCTATTTTTAACAACAAAAATTATCAAACTTGCCAAAGTTATACCAAACTTCAAATTGCAGGTCAACTTAATAAAAAGGATAAATACAAATATTGCTTTTAAAAATTCTTGAATCCTAAGGTCAAATAAAAGAGACTTTTCTGTACAATTCTCCTCACAAATGTTTTCTTATAGTATGAGTATTATGTATTAGAGCTTGAGATAAAAAAAATTGGTGTGAATGGAATAGTGAGGATATTTGGATAGATATAGAGGAAAGCTCCTCATGCAACATTTACACAAGTGTAAACTATTAATGGCTATGCACTTCAGCAAAATGAAGGATGGTGGGCATATTATTGGGCAGGATAGGGAAGGGGTGGAGATTGGAGATTGAGACAGATGGATGAAGGCAAACAGAAGAGAAAAATGGATTAAAGGTAATAAAAGGAAACAGACAGAGCCAGGTGGAAGGAGGGGAGGGTGAAGCTAGAGAGATACTGGAAGGTGATAAACAGGAACATAAAGGCTGTATCCGATTAGTGATAAGCAAGGAAAGTGATGATGGGAGATTAGGAGAAAAATGAAGGGCAGATGGAACCATACGAGGAGGCCATATTGGGAGTACCAAATGTAGTAGACAATATCAAAGGAAGTGCATGTGAAATTCACCACCATTTTCATTATGGTGGCATAGACATTGGTTGCCTGAAGAAAAGGATGCTTGAAGATTAAGACCTTTGTCGGCACCCTATATGTGGGGCTCTTTGCATACTTTGTGTATGGTATGCAAAGCCAAAACGACACTATGGCATGTTACATGTGATAATAAAGTATCAATCAATCACAAAGCTCTTAGCAATTGGGCGGCAGTGACCTCTGCCCTCTTGTACACTTTCAAGATGTGGGCTGCATACGGCAGCAATTCAAAACACTCAGATATGCCACCCATTTAGTCTTCACAAAATCCTCCAAATCTACTAGTAGTATAAGTGTTTCCAATGCTTCCAAGCCAAGATTCATAACATTGAGGCTGTAGGTAGACTAAGTTTGCTCTTGTGGGCAAACTGCGTTAGTGGCATGGCCAATATTAGAATCCTTAAATAGACACACATTCAAAACTTTGTCATGGGAAAAAGATTAACAACGTGAGAGAGAAATATATTCAAGGAAGTTCCCAAGAGCTCTTTTAAAAGATGCAACATCCAATCAATACATGGAAATCCCAGGTTCATGGCTGTTCAAAATGGAGTAGCAACATTTAGGATGGCATCTCTATCCAAGTTCATTCATGTGCAGTAAAGACTAGTGCAAATGGCAGAAGGAGTATTCTGGCTGTTAAACTATCTGCCCCTTCAAGCTCCTCGTGCCCCACTTGTGGCATGGTTTTCTAATTAATCATGTCATTATTAAATATGTGACTAACCCCTTCTGCCCATCCAGAGATTCTAGCGAGACCCTAACTAACTCATCGTGCCAACTGGAGAGCCGGCGCTCTTCACCTCCTGCTGCTCAGCCGATGTTATATCCTCCTTCTCCATACGTAGTCCAATAACACTTCAATTAATAAATTGTATCCATATTTATAGAAACAGCCCTGGTAAACTTATTGGACTGCACACGAGTATTGCGCTGTAACACCTTAGACACTGCAACAACTTAGATTGCATTTATCCACTCAATTGACATTGCAGATAAACTATAAACAATCATATTTTTCAGACCATAAATAATAGAAAATTAAACTAATATAAAATTAAAGGCAAATGTACGACATGAAATGGGCACTGAACTACATTAACATAACTGATCCATCATATCTCATCAAGGTCCAGCAGGAATTAACTACATCTGAAGAGCATTCAGGACAGTTCAGAAATGGAGGAGAAAGTAAGGTATGGGAGGTTGTAGGAGTAAGGAAGAGAAGGATGATGATATATTATGATAATATGATATGATAAATCATAGTATATTAGAGACTGATTTCATAAAGGATAAGCCAACTAAGTGACAGGGGCACCAAGCAAGAGGAGAGTCATCAGCATTATATTGAACTGCAGTTGAGTATGAGACATACTGTAAATCAGGTGTGGGAGCTCAATGGAAGGGAGGGGATTCAGCCTTCTGTATTCCCCGAGATCTCAGACGAGGAATCAAGTAATGCATTTTGGACATTTTCATGACAAGGCGGATGCAGAAGGTTGTGTAGACAATGTAACCTCCTCTGGTGATGTACACATTTTTTGCAAGAGGCAGGGAAAAACTTATCTCAAAACACAGCTAATCAATATCTAGGGCAAGTTGTTATTGCCTTACACACTTTATCAATATAGACATTATTTGACTATAACTAGTATTAAGGTTAATCTAAATGAACGGAAGTCCTTTCTTGAGTAAAAATATTGTGAGTTGAGTTTCTCTCAGCACTCACCCTCACAGTTGTTACTTACACTGTCAATTAGTAGTGGAACTGTTGACTCAGATGTGTGTGGAGCACTTACATCACTTTTGACAAAGAAATATATGATGGCACTAAAACAGAAAATATATAAATTAATGTTTTTCTTTCAAATCATTATCACATTTCAAAATTCTTAATAGTTTTAGTTTAGTTTATGTTTGCAACTGCTTCTGACAGTATAGTATAAAGATTGCAGATGAATCAATAGTTTTGGTTTTCTATAAATCAATTTTAAAAGACAAAGCAGACTGTACAAATCCAGGGAGAAAATAAAAATGCAGCAATTATTCTTATTTCATTAGAGTTGGCTGGACAGGTTTACCTTAAGAAAGACAAAGCTGCCCCAGTGTAGTTTAAGTAAGGCTTTGCTACTTCTTCAGGGTCAATGCCAAACCAACCAAATCTGAAATAAATTATACAGTGCAGTTAGAACATTTGGGCATGACTATTGATTTAAACTGCAGCCACCGAAAGCCAATCACTAAAACTGAAGGTGAGCTGTGTAGCATCATCCCAGAACACAGAAAATGTATAAACCTTCTTTCACTCAATCTTCTTTGATGCATCCACTGCATTAATTACTGTAAAAATGTATGTGAGATGGAAAGCTACATCTGGATTATTATGAGTAACAAAAAATCTATTGTCAAAACACAAAGTGCTGGAGGAACGCAGCAGGTCACGCATCTGTGGAGAGAATTGACAGGTGACGTTTCTTATCAGGACCCTTCTTTAGAAAATCTATTGTCTTGATATCCATAATTGTAATATCATTCCAAATATAAGATTTTCTGTACAGATTTTTCAAGAGTGCATCAAGGTACATTAAATGGATATTTACCTCAGATGGCATTTGGGAATTTTGTTTAAAAAAATATACGAGTTGTTGAAAGCCAAAGTCATTAAGTAATTGAAAAACCTAATTTAGTGCAGAGAAATGGCTTAATTACCTTCTGCATACAGTGGCTTGCAAAAGTATTCATACCCCTTGAACTTTTCCACATTTTGTCACGTTACAACCACAAATGTAAATGTATTTTATTGGGATTTTATGTGATAGACCTACACAAAGTGGTGCATAATTGTGAAGTGGAAGGAAAATGATACATGGTTTTCAAATTTTTTTACAAATAAAAAACTGAAAAGTGTGGCGTGCAAAAGTATTCAGCCCCCCTGAGAATACTTTGTAGAACCACCTTTTGCTGCAATTACAGCTGCAAGTCTTTTGGGGTACGTCTCTACCAGCTTTGCACATCTAGAGACTGAAATTTTTGCCCATTCTTCTTTGCAAAATAGCTCAAGCTCAGTCAGATTGGATGGCTAGCGTCTGTGAACAGCAATTTTCAAGTCTTGCCAGAGAGTCTCAATTGGATTTAGGTCTGGACTTTGACTGGGCCATTCTAACACATGAATATGCTTTGATCTAAACCATTCCATTGTAGCTCTGGCTATATGTTTAGGGTCATTGTCCTGCTGGCAGGTGAACCTCCGCCCCAGTCTCAAGTCTTTTGCAGACTCTAACAGGTTTTCTTCCAAGATTGCCCTGTATTTGGCTCCATCCATCTTCCCATCAACTCTGACCAGCTTCCCTGTCCCTGCTGAAGAAAAGCATCCCCACCACCATGCTGCCACCACCATGTTTCACAGTGGGGATGGTGTGTTCAGGGTGATGTGCAGTGTTAGTTTTCCGCCAAACATAGCGTTTTGCATTTAGGCCAAAAACTTCAATTTTGGTCTCATCTGACCAGAGCACCTTCCTCCACATGTTTGCTGTGTCCCCCACATGGCTTGTGGCAAACTGCAAACGGGACTTCTTATGGCTTTTTTTCAACAATGGCTTTCTTCTTGCCACTCTTCCATAAAGGGCCGATTTGTGGAGTGCACGACTAATAGTTGTCCTGTGGACAGATTCTCCCACCTGAGCTGTGGATCTCTGCAGCTCCTCCAGAGTTACCATGGGCCTCTTGGCTGCTTCTCTGATCAATGCTCTCCTTGCCCGGCCTGTCAGTTTAGGTGGACGGCCATGTCTTGGTAGGTTTGCGGTTGTGCCATACTCTTTCCATTTTCGGATGATGGTTTGAACAGTGCTCCGTGAGATGTTCAAAGCTTGGGATATTTTTTTATAACCTAACCCTGCTTTAAACTTCTCCACAACTTTATCCCTGACCTGTCTGGTGTGTTCCTTGGGCTTCATGATGCTATTTGTTCACTAATGTTCTCTAACAAATCTCTGAGGCCTTCACAGAACAGCTGTATTTATACTGAGATTAGATTACACACAAGTGGACTCTATTTACTAATTAGGTGATTTCTGAAGGCGATTGGTTGCACTGGATTTGATTTAGGGGTATCACAGTAAAGGGGGCTGAATACTTTTGCACGCCACACTTTTCAGTTTTTTATTTGTAAAAAAAATTGAAAACCATGTATCATTTTCCTTCCACTTCACAATTATGCGCCACTTTGTGTTGGTCTATCACATAAAATCCCAATAAAATACATTTACGTTTGTGGTTGTAACGTGACAAAATGTGGAAAAGTTCAAGGGGTATGAATACTTTTGCATGTAATAACTGTGCAAACAGTTTTTGGCACACAGGTGAATAGCAAGGTATCTCATGAAAAAGATCCAAGAACAAAACCATCCAAAATGATAGATTTGTTTATTGACAAGCATTAATAAATACACTAACGTTTTCAATTAACAATGAGCATAGCAGAGATCAAGATGCAGAAATTCAACCATATCAATGAGGGAGTGGAAGTGCTGACATTTACAGATGGCTGATTAAAATCAATATCAAAATAATATTTAATATAAGGGAACGAGTAGATCTCCCTTCCTAAAATATATTAGTGAAACAGATTGCTTTTTGCGACCATTGGGTGTTTTCAATGAGTGTTTTACTGCAACTTTACAGGCTTCTAACGCAATAACACACAAATAACAATCAATGACTTAATAATCAATAATTACTAACTAACCAGACCAAAATAGTGCAAAATCGAAGAACACGTGCAGCCAAAGCAAAGTTCATAGTAGATAATAGTTGCGCAGATAGGGCGATGTGCAGTGTTCAAGAGCCTGATGGTTGCTGGGAAAGAATGTTCTTGAACATGGAGATCATAGTTTTCAAGTTCCTGTACCCTCTTCTCAATGGCAGTAGCGAGATGAGAGCGTCAAATCATACAAGTCAGCCTGCTCTCAACCATACACCCTAGAAGTTCAATAGAGTATTCAGTAACATACTGATCTCCTCAATCTACTAAGGAAGTAGAGGTGTTGATGAGCTTATTTTTTATAATTTCATCAATGTGCTGGGTCCAGGACAGATCTTTGGAGATATGCATTCCCAGGAATCTGAAGCTCTGACCTCTCTCCACCACTATCTCAATGACGAAGACTACTTCACAGATCATCGGGTAGTTACTGATTTTAACTTTTAATTTCATTTTAACTTAAATATCCGGAGTAGAGTCAAAACGTATATAAAGTAATCCACTGCATGGGCGACAGAGCAAGGCGCCTCTTTGCATGCTGGTTTCACTGCATCTCGGTCAACGTTGCAATAATAAACCCTCACCAATGCTATCATGCAGTTAAGTGGGCCGTGTAAAATACCCCTTTCTGCTTTCCGCAGAGACTGTTCCCTACGCAACTCCCTGGTTCACTCATACCTTCCCACCCAAACCACCCCCTCCCCAGGGACTTTCCCCTGCAACCACAGAAGATGCAACACCTGTCCTTTTACCTCTTTTCCCGACTTCATACAGGGACCACGACAGTCCTTTCAGGTAAGGCAGAGGTATAGTTGCACCTCCTCCAACCTCATCTACTGTATCTGGTGCTCCCGACATGGGCTCCTATATATCGGTGAGACCATGCATAGACTTGCCGATCATTTTGTTGAACACTTACGCTCAGTCCATTGTGACCTACACGATCTCCCGGTTGCCATTTTAACTCCCCTTCCCATTCACATACTGACCTTTCTGACCTAGGCCTCCTCCACTGTCAGAGTGAGGCTACATGCAAATTGGAGGAACAGCACCTCATACTTCGTATGGGCTGCTTACAACAAAGTGGTATGAACATTGATATCTCTAATTTCAAGTAACTGAACTACTCCAGCATTTTGTGTCTATCTTCGGTATAAACCAGCATCTGCAGTTCCTTCCTACACATGTAAAATATTGCTGTGAGGAACCTAAGACATTGGTACATTACATTAAAGCATTCAATATCAGACTTGCAGAAGTAACAAATACAATAAGTCTGTGGGGATAGGATACATATAAGAACATTTCCCAAATAAGCATTATTTCAGATGTGGCTTGCCAGGGCTTTGCTGCACCACTGGAGATGTTGTCTTTTGGATAAGACATTAAACAGATGCCTTAATGCCATTTTGGGTGGCATAACAGGTCCCATGATACTATTTTGAAAGGCAAGGGAGTGATTGTGAGAAAAAAAATTGTGCCTTAAGTAACATTATTAAAACACATAAATGGATCAATATCTCAATTCTGTTTGTGTGAATTTACAGTTTGTGCAATTTGGCTGTCATGTGTTCATCACTGCAACAGAGCCCATTCTTCAATATAATATAGTTAAATACAAAGCACTTTGAGACATTCAGCTTGGGTCATAAAAGGTATCACTTAAATGCAAGACTTTCTTTAGTTAAAATCAGCCTGAAATCTCATTGTATCCAAAAACCATAAGATACGATAGACCTGTCAATGAATGATATTAGTAATACAAAGTAGTAGATATGGATTCTTTACCAAGAACATTAATATTACAATTGAAAGAAATGGAGACAATAAAAGTACAAGTACAAATAAAAGTACAGAAGAGATAGGAACTACACCAACAGATGAAAAAGTGATGATAGTAGAATGTCAAACAAAATTACCAGATATATGTTTGACAAAGATTGGAGAATGATTGCTGAAGGAACACACAAAATCAAAAAATAAAACAATCATCTAACATTCAGGAAAATGTAAGAACTGCCAAATACAAGTTGAAAATAACAATTAATCAGGCAGGTACAGCCGAGCAAGCCTTAGTGGCAGAGTACATTGTGTGTATGTTTTGTAATATGGCATCATGTTTCAAATGCTGTAACTCCAACTTTATTTTCATCTTTATTGAAACTATAAATTCCTGTGAATTGTGGGTACCAAAATGCCTCCAGTATCTTGCTCTTTTAGTCATTCTTCACAAGCTAGTCTTGATGTAGATGCATTTCAATCACATTATTCTATTATATGACAAACATCTGAGATGTCATGTGTAGAAAATCAGAATTGGAACCAATATTTATTTTGCCACTTAATACTTCATCTTATAGGTTCCAAGGTCAATTATTTAGTCCCATCATCACTCTATCTTACACTAGTGAACTAGTCCTGAGCTGGGTTCAAATGTAGTATCGGTCAATTGTTAGTTTACTCAGCTATCAAAAGACCTCAGCCTTCATTTTGCCTCGGGAATGCAATAATAGTAAACAAGACAATATAGAGTTACATAGTACTATCAAATGGGAGACCAATGGGCATTTTGAACAAAATATATACAATTGAAAATCATAGATTCTAATGTCCATTATATTTAGGAAAGAAATTTGGAAGTTTCACTTGACGTTTTAAGTTCTTTTCCCTCAGTAAATTGTTTTTCAAGGTGACTTCTCTGTATGCTTCTTTGTATATTCTCCCCGTGACCTGCGTGCGTTTTCTCCGAGATTTTCGGTTTCCTCCCACACTCCAAGGACGTATAGGTTTGTAGGTTAATTGGTTTGGTATAAATGTTAAATTGTCCCTAGTGTGTGTAGGGTAGTGTTAATGTGCAGGGATCGCTGGTTCGGTGGGCCGAAGGGCCTGTTTCCTCATTGTATCTCTAAACTAAACTAAGACAAATAAGGCTTTCCCATGCACCACTTGGTGGCACTATAGGCCATGTCCTGGTTATATCTAAGGTTCAGGATACAACAGTTTCAAAGCATTAACGGGCACTTAATAGTTTGCAACAGTCCTTCCTAAGATCCTCATTTCAACTCCCCCATGTACCCACTACTTCATCTTTAAGTTCTTTCACATAATCTTTGCTTTGATAAAGTATAGGAGTTATCAAATTGAGCAATAAATGTTGCTGGCCTGTAGAAAGAGCATACTGCATAACGTTATCTTCAAATGCTGATGCTGATACCAATGTCTCCAACGTTATACACAATTGCAATTCAAACCTGCAGGGGGACATTTTTCAACTGTTCAATTAATGAATACTTTTAAATTAACTGTTAAATTAATAAACTACTGTCTTGTTCTTTTGACCAATGTTTCTTTTTGCTTTATTGCTGATCTGTGTCTGCAAATTTTGAGAAAAAAATCTTCAAATGTCATTCTATAAACTAATACTAATACAGACAAATATTATCTGTCCAACTCATTATATAATACTAGATATAGTCAGTAGAACCAGTCTCCATATTTTCATTCCACAATTCATTGAGCCCTCATTCAATATTGTTAGCTGTCTTTGTCCTTCTCTATGAAACAACAAAGCCAGTAGTGGTGCGACTGATCTGGCTGGTGCTGTTATTTTCTGCAAAGGCTATACCTCCATTGATTAACCTTCATAATTTTTGTCAATGTTAATTAAGTTTTCCTACCTCTGGTATTAAACCTGGCGAACCTTGATAGTATGGTCTCCGTGGTTTTAATGGGGTAAATAGACAATAGGTGCAGGAGTAGGCCATTCGGCCCTTCGAGCCAGCACCGCCATTCAATGTGATCATGGCTGGACCTCAGTGGCTAAATCTTCCACCGAGGTCCACTGTGAGCCAGCCAGTAGATGTACCTATAACTGGGATATTCCTGTATACAGAATATAAATCAGCTTTTCACTCAGCAGACTTTTGTGCTGCCCTACTGGACTCTTCATGGACTGCAAGAGGACTGTGCCAACTTACACACTTTTCTCAGCTCTCAGCCTGTAAAATCCACAAACTCAATCCATCCAGGTTAACCTGATGTAGATCCAATAGGTCTACTGAAATCAATGAGTGAAATTGGCTGCTGGGTGAAAAATGAATATAGACTTTCACTTGATTAGTTGGGTTTAAATGGTTTAAATATGCATGTGTGTGTGCTTTACTTTTCTAAGTTTTAAATATTATCAATGGAGTCAGCCACTTGCAATGTAATCAGGTCCTGCACTGCCCTGGGCTTTGAGATTGTGCAGTCTGCAACAGAGACCACACTGGAAGAAAGAGTATTGTTGTAGCTGCTGCGACAAAGATCTCTGAGCAGAAATTTGCCTCAATTGCATATTGCACTCAAATTGTGCACCTAATATTGACTTGAACAAAAAACAAAGTGTTGGTGGAACTCAATCCAATCATTCCCAAGGAGGATCAGGTAACATCCATTTTCCTCCTCAGATGCTGCCTGACCTCCTGAACTCCTCCAGCACTTTTGTTATTTGCTCACTCCCTTTCTTTTGCAAGACCCATCTGATTTCAACAGTGATAGACATAATGGAGGTAAAGGCCTTGAACAGATTTACACCTGCAATAATGTCTTTGGCCTTGTGTACAATAGATTATTGTTCACTGTTAAGAAAACTGACAAGATTCCAATTTCTGCAGTTCCTATGTCTCTATAGACTTGAACAAATATGCTAGTTCATTACACTATGTAGTCGACATTACTATGGATCAAACTCATATCCAGTTACTTTCAAGGTAATTTGATTCATCACAACTTGTGCTTACAAATAATAATGTATAAAAATATTCATGCTTTGCATTACACCTGTTAGTGCCTTTCCATGGAGATTGTGCTCATTATTGATTTTCAATTCTTCAAGTCTTTAAAGGGTGTGACAAATTGGTGTCTGTTTTCCGTTACCACGCGGGACCTTGTCAAAGGCCTTACTAAAGTCCATATAGACATCGCCAACTGCCCTGCACTTATCAATCCTCTTAGTGACACCTTAAAAAAACTAATTGGAGAGAACAATTTCACACACACAAAGCCATGCTGACTATCCCTAATCAGGCCGTGCCTATCCAAATGCTTGTAGATCCTGTCCCTAAGAATACCCTCCAACAACTCTCCCACCACTGACATCAGGGTCACTGGGCTTTAGTTTCCTGGCTTGTCCTTGCTGCCCTTTTCAAGTAACGTCACAATATTTGCCACCCTCCAATCTTCTGGACCCTAGTTTTCCACATGGTCTGAAGAAACCAGCAATACATGATCATATATGGTCATAAGAACATAAGACATTGAGCAGAGTTAGGCCTTTCAGTCCACTCTGTCATTCAATCATGGCTGATCTATCTTTCCCTCTCAACTCCATTCTCCTGCATTCTCCCCATAACCTTTGACACCCTTACCAATCAAGAACCTGTCAATCTCCACTTTAAAAATACCCAATGACTTGGCCTCTACCGCTGTTTGTGGTCATGAATTACACAGATTCACCACCCTCTGGCTAAAGAAATTCCTCCTCATCTCCTTTCTAAAAGTATCTCTTATTCAAAGGCTTTTATTCCCCAAATGCTAGACTCTCCCACTCTATCCAGGCCTTTCTCTAATTGGTAAGTTTTGATGAGATTCTCCCTTCATCCTTCTAAACTCCAACGAGTACAGGTCCAGAGCCATCAAACGCCCATCATATGTTAACCAAACCATCCCCGGGATCATTCTCGTAAACCTGCTCTGGACCACTTTCCAATGCCAGTACATCCCTCCTCAGATATGAGCCCAAAACTGCTCACAATACTCCAAATGCAGTCTGACCAGCGCCTTATAAAGCCTCAGCATTACATTCCTTCATTTTATATTCTAGTCCTCTTGAAATGAATGCTAACATTGTATTTGCCTCCCTTACTACCGAATCAACCTGCAAATTAACCTTTTGGGAATCCTGCAGCAGCACTCCCCAAAACTTTTGATTTCTGAATCCTCTCCCCATTAAGAAAATAGTCCACGCCGTTATTCCTACTACCAAAGTGCATAACTGTACAGTTTGCTATGCTGTATTCCATCTTCCATTTCTTTTCCCACTCTCCCAACCCATCTAAAAGCCCTGTCTCACTTTGCGAGCTGACCCACGAGGTACCCCGAGTGAAAGACTCGTGGTTGTGTACGAGATTCCAAGTGTATGATCAAGAGTTTAACCGAGTTCCCACGGGTATGACAAGTTTGCCGTTTACTTGTCATTTATGCGATGGTCCAAGTTCATCTCCCGAGTTACTCTTGAGCCAACCCTGAATGAAGGTCTGTTTTAATAAGCAACAGTGTTAAAGAAGACATCTCCATCCTGCGGCTTTGATTTAAAGATAGAATTCAGCGCGGCCGCATCTATTGATGTGACCTACAAAGGGAAAATGTGCACCGTCCAGTGCCAGAGCAGTTATACTTATGATTTGTTTGAAACACACATCACGTTGTTAGAAGATCAGCGGGCGGAGGTTTGCTATATTTTAATTGAATTTACTGCCAGGTCTACACACTGCGGGGAGACGGGAGATGAAATCTTTGAATGTGGACGGATGTGCACATCAGATTGTTGGGAGACGGAGCTCAGGGTTCGCCTCCTGAGCTGCTTTGGTGCCCAGGCGTGAGTTGAGGTGGAGGGAGGTTGGGGGGGGGTGGTCAGGTTAAACTCACCCATTTGACAGAGGCAGAGGATTACGTGGATCCAGCGAGACTCGGACTGCATGGCCTTGCTCCGACAACTTGTTGGATGTGGAGAGCCGAGACTGCCCCGCTGGTGGCCAACTTCCCCCTGCCCTCCGTCGCCGCTCCCAACCGGCCGGGAGGAGTTGTGCATGGAGCCCACCACCGGAGTCATGTCTGACTGCCTGGGCAGCCTGAGGGAGGCAGATGCACCCTGCCCGGGGAGTGGCCGCGGAGGGACTGCGGGGGGAGTACCTCACTCTGACTGTGATAGGAAGAGACAGAGGCGCGCACACACACACACACACACACACACACACACACACACACACACGCACGCACGCACGTACACACACACACACACACACACACACGCACGCACGCACGCACGCACGTATACACACACACACACACACACACACACACACACACACACACACACACACACACACACACACACACACACACACACACAGTGTGGAGTTCCTCTGACTGACTGACTGTCTGTGTGTGGGTGTGGGGGGTGGGACAGAGAGAGAGAGAGAGACACACACACACACAAGGCAGCATGGAGTACCTTTAACTGTGTGTGTGGGAGAGAGAGACAGAGGCAGACACACACTCACAACGAGCAGTGTGTACCTCAGTCTGTGTGTGTGTGTAGGGGAGAGAGAGACACAGAGACAGTGTGGACCTCTGACTGTGTAGGAAGGAGGGGGAGAGAGACAGAGAGAGAGAGAGGCACAGAGGCAGTGTGGTGTACTTCGGCGTGACTGTGGGGGAGAGAGAAAGAGCGCACAGGACCTCGGTCTAACTGTGTGTGTGGGAGGGAAGATAGACTAAGCAGAATACATCGGTCTTATTGTGTGTGGGGGGAGAGAGAGGTGGGGGGGGGGGAGAAAGAGAGAAATGGGGGGAGACGTATATACACACACAAAGCAGAGTTTTACTGTGTATGTGGGAGACACAGATGGACTGAGCACAGTACCTCGGTCTTACTGTGTGTGGGAGAGGGGGAGCAAGAGACGTACACTCACAGAGGCAGAGTCTCTCAGCCTGTGTGAGAGGGAGGGAGGGAGAGAGACACACACACAAGGTGGATGTGAAATCTCACCTGCCTGTTTCAGTGACAGGCACCCGCCGCCAGAGAATGAAGACATCCCCATCTGTCTCCCCCTCCTCTCCCTCCACTCTCCACCCTCTCTCCTCACCCCCCTCCCCCCCCCACACCTTTCCCTCCCAACTCCCATCACGATGTTTCAATTTTTAACTTCAACAGTACATTTTACTCGTGGAAAACTTTAAACATGTTTGAATTTTTTCAAGAGTTAACAAGTTTCACGGGTACCTGCTGTTAGCGCCACGAGTCGCTAAGTTGCATCCACGGGTTCCGACGTTCCCGCCACGTTAATTGTACGTGATTACCACGAGTTCAATTTTTTATACTCGGGGTACCTCGTGGGTCAGCTCGCACAGTGAGACAGGGCTTTAAGTCATTTTGCAGACTCCATGCTTCCCATAAATTCCCAGCCTCTCCACTTTTTTTGTATCATCCACAAAGCCATCAATTCCTTCATCCAAATCATTAATATACAACATGAAGAGTAACAGACCCAACACCAATACCTGTGGAACACCACTAGTCATCTAAAACATCACAACTCCTATGCTTCAGTTCCTTAGCTTCTATGATCTTTTCAGTAAAAACAGTTGAAACATCCATTTACTAACTCATCCATCGGTTGTGACTGTACACAAAGATGGCCATGCTGATCTTACTCTTTTACTCCACCATTTTACTCTTAATATGCTCGTAGAATCTCTTAGGATTTTCCTTTACCTGCCTGCTCCATTTCATGTCCATGGGAAACAGTTTGGCCTGTTGTTCCAATACTGGTATACAAAGAGCCTACAAACCTAATTCCACCTTCCAGCATTGTGTCCATAGTTCTGCAGGTCAAGGCTATTTATGTACATCCACGTATCATTTACCGGTATATGTTATGAGAATTACCAGCCTTTCAAATAGTAACTTCCGGAATTCTACCACCCTGTAATGCAACACCTCATCTCCCCTCTAACCTTTCTCCCAATTATTTTAAATCCATGGCTCATGGTTTTGATACCTCTGCTAACAAAACAGGTCTTTCCCATTTACCCTACCTGTACACCTCATCATTTTGTTCACCTCAATTAACTCTCTCAACAGCCTCCTCTGAACCAAAGGAAAGAACCCTAGCTTACCAAAACTTATCTCAAACCTAAAATATTCCAATCCTGGAAATGTTCTCACTAATATTCATGTGTACCTTCTGCAGTGCATTCACATCGCTTATATTAAACAATGACCAAATGTGTATGCAGTACTCAAGCTGTGATTTAAGTAATGTGGTATATAGTTAGAGTGGCAATTCCTGCCCTTCTATTCCATCCCCCATTCATTTGAACGAGGCACTAACCTTGTGGAAAATATTACATAGATAATTGTTTTACTGATTTTACTTACTGTAATGTTGTTAATTACATGCTTTAATTAAATAAACAAGTTAAAAAATATCATTAATATTTAAATTTGAATGGTTCTGTTTTTCTGCCTTTGACGCATGACAAGCAGAGGGTCCCAGAAGATTCCAGAGCCAATTCCTAAAGATACACAGTACAGAGCCTGCTCTGTCTTACCTATTGGTTATGGAGGGCAATTAGCAATTATTTGCAGAGAGCTTAGCACAGGAAGATTAGGTCCAATATGTGTCTTTCTCAGTAGAATAAAAGACATTTCTCATCTCCGCCTAATCATGAAATTGGAAGTCAGTCTACATCAGTGTAAGAAAATGATTGTCCTGTTATTGTTTAGATGCTGATTGGAGACAAAGGAACTGCAGATGTTGGAACCTAGTGTAGAATACAAAGTGCTGGAGTAACTCTGCAAGTCAGGCAGCATCTCTGGAGGATATAGATGGGTGATGTTTTGGTTCGGGACTTTTCTTCAGACTGATCAATGTGGCTGGCTATGTGGCTACTCAATCGACAAAGCTGCAGTGAAGGTGCTTTGTTAGGAACCTTCAATAAAATTGAATCTATGGAGAATTCTGAAATAGACTGTAATATCAACATTTCAGAATAATTGAGCAACATCTGGAAAATATCCTCCATCTCCTTATGAGGATTCTTAACCTGCAATTATATCTTCCAAATCAAATAAGTGATACTGCAATAAGACAAGGTAGTTAACTATTTGGACTTACCGAGAACTTGCCCATCCCATCAAGAGATTAAATGCTGCCCAGATTAAAACTCCAAGGCCTAATCCAATAGTTTTCAGAATTGGAACAACAGTTATATTCCCTAAAAACAAAGATAGGCAATCATTATATTAATTATTTAATTCAGCTTCATTTTTCTAAACACAGTAAAACTTGAACTGAGATTTACTGACAATTTCTGTATGATGGACAGCTCTGCAGCCTATTGGGTCAATGGGTTTACCTGATGATTGCACTTCATAGAACATAGAAAAGTATAGCACAGGAACAGGGCCTTCAGCCCACAATGTCCGTGCCGAGTATAGTGCCAAAATAAACTAACCTCATCTGCCTGCATGTACCTATCAAAATACCTCTTACATGCCTCTACTGTATCTGCCTGCACCATCATTCCCTGGAAGTTTGTTCTAGGCACCCACCACACTCAGTTTAAAAAACTTGACCCGGAACTCCTCTAAAATTTGCCCTTCAAGTAGTACTCGGCATTCTAGGCCTGAGATCAAATTGATGCTCTGAAAGAGGTTGATCCAAGATGGTGAGTTTTATTCTAACTCTGAACCATTTACTTAAGCACTCCAGAAAATCTTCTTTTGTATACTCTAATTTACCTGGAGGAAGTAAAGGCATCTGCTGCATACCATCTATACTATTACTAAAACTCTCATCTTGACCACTTCCGGTCTGCGTTGTATTTAAATTTGCGCAAAAACTATCCCCCATAGCGCTACGATTTTTCGCCACCTTACTCACCATTCTCCTCTGCTGCAAGTCAAATAAGTTTTGTTTTGATCGGTGAAATAGTACAAAAGTTATGAAGGTTTAAAAATTGTAAAAAACGCCCCTTCCGGAACCCGCTGTCACTAACGCGGTGAGGAGAATAAAAAGCTGAAGGGGCACAGCGTGTTGAGCAGCTTGTGGAGAGTCAGCGGCTCGCGGGGAGTCAGCAGCTCGCGGAGAGCGTGCAGCTCGCGGAGAGTCAACACCCTGCGGAGAGTCAGTAGCCCGCGGGCTGCTTCTGCAGCGACCAGCACGACCAGCCGGAAGCTGCTGAGTTGAACCGGAAGATCATGAGAGGAATAGATCAGGTAGATGCATAGTCTCTTGCCCAGAGTAGGTGAATCGAGAACCAAAGGATATAGGTTTAAGGTGAAGGGGAAAAGATTTAATAGGAATCTGAGGGGTAACCTTTTCACAAGAAGGGTGATAGATGTACGGAACAAGCTGCCAGAGAAGGTAGTTGAGGTTGGGAGTATCCCAACATTTAAGAAACAGTTAGACAGGTACATGTGTAGGTCACGTTTAGAGGGCAGGTGGGACTACTGGTGCTGGAACATGTTGTGTGGTGTGGGCGTTGGGCCAAAGGGCCTGTTTCCACACTGTATCACTCTATTACTCTATGGCACAGTTAAGGAGGATAATGTTCAAAGTAGCATTGTGGGAAATTAGTTGCTACTAAAAGATTTTGTGAAAAGAATTAGTAGGAATTAACTGTTAAAATATTTTTTGCTTGACAACTGTTTTAATTGAAAGAATATTCATTTTTAAAACTGCTTAAATGTATGCTTTTGTCAAATACAAAAGCAATTTTAACAATGAAATGACAGTGGCATAACGTTAACTTTATTGGGCTGCATTAGAGGTGTATAAATGGAAATTATTACTCATTTACATTTAAAAATTTGGCAAAATTATTAATTGATAAACGGAATCACCCTCTAAACCGGTTATCTCACAATTTATGGCAAAACTAAATCAATGTACTATTACCGCATACTCTAAGTGAACAACGGTCAGATGAAATCTGGTTCATTTCAATAATTTATTCATTGACCTACAATGGAATAAGAAAACTAAAATTGACCTTTCTAACTTCGCAGAGAAATTCTATAGCACTGTTGAATGCTCTTCTACAAGTGCACTTTACTGTACAGAATGTTTCCCATGCCAAAAAAGGTAATGAAGGTTCATTATCTAGGGCAAAAAAGGGAGAGCTGCTGATTTCTCAACAGGTAACATAGCATTTGTGGAGGGAAATGAACAATCAACATTTATGGGTTGAGACGGGACTTGACCTGAAATGTTGACTGTCCATTCCCCTTGACAGATGCTGCCGGATTTGCTGAGTTCCTCTGTTCTACTCTGGATTCCACCATCTGCAGTCTCTTTCCCTTTTTGCACCCCTTGGCTCAGATATACAGAATATCAACTTTGGGTAGTAAATGGCAAAGAAAATACACTTTGTGAAATAGTTGATTTTCTGGTGAAAACATTCAGATTTAAGGGGCTGTCCCACTGCGGCGACCTAATCTGCGAGTTTAGAAGAGTTTGCCCTCGACTCAAAATCGCAGCATGGTCGACACGTGGTCCTAGGAGGTCTTATGAGGTCACTGGAACTCTCCTTCATGCTCGAGGGAAGTTCCCGCATACTCGCGGCCTCAGCTAGGTAGCGGAAACATTTTCAGCATGTTGAAAAATTTTCTACGAGTAAAAATTAGTCGGCATGGTTCTTTTGAACTCATAGTACAGTGGAGTGGGGTCGCTATGTAGTTACAGGCAGTCGAGGGCAGCCGTAGGCAATCTCCTTCGCTGACTGAGCATTTTAATTGACTCATTGGAGTTTTCAGGACCAAGGAAAACCGACCGTTAGGTTAAATGCCCACTAAACTTTATTATACTTCTTAAAAGTGTCTCCACTCCTTCTCCCCCTTCTCTCTCCTTCTCTGCCCGTCTCTCCCCCTGTTTCCCCTTCTCTACCCCCCCCCCCCCACGCGCTCTCTAAAGGACTTACTGTATACTGTGTAGCCGTCTTTTACCTTCCTCTTCATCGCGGGTGTGAATTTCAGACAGCGCTCCCCCGCTTTCCCTGGCCCCCGCCTTTGCGATGTGTTTGTGTGTGTGTCTGTGTGTGTGTGCGGTCGGTCGATCCATCTCGCGGTTTCATCGCTGACGGTCGATCCAGCTCGAGGTTTTTCAGGCGAGTGCCCTCGAGCTTGAAGTTCGAAGACACTCTTCTGAACCCGCGGATTAGGTCGCCGCAGTGGGACAGCCCCTTTAAGCAATTGATCAGTTTTAGTTAGAGCCAATATCACAATTATTGCTTATCTTTTATATATATGCCCATAAAGTGGATTTTACCAAATGGAGCATAAATTTAGGATTTATAAAAGGCATAAAAAAAAAGATTATACAAAAAATGAGATGAGTAGTGTCTTTGGGTGAATGTGGGCATGCTGGTAAAATGGGCAGATGTCACTAATAAAATTTAACAAAATAAAATGTATAAATAAATAAAATTTAACATATGAAGTTCACAGGATGATTATAACATAAAAGCAGGCCTTTTGGCCGACTGAGTCCCCAGAGTACCACTCACATATTTTACTGCATTGAACTTTTGAACTTTAAAAAAAGTATTTTACATATATAGTTGCTGATGTCATAGTGAAAGAAAGAAGATAATAACTGAATTTTCTTAACCAGACTGAAGGGTTGTGAAGTAAATAGCGAGGGACTTAGAGGTAATTTAACTTACGATGCATGAATTCCATGGCAAGTCAGGTACACAATAAACCTTGGATTATGAGAGAATCAAGTTTGGAAACACCAACATTTTAATGTTTCTAGCAATTTACATCTGATGCAAAAGAGTCTATATTTTTTTTGTGCGCAGGAAATTGATGGAAGGAATCAACATATCACATTGTTGATAGAGCATTTACATTTTGAAGATCAAGAGCTGGATATTAACCTTAATTTACCTTCTGTTCAGAAGGGAGAGGGTTAGGAAATCTAGAAGCAGCTTCTGTAAGAAAGAATTTAATGCCACTCACGGCCAGCCTGATCAATAAGCTGGAGGATTGAGTAGGAAATCCTATTGCACAAGGCCACAATTTAGGAGCGATATAGAAGCGAATAAAAACAACTGTTCCCAGCCATTGGGTGGAGTTAAACTGATGATCCGGTCCGACAGACACAAATAAATGTGAACAGTATTACCTCTAAGGTAGATAAAAATGCTGGAGAAACTGAGCGGGTGAGGCAGCATCTATGGAGCGAAGGAAAAGGTGACGTTTCGGGTCGAGACCCTCTTCAGACTCAATAAGTTACCTCTACATTAATTTTGATAAACGCTGGCCCCATACATTCAACAGATATCAAATATTGTATTGAGAAAGACTACCTTTACCTGACACACATATTTGTTTTAGTGAACACAATATTTTTATTAGGAAACAGACAGCACTTACCAGTTGCCCATACAAAACCTCCTATCATGGCAAAAGGCCAGAATGTAGGGCACTTCAAAATTAAGTTGACAAGAAGAGACACAATCCATATTCCCGCACAAAGAATCCACTGGAAAAACAACCCTAAAAGAAAAATAATCAGATTTGGATTTACTTTTCTCTTCCCCTGCATACTCACACTCCAACACCTTCACTGTCCTTATGTTTACGCCGATGCATCGTTCACCAATAAAAAAGGTATCTTCTCCTTTTTAAAATCTTTTAGTGATATTGTAAGAAATACAAAGAATGTGTGTAAATACATATGTGGAAGACGTACAAGGTTGATGAGTGAATACACAAGTGGCTATGTGGGAATATGATGCACTGGCAATAATTAAAACACGGTAGGACTGGACACTTAATAACTCAGCGATCCCCACATATTAACACTATTCTACACACACAAGGGACAATTGTTTTTACATTTATACATTTATACCAAGCTAATTAACTTACAAACCTGTACACCTTTGGAGTGTGGGAGGAAACCGGAGATCTCGGAGAAAGCCCATGCAGGTCATGAGGAGAACGTACAAACTCCGTTCAGACAAGCACCCGTCGTCAGGATCAAACCTGGGTCTCTGGCGCTGTAAGGCAGTAGCTCTACCACTATGGCACCATGCCGCCCAATCACTGAGCTTAATAAATAATAGAATGGGCGTGAAGGGCCAGACAGCCTTCTTCTGCTTCTAATTCTTATATTCCCAATGTGGATTTTAAAAGGGAATTTGACATTTCACACAAAAGTTTGGTTTGTCAATTCATGGATTTAAAAACAAAATGGTTTAAGGTAGAAAATAGGGAGAGATGTAAAATTCCTGCTTCTCATTGTAGAAGACAGCATTCAAAGTTCTCCAGTGCTAGTACCAAAGGGTCAATGTTTGGACCACAGGTGATTTTGATTTATGAATTGGATATTGGAAGCAGAGTTTAAAGGATATTTGAGAGCCCCAAGGATAAAACATTTGATGATATTCTGCAAAAAAAGTGAAGCAATGGACTGAACACATTGATCTGTAATGAGCCTGCATGAACTCAATGACCTAATGCCTCTGTGTCATTCCATAAATTCTGGAGTTTTGAAGAATTTGAATGTTATTGAGACAGACAAGATTCTATAAAGAATTGATAGGTTAGATTTTGAAAGACTTTTGTAGAAATGTTTTAGCTGTGCAATAAATGTAAGAATTTTATTGATTACTGTAGTGGAGATTGGTAGAAAATAAAATGTATAATAGTATGTGGATTTCTCAATGTGACAGTTATAGTTTGCAGACAGTTTTCAAAATAATTTTGGTGCTCATTAACTGAAAAGCATTTAAAATACTGCAAACTACAAAGCGAGCAGAGGTACAGTATACAATTACCATCTCCAGTATCAAACTTCTTTACAGGAACAAAATTACTTCCAAAAAGCACAACTGCAACAGCGCAGGCAGCAAATCCAAATGCCAAATGACTTCCATTTTGTCCAGATGTTTGGTTTGAGCTGCTGTACATTCTCACGATAAATGAGGCCTGATCCCAAGAGTGAACAGCTGTGACATTGGGGCTTTTCCAGTCATCTGTAAAAACATAAATCCCTCAGGATAAGTGTTGCATCATTGGCTCTGCATGATACAAAGGGAAACAACACAAATATTATCTTCCTATTAGATTTGACACCTCACCAATGTTGCAGAGGTTTCAGGTAACATTTCACCATTATACATAATTTCTGTCTTCAAAAGAATCGCAAGACAAATCCCTACATTGGAGCTATCAGAATGGATCTGAGAAGCAGTTGTTTCCTGTTTCCTTTTGAATAGAATTTCAAAGTTAAATTTAAATGTTATTTGTTATAAGTTCTCATTGGTTTTAGAAAAAGTACATAATTAAAAAAAATATCCAAACATCAGAATGAGAATCGAAATCCAAACTGGTTTAGAATTCGCAATCTGATCAAATTATTATCTTCAAGGCAAATTGTGAGAAAATTATGTAACTAAAATATAGCACAGTACTGTGTGCAAGATCAGGCCTTTGGCCCATGATGCCTGTGCCATCATTGACTGCAATTAAACTAATTCCATCTGACTACACATCATGTATATCCTTGCCATTCCCTGCTTGTTCATGTGCCTTTCGAAATTCCTCTTAAATAATGCTATCTAATAACTCACCTAGATGTGAATTCCAGACACCTACCATTCTCCATGTAAAAAAAAAACTTGCCCCTTAAACTTGTGCCCTCTGGTGTTTGATATTTCCACCCTGGGAAAAAGATTCTATCCCGTCAATGCCTCTCATAATTGTATTTACATCTGTCAGGTCACCCCTTAGCCTCCGACACTCCAGAGTAAAAGATCCAAGTTTATCCAATATCTCCTTATTGCTAAAACTCTCAACTTCAGGCAACACCCTGGTCCTTCTGCATCCTCTCCACATTTTTCACATCATTCCTGTAATGCAGTGACAAAAATTGCTCTTTTCCAGCTTTCTTGCCACTACTACATCCCTCCATCCTCTTTCTAGCTTTCCCCCTAGTCCATCCTCTTTCCCCCTACTCCCACATCTACTTTCCAGCTCTCTCCCCCCACCCAACTCCATTCCTCTTTTCCAGTTCGGTATATAAATTAATGTTCCACATTTTGTAGAATGGGGGTGAATTGTAAACGCTCGTGGCCCTGCTTTTCGATTGCCGCAAAGTCAATTGGCTTGGATCTGGAAGGCTACGAGCACATTGCCCTTGAGCATCGCCTATTGTATGCAGGTCATGTGGTTCAAGCCTTAACCACTGAAAGAAGGAAAGTAATTCCCTGGCTTTGGCATCTATCAAAGCAGTCATGCTTAAAAAGTAGAATGCCATCAAATAATGATACTTAAAAAATGCTGCTAATTAGAAAAATGTAAAATGTCTAATCTCTGCATTCCACTGCACTTAGTTTAAAATCTCCATTCAGGTGCATAGGGTAATGTCGGAGCACAATGACAGATTCCCATGCATGTCTTGAACTACCATGTTTGGATGTCGTGTGCCAAACTCACAAACTTGTGCCATTTTGGGGGTAAATGCTCACCATGGAATTGCACCATTTCCCAGCAAAACTTGGGCAATCTTAAAACTGTTTCTCAGCGTCGACCATTTTAGTTTCATGCAGGGGTAAGTTATTCAGTCCTTCTTGCCTGTTCTATTATTCAGCAAGATCATAGCTGCTCTTTTGCTTTTGCACTAGTTTCTGTGCAATGTGCAAGCAAACTAGTTTAGTTTAGAGACACAGCATGTAAACAAGCCCTTCGGCCCGCTGAGTCCACTCCAACCATCAATCTCCCATTCACACTAGTTCTGTTATCCTACTTCCGCATCTACTCACTACAGACTAGAGGCAATTTATAGAGGCCAATTAACCTACAAACCCGCCATCTTTGGGATAGAAACATAGAAAATAGGTGCAGGAGTAGGCCATTCGGCCCTTCGAGCCTGCACCGCCATTCAATATGATCATGGCTGATCATCCAACTCAGTATCCTGTACCTGCTTTCTCTCCATACCCCTGATCCCTTTAGCCACAAGGGCCACATCTAACTCCCTCTTAAATATAGCCAATGAACTGGCCTCGACTACATTCTGTGGCAGAGAATTCCAGAGATTCACCACTCTCTGTGTAAAAAATGTTTTTCTCATCTCAGTCCTAAAAGATTTCCCCTTTATCCTTAAACTGTGACCCCTTGTTCTGGACTTCCCCAACATCGGGAACAATCTTCCTGTATCTAGCCTGTCCAACCCCTTAAGAATTTTGTAAGTTTCTATAAGATCCCCCCTCAATCTTCTAAATTCTAGCGAGTACAAGCCGCGTCTATCCTGTCTTTCTTCATATGAAAGTCCTGACATCCCAGGAATCAGTCTGGTGAACCTTCTCTGTACTCCCTCTATGGCAAGAATGCTCTTCCTCAGATTAGGAGACCAAAACTGTACGCAATACTCCAGGTGTGGTCTCACCAAGACCCTGTACAACTGCAGTAGAACCTCCCTGCTCCTATACTCAAATCCTTTTGCTATGAATGCTAACATACCATTCGCTTTCTTCACTGCCTGCTGCACCTGCATGCCTACTTTCAATGACTGGTGTACCATGACACCCAGGTCTCGTTGCATCTCCCCTTTTCTTAATCGGCCACCATTCAGGTAATAGTCTACTTTCCTGTTTTTGCCACCAAAGTGGATAACCTCACATTTATCCACATTATACTGCATCTGCCATGCATTTGCCCACTCACCCAGCCTATCCAAGTCATCTTGCAGCCTCCTAGCACCCTCCTCACAGCTAACACTGCCCCCCAGCTTCGTGTCATCCGCAAACTTGGAGATGTTGCATTCAATTCCCTCGTCCAAATCATTAATATATATTGTAAATAGCTGGGGTCCCAGCACTGAGCTTTGCGGTACCCCACAAGTCACTGCCTGCCATTCTGAAAAGGACCCGTTAACTCCCGATGTAGGCGGAAACCCATAAGCTCATAGGGACTCATAGGGAGACCATGCAAACTCCACACAGACGCAACCTGAGATCAGGATTCAACCTGGGTCTCTGGTGCTGTGAGGCAGTGGCTCAACCAGCTGCGTCTCTGTGCCACCTTTAATCTAGGTTTCTTGTGCATGTAGTCTACATTGAAGTCGATGACTCCCAGGCAGATACAGAACACTAAATGTGTCCGTTTATTTGCCATTGGATTTCACTCATGTTTGACAAACAGCAAGGTTAGGCGCTGTTTGAGACACAAGTCCCCATTAAAAAGTTGCGCATTTGGCACGGTAAATTCTTAGGATCGAAGGTAGTATTGGGAGGGAAAAGGAAAAACAAATGGTTAGAACACTCTAAACAGATTAATCTAACTTTATAACTACGAGAATGAAATTCTCATTGGCATTCAAATAGTTACATGAGATAATGCCGACATCATATTTTCCTGTTGGGCCTATGATTGGTATTAATGCTCCAGTTTCCCATTGCCTCACCAACCTTGTGCAGAAAGCTGATCTACACAACACTAGGAGTTCACTGGATATTTTGTAGGTCATGTCAGTGGTCCGGCACAAGCCCGGAACTTTGTGGAAACTCTTTGACATTGGCATGGTCTTGCTCCAACATGACTTTATAAAAGTTGCTTTCACCTAATGTTTTAACTATTTATTACTACAGCTGTTTTAGTTTATTTTTATTTAAAACATTAATGTTTCAAATATTTATTTCAATTTTAATAGCTCTTAAATTTCTTTGAATGTATAAACATTTAAGAACTATTAAAATAATCACTCACAGTTTTTTTTGTGACAGCAAAGCTGGGTATGGGCCTTTGACAGCTGACAAAGTATTCAGGGCAATCTCGAAGCAAAGCTTCCTCAGTGTTCTGGAGGCCCGGATGCTGTACAAACCACACTAAGAGAATCCTGAATATTCAGATCAACAAGAAAAGGCTTCCGTACTGAGAAAGATTAGGTAGTTGCGGGTAGTTGCAAGTGGTAATTCCCAGTGCGAAGTAACAAGTCACCAAGATTGCTCCTTTTAAGTAAAAGCTATTTGGTTCATCGTTCCTGTGCCATCTCATTGAAAGCGCTATCCAACTTGTTCCAGTTTTTTTTACTTTCCTCATAAACCTAAGATTTTGTTATAAGATTCACTGTTGAGTTCTGGTCATTGGACATTCCACAACCTACCCTGCTGAACAGTGTCAGGTACTTTAGCTTTTTGCAAGATCCACACTGTCCATATTACCAAGTACTATTTAAATGGATAGAACATAACACTTTTACAGTGGAACCTGAAACAAGGGGAATAGATAGTGTGAATGCAGAGTCTTTTACCCAGAGTAGGGGAATCAAGAACCAGAGGACAGGGGTTTAATGCGAGAGAGGTAAGATTTGATAGGAACCCTATGGGCAACTTTTTTCCACTCAGAGGATGGTGGGTATAAGGAACCAGCTGCCAGAGGAGATATTTAAGAAGGAACTGTAAATGCTGGAAAATCGAAGGTAGACAAAAATGCTGGAGAAACTCAGCGGGTGAGGCAGCATCTATGGAGCGAAGGAAATAGGCAACGTTTCGGGTCGAAACCCTTCTTCAGATGAAGTTCTTCAAATGCTGCCTCACCCGCTGAGTTTCTCCAGCATTTTTATCTGCAGAGGAGATAGTTGAGGCAGATACTATAACAGCATTTAATAGACCTTTGGACAAGTACATGGATAGGAATGGCTTAGAGGGATAGGGGTCAAACGGGGGCAGGTGGGACTAACGTTGATGAAGCATCTTGGTCAGCATGGACAAGTGTGCTCCAAGTGTTTCAGTATCAGTGTAGGTTGCAATATGGACCCAATAATTATTTGAGAGGCTCAGCACCTGGAAGGAGACGAAATCCAAGTCTAGCAGCCTCTGAGTGGCTGATGGAATCTGGTCTAGGTGGCCCAGTATTACATGGGAGCTAAAACATGGACTCAATCTGTCAAGTGGTTCAGAACTAGGGAAGATAGATGCCCAGCCTACTTATAACGTGTCAACAAATGCTTAGTTGACCATTGAAGAAATTGAATAACTCATAACAGATGGGAATTACTTCAATGCAGTAATGTAGACCTGTTAACACATAACTACAATAGACTTGATGCAACATTGTTCTAGCACAAACCTAACCATATTACTTAATTATTTTTTTGATATTTGTAATACTTTTCAAAATGTTAAAAGCAATTCAATAGACAGTTGATAGCATGTTATATTGTGCTGGTATACTTCCGTTAAAAATGTTCAAGGATTCAATTCAAGTTTAGGCAAGCAAATGGATAACCTCTCTGTTGGCAGGAAGCAACATCAGCAAAATTACGCTAAGAATGCTCAAATCCTTTCCAACCTGAGACAAAAACAGAAATCTACAGCATTGTAACTGTCTAAATTGGATCAACAATCATGGTGGTATCTTGACCATATATATATATATAGCTTCCTGGGAATTGGTGAGGTGAGTTGGTAGACACTATCTACAGAAACATCATGGAAGCATAAAACATATCCATATTATCATTCATGACATACTCCGTAGGACCAGTCTGCTTCATACTATGGCTCATACCAGGGAGGAGATGAAATGTTAGCTAAGGCTGCTCTGATTGATTCACATCAGGTGGAAGTCAGGTGGAATCAGTCAACTCGCAGTGTCTTGTCATCAGAAGCTCTGTTAAAACAGTGGCATCAGTTATGTTCATTCTTCTACTTACCTGAAGAGATATCGCTATTTTCTTGACAGCTGATGGCTGGTATTACAAAAGTGAGGCTAATGCTATATACGACTGCTAAAAATGCCCAGTTGTCCATTTGGCCAAATCTGTGTAGCACAAGATGAAAAATACCTGAAACTAAACAAAACATTTATGAACAAAGGGGTTTACAAGTTGTTTTTAAACAGTATAAAGCATCATAGTCATAGAGTGATATAATGTGGAAACAGGCCCTTCGGCCCAACTTGCCCACACCGGCCAACATGCCCCAGCTACACTAGTCCCACCTGCCCACGTTTGGTTCATATCCCACCAAACCTGTCCTATCCATGTACCTATCAAACTGTTTCTTAAATGTTGGGATAGTCCCTGCCTCAACTACCTTCTCTGGCCGCTAGTTCCATACACCCACCACCCTCTGTGTGAAAAAGTTACCCCTCAGATTCCTATTAAATCTTTTTCCCTTCACCTTAAACCTATGGTCCTCGATTCACCTACTCTGGGCTAGAGACTCTGTGCATCTCCATTACCTTCAAGATTTCAAGGTCAGTTTATTGTCACATGTATCAATTAAGGAACAGTGAAATTTGAGTTACAAGACAGCCATACTAAGTTAAAAGCACCAAGACACACAACCACATAAAAGTTAACGTAAACATCCACCACAGTGGATTCCACATTCCTCACTGTGATGGAAGGCAATAAAGTTCAATCTTCTTCCTCTTTGTTCTCCCGCGGTCGGGCAATCAAACCATCCACAGTCGGGGCATCAAAGCCCCCGCAGCCGACGATCGAAGCCCCCGTCAGGGTGATCGTAAACTCCTGCATAACGGCGGTTGAAACTCTCACCGCGCTTGGAGCTCCCGAGTCAGCCTTCTTACCAGAGACCGCGGGCATCATGATGTTAAAGTCCACAGGAGTTGGAGCTTCAATCCCCGGCAACCGCAAGCTCCGCGATGTTAAAGTCCCACAGACTCCCGCGGCTTGGAGTGCCCGTCGGTCTCCAAGAAAGGCCTGCCAACTCCACGATGTTAGGCCGCAGTGCGGACGGAGATATGATACCGAAAAAAAAACGCATCGCCATCGAGGTAAGAGATTTTTAAAAAAGTTTCCCCCCCCACAAAAAACAAACAAAGGAACGCTAAAACATACATTTTTAACACATACTAAAAATAACAAAAAGGAATAAAGGACAGACAGACTGTTGGCGAGGCAGCCACTTGGCGAGGCAGCCAGCATTGACTTGGAAACATAGAAAATAGGTGCAGGAGTAGGCCATTCGACCCATTCAATATTATCATGGCTGATCGTCCAAAATCAGTACCCTTTTCCAGCTTTTCCCCCATATCCCTTGATTCCCTTAGCCCTAAGAGCTAAATCTAACTCTCTATTGAAACCATCCAGTGAATTGGCATCCATTGCCTTCTGTGGCAGAGAATTCCACAGTTTAACAACTGTCTGGGTGAAAACGTGTTTCCTCGTCTCAGTCCTAAATGGCCTACCCCTTATTCTTAAACTGTGACCCCTGGTTCTGGACTCTCCCAACATCAGGAACATTTTTCCTGCATCCACCCTGTCCAATCCTCTAAGGATTTTATGTTTCTATGAGATCGCCTCTCATCCTTCTAAATTCCAGCAAATACAAGCCCAGTCGACCTATTCTTTCACCATACGTCAGTCCCACCATCCCGGGAATTAACCTAGTGGACCTACACTGCACTCCCTCAATAGCAATAATGTCCTTCCTCTAATTAGGAGACCAAAATTACACACAATACTCCAGGTATGGTCTCACCAGGGCCCTGTACAACTGCAGTAGGGCCTCCTTGCTCCTAAACTCAAATCCCCTCGCAATGAAGGGCAACATGCCATTGGCTTTTTTCACTGCCTGCTGTACCTGCATGCTTACTTTCAGTGACTGAAGTACAAGCACACCCAGGTCACATTGCACCTCCCCTTCTCCTAATCTGACACCATTCAGATAATAATCTGCCTTTCCTATTCTTGCCACGTGGATAACCTCACATTTATCCACATTATACTGCATCTGCCAAATCACGCAACCTATCCAAGTCACCCTGCAGCCTCATAGCATCTTCCTCACAGCTCACACTGCCACCCAGCTTTGCGTCATCCGCAAACATAAAGATGTTACATTTAATTCCCTTGTCTAAATCGTTAATATATATTGTAAACAACTGGGGTCCCAGCACCGAGCCTTGCAGCACCACATTAGTCACTGCCTGCCATTCTGAAAAGGACCCGTTAATTCCTACTCTTTGCTTCCTGTCTGCCACCTAGTTCTCTATCCATGTCAATACCCTGCCCCCAAATACCCTGTGCTCTAATTTTGCACACTAATCTCTTGTGTAGGACCTTGCCAAAGGCTTTTTGAAAGTCTAGATACACCACATCCACTGGCTCTCCCTTATCCATTCTACTTGTTACATAGATACATAGATACATAGAAAATAGGTGCAGGAGTAGGCCATTCGGCCCTTCGAGCCTGCACCACCATTCAATATGATCATGGCTGATCATCCAACTCAGTATCCCGTACCTGCCTTCTCTCCATACCCCCTGATCCCCTTAGCCACAAGGGCCACATCTAACTCCCTCTTAAATATAGCCAATGAACTGGCCTCAACTACCCTCTGTGGCAGAGAGTTCCAGAGATTCACCACTCTCTGTGTGAAAAAGTTTTTCCTCATCTCGGTCTTAAAGGATTTCCCCCTTATCCTTAAGCTGTGACCCCTTGTTCTGGACTTCCCCAACATCGGGAACAATCTTCCTGCATCTAGCCTGTCCAACCCCATAAGAATTTTGTACGTTTCTATAAGATCCCCTCTCAATCTCCTAAATTCTAGCGAGTATAAGCCAAGTCTATCCAGTCTTTCTTCATATGAAAGTCCTGACATCCCAGGAATCAGTCTGGTGAAACTTCTCTGCACTCCCTCTATGGCTATAATGTCCTTCCTCAGATTTGGAGACCAAAACTGTACGCAATACTCCAGGTGTGGTCTCACCAAGACCCTGTACAACTGCAGTAGAACCTCCCTGCTCCTATACTCAAATCCTTTTGCTATGAAAGTTAACATACCATTCGCTTTCTTCACTGCCTGCTGCACCTGCATGCCTACTTTCAATGACTGGTGTACCATGACACCCAGGTCTCGCTGCATCTCCCCATTTCCTAATCGGCCACCATTTAGATAATAGTCTGCTTTCCTGTTTTTGGTACCAAAGTGGATAACCTCACATTTATCCACATTATACTGCATCTGCCAAACATTTGCCCACTCACCCAGCCTATCCAAGTCACCTTGCAGTCTCCTAGCATCCTCCTCACAGCTAACACTGCCCCCCAGCTTCGTGTCATCCGCAAACTTGGAGATGTTGCCTTCAATTCCCTCATCCAGCTCATTAATATAAATTGTAAATAGCTGGGGTCCCAGCACTGAGCCTTGCGGTACCCCACTAGTCACTGCCTGCCATTGTGAAAAGGACCCGTTTACTCCTACTCTTTGCTTCCTGTTTGCCAGCCAGTTCTCTATCCACATCAATACTGAACCCCCAATACCGTGTGCTTTAAGTTTGTATACTAATCTCTTATGTGGCACCTTGTCGAAAGCCTTCTGAAAGTCCAGATACAACACATCCACTGGTTCTCCCCTATCCACTCTACTAATTACATCCTCGAAAAATTCTATAAGATTCGTCAGACATGATTTACCTTTCGTAAATCCATGCTGACTTTGTCCAATGATTTCACCACTTTCCAAATGTGCTGCTATCCCATCTTTAATAAGTGACTCTAGCAGTTTCCCCACTACCGATGTTAGACTAACTGGTCTGTAATTCCCCGTTTTCTCTCTCCCTCCCTTCTTAAAAAGTGGGGTTACGTTTGCTACCCTCCAATCCTCAGGAACTACTCCAGAATCTAAAGAGTTTTGAAAAATGATCACTAATGCATCCAATATTTCTGGAGCTACTTCCTTAAGTACTCTGGGATGCAGCCTATCTGGCCCTGGTGATTTATCGGCCTTTAATCCATTCAATTTACCCAACACCACTTCCCGACTAACCTGGATTTCACTCAGTTCCTCCATCTCCTTTGACCCGCGGCCCCCTGCTATTTCCGGCAGATTATTTATGTCTTCCTTAGTGAAGACGGAACCAAAGTAGTTATTCAATTGGTCCGCCATATCCTTGTTCCCCATGATGAATTCACCTGTTTCTGACTGCAAGGGACCTACATTTGTTTTAACTAATCTCTTTCTCTTCACATATCTATAAAAACGTTTGCAGTCAGTTTTTATGTTCCCTGCCAGCTTCCTTTCATAATCTATTTTCCCTTTCCTAATTAAGCCCTTTGTCCTCCTCTGCTGGTCTCTGAATTTCTCCCAGTCCTCTGGTATGCTGCTTTTTCTGGCTAATTTGTACGCATCATCTTTTGCTTTGATACTATCCCTGATTTCCCTTGTTATCCACGGATGCACTACCTTCCCTGATTTATTCTTTTGCCAAACTGGGATGAACAATTTTTGTAGTTCATCCATGCAGTCTTTAAATGCCTTCCATTGCATATCCACCGTCAACCCTTTTAGAACTAATTGCCAGTCAATCTTGGCCAATTCACGTCTCATACCCTCAAAGTTACCTTTCTTTAAGTTCAGAACCGTTGTTTCTGAATTAACAATGTCACTCTCCATCCTAATGAAGAACTCAACCATATTATGGTCACTCTTGCCCAAGGGGGCACACACAACAAGACTGCTAACTAACCCTTCCTCATTACTCAATACCCAGTCTAGAATAGCCTGCTCTCTCGTTGGTTCCTCTACATGTTGGTTTAGATAACTATCCCGCATACATTCCAAGAAATCCTCTTCCTCAGCATCCTGCCAATTTGATTCACCCAATCTATATGTAGATTGAAGTCACCCATTATAACTGTTTTGCCTTTGTTGCACGCATTTCTAATTTCCTGTTTCATGCCATCCCCAACTTCACTACTACTGCTAGGTGGCCTGTACACAACACCCACCAGCGTTTTCTACCCCTTAGTATTTCGCAGCTCTACCCATACCGATTCCACATCCTCCAAGCTAGTGTCCTTCCTTTCCAATGCGTTAATCTCCTCTCTAACCAGCAACGCTACCCCACCTCCTTTTCCTTTCTCTCTATCCCTCCTGAATATTGAATATCCCTGGATGTTCAGATCCCAGCCTTGGTCACCCTGGAGCCATGTCTCCGTGATCCCAACTATATCATAATCATTAATTGCTATCTGCACGTTCACCTCATCCACCTTATTACGAATGCTCCTTGCATTGAGACACAAAGCCTTCAGGCTTGTTTTTACAACGCTCTTACACCTTATACAATTATGTTGAAAAGTGGCCCTTTTTGATTTTTGCCCTGGGTTTGTCTGCCTGCCACTTTTACTTTTCACCTTGCTACCTATTGCTTCCGCCCGCATTTTACACCCCTGTTTCTCTGCTCACCCATTTAAGAACCCCACCACCTCTTATTCTCTGTTTATTATTGTTTTCTTCTTTCCCCCCTACATGTTGGGTCTGAGTGCTTTCCTTCTCTGCCCCCTGCCTCACACACTGTCTAATAGCATCCTCAAGAAATTCCAAAAGATTAGTCAAGCATGATTTCCCCTTATTAAATCGATGCTGACTTTGACTGATCCCGTCACTGCTTTCCAAATGCACTGCTATAACATCTTTAATAATTGACTCCAGCATCTTCCCCACTACCAATGTAAGGCTAACTGGTCTATAATTCCCCATTTTCTCTCTCCCTCCTTTCTTAAAAAGTGGAGTTACATTGGCTACCCTCCAGTCGAGGAACTGATCCAGTCGAGAGAACATAGGAAAATGATCACCAATGCATCCACAATTTCTGGGGTCACCTCCTTGAGTACTCTGGGATGCCGACCATAACAAGAGGAGTCGAGTATAAGAGCAAAGAGGTCCTTCTGCAGTTGTACAGAGCCCTAATGAGACCACACCTGGAGTATTGTGTGCAGTTTTGGTCCCCTAATTTGAGGAAGGACATTCTTGCTATTGAGGGAGTGCAGCGTAGGTTTAGAAGGTTAATTCCCGGGATGGCGGGACTGTCATATGCTGAGAGAATGAAGCAGCTGGGCTTGTACACTCTGGAGTTTAGAAGGATGAGAGGGTATCTTATTGAAACATATAAGATTGTTAAGGGTTTGGACACGCTGGAGGCAGGAAACATGTTACCGATGTTGGGGGAGTCCAGAACCAGGGGCCACAGTTTAAGAATAAGGGGTAAGCCATTTAGAACAGAGACGAGGAAGCACTTTTTCTCACAGAGAGTTGTGAGTGTGTGGAATTCTCTGCCTCAGAGGGCGGTGGAAGCAGGTTCTCTGGATGCTTTCAAGAGAGAGCTGGATAGGGCTCTTAAAGATAGCTGAGTCAGGGGATATGGGGAAAAGGCAGGAACGGGGTACTGATTGGGGATGATCAGCCATGATCACATTGAATGGAGGTGCTGGCTCGAAGGGCCGAATGGCCTACTCCTGCACCTGTTGTCTATTGTCTATTGACCATTTGGCCCTGGGGATTTATCTGCCTTCAGTCCCAACAGTTTACCTAACATCATTTTCTGACTAATGTGGATTCCCTTCAGTTTCTCCCTCCCACTAGATCCTCGGTCCCCTAGTATTTCCGGGAGATTGGTTCAGTCTTCACTAAGGAAGACACAAACAAAGTACTTATTTTAACTGTTCTGCCATTTCCTTGTTTCCCATTATAAATTCACCTGTCGCTGACTGTAAGGGACCTACATTCGTCTTCACTAATCTTTTCCTTTTTACATACCTATAGAAACTTTTACAGTCAGTTTTTATATTTCCTGCAAACTTTCTTTCATGCTCAGCAAAAAGTTTTTTTTTATATGGTTGAGATTATTATCATTAATAATTAAGTTCTTGCTGCAGGAGGACATCAGATGACATCAATCATTCACTAGTATTGCCATTGCGGTTTTATTTAAATGTGTGCCAAGTTGCTGAAACTGGAAGAGAAACTGAGTTTTTGTAACTGGAGAGCAAATAGGAAAGGGAAGTGCAGCAAGAACGTAATTATTAATGACAATAATCTCAACCATTTTTTAAAACACTTTCTTGCTGACAAATGTTGGCAACTGGATGTCATCATCTTTCAGTTTAAAATGTTTGTATTTAAATATCTTCATGTTGTGTTACATAGAACAGTACAACACAGGAATGGGCCCTGTGGCCAAGAATGTTTGTGCCAAACATGATGCCAAGTGTGAACCTTCAGTGACTAATGATTGTAAAATAAACAGGATAAAGACAAAGAAGTAAAAGTTAAAGTACTTGATTTAATAGTGAAATTTGTGCAAAGCGGAGAAATAAAGATTGAAGGGGAAAAGGTGATAGAAAACAAAAATGTTTTACATTGAAAATCCCTTGCTTATAATACATGAAAAAATGTATTTCAGGCAATTTTCGATGCTGAATAAGTAAAGTCGAGTGTTTTATTGTCATATGTCCCAGATAGAACAATGAAATACTTACTTGCAGCAGCACAAGATAATATGTAAACATAGTACACTGTAAACAATATAAATGATTTTAAAAAGTTCAGTGCTTCCTGAACCTGGACGTTACATTTTTCAGGCTCTTGTACCTTCTTCCCGATGGTTGGGGTGAAATGAGGGTGTAGCCAGGGTGGTATAGGTCTCTAATGATGCTGGCTGCCTTTTTGAGGCAGTGACTCTGGTAAATCCCTTTGATGGTAGGGTCAGAACCCATGATGGACTGGGCAGTGTTTACAACTTTTTGCAGTCTTCTTCGCTCCTGGGTATTCAAGTTGCCGAACCAGGCCGTGATGCTACCAGTCAATATGCTCTCTACTGTACACCTGTAGAAGTTCAAGAGAATCCTCACTGACATACTGAATCTCCGCAGTTTTGTCAGGAAGTAGAGGCGTTGATGGGCTTACTTTATGATTTGCATCAGTGTGCTGGGTCCAGGAAAGATCTTCAGAAATATGCACACCCAGGAATTTGAAGCTCTTGACTCTCTTCACCATCGTCCCGTAGATATAGACAGGTTTAGTCGGTCCTCATCCTTCCTCTTCCAAAGTTCACAATCAGTTCCTTGGTCTTACTGACATTGACATACTGACAGGTTGGTGTGTTGGCACCATTTGGTCAGTCAATCGATCACACTTCTATACCCTGACTCATCATCATCTGTAATTCGTCCAGCAACTATGGTATCGTTGGCGAACCAGAAGATGGAGTCGCACTGTGTCCGGCTACACAGTCATGAGTATAGCGTGAGTAGAGCAGGGGGCTGAGCACACAGCCTTGAGGTGCTGATTGTTATTGAGGAAGAAGTGTTTTTGCCAATTCAAACAGACTGTGGTCTGTTGATGAGGAAGTCGAGGATCCAGTTTCAGAAAGACGTGCAGAGACCCAATTCCGTGAACTTGGTAACCAGCTTTTTAAAAAAAATAATTATTAATCAAAAATACTTATTCAAATATTAAAATAATATATACAGCACAGTAAAAACCGAAACAGAACCCACCACCATAATGCACGACAAACAATAAACTATTATATAACTATATTACACTCCTTGTCGAGGATGCATTCAACCCCCCGCGGTGCCCAGCGGTCCCGGAAATCCCCCAGGGTGCCCGTGGACAGGGCGTATTCCCTTTCTAACCGCACCCGAGCACGGACGTATCCCCGGAAAAGGGGCAGGCAGCCAGTTCGGGTAGAGCCCTCCACCGCCTGGCGCCTTGACTCGCGGATGGCCAGCTTGGCCTGGTAACCAGCTTTAAAAAAATATATATATTTAAAAAAAAAATTTTTTAACCCAGCACCGAGCCTTGCGGCACCCCACTAGTCACTGCCTGCCATTCTGAAAAGGACCCGTTAATTCCTACTCTTTGCTTCCTGTCTGCCACCTAGTTCTCTATCCATGTCAATACCCTGCCCCCAATACCCTGTGCTCTAATTTTGCACACTAATCTCTTGTGTAGGACCTTGCCAAAGGCTTTTTGAAAGTCTAGATACACCACATCCACTGGCTCTCCCTTATCCATTCTACTTGTTACATCCTCAAGAAATTCCAAAAGATTAGTCAAGCATGATTTCCCCTTATTAAATTGATGCTGACTTTGACTGATCCCGTCACTGCTTTCCAAATACACTGCCATAACATCTTTAATAATCGACTCCAGCATCTTCCCCACTACCAATGTAAGGCTAACTGGTCTATAATTCCCCGTTTTCTCTCTCCCTCCTTTCTTAAAAAGTGGAGTTACATTGGCTACCCTCCAGTCGAGGAACTGATCCAGTCGAGAGAACATAGGAAAATGATCACCAATGCATCCACAATTTCTGGGGTCACCTCCTTGAGTACTCTGGGATGCCGACCATAACAAGAGGAGTCGAGTATAAGAGCAAAGAGGTCCTTCTGCAGTTGTACAGAGCCCTAATGAGACCACACCTGGAGTATTGTGTGCAGTTTTGGTCCCCTAATTTGAGGAAGGACATTCTTGCTATTGAGGGAGTGCAGCGTAGGTTTAGAAGGTTAATTCCCGGGATGGCGGGACTGTCATATGCTGAGAGAATGAAGCAGCTGGGCTTGTACACTCTGGAGTTTAGAAGGATGAGAGGGTATCTTTTTGAAACATATAAGATTGTTAAGGGTTTGGACACGCTGGAGGCAGGAAACATGTTACCGATGTTGGGGGAGTCCAGAACCAGGGGCCACAGTTTAAGAATAAGGGGTAAGCCATTTAGAACAGAGACGAGGAAGCACTTTTTCTCACAGAGAGTTGTGAGTGTGTGGAATTCTCTGCCTCAGAGGGCGGTGGAAGCAGGTTCTCTGGATGCTTTCAAGAGAGAGCTGGATAGGGCTCTTAAAGATAGCTGAGTCAGGGGATATGGGGAAAAGGCAGGAACGGGGTACTGATTGGGGATGATCAGCCATGATCACATTGAATGGAGGTGCTGGCTCGAAGGGCCGAATGGCCTACTCCTGCACCTGTTGTCTATTGACCATTTGGCCCTGGGGATTTATCTGCCTTCAGTCCCAACAGTTTACCTAACATCATTTTCTGACTAATGTGGATTCCCTTCAGTTTCTCCCTCCCACTAGATCCTCGGTCCCCTAGTATTTCCGGGAGATTGGTTCAGTCTTCACTAAGGAAAACACACTTATTTTAACTGTTCTGCCATTTCCTTGTTTCCCATTATAAATTCACCTGTCGCTGACTGTAAGGGACCTACATTCGTCTTCACTAATCTTTTCCTTTTTACATACCTATACAAACTTTTAGAGTCAGTTTTTATATTTCCCACAAACTTTCTTTCATGCTCAGCAAAAAGTTTTTTTTTATATGGTTGAGATTATTGTCATTAATAATTAAGTTCTTGCTGCAGGAGGACATCAGATGACATCAATCATTCACTAGTATTGCCATTGCGGTTTTATTTAAATGTGTGCCAAGTTGCTGAAACTGGAAGAGAAACTGAGTTTTTGTAACTGGAGAGCAAATAGGAAAAGGAAGTGCAGCAAGAACGTAATTATTAATGACAATAATCTCAACCATTTTTTTAAAACACTTTCTTGCTGACAAATGTTGGCTCCTGGATGTCATCATCTTTCAGCTTAAAATGTTTGTATTTAAATATCTTCATGTTGTGTTACATAGAATAGTACAACACAGGAATGGGCCCTGTGGCCAAGAATGTTTGTGCCAAACATGATGCCAAGTGTGAACCTTCAGTGACTAATGATTGTAAAATAAACAGGATAAAGACAAAGAAGTGAAAGTTAAAGTACTTGATTTAATAGTGAATTTTGTGCAAAGTGGAGAAATAAAGATTGAAGGGGAAAAGGTGATAGAAAACAAAAATGTTTTACATTGAAAATCCCTTGCTTATAATACATGAAAAAAAGTATTTCAGGCAATTTTCGATGCTGAATAAGTAAAGTCGAGTGTTTTATTGTCATATGTCCCAGATAGAACAATGAAATACTTACTTGCAGCAGCACAAGATAATATGTAAACATAGTACACTGTAAACAATATAAACGATTTAAAAAAGTTCAGTGGGTCCTGAACCTGGACGTTACATTTTTCAGGCTCTTGTACCTTCTTCCCGATGGTTGGGGTGAAATGAGGGTGTAGCCAGGGTGGTGTAGGTCTCTGATGATGCTGGCTGCCTTTTTGAGGCAGTGACTCTGGTAAATCCCTTTGATGGTAGGGTCAGAACCCATGATGGACTGGGCAGTGTTTACAACCTTTTGCAGTCTTCTTCGCTCCTGGGTATTCAAGTTGCCGAACCAGGCCGTGATGTAACCAGTCAATATGCTCTCTACTGTACACCTGTAGAAGTTCAAGAGAATCCTCACTGACATACTGAATCTCCGCAGTTTTGTCAGGAAGTAGAGGCGTTGATGGGCTTACTTTATGATTTGCATCAGTGTGCTGGGTCCAGGAAAGATCTTCAGAAATATGCACACCCAGGAATTTGAAGCTTTTGACTCTCTTCACCATCGTCCCGTAGATATAGACAGGTTTAGTCGGTCCTCATCCTTCCTCTTCCAAAGTTCACAATCAGATCCTTGGTCTTACTGACATTGACATACTGACAGGTTGGTGTGTTGGCACCATTTGGTCAGTCAATCGATCACACTTCTATACCCTGACTCATCATCATCTGTAATTCGTCCAGCAACTATGGTATCGTTGGCGAACCAGAAGATGGAGTCGCACTGTGTCCGGCTACACAGTCATGAGTATAGCGTGAGTAGAGCAGGGGGCTGAGCACACAGCCTTGAGGTGCTGATTGTTATTGAGGAAGAAGTGTTTTTGCCAATTCAAACAGACTGTGGTCTGTTGATGAGGAAGTCGAGGATCCAGTTTCAGAAAGACATGCAGAGACCCAATTCCGTGAACTTGGTAACCAAATTTTAATTTTTTTTTATTAATCAAAAATATTTATTCAAATATTAAAATAATATATACAGCACAGTAAAAACCGAAACAGAACCCACCACCATAATACACGACAAACAATAAACTATTATATAACTATATTACACTCCTTGTCGAGGATGCATTCAACCCCCCGTGCCCAGCGGTCCCGGAAATCCCCCAGGGTGCCCGTGGACAGGGCGTATTCCCTTTCTAACCACACCCGGGCACGCACATATGCCCTGAAAAGGGGCAGGCAGCCAGTTCGGGTAGAGCCCTCCACCACCTGGCGCCTTGACTCGCTGATGGCCAGCTTGGCCTGGTAACCAGCTTTTTTTTTTTTTTTTTTAAATCATAAATATTTATTCAAATATTAAAATAGTATTTACAACACAATAAAACAAAACAGAATCCACCACCATAGTACAAGAGAAACAAATATACTGTAAACTACTAAACAACTATATTACAATCCTTGTCCAGGATACATTCAACCCCCCGCGGTGCCCAGCGGTCCCGGAAATCCCCCAGGGTGCCCGTGGACAGGGCGTATTCCCTTTCGAACTGCACCCGGGCACGGGCGTATCCCCGGAAAAGGGGCAGGCAGCCAGTTCGTGTAGAGCCCTCCACCACCTAGTGCCTTGACTCGCTGATGGCCAGCTTGGCCTGGTAACCAGCTTGGAGGGGATGCTGGTATTGAACGCTGTGCTGTATTCTATCAACAACAGCCTGACATATGTGTTTTTATTGTCCAAATGGTTCAGTGTAGAGTGGAGAGTCAGTGAGATCACATCCTTTGTTGACCTGTTATGGCGGTAGGCAAATTGGAATGGGTCGAGGTTCTTGTTGAGGTAGGAGTTGATATGCACCATAACCAACCACTCAAAGCACTTCATCACCAAGGACGTTAGTGCTACTGGCCGATAGTCATTGAGGCATGTCACCTGCTCTTCTTCGGCATCAGTAGGTTGCCTTCTTGAAGCAGGTGGGAACCTCAGACCTCATTAATGAGAGGTTAAAAAAGTTGGCAAAATCTCCAGCCAGTTGGTCTGCACAGGTTTTGAGAACACGACCCCCCCTGAAGGGTCTTACAATCACAATTAAAAAAATAATTAACCTTAAAACATGTCACAAAGCTGATGAGTCATAACTGAAATACAGTAACTTGAAACAATTCAATGATGCTGAAGCAAGACACTCATTTTCATAAAGGTAATGGCAATGCAGTGAAACACACATACACATAGACAAATATTCATTTGTCTCATATTTGCTTCCTGCCTAAAGCTAGTAGTGTATCAATTGTCATAAATATTAATCATGGTAGGTACCAGCAGCTTCTATTGTTTAGAAAGCACATCATTGAGATGTTTGATTAATACACAAAGAATGAGTCACATTGCAATCATCTTAGTCAGTCCAGAATCAAGGAGTATTTGTTACCATTACACTTCTTGCCAGGGTGCTTGAAGAGATGACAGTGAATCTACTCACTTTGCTGCAGTTGGAACAAGAGACGCTGGATGGGAACAGAGGGGTGAGGGCGCATGTGAAAAGTGTGAGGTGGTGCACTCTTTCTGCCATTCCCGCTGGACTTCCAATGAAGAGACTTGAGATTCTCATCACCATGCTGGGTGACCTTCCTCTCTTTTGCTCAGATTCAGACTATCCATAAATCAATAAGAATGTTACGATTATTTCAAGGTGGCTTTGAAAATATCCTAAAGCAATTATTTTATCATTTTGATAATCTGCCATGAACAATCTCAAAATGCCTGTTTCAAGAGGTTGATATGGGGCGTGCGAGCAAAGTGACCCATTCATAATCTTAATAGTACTTTATTAGCCAAGTATGTTTTCCAACATACAAAGAATTTGATTTGCCATAGTCATACCAGTAAAGAGCAACAAGACATCCAAATATTTTTTAACACGAACATCCACCACAGCGACTCCCCTACATTCCTCACTGTGATGGAAGGCAAAACAAAAGTTCAATCTTCTTCCCTTCTTTGTTTTCCCGCGGTCGGGGCACTCGAACCTTCCATTGATGGGACGATCTTAGCTCCCGCAGCCGGCGGTCGAGCCGTTCTCGTCGGGGCGATCAAGCTCCCACATTGGGGGGATCTCAGCTCCCCTTAGCCAGGAGATCAGATCCCGGGTCGGAGCTGTTCGAACCTTCTGCGACTTTGGAGTTTCCCGACATCAGTCTCAACCCGAGACTGCGAGCTCCTTGTTGTTGGAATCCGCAGTCTCCATCGATTGGAGCATCGATCCCAGTCAAGGGATCACAGGCTCCGATGGCAAGTCCACGGCCCCGCGGTGGGGCTTAAAGTCAGTTCCGAGCAAAGCCACCAGTTCCATGATGTTAGGCCGCAGAGCAACCAGAGATATATATATTTTTATTTTTTATTTTTTATTTATTAGAAGTACATTACATTACAACCACATACATTAGTACTCGTCACTTATGTCTTCTTACAATTAATGTACTCCATTTGTTTTTTACACTAGTAAAAGGAAAGGATAAGATTGAAAGAAAGAAGAAAGTGAAGGAAAAAGTGAAAGTGTAGAAAATGTGACAAGAAAGAACGAAGACCCTATAAGAACAAAATTAAAAACAAAAGAAAAAGAGTTAAGAAATAGACCCTAGAAAAGAAGGAGAAAGAGAAAGAGGAAAAAGAGAGAAACAAATAGTTTTTATGAGCATTACGCAAATGGGACATACCAACTTTTCAACTATCATCCCCCATTACCTGACCTCAATTTTTTTTTTAAGGTACCTTTGCACCCTATATTTGTAATAATTCTATAAATGCAGACCACGTCAGGTGGAAGTGATCTGGTTTACCTGCCAGGAGGAGTCTTATCTCTTCTAGGTGTAATGTTTCGAACATATTTGAAATCCACATGTTTATAGTTGGTATTGGAGCCTTCTTCCAAAATTTTAGGATTAGCTTTTTTCCAGTTATTAACCCATTGTCTATTCGTTTCTTTTGAAACACATTTAGTTCTGGACCATCTTCCGTTATTCCGAAGATAATCCATTCTGCTTTGGGTATCAGTTTTATTTTAAATAATTTTGTAAAGATTTCGAAAATTTCATTCCAAAATTTTTGAATTTTTGTACAGAAAACAAATGAGTGCGCTATAGTAGCTTCTTGGGATTGACATTTATCACAAATGGATGATACATTTGGGAAAATTTTATGGATTTTAGTTTTGGAATAATATAATCTATGTAAAATTTTAAATTGTATTAAAGTGTGTCTTACATTAATTGAACATTTATGCACGTTTAATAAGTGTTCATTCCAACTTTCCTTTGAAATTTTAATAGCTAACTCTTGTTCCCAGTCTCTTCTGATACCCTCCGTAGATGATATTTCTACATTTAAGATAATATTATACAAATATATTAAGTTTGCTGATTCAGCTTTTATCTGCATTGCCTCATCCAATACATCTGCTGGGTTATTATAATGATCTTTTGTATATTTTTTCAAATAGTCGCATATTTGAAAATATTTAAAATATTGATTATTGATTATTTTGCAAACGGAGATATGATCCGGAAAATAATCGCATCTCCCGCAAGGTAAGAGATTGAAAAGTTTCCCCTGAACTCCCCCCCCACCCCCCACATAAAACAAACCAGAGAACATTAACACATACTTTTTAAAACACACTAAAAATAACAAAACAGACGAAAAGACAGACAGACCGTTGGCGAGGCTGACACTAAAAATAACAAAACAGACGAAAAGACAGACAGACCGTTGGCGAGGCTGCCATCGGTGATGGTGCCACACGGTGGAATGGATCAGCTGCAATTAGAACCTGGTAATGTTGATCTATGGGAAAAGGCTTACATTTGTTCACTTAGCCTTTCAATAGATTTCAAAGGTTTTGAATCACTTACCGATGCATACAAGAGAGAATCTTGCGATATTCTATCCCTCAGATGGCCGGGCTGAGCTGCCTAATTTCATTGTCTTTGCTGAAATGTCATTGAAAATGGTCTCATGGTGGATCTTTATGTTCTTCACTGCATTTGTTTTGGAGGATGTGAGGAATTTGCAGTGCTGTGCAGCAGGGACCAGTTAATAGAGGACCTTTGTTTTGCAGATATTTCATACAATGCAAAGAGGGCACAGGAGATCCTGCATCTGTGCCATAATCACTACGTACAGATGCTTCTGAGGTGCCAACAGCATATAGCCCAATCATCAAAAGGCCCAATTTGGAGCTATGATCCAAGGTCAATGAGGACCAACTGCAAGAAGGAGCACTTCAAAGATCTCCTCGATAACAACACGTCTTTAATGCCAATATTCTTCACTCCATCTTACAACTGCCATTTCCTCACAGCACCAGAGACCAAGGTTCAATCATGACATTGGGTGTTGTCCGTGTGGTGTTTGCATAATCTCCCTGTGACAGCGTGGCTTTCGTCTGGGTGCTTCATTTGCTTCTCATGTCCCAAATTAATTTCTGCCTTAGAAATATCCACTGACTTGGCCTCCACAGCCCTGAGTTCCACAGATTAACTACCCTCTGACTAAAGAAGTTCCTCCTCACCTCCTTTGTAAAAATTCTGAAGCTATGACCTCTGGTCCTAGACTCTCCCATCAGTGGAAACATCCACTCTATCTATGCCTTACATTATTCTGTAAGTTTCAATGAGGTCCCCCCTCAACCTTCTAAACTCCAGAAGTAGAGGCCCAGTGCTGTCAAATATTCATCATATGCTAACTCACTTATTCATGGAATCATTATTGTAAGCCTCCTCTTGACCCTCTCCAGAGCCATCCTCAGATATTGGGCCCAAATTTGCTCACAGTACTCCAAATGCAGCCTTAGCATTACATCTCTGTTTTTATATTCCAGTCCTCTTGATATAGATCACTAGGTCATAAGTGATAGGAATAGAATTAGGCCATTTGTCCCATCAAGTCTACTCCTGCATTCAATCATGACTGATCTATCTCTCCCTTCTAACCCCATTTTCCTGCCTTCTCCCCACACCTGTACTAATCAAGAACCTATCTATCTCTGCCTTAAAAATATCCACTGACTTGGCCTCCACAGCCTTCTGTGGCAAAGAATTCCACAGATTCACCACCTTCTGACTAAAGACATTTCTCCTCATCTCCGTCCTAAAAGAATGTCCTTTAATTCTGAGGCTATGACCTCTAGTGCTAAGCTCTCCCACTCGTGGAAACATCCTCCATTTTGTATGTTTCAGTGAGGTCCCCCCTCATTCTTCTGAACTCCAGCAATGATAGGCCCAGTGCCGACAAATGTTCAACATAGATTAACCTACTCATTCCTGGGATTATTCTTGTAAAATGCTAGCATTGAATTTGCCTTCCTTAATACCGATTCGACTTGCAAATTAACTTTTTGGGAGTCCTGCACCAGCACTCCCAAGTTACTTTGCACCTCCGATTTCTCGATTCTCTCTATATTTAGAAAATAATCTACACCCTTATTCTCATTACCAAAATGCATGACTCCGCACTTTGCTATACTGAATTTCGTCTGCCACTTCTCTGCCCACTCTCCTAACCTGTCCAAGTCCTTCTGCAGAGTCCTTGCTTCCTCTACACTGCCTGCCCCTCCACCTACCGGTGGCGCAGCAGTAGAGTTGCTGCCTTACAGCGAATGCAGCGCGGGAGACACGGGTTCGATCCTTACTACGGGTGCTGTGTCTGTACGGAGTTTATACGTTCTCCCCGCGAACTGCGTCGGTTTCCCAACACTCCAAATATGTACAGGTTTGTAGGTTAATTGGCTTGGTAAATGTCCCTAGGGGGTGTAGGATAGTGTTAATGTGCGGGGATCGCTGGTCGGCGCGGACCCGGTAGGCCGAAGGGCCTGTTTCCGCGTTGTATCTCTAAACTATCTTAGCATCGTCTGCAAATTTGGCCACAAAGCCTTCAATCCCCTTATTTAAATCATTAATGCAACGTGAAGAGAAGTGGCCCCAGCACCGACCTTTGTGAAACTCCACTAGTTCACTGGCAGCCAACCTTATATTACAACTCTTTGCCTTCTGCCATCCAGCCAACCCGCTATCCATGCTAGTATCTTCCCTTTAATACCATGAGCTCTCATCTTCCCTAGCAGCCTGACGTGCAGCACCTTATGAAGGCCTACTGAAAATCTAGGTAAACAGCATCTACAACCACACCTCTGCCTGTCCTGCTGTTAACTTCCTCATAGAACTCCAGCAGATCCGTCAGGCAAGATCTTCCCTTCACAAAACCATGTTGAGCGGCATATTTTATCGTGAACATCTAAGTGCAGCGTACCCTCGTCTTTTATAATTGACTCTAAAATCTTACCAACCACCAACGTCAGGCAAACCGGCCTATAGTTTCCGCTGTGTAGGAAAGAACTGCAAATGCTGGTTTAAACCGAAGATAGACACAACATCAATGCTGGAGTAACTCAGCGGGACAGGCGGCATCTCTGGAGAAAAGGAATCGGTGATGTTTCGGGTTGATACCCGTCTGAAGAAGGGTCTCGACCCGAAACGTCACCCATTCCTTCTCTCCAGAGATGCTGCCTGTCCCGCGGAGTTACTCCAGCAGTTTGTGTGTATCTTCAGAGAGCAGGCAGGTGTGAGTCGCCAGGTACGGCAGCATCTGACCTGTCGCTGGCAGCGCTCCTCCTCAACACTGCCGGGCCCACTCACACTCACAGCAACAACATCCCGACTTCTCCAGGGATACGCACTCACCGTGACCGTGATCCCGTCCCTGTCCGTGACTGTAACTCTGACCGTGTCTCTTGTCCGTATTGCTTGTCCGCAACCCTGTCCCTGACTCTGTCCGTAACCGTGTCCGTGTCTCTTGTCTCCCGGCTCCCTCACGCGCCCAACCGCTTCTTTCACGTGACCGTCGGCTCCCTCACGCGATCCGGGACCTACATCCTGTATCCTGCACCCTGCATCATGCACCCTGTATCATGCACCCTGTATCATGCACCCTTCACCCTGCATCCTGCACCCTGTATCCTGTGTCCTGTATCCTGCACCCTTCACCCTGCGCCCTGTATCCTGCACCCTGTATCACGCACCCTGTATCCTGTGCCTTGTATCCTGCACCCTGCGCCCTGTATCCTGCACCCTGCATCCTGCACCCTTCACCCTATATCGTGCACCCTGTATCCTGCGCCCTGTATCCTGCACCCTTCACCCTGCGCCCTATATCCTGCGCCCTGTATCTTGCACCCTTCACCCTGTATTCTGTGCCCTGTAACCCTGTATCCTACACCCTGTATCCTGCGCCCTGTATCTTGCACCCTTCATCCTGTACCCTGCGCCCTGTATCCTGCACGCTGCACCCTGTTGTCCCCATTTGGGGTATCTACGGGAGCCTTTTGAACGCTCCACCTCTTTCCCTCCGTTTCTTGATTTCTAACATCCATATTAGTTTTGATTAACACCTGCAAAGCATACACACGATCTGCTCCCTCTTCTTCCTGAATTCGACTGGCGGTCACCCTCCTCCCAGCCATCCCGTGATATTAAAGTGGAGCATTAGTCTCGATCCCAAACGTCATCCCTTCTCTCCAGAGATGCTGCCTGTCCCGCTGAGTTACTCCAGCATTTTGTGTTTATCTTCCGTGATATCAAAGTCCGCGGGCGCTCTTCCCAGTCGTTCAATCTCCATTGATTGCAGAATCTACTTCAAGCTCTATTACGCTAGAATAGGCTGTGATTCGCATGCATTGGTGGTTCAGTGGTAGAATTCTCGCCTGCCACGCGGGAGGCCCGGGTTCGATTCCCGGCCAATGCAATCATGTTTTCCTGTTCTTTTCTGTAACTGTGTGCAAAGTGAGACAACATAATTGAAAATGTATTTATTCAACCAATTATCCTTTTGCTTATTTTGTTGCCCCAATTTTTAGAGGCTCATTAGAATACGTCTACATTTCTCCACTCTCAGTAGCCAGCAACAATGGGGTTACACATTTATGTCTGTGTCGGGAGTTTGACGTGAATTATATCAAAAATCAAAAATAAACTGCAAATAGTAGAAATATAAACAACATATTCAGAAAATGCTGGAAATAGCAGGTCAGGCTGCATCTGTGGGAAGAGATGAAGCCTAATCCCATCCCTTGTTTCACTTGTTTTCTCTGGGAGTGGGGGACACGCTGGCGGGACTTGCTCGGCATGGCTTTCTATGCATTTTGCAGCTGCTACATTATTTTGTCTTGTTCTCACTTTCTGACTTCTCTCTTTAACCCATAGACCAGATAATCTTGTTTATCACCATGGTCACCCCAATTTTACTCTACTTGATATCTCCCTCGATAACCTGGCCCCACCTTCCACACCTCCCCTACATCTTAACAAGCTCCTCATGTCTCCTTCCCAGTTCTGATGTTTAAGAAAGAACTGCAGATGCTAAAAAAATCAAAGGTAGACCTTCCCAGTTCTGATGATTAGTCTTCGACCTGAAATATAGCCCTTCACACGGATGCGACCTAACATAAATAGCATTTGTTGTTTTTAATATGTGAATGACGTGTCTGACCATTAGAGTTAAATGGGTATAATTAGACCCTCAATGCAGGGATACTGGGTTGGGAGAGCACACTGGTTTAGTTTGCTTATTCTTCCAACGGATTTGGAGGATTTTGTGGAGCCATTATGGGTACTACTTCTCCAGTGCTTTGATGCGCATTCTTTAGGTAGATCATGTTTGAAAGATGCACAGTAGACCAAGGATGTGGTTGGATTTGAGGTCTTGATCGTCAAACAACTATTTCTTCCCGAAGAAATGGTCTCAAGAAGGGTCTCGACCCGAAATGTCACCCAATCCTTCTATCCAGAGCTGTTCCTTGACCCGCTGAGTTACTCCAGCATTTTGTGTCTATCTTCGATTGAAACCAGCACCTGCAGTTCCGTCCTACAACTATTTATTCCGGTTGTAGAAATAAAGAACAGCACGTGCTGGTTAAAACACAAAGGGACATAAAGTGCCGGAGTAACTCAGCAGCTCAGGCAACATCCCTGGATAACGTGAATAGGCGACATTTCGGGTTGAGTCCCTTCTTTCGACCCGCTGAGTTCATCTAGCACCTTGTGTCCGTTTTCTTCTTTGGTTCGGCCACATATTGACTTCACTTTCCACAGAATCCTCCCACACATTACACAGTCTTTGTGTTACGAAGTAAGGTAATCTAAAATTGATTCTTCTATTATTATTCACATTATAATAACCTTATCTTAATCAAAACAATTAAGTAAGAAAACGTATTGTTTTTTTAAACATATATATTGTGTTTAATATATATATATATATAGTCGCCTTAGGAAGATTTGCTCAATGTATTACTTCAGGTTGCCCGAAGCTATTCTGGTGCACTGAAGTTGGTGAATTTCATCATTAATGTTTGCCTTTACAAAGCAGAATGGATTATCTTCGGAATAACGGAAGATGGTCCAGAACTAAATGTGTTTCAAAAGAAACTAATAGACTATGGGTTAATAACTGGAAAAAAGCTAATTCTAAAATTTTGGAAGAAGGCTCCAATACCAACTATAAACATGTGGATTTCAAATATGTTCGAAACATTACACCTAGAAGAGATAAGACTCCTCCTAGCAGGTAAACCAGATCACTTCCACCTGACGTGGTCTGCATTTATAGAATTATTACAAATATAGGGTGCAAAGGTACCTTTAAAAAAAAAAATTGAGGTCAGGTAAGGGGGGATGATAGTTGAAGAGTTGGTATGTCCCATTTGCGTAATGCTCATAAAAATATTTGTCTTTCTCTTTTTCCTCTTTCTCTTTCTCTTTCTTTTCTAGGGTCTATTTCTCAACTCTTTTTCTTTTGTTTTTAATTTTGTTCTTATAGGGTCTTCGTCCTTTTTTGTTGTCACATTTTCTACACTCTCACTTTTTCCTTCACTTTCTTCTTTCTTTCAATCTTTTCCTTTTCTAGTGTAAAAAATAAATGGAGTACATTAATTGTAAGAAGACATAAGTGACGAGTACTAATGTATGTGGTTGTAATGTAATGTACTTCTAATAAATAAATAAAATTAAAAAAAAAATTAAAAAAATGTTTGCCTTTACAGAGATGAGGTTTCTGATTATATGGGAACTGAACCATATTTTCTGGGATTTTGTGGTGGACCTCAGTTAGGATGACTGAAGTTAGAATGAAGAAGGGTCTCGACCCGAAACGTCACCCATTCCTTCTCTCCAGTGATGCTGCCTTTCCCGCTGAGCATTTTGTGTCTACCTTTGAAGTTAGGATGATCTTGATTCTGGAAAATTAAGATGGATTGAACATTTTCTGTTTTTCCTGAAATTTAACTATCCTACAGTAAGAAACCATCTGAAAGTAAATTGCAGCTTTTGGGAAACTCCACGCCAACTTGTGGGAACCCTGATCCATTATCACTCAAAATGTCCAAGAAAGATTCAGGTGACATTGAAGACCTTGAGTCCATGCACCAGGAGGACAGAGAAGCCCAGTATAAAGGGTACAAGAAGCATAACACCTCCCAAATCAACTAGCACTTCCAAGCACCTCCTACCCTACTGCAGTAGAAGCTATTCGTCCTAAATTAGCATCATTGGCCACTTTAGACCCAGCAAATTGGAAATGGAAATGGTAGTGATCTATAACTTTGAGTGATCACCTCTATGGAAGGAAAAGAAGAGTAACCTCCAGTGGCACTTGTCACTTATTTCTTATGAGTAGCAATGCCAACTGATCATGTTGCTTTCTTACCAATGGACTCACTCAAGGCAGCTACTGAAGGCTAATCTAACTAATCTAAAATCTTTCACACAGATTAGAAAATAGCAAATATATCTTTACTATTTAAGGAAGCAGGGAAGAGAAAAGAGGGAAATATAGAACTGTTTGTCACATGCAGGACAAATACAGAAATCCATTTTAAAGAAAGTGATTGTAGGACATTTAGAAAATAATAATAATAGGAGTTACAGAGTCAAAGTGGGTTTATGAAGTGGAAGTAATGTTATGAAGTGCAACTCAGCCTTTTGAGGTTGTAATGATGAGCATTTGCCAGCACTGGGCCTGTAGTTGCTGGTTTAGAAGGATGAGGGGGTCCCTCATTGAAAATTACCAAATAGTGACAGGCTTGGATAAAGTGGATATGGAGAGGATGTTTCCACTAGCTGGAGAGTCTAGGACCAGAGGTCATACCCTCAGAATTAAAGGATGTTCCTTTAGAAAGGAGATGAGGAGGACTTTCTTTAGTCAGAGGGTGGTGAATCTGTGGAATTAATTGCCACAGAAGTCTGTGGAGGCCAAGTCGATGGATAATTTTAAGGCAGAAATAGATAGATTCTTTATTATTACATGTGTCAGGGGTTATGGGGAGAAGGCAGGAGAATGGGGTTAGGAGGGAGAGATAGATCAGTCATGATTGAATGGCAGATCAGATGTGATGGGCTGAATGGCCTAATTTCCTCCTATCACTTATGACCTTATGACCTTATGTTGTCGGCAGAATACATAGGGGAGAACCCGTGGTTGTAGTGTGTTTGCACTTACAGAAAGTTTTTGACAACAAGCTGGGCAAGATGTTATTAAACTAAATTAGTGTATATGGGATTGGGGTACACAAGTGACTGCAGCTGCTAGAATCTGGATTCCATGGGTCAGGCTGCATCTGTGGGAGGAAAGAAATTGATGACATTTCGTTTTGAGATCCTGCATCATGAATGAAAGTCGAGAGGGGAGATAACCAGTATAAAGAGAAGAGGCTGAGTGACGAGACAGGGTCAGTTTAAGAAGGAACTGCAGATGCTGGAAAATCGAAGGTAGACAAAAATGCTGGAGAAACTCAGCGGGTGAGGCAGCATTTATGGAGCGAAGGAAATAGGCGACGTTTCGGGGAAGGAACTGCAGATGCTGGAATCTTGAATAAAACACAAAGTGCCGGAGTAACTCAGCAGGTCAGGCAGCTAATGTGAATTGCGTGGATAGGTGATGTTTTGGGTCGCGACCCTTCTTCAGACCTTCATGAAGAATGATAGGCAGATGGGCAGATAGAGAACTAGGTAGGGGAGAGTGAGGGTGGAATCAGGAGAGAGTGGAAGATGGATTGTAGATGGACAAAAAAAAGGTTGATGGAGCCAGGTAGCGAAGGGAGGAGGGTGGATAGAAGGTGGAAACAGCTAGGAACACACATACACCAATGTTACCAGTGCTTTAACGTGATGAATGCTGTGGTGGATGTTTGTGTTAATTTTTTTGTGTGTTTTGGGTGTTCTTTATCATTGTACCGCTGCTGGCAAATTCATTTCACTTGTACTTTATGTGCAATGTGACGAATAAAACCGTATTGTATTGTATAAGTAAGAAAACCATTATTGTTTATGGGAACCATTAGGGGAGAGGCTAATGTGGGTGGATAAAACCAGAGCTAGAAAGTAGACATTTCAAGCAGGAAAGATCAGGCGGTATCTGTGGAGGGAATGGACAGATAATGATTATATTGGAATACAGTCAGAAAGATACCCAATACCTAACCAGCGGCACACTTTAAATTGACGAGTTGGAATGCAGTTATCGCTGTTCCTCGGTAGTATAGTGGTTAGTATCCCCGCCTGTCACGCGGGAGACCGGGGTTCAATTCCCCGCCGGGGAGGACTTTTTTTAAAACAATATCCCCGTGAACCGATGTTTAATTATTAATATTTATTTACAAAATCAATCCGCGTGCCAACGTTTAATCTATTTGGTAAATCTTAACTCATTCACAGCTAAATCTTGCGGCGTGGTCGGTGATTTTAGATTACACACAGTGTACAATGCGAACAATTCGGGCAGTGCAGGTCATTGTCAGTTCTTTCACCTCTTTGCAAAGTTGTGTTTTTAAATTATTTTCGTCTTCCTGCGCAGCACAACGTCATGTTGGGGTCGGCTTTATAGGTAGCCGCTGGGAGAGGGCAGAATTCGGTTCCAGCGCTCACAATAGAGCTGTGAAAACCAGGTGGGACACTGAAAATAAACTGGAGGTGAAACACCTGCAGGGTTGCTGAATTTACGCTAGGAGGCTGAGGAGAGTCAAGAATCGAGTCAAGAGTGTTTTATTATCCCGAAACGTGAACAATGAAATTCTCACAACAAATATGTGCACATAGGACTGTAAACACCATAATAAACAACAACAAATACGTCTATAAAAAAATAACCGTGCAAAGACAAAAACACAAAGTTCTAGGGGGACTCAGCTGGTCTGGCAGCATATGTGGACGTAATGGATCCTTCTTCAGAGTATTTAAATTAAAATTCTCACTATACTTCAGTGGTTCAAATAAGAAAATGGCAGTCTTTTGGAAATCTTGATTAGATTGATTTATATGAGATATAGATTAATTCTGTAAACAATATACCTCTGAGATTACAAAATATATTTCCTTTGCTTTCCTTTACCTTGTTTAGAAAAACAATCTTAAATGTATCGAATACATTGACGTGTTCTACATTTAATACAGTGGATTGTGTGTGTGTGTGTGTGTGGGGGGGGGGGGGGGGTAAAGCATTCCTAATGCTGATGAGTAGTGATTGAACTTTTATGTTAAAACTAAATAAATAGAATATGCTTACTTAAAATTCCTCAAGTGCCAAAATTAATGACTGAGCAATATTATTCTGTTAAATCTCGAACAATATAAATATGTTGTGCAGCAAATAGAACGAACAATTGTTAATCGGAAGGCAATATATCAGAAAACACCATTATGAGGCAGGGTGAGCTATTTAATTATAGATAACCAGTTTGGGAAATTCTGATAGAAAGGTGACTGTGCCTTTTTGCTGTAAATGTAATTTATAGAATACAATGTAATATGTGGTGTTCTTGAGAGACGTGAAGAGAAATTGGATTTCTCCCATTTTGGGCCCACAAAACACAAATTACGTAGAACATCAAAATTCATTAAATTGAATAAAAATGCAATAAAACACCAAATATGATCTAAAATATGGCCTGCTTGTTTCTTGAAGTGAGCTGTGTGAAGGCATCTATTGTAAATACAGTCACGGGGGGATATTGTATCATTTTTTCACACAGAGAGTTGTGAGTCTGTGGAATTCTCTGACTCAGGGCTCGTGATTTTATAGCAACTATCAAGACTTTGAATGAGAAACAATGAAAGACTATAATAATTTTCAGAACCGGAATTAAATCATGTGCTGCAATATTTAGAATCAGTTAAAATGATTTGATGTATAAAGTACCTGGGTGGAGGCCGGTTCTCTGGATACTTTCAAGAGAGAGCTAGATAGGGCTCTTAAAGATAGCAGAGTCAGGGGATATGGGGAGAAGGCAGGAATGGGGTACTGATTGTGGATGATCAGCCATGATCACATTGAATGGCGGTGCTGGCTCGAAGGGCCGAATGGCCTACTCCTACACCTATTGTCTATTGTCTATTGTACAGTAACTTTGTCTTTGGTGGTCTATTGGATGAAATGCTTCCGTGCAGACCAGAGAGAATGTGGACGAAAAGGCCCAGTGATTTCCCATATGTTTGAAAAACCTAAGATCATTCGGCTGATTGAGCACAATCTACCAGTGCCCCATATCACAGTGAAATGTGGAGACATCAATTGTGCAGATTGCAGCAAGAAGTTCTGAAGAACACACAATATATTTTAAAATGTAATCGATGATGTCGCAACAGTGATGAGGATTCAAATATTCTGAGCTTTGAAAACTGAAAGCGGTGAGATGCCGTGTGCAAGACATTGATGACAGAATGCCTCGTTACAATTTCCTTGTGGTGTGTTCTTAGCCTTCTTTGTGTCTGTTCAACGAACGCTGTAAACTCCAACCAAAAGCTCAAAATTAAGTTGGTAGGGGAGGAAACATGGGTTGCTCCAATTTATGATGCCACTCGGTGACTGACGCTGGAAAAACGTTGGATGTCCTGAGGTGAATCGTGCGGGAAAGTGCCTGGGCCAGTTTCACAGTGATTTCACCCGGAAATGTTCTCAGACATGATCTAACCTGGGTTAACGCAGTTTCATGCAGGGGCTGCGCATAAAAAAAAACATATGCTCATTTACCCCAGTCTCGGAATGTTATTATGGCTTACTCTGATCCCAGTTCAAATTAAATTAAGATTAGGTTTTTTTTTTTTTTAAATCAGACGTTTTCACCTTTCCCAGTTACTTTATTTATCTGTAAGACAGCGAAGATCAAGTTCTCATGTGCACTGAATTTATATGGTTCGGTTCCCAAGTTCAAACTTGTTTTTAAGAACCCTCAACATAATTGCAGGTCGGTGTGCGATAAAATGCATGCAAGAAGAAATTGAAATATTATGAGTCATGAGCAAATCTTCTATTTCAGCTCTATTTAAGTTTCGAACAGATTATGTGTAATTTTCGTTCTAGTTTAAAAAAAACAATAGCATTCCTTAAAGGGGCAATGGTGTCAGTACGATGTTGTCAGTTTGAAACTATTCTTACTGTTATTTTCCGCTGATTTCTCAGCTTAGGTCACAGGAAGAACATGTTTGTTTAATAATCGCTTGGGAAAGAATGGGGAGAAATTCCGTTACTGTACTATTTTATTAAATCAGACCCTGGAGGAATGAATGTACCGTTCCAATGTCCTCTCACAAAATACAGTCTCGTGGATTATCATTTTCCACAGTACCCGCCCGAAAACGTCAAACGCGTCCTATCTGTAGCTTAATTTCCCGTCGTATTAACCGATCTAGCAAAAGTAACCATTTGGCCCCTTGAATAGAAATGTATAACCAATTAGCGATGGACGTCTTCGTACGTCCATCGTACGAAGTTTTAGCAGTGACATTCAGATTCAGATTCAGATTCAGATTCAGATTCAACTTTATTGTCATTGTGCAGTGTACAGTACAGAGACAACGAAAAAGAACGACAAAGAACTCTATCAGGTTTGCACCGTCTGGGAAAATTACACGAATGTAGATCAGCTTCTTCTAGACATGCGAATAGTTGGTGAGATAATTCGGGCTGCATGTAATCACAAAATCTTTTCAATATGTTAAAAAAAAACAGTGCCAAACCTGCACCATTTGCGTAAAGCTAACGCACAGTTCTGGTGCGGTATGTTTTATTGAAGAGAGACACAGCGTGCGATGGGACTTGTTACCTTGGAACAGCTGACATTATTGACAGTGCAGGTTGTTTCGAACGAAAAAGTGACTGTTTCATCCAATCCAGTGGCGTCCCAACGTGAATAAAACGCCCCTCACCAAGTTCAGCGCGCGCTCTCTCTCTCTCTCTGTTTTCTGTTGTGCGTGGGTGGGAGCAGTTTGCACCATGCATTGCTAATACCATTTACAGAGAGGCGTGAGCCAGCGGGTGTTCACAGTTCCATATTTGCCAGTCAGATTGATGGGTGCTGGCAGACTGGAGAGCGGTTAAGGAGCATGCTGGCCACCTAATCTTTGGAAACCTCGCCTGTCACCGCTAGCCTCATCCATCATGTTGGGACGCCGAAAGGATGACTTATTTAAAACCCGGCAAACTTTGTTTCTTGTTGGTTGTCCCTTGTGTCTGGATGGCAAGCAGGAGACGCCCCAAGAGCAAGAGGAATTTGGCGATCGCCGCAGCGTGTTTGATTTATGTCTTGGTGGTGATGCAGGGCACTGTTTTAATCCAGGTCCGGCTCTTTGACTATGTGGACAGAAGGGAGATCGCGCCCGTTAATCGGCTCCCGAACAGCTTTCCAGCCGGGGAAAGCGAGCAGGAGAGGATCACCTTCAACCCGAACGTGGTGTACATAACGATGAGATCAAAAAGGATTAAACCGGCCAACATCAGGGGAACAGTGAGACCCAAACTCAGGAAGAAATGGACGGCTAAACGCGCGCAAACTTTGCGGGAGAATGACACAGGTCCATTCAAGAGCCAGGGCAGACAGTCAATAGACCAACGGTTGTGGGGGACCGAGTACGCAACACCTTCACACGCAACACTCGCCAGAGCTAAGGTGGAGCTGAGGGTGGAAAGTTCTCATCGTGCAGGTGAGAGGAAGTCCGTCCAAGCAGAGAATCAAAACACTGGGAGCAATATTCGGATTTACAGCGACAGCGCTCCTTCCTGGTTCAGCAGGCAAGATATCAACGCCATGCGTTTCCTGGCCGATTCAAACATCGCTCAGATTCACAAGGTCCCCCAAAACGGACGCCGATCTCTATATTTACTTGAAGGAGTTGCCGGGGAACAGCAATCATTGAACCCCAGCTCCCGGGACCTGTCGAAAGCACCGGGCTGCCGGCAGCAGTGCGGGGTCCTCAAGAGGCCGGTGGATGTCAGCGAAGTGTTTGCTTTCCATCTGGACCGCATCTTGGGCTTGAACAGAAGTCTGCCCGCTGTGGTCAGAAGGGTTCATTTTGTTAGAGGTGAGTCGCGCACCAGGTAACTTCGCTCCAGTCTAGCTAATTGTCGGTCAGCTGTGGAGCGGGAACCCAGAATGAATGTCCCGGTTGAACTTTCCAATAGGCTGCTCGGAGGCTGCCTGCAGGAGACAGCGCGCTTGCTCAGAGCAATTGCAGGCAGTTCTGCTATAAAGCGTGTTTCCACAATTGGATATGACGCGTCTGATGAATACTATGTGTAGAAAAGGAACTGCAGATGCTGGTTTAAACCGAAGATAGACACAAAATGCTGGAGTAACTCAGCGGGACAGGCGGCATCTCTGGAGAGAAGGGTGACGTCTGAAGAAGGGTCTCGACCCGAAACACACCCATTCCTTCTCACCAGAGACACTGGCTGTCCCGTTGAGTTACTCCAGCATTTTGAGTTTAATTAGGAACGATACGATAGAACTGTATTTATCTCAGAAGGGAAATTGATCTGCCAACAGTCATAAAACACAGGAAACATGAAATTAAAGTGACGAGTGGAAAGGATTGGGGAAGTGCAAAGATTTGGGGGTGTGGGGGGGGGGGGGGGGGGGGTAAGGTGGAGGGGGGTAATTCTTCCCCACGACAGAAGGGGGAGGAGTTGTACAGTTTAATAGCCACAGGGAAGAAGGATATCTTCTTCTGTTGCTGAACCAGTCTGTTGCTGAAGGTACTCCCCAGGTTGACCAGTGTGTCATGGAGGGGGTGAGCTGTATTGTTCAAGATGCTCCGCAGTTTGAGGAGCATCCTTCCCTCCAAGGTCACGTCCCATGAATCCAACTCCGCCCCCAGGACGGAGCCAGCCTTCCTGATGAGTTTATTAATCCTGTTGGCGTCCGCGGCCTTCGCCCTGCTGCCCCAGCACACGACATCGAAGAAGATGGCACTGGCGACCACCGATTGGTAGAACATCTGCAGCATCTATTACTATTTGTATTATGCGGAGCTGATTGGTTATAGCACGGTTTTGATCGGGAATTAGAAAATCACTTAAAAGATACTGACAAATGACAAGCAGAATTTAAAAAAAAAGTCTTGGTTAAAAGAAATGTTTAGGTGAAAAAAATACTGTTTTCATAAGAATTCAGGAGGGAATGAAAGAAATTCGTAAACTGCTAATTTCACCGCAGATGATCATTGCAATTCATAGGATCATAAGTGATAGGAGTAGAATTAGGCTATTTGGCCCATCAAGACTACCCCATTCAATCGTGGCTGACCTATTTCTCCCTTCTAACCCCATTCTCCTGCTTTCTCCCCATAACCTCTGACATCCGTACCAATCAAAAATCTATCTATCTCTGCCTTAAATATATCCACTGACTTGGCCTCCACAGTCTTCTGTGGCAAAGAGTTCCACAGATTCACCACCCTCTGACTAAAGACATGCAATCACTTCTATTGGCATTTGATACGATATTAAACAATGTAACATACAGTTATTGGTATGTTTAGCTCTTAGTAACACAAATGAACTTCCACACTAGTAAAAATAATTTTATTTCTGAAAATCCTACGTGAAAGAATTCTGTTATAGCAAGTCTGAAACGCTCTGGTCCCCTTTTCCCCATTGACACAATTGTTTTTACGTTGTGAGTTTCTACAGTGCAAGGTTTCTTACAAATTAACTGTCACGTTATAGCAGAACTACCTGTACATTTCAAACCTTTACTTTTATGACAGTGTCCCCTTTGTTGGAATACTTTTTAAACTTCCTCAGGATTTCTCTTATCTGGTGAATTTACTTTTCTTGTGGAGATGCATGTTCTTCCTGTGATCGCATGGGTTTCCTCTGGGTGCTCACATTTACTCCCACAGCCCAAAGATGTGTGAGTTTGTAGGATCAAATGGGATCAATTGACTTCTGTAAAATTGTCCCTGGTGTGCAGGGAGTAGAAGTGAAAGTGGGATACCAGAGAATCAATGTGACTTGGTGATTGATGAATGGCGTGGACTCGGTGGAACGAAGGGCCTACATCCATGCTATATCTCTAAACTAAACCAACCAATTGGCTTCATGGCAGGAAGTAGAGAGTAATAGTGAAGAGTTGCTTTTCAGATTGGAGATCTGTAACCAGTGGTGTATCATAGAGATTGGTGCTGGATCCTTCATTGTCCGTCATATGTACTTCTGATTTTGAAGAGAATATAGTTGGCACAGATTCAAAGTTATACAGCACAGAAACATGCCCTCTGATCCAACCAAGCTTCATCATGTCATCCAAGATACCCATCTAAAATAATCCCTTTTTATCTGAACAAATTACATTCATGCATCTGAACTGTCTTCCTTCTTCCTTAACTGTGGCCTCCTCTCCACAAAAATGGACAGAGCCCTTGGCCACATCTCATTAATTTCCCACATCTCTGCCCTCACCCCTTCTTCTGGTCAGAGGAAGAACAAAATTCCCCTTACCTTCAACCTCAACAGCCGCGGCATTCAACAAATCATCCTTTGCATTTTCTGCTCGATCCATAAAGATTCCATCATTAAACATAATGTCCCCTCCATCTATTTTCAGCATTTTGTGGAGATTCCCCCTGTGGTTCCCTGGTCCTCTCTTCCATCCCTGTCTACCATTCTCTGTTGTCTGCCAGTTGCTCATGCCAAATGCAGGAAATGGTCCTGTCCCTTTCATCTTTTCTCTTCCCACCATCCAGGGACATAAACAGACTTTCCTGGTGAATCAGAGATCCATTTTCAGAATGTTTAGCAAGTTTGTGGCACCAACATTGGTGGTACATTAACCTTGTCTAAGGTTACAATAGGATCTAGATTAACTTGGAAAGTGAGCATGGTATTAGTGAGCAAAATTAGAGCACATGGCATTGGGGGTAGGGTATTGACATGGATAGAAAACTGGTGGGCAGACAGGAAGCAAAGAGTAGGAATTAATGTTTAAGAAGGAACTGCAGATGCTGGGAAATCGAAGGCAGACAAAAATGCTGGAGAAACTCAGCGGGTGAGGCAGCCACTATGGAGCGAAGGAAATAGGCAAAGTTTTGGGCCGAAACCCTTCTTTAGGAAGAAGGGTTTCTGAAGAAGGGTTTCGGCCCGAAACGTTGCTTATTTCCTTCGCTCCATAGGTGGCAGACAGTGACTAGTGGGGTGCCGCAAGGCTCAGTGCTGAGACCCCAGTTATTTATTTAGACTAAGGAATTAAATGTAACATCTCCAAGTTTACGGATGACACAAAGTTGGGTGGAAGTGTGAGCTGCGAGGAGGATGCAATGAGGCTGCAGTGTGACGGATAGTTTGGGTGAGTGGGCAGATGCATGGCAAATGCAGTATAATGTGGATAAATGTGAGGTTATCCACTTTGGTGGCAAGAACAATAAGGCAGATTATTATCTGAATGGTGTCAGATTAGGAAAAGGGGAGGTGTCCTTGTACATTACGAGACGGTGTCCTTGTACATTAGTCACTGAAAGTAAGCATGCAGGTACAGCAGCCAGTGAAGAAAGCTAATGGCATGTTGGCCTATATGGCGAGATGATTTGAGTATAGGAGCAAGGAGGTCCTACTGCAGTTGTACAGGGCCCTGGTGAGATCACACCTGGGGTATTGTGTGCAATTTTGGTCTCCTAATTTAAGGAAGGACATTAATGTTATTGAGGGAGTGCAGCATAGGTTCACCAGATTAATACCCGGAATGGCGGGACTGACATATGATGAAAGAATGGGTCGAATGGGCTTATATTCACTGGAATTTAGAAGGATGAGGGGGATCTTATAGAAACATGTAAAATTCTTAAGGGATTGGACAGGCTAGATGCAGGAAAATTCTTCCCGATGTTGGGGCAGTCCAGAACCAGGGGATACAGTTTAAGAATAAGGGGTAGGCTATTTAGGGCTGAGGTGAGAACAACTTTTTCATCCAGTGAGTTGTGAATCTGTGGAATTCTCTGCCACAGAAGGCAGTGGAGGCCAATTCACTGGATATATTTAAGAGAGAATTAGATTGAGCTCTTCGGGCTAACGGCATCAAGGGATATGGGGAGAAAGCCGGAACAGGGTACTGATTTTGGATGATCATATTGAATGGCGGTGCTGGCCCGAAGGGCCAAATGGCCTACTCCTGCACCTATTTTCTATGTTTCTATGTTTCTATGATACAGTTAGAGCAGTTGAGCCAGGTCATACACAGTGAATGGCATGCATGAGAGTGTTACTGAACAGCAAGACCTTGGGTTACCAGCAAATAGTTCCTTGAAAATGACAACAAAAGTAAACAGTAAATTAATATGTATGATATGTTTGAGTTTATCGGCCAAGGCATTGGGTATAGGAACTGGAATATGATGTTACAGTTGCACGTATAGTCTTGTGTGCAGTTCTGGTCGCCACATTACAGGAAGGATGTGATTAAGTTAGAGAGGATGCAGAAGTGATTCGCAGTTATTTTGCTTGGACAGGAGAGCTTGAGTTATAAGGAGAGACTGGATAGGTTGGGATTCTATTCTCTGGAGCAAAGAGGGCTGAGACCTTACAGAGCATTTATAAAATGATGAGGGACAAAGATAGGGTAGGTATTCACAATATTTTTCCCAGGGTAGGGGGCATAATTTTATGGTGAAAGGGGAAAGACTGGAATGAAATCGAGGGGTAAGTATTCACATATAGTGTGTTGAGTGTATGGAATGAGCTGTCAGAGGATGTGGGAATGGAAGGTACAATTACAGTAGGCATCTTAGCCATCATGGATGAGTTGGGCCAATGTGCCTGTTTCCATGCTTTATACTTTCTATATGCTATTACAGCTCCAAATTTCATTTTTGCACAGCGGCTTTGACAATCGGAATAGTTATGCATTAACAATAAATGTAAACATACCCTTATTTCTGGGAGAAAAACAGAAAATCATGGAAGCACTCAGGAGGTCAGGCAATATCTGTGGAAAGAAAAAAAAGAGTTTACATTTCTGGTCAAAGAATTTACAGTTATGGCATTGTCCCCATTGTTGAATCTGATACATTAAATATATTTCTCTTCCCGCAGATGCTGCCTGACCAGCTGAGTGTTTTCAGTATTTTCAGTTTTTATTTCAGATTTCCAGCACTGGGCATAAATTGCGAAAGAGCTCAAGGAATGCAGATTTACCCTCTTCCAGCCATGGTATTTTTTTTATTAAATTAAGAATCCAAGTGAAATCATCTGAATTCTCAGCATTTAAAATAGCAGCTTAATTTTAGAAACTGCTTTAAGACTTCCTGAGAATGTTTGAAACCAATTGATTTGGAATCAGCTTTGCCAAGTGCAACTTCAATCACTTGATAATTTGGAGCTAGTTGATGGTTATTTATCAAGCACCAGAATAATGTTGAGGGGGTGGTGAAGCCAATTATCATTTGTTCCCTGCTGACCAGTTATTCTCAGCAATGATGTAGATACCACCAGACACTCAGGATCACAACCCCCTGCTGAGTGCAGGAACTAAAAGGCCTGTCTCACGAGTCTGCGGTCATTGGCGGCGAAACAGGAAGAATCTACCGCTCCTGGGCCGCCATAGACCGCGCACTCGGTCAAACGCACAATTCCGGGGCGTTTAACCAACACTGTTCAAAAATATGTCCCTACCGCACAGCCTCCGCCAGTGAGGCACGAGTGCGGCACGGCCGCCGCCACAGCCGCCGCCAGTGTGGCTCGAGCGCCGTGCATCAAACTTGCACCGCCACAGCCTCCGCCAGTGAGGCATGTGTGTGGCACGGCTGCCACCACAGCCACCGCTACAGCGCCGCGATCAGCACGGCCGCCGCCACAGCCCCGCAGATCCAAAATGCCGTCATCGCAGACGGCCCGCCCTTTTTTTTAACTTACCGCAAGCTCGTGGGACCAGCCGTATTTAAATCATTCGGCCCCCGCGCAACATCCGTGCGGCGCTCCCGTGGCATAGGCTCGGCGCTCTCGCCGTTGCCGTGCGGTCCCCTCTACAGGCGAAGCCGCGCTTCACCGCCGATGACCGCAACACCGTGAGACAGAGCCTTTAGAGCAAATTAATCTGGAGCAGAGTGATAAATAACACACACAGAACATTTAAAACATACATTGCTACTAATTAAGGAAAGTAGAATGTCAAGGTAAAAGTTGGGAAGTAGGATGGCTAAAAAATATCCCTAAACTGAAATGTGAAAAAAATCTGAAGAGTTGATGAACAACCTAATTTTACAAAAATAAACCAAAAACTGCAGAAGAAAATTTGGGATCTAAAAAGTGGGATTATTTGGGATAAAATATAAATATACGGAGTGGTTAACACATTGCACTATAAACAATAGGCGTGGCAGTTCCAAACAAGTTACTAAATATATTGCTGACAAAAATAAAAGGTTTAAAGTTATTGGAGTCGACTTGTTTGAGTTGCACTTATACAGCCAATCCGCCTGAATACAAATTGGAAGATTCTGCCTCTAACTATTTGTATATTACATGTGCTTGAAGTGAAGCTAAAAGTGACGTTTAAAGAGCTAATTTCGAGTGACTGTGAAGTGTTCTGGGAATAACTGTCTGCTGATGCTAGACTGCTGTCCCACCATGGAAATATTTACTTCACTCATGCTTGCTTTAGCTCTGGACCTGGCGCATGCCCATGAGAGTGAAAGGAAATGCATGGAGGCAGAACTGTGCCCACCCTATCTTTATGGCGGTTTTCCTTGAGGTCAGAGGGTGTGTGCGTATTGTCATTGCTGGTCGCAACATTAGGGTCAATGGACATCACAGTAAATCTAAAGTAAACTTTGAAGTGTTAATGGTCCAAAGTATATTACAACTTGGCAAAGTGGAAGTTGATTCATTGCCCACAATGTCTAAATAGTGTGAGATGGCAATAAACCAGAGATCATGTTGACATTGAACAGTGCCCTGACTGGGCTACACTTGGAGAATGGAGTATAGCTCGGGCCACTGTAACACAAAGCAGAAATCTATGCCTTGACGTTAGCACAAAGAAACAACAGCAATTTGATATTATATCGACCTGAAGAAGTGTCTCGAACTGAAACGGCACACATTTCATTTCTCCAGAGATGCTACCTGATCCAATGAGTTACTCCAACATTTTGTGTCTATCTTTGAATTTATGTAGTTTGTTTTATGTATATTCCATCATAAAGCATTTAAAAACATGAAAAGCTGTAAAATACTCAATAGGTCTGTGGTTAGATAAGTGAATCAATGACCTTTTCATCAGAACTGGAGAGAATTTAAGATGGTTGGCTGTCCATTTCCCTGAGTAATTGCTGCCTGACCTGATGAGTCCCTCAAGCATTTTTTTCCCGCTCCAGACTTCGGTATCTAAAGATTCTTGTGTCTCCAGAGTTAAAGATATGTTGGTCACAAAATTTAATTCTACAGTGGTCATTGATGGTGGTGCTTGCACATTCCTGTCATGCAGAATTGGCAGCTTGGATGCTAAATCATAGTGCAATACTGTCCTGAAACCAGTGCCGCCAAATTAGTTTTCGGCCATGCAGCTAGCACTATAAATGTAACCGGCAGAGAATCCAGTTTTAGCAGAAACCTCCCTACCCACACCTATAGATAAAGTCAGTTACATGCAAGTTGGTAGTTAGCATTGTTTAAATTAAGCATCTGGTATTTCTGGCACATGTTGCTATTTTTGAAGTCAACTGATGTAACAGAACGTGAGTTTTCACTTCAAGCCTTCAAACAACTTTGGCTGCTTTGGACATCGTTCCCTTCATGAATGACAAGGAGAAGAAGGTGCAGGAATGCAGAGGAGGAAGAAGAAAAGCAAAACAAGCTGGAGGAGGATGTAGGGATAGGGAGAGAAAGGGCCTTAAATGGAGGTCCTATCCAGCGGTTCTCCTGAGTGCACCTCAATAAAGGGCAATGGCTGGGACAATTCCGATTTAGCTCAAAATCCCTTAACAGTTGTTGGCAGCTGTTGGTGTAGCAGTAGAGTTGTTGCCTTACAGCGCCAGAGACCCGGATTCAATCCTGACCACGGGTGCTGTCTGTACATTCTCCCCATGATTGTGTGGGTTTTCCTCGGGTGCTCTCGTTTCTTCTCACACTTCAAAGAGGTACCAGTTTGTAGGTTAATTGGCTTCGGTAAAAATTATAAATTGTCCCTGGTGTGACGGATAGTGCTAGTGTACAGGGATCGCTGGTCAGTGTGGACTCGGTGGGCCAAAGGGCCTGTTTCAGCGCTGTATCTCTAAACTAAACTAAGTGCCACATGTTGCAGCCATGACTGGAAGTATGAAGAAGGGGGCAGACGTGTGTTGCCAGTGGCTATTAAATGTCAAGTTTTACAATTCTGGGATCTTCCAAGCTGAAACAGGGCAGATCTGTAATATTTCAGTGCATTGTTTCATTTGAGTTGTAACATGGTATTGGTATTGATGTGTAGATTCAAGATTCTTTGTAGCCTCTTGTATGCTGCACAGCATTGCCAGCAACACTGACGCAGGAGGAAGAAGAGGAAAGGGAAAGAAGATGAGAAGGTACAGTGCCCTCCATAATGTTTTGGACAAAGACCCATCATTTATTTATTTGCCTCTGTACTCCACAATTTGAGATTTGTAATAGAAAAAAAAATCACATGTGGTTAAAGTGCACATTGTCAGATATTAATAAAGGCCATTTTTATACATTTTGGTTTCACCATGTAGAAATTAAAGCAGTGTTTAGATTTGGTCCCCCCATTTCAGGGCACCATAATGTTTGGGACACAGCAATGTCATGTAAATGAAAGTAGTCATGTTTAGTATTTTTTTGCATATCCTTTGTATGCAATGACTGCTTGGTCTGCGATTCATGGACATCACCAGTTGCTGGGTGTCTTCTCTGGTGATGCTCTGCCAGGCCTGTATTGCAGCCATCTTCAGCTTATGCTTGTTTTGGGGGCTATGTATTTGAAAGTATTTTGTGTGTTCCTTTGCTTTTTATTTGTATGACTTACTTGACAAATGAAATTCCTCGTATGTTGCAAAACATACTTGGCTAATAAAGTATTATTGTGATTGTCAAGTCAAGTCAAAAGTCAAAGTATCCTTTATTATCATTCAGACCTGAACAAAATTTAATTGCCTTGCAGTCATACATATAATAGAAAACAAAACACACAATAAACACAAATTTAACATCCACCACAGTGAGTTCACCAGGCACCTCCTCACTGTGATGGAAGGCAAAAGTCTTAAAATCTTTGTCTTCTTCCCTCCTTGTTCACCCTCTGCGCTGAGGCGATCCAGGCTTCCGATGTTGTCGTCCACTGGGCCCGCGATTGTGATTGTGATTGTCCCCTTCAGTTTTCTCTTCAGCATATAAAAGGCATGCTCAATTGGGTTCAGATCGGGTGATTGACTTGGCCCCTCAAGAATTTACCATTTTTTAGCTTTGAAAAACTCCTTTGTTGCTCCAGCAGTATGTTTGAGATCATTGCCTTACTGTAGAATGAACCGCCGACCAATGAGTTTTGAGGCATTTGTTTGAACTTGATTAGACAGGATGTGTCTATACACTTCAGAATTCATTTTTCTACTACCATCAGCAGTTGTATCATCAATGAAGATAAGTGAGCCAGTATCTTCAGCAGCCATATCTGCCCAGGCCACAACACACCCACCACCATGTTTCACAGATGAGGTGGTATGCTTAGGATCTTGGGCAGTTTCTTCTCTATATTTTGCTCTTGCCATCACTCTGATGTAAGTTAATCTTCGTCTCATCTGTCCACAAGACCTTTTTCAGAACTGTGGTTGTTCTTTTAAAGGGGCTGTCCCACTTGGCGATTTTGCTGGCGTCATATCAGTGTTGCCAAAAGATTTTGAAATTTTCAAAATCCAGCGGTGAAAAAAAAATGTCGCGACACTTTGAAAAAACACCGCGTGTCATACGTCATCACGCCGCGTCACCGCCGCATCATATGTCATCACGCCGCATCATACGTCATCACGCCGCATCATGCGACATCACGCCACATCATACGTCATCACGCCGCGTCACCGCGTGTCATACGTCATCACGCCGCGTCACCGCCGCATCATATGTCATCACGTCGTGTCACCGCCGTGTCATACGTTATCATGCCGCATCACGCCGCGTATTTTTTGGTGACCTGATACGTCCGTCACTGATGCTGGCAGTCGCCGAAAAAATCGTGGAACACTTCTTGGCAAACTGTAACCTGGCCATCCTATTTTTGCGGCTAACCAGTGGTTTGCATCTTGCAGTGTAGCCTCTGGATTTTTTGTCATGAACTCTTTTGCGGACAGTGGTCATTGACAAATCCACACCTGACTCCTGAAGAGTGTTTCTGATCTGTCGGACAGGTGTTTGGGGATTTTCCTTTATTAATGAGAGAATTCTTTGTCATCAGCTGTGGAGGTCTTCCTTGGCCTGCCAGTCCCTTTGCGATTAGTAAGCTCACCAGTGCTTAATAATGTTCGAATAGGTTGATTTTGGTAAGCCTAAGGTTTGGCTGATGTCTCTAACAGTTTTATTCTTGTTTCTCAGTTTCATAATGGCTTCTTTGACTTTCATTGGCACAACTTTGGTTCTCATGTTGATAAACAGCAATAAAAGTTTCCAAAAGTGATGGAAAGACTGGAGGAAAGATTATGTGCTGAGAGCTCTCTTATACCTGCATTAAGGAGGCAATTAAACGCACCTGAGCAATTACAAACGCCTGTAAAGCCACGTGTCCCAAACATTATGGTGTCCTGAAATGGTGGGACTATGTATAAACACAGCTGTAATTTCTACATGGTGCAACCAAAATGTATAAAAATACCCTTCAATAATATCTGACAATGTGCATGTTAACCACATGTGATTTTTTTCTATTACAAATCTGAAATTGTGGAGTACAGAGGCAAATAAATAAATGAAGGGTCCTTGTTACAAACATTATGGAGGGCACTGTATGAGAAGGGTTGAAGTGAAACACATCAAGCACAAGGCTGAACATACATCAAGTGAATTTATGTGCATAAGTTAATTGGAAGAGTTAATTTCTGATTCGGTTCTGTACGTTTTCATATCTCTAGTTTCATTCTCCCCTGACCCTCAGTCTGAAGAAGGGTCTCTGACCTGAAATGTCAACTATTTATTTTCTCCAGAGATGCTGCCTGACCTGCTGAGTTACTCCAGCATTTTGTGTCTATCTTTAATTTCTGATTTTCTGACTTTCAGAAATTAACTCTACCATCAATAGGCCTCTGTTTTGACCTACTGTTGGCCTACTTTATTGGAAGGAAGAGTGTTACACCTGCACTCACTCCTTCATAAGTTCCAGCTTCAAATGCAACAGGCGACCTGTCAGTCAGAATAGCCTCAGGTGTGTCAGGGTTATTCCAAATTCAGCATGAAATATCACAGCCTGCTTCTTGCTGTTCAGAACACCACCACATCTACACTAACACAAATTATATAATTGCAGAACTCCTGACATTGAGAAGTTTAAAGTATGTTTGAGGTATCTACAACCCAATTTATCCTAGAGAGTTGAGCAGAAGAATCGTAATTGCCATGATGGAAGTAGCAGTAAAAATGCAGCTTCAAGTAAAACAACAGCGTCAGCCCATCTACCAAGTTGAGTTCACATAAGCAGGATGGTAAGACTATAATACACCATAAAGAAATATGTAGTTGAAATTAGTGAAAGGATATAAACTATTTGTGCAGATTAAACAGACATTCGAACCGGTGCATAGAAAATAAAGTGTTAGAGGGATATGGCCAAACGAGGACTCCATCAGTCTGAAGACCCGAAACATCATCCAATCCTTCTATCCAGAGATGCTGCCTGTTACTCCAGCTTTTTGTGTCCAACTTCTGGTGGGTCTAGTGTAGATGGGGCTTTTTGAGCAGCATAGGCAAGTTGCTCTATGACTTTATGACCCTGTAAATGATCTTCACTAGAAATGTGCCGAGTCAGGATAATAAACTGCACCATCATAAAATTGCATTTAAGTTGGATCCAGTGTAAACTTCAGGAATTAATGTGCTTAATCCAAACATGTCTCACAAAGAAGTAGGGCATTCCTTGAGTTCAAATCCAGAAGCATGTTACTCAATGTTCCTTTACATTTCCTGTATGTTTTCCAGCAGGTCTCTTACGTAGCAAGTACTTCATATTACATACTCACCAACCTTCTCCCCTTAACAGTTCTTATATCAGTCATTTGTGTCATAACACATTACTTGTTTACATCACCTCATTGTTCCTGAAGTATGCTGTCCCTGCACTAATTATTGGTGTGCAAGAGAAGCATTTGTCTTCATAAGTACTGTAAAAATATGTTTCCAGTTGTTAAGTAGATCACTTTAGTACCAGTTGATAAGAACTAACTTATCACAATAGCCTTGAACATGTGAGATGAACTTTGGTGGATTTTCTAGGAATATGTTGAAACTGGAATGGGTTACTTAATACATCTTTGTCCACTTGGCAAATCTAAGCTGGTCATGGAGATGTTATTAATTGGTTAGTACCCTTATTGTAAGCCTGTAGTCAGCAGAGCAGATGATGTTTAATGCAAAGAGTGAAGATCGTAAAAGAAGTTTAATATAATAGTCAGTAGCTCACTGTAAAGTGATGGTACTGTTTCTATGCAAAGAGGGATTGAGAGTCAGTAATTCTGCTGTTATGGCTAATGTGCAATGTGAGGTTTCCTGTTCTTGGATCAAAGCATTTATTTTCTGAATATCAGCTCCCCGATAAATCTAAAAGCAAAAGATTAGAGAACTCATTGAGAACTCTCCATCCTGAGAAAGACAACAGCTCCAACTTCTTCAATCTAGACTTTCTGACAAATACTTTAAGCAGCATGGAAAAACAGTTGGGATATTTTAAAGCAGAACGGAACAGGGCAGCGCATTCAGATAACAACTTCCAAATGTCATAGGGAAGATCGTCCTCAAGCAAACTCATAATGAATATCTGAGCTGAGGGACAGCGATGAAAAGTCTGCAGATATTTTAAAAATAATATAAGGAAAAAGGTAATGGTTAGTATAATGTAATTCTAGTAGGATATGTTAAGATAGGCTGAATAGCCTTTCTCGACAACAGCTACATGGTGATCTCGTAAAACATGGAGCAGAAAAGTTGCCAAAATAGTTTTGGTCACCATGTTATAGGAGCGATGTTGTCAAGCTGCAAAGGGTGAAGAGAAGATTTACGAGGGGTTGTCAGGACTCGATGGCCTGAGCTATTGGTAGAGGTTGAGCAGACTAGGACTTTATTCCTTGGAGCACAGGCGGATGTGGGGTGATCTTATAGAGGTATATAACATCATGAGAGAAATAGATAGGGTAAATGCATAAAATCTTTTGCCCAAAGTAGGGAATCGAGAACCTGAGGACATAGGTTTAAGGTGAGGGGGAAAGATTTAATAGGAACCTGAGTGGTAACTTTTTAATTTTTTTACACAATGTGTGTGGATATATGGACCGAGCTGCCATAGGAGGTAGTTGAGGCAGGTACTATTATACCATTTAAGAAACATTTGGACAGGTACATGGATAGGATAGGTTTAGAGAGTTATGGGTCAATCAAGGGCAGGTGGGAATAGTGTAGATGGGGCATGTTGGTCAGCGGGGCAAGTTGGGCCGAAGGGCCTGCTTTCATGTCATACAACTTGAGCAAAACTCTATTGCTCATAATATATATTTCATATGAAGACCCACCAATCCTGGTCTTCCTACTTGATGCTGTAATGATTTATGTTAGAAAGGATTTACAGAAGAGGTATGGCATGAAAAGTGATTGCAGCATATGAAATTTATATTGTATGCCCCAATGGGAGTTTACTTAACTGGTTCATTATGAGAGAGAAGATGAAAATGTGACCTTGTGCCAGTTGCTTTTAGCTGCTATTTCTTGCTGCCATCGCACATGTGTGGGAGGCACTGATTTGTCATCAATTGTCAGACTCCCAATAATTTCAGAATGATGAATGCATAAAAAAATCTGCGCACAAAGCTGCAAAATGCAGCCACATAATTTTGGCAAAATTACATTCTTTTGGAATTTATCTTTTACCCTTTTATGCATTAACTGTGGACCATCTTTTCTTGAGTACATGGATAATGTGGATGTGGAGAGGATGTGTCCATTAGTGGGAGAGTCTAGAACTAGAGGTCATAGCCTCATAACAAAAGGACATTCTTTTAGGAAGGAGATGAGGAGAAATTTATTTAGTCAGAGATTGGTGAATCTGTGGAATTCGTTGCCACAGAAGGCTGTGGAGTCTGTCAGTGGATATTTTTTAAGGCAGAAATAGATAGATTCTTCATTAGTACAGGGTAGACAAAAATGCTGAAGAAACTCAGCGGGTGAGGCAGCATCTATGGAGCGAAGGAAATAAGCAACGTTTCGGGCCAAAACCCTTCTTCAGACTCAAGAAAATAGGTAACGTTTCGGCCGAAACCCTTATTCAGAAGTACAGGTGTCAGAGGTTATGGGGAGAAGGCAGGAGAATGGGGTTAGGTGGAAAAGATAGATCAGCCATGATTGAATAGCGGAATAGACTTGATGGGCCGAATGGCCTAATTCTACTCTTATTCCTTATGACCTTATGTGTTCGAAAATACCATATAATTACATAGGGCCCAATGGGGTGGTCACATGTTGGCTTGGTTTGGGGTACACATTGTACCTCACATGTCAGGAGCCGTGTGCGTGGCGGGAGTATCCCGAGGAGCTGTGGCCCCGAGACTGAGGACCCGCCCGGAAGTCCAGACTCACCGGCCGCGGCAGGCTGGAACCCGGCCGGAAGGCCGAGCCTGCCTGCCTGACGCGGATCGAGGACCCGCGCCGTGGACTGCGAACCAGCTGAAGGCCCGGTTTGCCCACCCAGAGAGGAAGGAGTTGAACTGAGGGTTAGTAAGCAGACCAACTGTGGGAGGCAGTGCGCGGCCTCTTGGTGGAATGGGCCACTGGGGCCCTGCAACAGCCTGGGGCTCGGCTGGACCAGGCGCCAATCCAAGACGCCCAGCACCTGGTCTGGACGTGTCCTACAGCTGTGGAGCAGCAGCAGAGGACAGCACGGCCACACTTGGCCAGGCGGGAATGTGAACTTGATGAAATGGCGTCTAACATGGTGGCGCCAGCATTATATGCAAAATGAATTTCACTATGTAATGTTTAATTGCATATGTGACAATAAATAAATATCCATTGAGATAGGCTCAGAATTTACTGCCAACAGTGACCTGCTAAAGTCAGCTGCTTGCCTACAAGAGATATTATGATAGCGCAGTTGGTACCATGAGTTTGTATTAATCTTTTGGAGACTTGAATTCAAATTGTATCTGTGAGAGTTGTAGTTACTAATCTGGAATATATTTTTTGAAGAGACCAACTGCCTTTAGTAATGATGACCACAAAACAACTGGATTTTTGTACATTCATTTGGTTCAATATTATGCTTCTGGGGAGGAAATCTGCTGGCCTTACATGGACTCTGAAGTTACACAGCAAGCTACTTCGTTCAGGATAATTAACACAGGCAATAAAGATTAGGCTTGCAGTGATGCCCACAGACCCAATTCTGCACTCTGTGCTGCACTCAATTCTGCACCTTGTTCTATCTAATGCATGTGGATTTGACTTATTTGTACGTATGTATGGTATATCTGATCTGCTTGGATAGAATGTTTTTTACTCTACCTCAGCACACATGACAATAATAAATCTTCAGCTAAACCCAAATCCAAACCTAACCCTAAAATATTAATAAAAAACACACACACACTTCCCTTGCACAGATCTTTTAAGCACAACTTGCTGTATTGAAATATTTTGACATTGGTCAGGAATTGTCTCAGTGGAACAGGAAGTAGAAGTTGAAAACTGTGATAACAATGAAGGAAGTGTCTGAGACATTTGATAGATATTTTGTTTCAGGGTGGAGATAGGAAAGGGGCTATGAATGTTTAACTATTGATTATATTCATGGCTGTGAATTATAAATTTGTTGACATTAAATGAACAGGAGGATATGGCCATTAGGTGCAAAGATGAACTTGAGATATCAGCTCAGCTGCGATGGTATTGAAAGGCAGAATTGGCTCGAGGGTCTATATGCAAACTCCTACTGCTTTTTATTTTGTTCATATGTAAATATGAATGAATAGTTTGCAAGTTCTTAACCATTGCTATACCAATGGACAGTGTATTAATGGAAAAGTAACACTTGCTCGTAACATAGGAAACTAATTTTTATATAGCCTGAACAAATGGAGTCAAGAGAGAGTTAGATTTAGTTCTTAGGGCTAGCAGAATCAAGGGATATGGAGAAAAAGCAGGAACGGGGTACTGATGTTGGATGATCAGCCATGATCACATTGAATGGCGGGTACTGGCTTGAAGGGCCGAATGGCCTACTCCTGCACCTATTTTCTATGTTTCTATGTTTCTGTGAGTCGGCTCACGTCCATCAGAAGGGTTTATGGAATGTATTCAAGATTGACATCCTTTCCAGCTTGACACCATCTTTCCTATAACATGGTGATCAAAACTGAACACAATACTCTAATTATGGCATCACCAATGTTTTATATAACCAACGTTACCTTCCAACTTCTATACTCAGTATTGAGATGAAGCCCAAAGTACCAAAAGTGATTAATTGGTTGCAATATCCCAATGTTTCCAATATTCTGGAACAGTATCAGCAAATTAGAAAAGTACATTGAATTCAAGAAGGATGGTGTGAGAATAGTAAGTATATACGAGTTTGTCAATCAGTTGTTGGCAAATGGAGTCAATTTTTAAAGTATGGAAATAGGACACTTATGGGCCTGTCCCACATACGCGGCTTTTTCGGTGACTGCCAGTACCCGTCATAGGTCGTTGCAGGTCGCCGAAAATTTTCAACATGTTGAAAATCCAGCGGCGACCAGAAAGACGCTATGACTCTTTGCTCGACTGAGGAGACTACTCACGACCATACAGGCGACACCCGGCGACATGTCGCGGGATGAAGCCTGTATGGTCGTGAGTAGTCGCCCAAAGTGTCATAACTTGTTCTGGTCGCCGCTGGATTTTCAATATGTTGAAAATTTTCGGTGACCTGCAACGACCTATGACGGGTGCCGGTAGTCGCCGAAAAAGTCGCGTAAGTGGGACAGGCCCATTAGAGAAGTAACAGTTTGTCTTCACGATACAACACCATTTTATTTATCCCAGAGGGAAATAGGTCTGCTGAGAGAGTTTTATCATGATAAATCTTTGGGATTTTCTACTGTTGTTAATTCCTACATGTTGAACATTGAAGATTATGGCTGTTCAGTTGTTGAGTATATTTAAAGCCGAGAGTCATTCATTTTTGGAATCCAGGGAAATCAAAGGATAGAGGGAACTGGTAGGACGAATTGAGGGAGATCGACCATTATCTTTTCCAATGCAGTATTATTCATGTTACTCCTGCCTCTATTTCTCATTTTCTAATGTTGTTTGGTTATCATATGTCACTTCATTTTAAGGAAGGGTAGATGACTGGTTTGTCTGTCCACAGATGCTGCTTGACTGGCTGGTTCTTCCAGAATTTCTGATTTAGTTTCAGATTCCAGCAGCTGCAGTTTTATTTGTTCTCCAGTTTCATTATGTTTCTTGTATTCCTAGAGTTGCAAATCCTTTGCTCTCCTTCCCGTCCATCTCCTCTCCGTAAGATAATATGTTTTCACTGCTGAATCGCTTGTATTAAATTCCAAAGTTTGCTTTTTCCCCCAAACTTGGCACACAATTAAAATTATACGAAGAAAGAGGTTAGATGTGAAAGGATGAACTATGACCCCCACCAATTATTTTCTCACCAATTTGCATAGATATTCTGATTCAGTGTCTTGGGCACACTGATTGCAAGTTCAGAACAAAAACAGTACTGTCATTCTTTTTATAGCACAATACATTGAGCAAAAATTATTGGAGACTCTCACTTGGAATACATACGTACTGTTATATGATGTCTATATGAATATGCCTGTAACGCCACCAGGACAACAGGCCTTCATGGTCGGGTCAAGAATCCCACACTAACAACAAATGGGACTTGAAAATGTCACCAAACTGGCGATTCTGCAGACTGTCTCAGTGTACCACAGCTATACACCTGTACTGTATCTGAGATGCTTGTCTAAGATGTATCTAAGTCAGGGCTCGAAATTAGCGGTTGCCCGGGTGCCATTGACCACTCAAAGTGCCGCCAGGCAACCTAAACGCCGACTCATTTTGCCCGGCTTGGCAAGCAAATACTGGTTTATACCGATAGACATAAAAAACTGGAGTAACTCCGCGGGTCAGGCAGCATCTCTGGAGAATAGGAACGTGACGTTTCGTGTCGGCGGCGGCACTGCGGGGTAAAGATACTAGGTGCGGGGTGATGAAGGGTCGGAGCGAATGACAGGCCCCGAACAGCGGCAGCAGCACCCGCGATAGCGGCTCCACCGCCTCCTCCCGCCCCCCGCCCGGCGGAAGGAGGCCTCCCTCTCTCTCTCTCCTTCTCCCTCCCTCCCTCCTCCCGGCCTTGGCATGCGAGAGGGGTTGTTTTGAAAGCGCCGTTGGTGGATTTGCAAGCAGCGGCCGCTATCGGCCTGATAACGGCCGCTGCCTGCAGATCCGTTAACGGCGTTTTCAAAACAACCCCGTCTCGCACGCCGTGGCCGGGAGGAGGGAGGAGGGAGGAGGGAGGGAGAGGGAGAGGGAGGCGGAGGCCTCCTTCTGCCGTCTGAAGCAGCTGCATCAAAGATCCTATAGCTATAGGATCTTTGAGCTGCACCGCTCGGCCCCGCACCTTGCTGTCGGCTGGCGGAGGATGAGAGGCGGTGGCACATTGGCGTTGGACAGGGATGGCCAAGGCAGCGGGGCGATGTTGTCCGAGGAGCGCTGACCTTCCTTCCTCCCCACCTCTGCCCCTTCCCTCTTCTCTCTCTCTCTCTCTCTCTCTCTCTCTCTCTCTTGTATGCCCCCCCCCCTCCACCCCTCTTATCCTGGGACCCCTCCTCTCCATCCCGCACTGATCCCCATTCCCTCCTCTATTCAGTCCTCACTGACATCCCCTCTGCTCCCCTCCCCATCTACCCCCTCCCCCCAATCTATTAATCACCCTACCCACCTCACATTGATTCTCCTGCCACCCCCCCCCCATCCATCCTACACTGGTCCCACAATTCATCTGTACTGACCCCCCTTCCCATCCATCCTGCACTGCACCCCCATTCATACAGCACTGATCCTCCCATTCATCCCATACTGACCCACCCTCCATTTACCCTGCACCAATCCCCCCATCCATCCTGTACTGATCCCCCATTCATCCTGTACTGATCCCCTCATGCATCCTGTACTGATCCCCTCATTCATCCCGTACTGATCCCCCATTCATCCTGTACTGATCCCCCCCATTCATCCTGTGCTGATCCTCCCCATCCATCCTGTACTGAACCCCCCATTTCAAGAAGAATGGGGGGAACAGTCTGAAGAAGGGTCTCGATCCGAAACGTTGCCTATTTCCTTACCTCCATAGATGCTGCCTCACCCGCTGAATTTCTCCAGCATTTTTGTCTACCCCCATTCATCCTGTACTGAACCTCCCATTCATCCTGTACTGATCCCCTCCCCCATTCAACACCACTGACATCCCCCGTGCTCTCCCCTCACAATTTTACATACTCCAACCAACACGTACTAATTCACCTGCCTCAATCCATCCATTCCGCACCGATTGCCTTCTCAACCCCTGCCATCTATCCACCCCGCACTGATTCACACATCCCCTGACCCTATTGTGCTTCATGGTCTTCAGAGCGAACATTGACTATGTTTGATAACGGAATGCAATCAAATGTGTTTTAATTCCCAATGTTATTATTTGTTTTGACACCTTTAAACATATTACCAAAAGAACATTTGCTGCAGTTATGTCCTTTGGCCATCTCTTGTCAGTTAGTGTAATGTTTAACCTGTCAGATGGGTATAGTCGGTTTTAACAGCTATTATCATAAAATGCCTTTAGAAATTTCCTTGCAACCTGTATATTTTGTTATGGATAAATTATGTGGGAAGCCAGAGTGTTTCTGTGCCAATAGCAATAACAACCCATGCTATGGCCATGTCATGGTAATTTTCGGTCCTTCACAGAAAACATGCTTGCATCAATCTGTAGTGTGTATGGTTAAGCATATATGTTACCATGGTCCAGGATTTATTGACACAGGTTGATCATATGCTGAATAATCCAACCACATTTTTGTTTGGAAGTGGAAAGAACTAATAGAAATTGCATTAATTGCAATGTGTAAAAAGAGTTGAGATATTGTATTATAATTTTGCTACATGTCATTGTGGTATATATCATGTCTTGATTGGTGAATATGTTTAGTTTGTGAGTTATTTGAAGCAGAAATAATATGTGAATGTAGACAAAAGTGCTGGAGAAACTCAGCGGATGCGGCAGCATCTATGGAGCGAAGGAAATAGGCAACGTTTCGGGCCGAAACCCTTCTTCAGACTGATGGATTTTGGCCTGAAACATTGCCTATTTCCTTCGCTCCATAGATGCTGCTGCACCCGCTGAGTTTCTCCAGCACTTTTGTCTACCTTCGATTTTCCAGCATCTGCAGTTCCTTCTTGAACATAAATTGAGCATAATTCCGCTCTGGTAACTACGCACTTCATCCGAGCACATTATCGCACGCGTCATGCAAACCGTCTTAAATGACCACCTAAACTGTCATTTGGCAACCTAAAAAGCTGTCAAGGTTGCCCAGCTGGCAACAGGGAAAAAAAGTTAAGCGAGAGCCCTGATCTAAGTGCTTATGTAAAGTGATATCTTGTGATAAAAAAAATGAATGACACTGTAACCTCGTGACATGTGACAAATAATGTCCCATATCATACCCGTAAATTTCTGCTAATGTTAAAATTATATCCTGAGGTGTGGAATGGCTTTTGTAAAATGCAAGAATGGCAATACCACTCCAGGCGATGTAATCATTGTGCACTCCCAAAGCTAACTCAAGTTCAGTTCAGTATTCATTACCTATATCATTTGGGTGAAATTGAACAGATGTTACGTTGTTCATTTTGTTCTGGCAATTTCAATTTTTTTTAAAATCGATAATTGTGGTTTAATAGGGATGAAAAAGGGCCGGAGCTCACAGTGTGCAAAGAATGGTAGTTCACAGTAAGATTGGGATTGGGGATAAAGAGCACACATTTTGATTGATTGTGGTCATTTAGAAAATTGATTTTTGATCCAATTTGTGATGGTAACATGACTCCTTTTAACCCAGCTCACATTTTTAGTAGAAGATCTTCTGGAGTAGATCAAAAACCCAGAAGGGTCCTAACCCAAAGTATCGCCTGTCGATTCCCTCCTTAGATGATGCCTGACCCACTGAGTTCCTCCAGCTCTTAGTATTTTACTCAGATCATAAACCCATTCTGGTTCATTGGCTGGGCATGGCTGGACCAAGTTGCTGCCAATCACTGCTACCTACTCATTGCCTGTTTCACATTCTTCCTGTGCTTTTCCATAGCTGCCTTTATCCACAGGCCTAATGGCCATGTATCACACTTGGTGTTCACTGCCACAGGGGCTGAGTAGAAGGTCACAGACTCTGAATGTTCTCCTCATGATTCCACCTGGAACAGACCCAAACAAGCAATGCCAAGAGCTGTGACGGATCCCGAGAGATCACTGACCCTCAGTCTTGTGAAATTGCATAGATTGGGTGATTCCTAATACTGTTCTTGACTAAAGCATCTGAGTTAATCATACAAGCATGTCAGCATTCCCTTTAATCCTCTGATTCCACTATGTCGCTATTTTGGAATTTCCTCTATGCTTGGTCTAGTTGGATTACTGGAGCATCTTGTCTCCAAGGCTGACCTTGTGAAGGAAACACATGTCATGTTCCCTCCCAGAAATCCAATTAATAAAGGCAAGCATTCTGAAAATCAATGTCTTGTTATTGTGAAAAACATTGCATCTAACATATTAATTGACTTCTTAAAATTTCTAATCCAAGCCCCTTTTCCATATGGCACAGAAAACTTACTTTGTTGAGAATACATGAAAGGTAAAATGCCACCTATTAATACTTTTCCCAATAAATCAGTAATACCTCAAATGATGGTGATGAGGATGGAGTTTCTAGAGGTTAATTTGCATATTCTCCAGAAATGGACATGGATGACAATGGTTAATTCCGCCACATTATTTGGTATCCTCATATTTGCATGAGCTTGAACTTGATTTTTATGTACAGGAAATGCTAGTCATAGTGTGCAATGGTACAACATTGCAGTGTTGGGCCAAAATCAATACCTCTGTTGACTACACATCCAGTGCATGCAGAAATCTTAAAGTTGGGATAAAGTCCTAAAGATTTGACACATGAACATTGAATGAACACTTGTTGAGTTCTGCAACTTAAAATGTATGAATGTACAAAGTTTTTCCCTCATTTGAAGACTAAGCATGGACATCAAGCCACAGGATTTACCATCATGTTTAATACTGAGTTTTCACTGCTCAATTGTAATCATGCTGTCTTTCCGCTGACAGATTAGCTTTTCACTGTACCTTGATATACGTGACAATAAACTAAACTAAACTATTCCCTAAGTTAAAAACTTGGGAGTTAATTTTCTCTAGGGCATATTGACTGATGTAGCAGGTCACATTGGACTTCTGTTGTTATCTTGAGCTAAACAAGCTTTCCTGGGTCAAAGGTTATTTTCTTGCACAGTGGATTCTCAGTGGGATTCCTGCTAAAAAGCGAGAGCCAGCAGCTCCAAAAAGCAATAGCAGATGAAGGAACATCCACAGTACGTCCGGCAAGAGGAGCCAGGTTCTGGTGCCATTTTAAAATCCCAATCTGTGCTCTACTGTATGTCTTATGAGTGGCGCTTGATCCAGGCGAGCCTCAGGCTGTTGAAGAGCCTCCAGCCGTTAGCTTCCTTGGACATTCAGATCGTCCAGCAAACCAATGTCCCTCTCCTCGCTCATGCACCTTCATTCCCCTGAGGTGCCTCCCGCAGTCCACCTTGAGGGTGCGGAATGCAAGACAGCGGTTCCCTCTGCTACCGGCCTTGCTCCTCGTATCCATCATCACAGGCTCCTTCCTCTCCAGTCTCTGGTCTTCGGGGACAAGCAGGGGCCGGCTTGGTGGCTTCCCCCCACAGGCCATTATCTGTCAAGTCTTTATGCTTCTGGTTACGTGATCCACTGGGTCTTTGTGCGGATAGCAATCTGGCCTGCTGTATATATTGACCATCTCTCTTCAATACCCCGTAACACTGCTCTCTCTCCCCCCCCCCCCCCCCCCCCCCCCCCATCCCCCCACTCATAACAAGGGCAGAGTCCCCCTAGTCCTCACCTTTCACCCCACTAGCCGTCACATACAACAAATAGTCCTCCGTCATTTTTGCCACCTCCGTGACCCCACCACTCGCCACATCTTCCCATCTCCCCCCTGTCTGCTATCCGCAAAGGCCGCTCCATCCGTAACTCCCAGGTCAATTCTTCCCTTCCCTCCCGCACCACCCCTTCCCCGGGCACTTTCCCTTGCAACCGCAAGAGATGCTACACTTGTCGCTTTACCTCCCCGCTCAACTCCATTCAAGGACCCAAGGTTTCAGGTGTGACAGAGGTTCACCTGCATCTCCTCCAACCTCATCTATTGCATCCGCTGCTCTAGATGTCAGCTGATCTACATCGGTGAAACCAAGCGTACGCTTGGCGATCGTTTCGCCGAACACCTCCGCATTAACCAACCTGATCTCCCGGTGGCTCAGTACTTCAACTTCCCCCTCCCATTCCGAATCCGACCTTTCTGTCCTGGGCCTCCTCCATGGCCAGAGTGAGCACCACCGGAAATTGGAGGAGCAGCACCTCATATTCCGC